>OW121751.1:12020000-13270000 GCA_933228765.1 Miltochrista miniata | reverse complement strand
CAGGGCAAGCATCTAGCTTCCGAGTGGTAGGAGTAGCCATATAACTAAAATAACCTAAAGGTGATCTACACCTAAGACTGTTAGGGCAAGACAAATGCTGCCAAATAACAGTACACCATAAATCTGTTCGGGTAAGACTCATGCTTCCTCGTAACAGTAAACAACCTACAACCTAAATCTGTTAGGGCAAGACCATGCTGCCAACTAACAGTAATCGACGAACTCTGTTAGGGATAGACTCATGCTTCCAACTAACAGCACCTCCCAACTAAACCAAGAAACAGAAATGTGATAGAAAATAAATTACTTGCAGAATCCTTCGTGATGCTAGTGAACCCCTATGTCCCCATGACGAACATTGCATGTATTTGTGTTATATATAGTTCTTTGAAAGTAGTGTGTAGTGTCCCTAACTAATAACTAGGCTATTTAGCCGTTTAACAAAATAAATAATAAAAACTAACTGCTTCTTCGCAACCTTAGTAGTAATAACAAAAACTAAGTGCTTATTCGCAACCTTAGTGGTAGACTGTTGTGACTATTATGTCAACCCTAATAAATGACGAAGTAAATGCATCTTTTGGCCATTATGCCAATTATATAAAAAAAATGGGACCCTTGTGTGCCACCATAGTAGTATAAAATGAATGTGTGTGCGTGACTATTATGTCAAACTAATAAATGACGACAGTAAATAATATTTGGCCATAACGCCAATTATATAAAAAAAATGGGACCCTTGTGTGCCACCATAGTAGTATATTATGAATGTGAGTACCTAATCGTATATTATGTGTGTGTGTGTGTGTGTGTGTGTGTGTGTGTGTGTGTGTGTGTAAGAAGTCAAGCGTGTATAATGAATGATCTTTGGCTATAATGCCAATTGCTAACAAATGATGGGGCCCTTGTGTGCTACCATAGTAGTATAAAATGTATGTGCGTACATCATTGTATAGTATGTATGTGTGTGCGTAAGAAATCACACGTGTGTAAGTTGTGTTTTTTTTGCGAGTATAATGTTGACGTAATAATGTTGATGTAAACGTGTTATTTATCGTTGTATCTAAGGCTAGTGTTACACTACATTCCATGCTATATTAACCCGTCAGCCTTCGTCGGGAACAAACTTAGGACATTTGAGTCACCTTCTCTAATCTACGAATGTGACTCGCCTGTAGCTAGTCTGCCCCCTCCTTCCGCCTTTGGGAGTCACACAACATGAAATGCAATGTCACTGTGTAAATAAAAAAAAACTGCTTATTAAGTGTTGGGAATTGTGTGTGATGATAATGATGATGAATATGAGATATATATATGCTACCTAAGTAGTATGTAAGTGTAATTGTGAAATTTCCGTATGAAAATGTACCTAGTTGTACAATGTGAAGAAATGTGGTACCTTATGTGCCACCTCAGTATTAAAATTATATTACGGTGTGCTAACACCCTTAACCTTTCTATGAATTTACTAATTAAAAACAAAATTGTGTATCTGTAATGATATGCTATATACGCTATTCGCAAACGCATCTTAATGCAGTGTGTTACGGCCTTTACCGTTATCTGCTTTCGTTTTTGTAATATTGAGGAATGTGTATATTTCTCGACCCACCCTCGAACTATAGAAAAAAAAATTCTTCTTTTTAGGGTTCGGTGAACCGAATTACAAATTGAACCTTACTGGAAACTTAATATTTGTTGTAGGAAATACTTACGTTTGGAAATATTTCCTTTTAGGGTTCCTTCGCTCAAATACTAAATTGGACCCTTCTAGATATTAATTGTCTGTCTGTCTGTCTGTGTTTGAAGATAATCTAACCAGAAGCAGTAAGTAGTGAAAATGAAGTGTATGATGATGGGTTGATGAAATTAACTAAATGTTTGACAGTTTTAATCGATTAATACAATTTTCGACGCTAATATTATTTTTATTGAAATGTAACTATTCCCACGAACGTGCTAAGAGTTAATTGTATATTAACTCGTACCAACTAATTTTTTTTAAATAGTTCCTTACTACTACGGAACCCTTAAATATTTCGAATTGTGTCAAAAACGATTCGCACTTGGACGGTTCTGGAAATATCTTGTATCAAACTGTTGGTGTCAGGAGTATATTTTATTCACATCCACCCACAGTTTATATGGAAAAAAATTTCCGCTACTATCGAGCTAGGGAATAAACTTACTCGTAAACGTTATGAAAGAAAAATCTGCCGTTGTTTTTTCAAAACACGAATCAAAGTTACTAATTTAAAGTGGTTTTTGGCAAGAATGTATTCAATGCGTAATCTACGTTTGGAATGTTTTTTTTTTACAGTTTTATTTCAGTGTATCAGAATTCAACGTAATTCGAAAAGTGAAAACAATTATAAATCTTCTATTATTTACGTGAAGTGCAAATTCGTGAAATATTCGTTCTACCGTTTAACTAACGTGAAATTCAATAGGGATTGTTACCCAGAAGTGTTATTATCGGCTGTTGGTCTCGCTGTAAATTCACATATAGGAAATACAACAATATAATACACAAATTGAGGCGGTTTGACGCCGTAAAAAAATAAAAATTGTGGTGGTGATATACTTTGACTACTTTTTATGATGAATATATACTATACAACTCACTTACGAAAATTAATGTAAGCGTTTCAAATTAGAAGTTTTACTTCAGAACTTTAACAAATGTAATATTTAAAATTGAAAAGAAAAAAACTTTTACTGTAAATTTACTTAAAAATTTTCCACCATACAATAAAGCTTGAGGGTGTGAAAAATAAAAATAGGGACCGTTAAAATTTGGAAAATTTACAATATTTACGTTGAGAAAAATTCAAATTGAGCCTTGTTCTTGTTTTTGCCGAAATCTGTCTAAAATTAATAAAAAAATACCAAAATAAGCCGGAAAGAACAAGTTGGCAGCAGAGTTCAGGAGAGCCAAATTCCTGGGTAGTTATGTTAATTTGGAGGGAAACTACCCTGCTAACGGGCACTCTTAAGACTATTTTGCACAACTTAAAATATCTTATGACTATGACCTCCCGACTCCCGTCGGAAATCGCTTTCTCGCTACCTGAAACCACGATATGGGCGCCACTGAAAAGCTGTAGCTTTCAGAAAATTGATGAGAGAAATAAAAAGGTAGAATTTAAAACATAAAAAAAACGGCAATTTATTGGAATTAGAGTTAAGCACTTGGGGGTCGTGGGTTGTGGTAATATCAGGCAGCAAGGGGTTTTGCGATTCCCGATGGACTTCGCAGGGTTCGACTTATCTTGGGTCTCCTGAAGGATGATGCAGTCCGTGACGTAGCCGTGCCGTCCACAACTTCGAATGGCACGGTGTTCTCAACCCGTAGGGTGGATGGTTTCCTTCGTAGAACCCGAAGGGTGTATCTTCACAACCCGTAGGGTGGATGTTCCTTCGTGGAACCCGAAGGGTGGATCTTCACAATCCGTAGGGTGGATGTTCCTTCGTGGAACCCGAAGGGTGGATCTTCACAATCCGTAGGGTGGATGTTCCTTCGTGGAACCCGAAGGGTGGACCCTGGAACGTTCCAGATTAGGGGTTAGCTTGAACCCTTTTCCCCGCCTATTCCCAAAGACAGCCGACCCCTGCTAACCATTGCAGGAGTCGGAAGTCTTACAATATCTGCTTACAGCACTAATTTTACACAGATGTTTTTTTCACACCCACTTAACTACCCCCTTATAACAGGGTGGACCAACAGCCGTTAATTTTCACTGTTTAAAAATTAGATTACGTTATACACAATTTAACTCACCCAAGGATGGGGTAATCGTCGTTTGCAGCTAGACAATTCTTCACCTAGGGAGAATTTCGCTCCCTATACAATTATATTTTATTTTAAATATATTTCCTGATGCACTGATACTTTCGCGATAGTATATTTTAAATTTGTGATGTGGTTCCCGAAACTGCGCGTGCACTCCTATTTATAGCATTGAACAGCGCCTCTGGCGGCTAGTAGCGTCCCTACGTACTACGTCATTTAGCTACTTGGCGAGTTAACCCGCGCTCGTGTTGATGTGACTATTTGTCGGCAGATGGCGCTTTCATTTATTATGACTAAAATTTCATTTTTAATTAACTAATTTTAATTGATTTATTCATACGTTGTTGCACAACGTTACAGTAGGTATTTATATAGTGTTACGTTTAGGTACATGGTTTTGCCGAGTTGTTCCTGATGCTGAATAATGATAATTCTTATTGTACTTATTTACTTACAAGAGTTTATATGAAAGACCATTGGAATCCTGTCAAGTGTGTAAACGCTCCTGTTATGCCTACTATGTTATGTACCTACTACAAGTTATGCCCCAAAATGCAGTTCGAGATGAACTCGATCATTTGTCTCTGGTTCTGAACTCGTCAAAGGTTTGATATCTTTTTAAAACTTAAGTCAGTATCTTGGTTACAATAGCACCATTAGGTATCTATACCTAATTACTGTATTAAATTAATTTACCTACAAGTTAGTTGGTTTTGCAGAATTATAAAAAATTGAATGTATTAGAGAAACATCTAGCTAGATACACGAGTCATCCTTTATTTGTTTTCCTGTTCAGTTTCGCTCGAGGTCTTAAACTTAAAAAGCAAAAATATAAAAAAATATAATATTATTACTGACACATTACGTGATCCATAATGTGCGCGGCTTAGGTACATATTGTACCTAACTATTTAGATATCAACTGACAAGAGACAGACAGTGGACGACGTGAAGACTAACATTAGGTGACCTTCTTGTATCGATTTCTCTGGCTATGTAGGTACGTACCTACCTACTTGTAGGAAAAGGTCCTTTATGACATTATTATTCCCGTTATAATGTGTTAGTAAGCGATGAACATGATTGGAATGGCCCTACTTAGGGACATTGTAAGTGCCTGTCAGGGACCGTTTGAAATAGGAACTATCTAAATGAAGGAGAGCTGATGGGATCCCGGCCCATACGACCTGAGCTAGGCTAGTATTATCGCTCAGTATGAGGTAGTTGTGATTGTGATATGTTTAGTAATGAATGGTGAAGAACACATCTTACGATGGAAAATAACAGGTCCATTGAAATGGTTAAGTACATGGTTTATACACAAGTGATAAATTGTTTATATTGTATTTATCATACTTTGTAAAGTTTAACATGGTTTAAATCAGTCTTTCCCAAAGTGGGCGATAACGCCCCCTTGTGGACGCTGCAGGTCTCAAGGGGGGCGGTAAGAGACCCAGAAGAAAATGGGGGAGTTGTGTAGAGGCGGGCGGGCGGGGGGTGATTTGTAACTTTATTTAGCTAAGAGGCCTCTTAAACAACAACTGCAAGAGCTCTCGACTCTCAACAACAACTTGTGAACATCAACTAATATGAATTAAAAGATTGCTCAAACTCGGTTCTATATTTCTCTTCGCGTAGTTCATATATCTGTCTCTATGTATTATCTGTATCATATTTTAACAAGTTTTTGTTAAATAACCCGAATTGTGCATTCCTGTATCAGTCGGCTGGTTCATTGAATGCTTGTTCGGGCTTGTTGAGTACGATTGAGCGTCGAATGAGATAAACGAGTTTATGCATGTTTGTTTTATTTCTGTCGGTGCGTGCTGCTTAAGCATTCCTAATATAAACAATGTAATATTTATTTTATTTTCATTTGTGGTCTCGCGCGCAATAGATGAGCAGTACTTACGCATCCTCTACTCGCGAAGTTGGACGTATTTCTTCGAAAGTAAAAAAGAAGAGACGGCAATACTCTGCGGAATATATTAAATTCGGATTTATTGAAAATCCCACAAACCGATCGTCGCCTTTGTGTCTTCTATGTCTAAAAACATTTTCGAATGAAGCAATGAAGCCTTCAAGGCTGCAAGATCATTTGAATAAAATGCATCCAGATAAGAAAGACAAGAATGTAGCATATTTTCAAGACCTAGAGAAGAAGCATAATACTCAGCCAAGTGTAGTAAAACTATTTTCGGCGGCTGTTAAGCAAGATGACGACGGACTTCGAGCTTCGTACAATATCTCTTTGTTTATTGCTCAAAAAGGCAAACCACATAACATCGGAGAAGAGTTAATATTGCCAGCAATAAATGAAGTAATAACTACTGTGCTTCATAAACCGGCCGCAGATATTATCCGAATAATTCCTTTGAGTAATAATTCTGTGCAAAGACGAATTGATAAAATGGCTGAAAACATTGAAGAATCATTGTGCGATCACCTGAGGACAAGTCAATTCTCAATTCAGCTCGATGAGTCCACTTTACCAACTAAGCATTGTTGTTGTCTTACGTGAGGTTTATTAAAGATGAGAAAATATGTGAAGAACTATTATTTGCTAGAAATTTAGAGACCGATACAAAAGGTGAAACCATATTCAATACATTGGAAAAGTTTTGCGATGAGAAAGATATTCTTTTAAAAATATTATTTCAGTTGCTACGGATGGCGCTCCGGCTATGACAGGGTGCCATAAATGCTTCATAGCGTACTTAAAAATTAAAATTCCAGATGTCCTTGGTGTACATTGCGTTATTCATAGACAACATTTAGTTGCTAGAAACTTAAGTGAAAAACTATTTCAATTACTGCAATATGTCATCAAAGCAGTCAATAAAATTCGCAACAGCTCTTTGAATGATAGATTATTTCATCAGCTTTGTGTTACTAATGACGAGGATTTCAACCGTTTGTTGTTTCATACTGAAGTTCGTTGGCTATCAAGAGGCAATTGTCTGACTCGATTTTACAACCTGTTTGACTCTGTTATAGAGTTCTTGGAAACTAAAGATACAGAATTGCACGACAAGCTCATAACATCAAAGAATGATATAGCTTACATGTCAGACCTGTATAAATTGTTCAACGACATGAATCTTCAACTGCAAGGCGATAAACGTTGCTGCTTTCGCAGCCAAACTGCTTCTACACAAAAAGAATCTGGGCAGACGTGAGTTTCACAATTTTCCAAATTTATCAGTATCATGCAGTAACGACGAATTGTTTGCCTACTGCCAACATTTGGAAAACCTCCACATTGACTTCACCGAACGATACCAGGACATTTTGAACTTGGAAATACCAGACTGGGTGCTGGATCCGTTTTCAAATGTCAACACAGCAATGTCACCTCAGCTGGAAGAAGAACTTATAGAATTGACAACAAACGAGGAAATAAAAATCAAGTTCAAAAATGGTTACCAAGAATTTTGTCTTCAAAAACCGATCCCTCAATTGTACCCTGGATTGTGGTCAATCGTTCAACGATTCTTGATAGCATTCCCATCGTCATATTTGTGTGAACGTGGATTTAGTGCTGTGACAACACTGCTTACTAAAAAGAGAAATCGTTTGCTTGTTACCGAACGTGGCGACTTGCGACTGTTCTTGAGTAAATTGGAACCTGATATCAACAAACTTATTAAACAGCATCAGATTCATCCTTCACATTAGTTTTTATATAAGGATTGATTATTTTAGTTATATTTTTAATAAAAGATACTCTGTTTTAATACTATAAAGTTGCGTTTCAATAATCATTCTTATTGGCAGGTGGAGCCCGTAAGAGTTAACTTGAGACGTAAGCGCCGTTGTATGTACTACTACTGCGCTCAGGTTTCAAGTTGCGGGTTATAGTAAAAGTTTCGTTTAGAATTCTCTGTTAATATACATAATAATACATTTTCTTTTTTACACAACTGCACATATTTAGGTCACAATAATTAATTAATTTAATTTGAAGTTATAGTGGTTTTTAAATATGTATGTATAAAATATTTATTCTCAAAGTGGGCAGTAGACAAAATAAGTTTGGGAACCACTGGTTTAAATTAATGTGTCTATTTTTGAGTTCGTAGCGTTGCGTAGTAGTAGCCGTAGAACTAGTCGCGGCGCCGCGCCCGTAGCGTAGCGATTTTCGTTTTTAAAAAAGAGTTTGAAAGCAGCGGCTCTCACCTCGTTCTTAGAAAACAAACTACAGTCGTCGCGGCGTCCTATGCCAGTAGTAGTCCCTTTAAAGTAATGCCAATGTTCCTGTCTAATAGTGCTACGTCATGCTCGTAGTTTGCAAATACTACGAACAAAAACAAAAAAAATGAAGCCTCAAATAAGGGTCATTGTCATGATGGTGGGCTGGTCTCGGTCTCTTTTTCCCGCCATTTTGTAAGAAATATAGATATATGATAGGTACGCGTACCATACCATGTTATGCGTAGGAAAGATTATGAGCCAAACACATAAAAACCTGCTTTATCTGCGGATTATACCTATCACCATAAAACATGCCAGTCTTGGAAATTTAATCTAACGTTATACGGAGCTTGTTATTCTCAAAAATATAAATATATACAACTACTAGTAGAATCACCTATAGTTATAATCTCGTCGGTCTCGTTCTGACGTCATTCTAGGAGGTGGAGGCTGTATTCCCCCAACCCCTCTCTCCCTGAAACACCCTCTGAGCTACCTACTCGCATCTCTGGAATGTAGTGCAATTATCAGTGTCCACCCACAGAGTGAATTCACAGTAATTGCCGATTGGCATAACTTTTCATGAAAATGTACTTTATGTAAGTTATATTATCGGGTGTTTCCGACTACGAAGTCGAATCCCTTGAACATAGAAATTGAAAATGTAAGATTTCTGACTGAACGGTGTGTAGGTACCTATGTAGTATCCGGTGAAGGCATTGGACTTACCATTTGGACATACCATAGGTATATAAAGCCTTCTCGCGGATATTATGTAGGTATATAATAAATTATATCTATTAAGTAATATGTAATTTATTTTTTATAGGTTAATTATTTATTTTTTATTAGCGAAGGTAGGTAACCTTTAGATAGAAAAAACTGGCAGTTGACAGTGTCAAATGTCTATATTTCAGAATAAAAATATTGTTTCAGATCGCATGCGAAGATCGCAATATCTAACTAAATTATATTCGCAGCAAAAAAGGTTTCTTTAGTGAAAGCAATATCGTTGATGTTATAAAACCCAGAAAAATCTAAGGCCATGGAAAAGGAAACGACATTTATTAAATACCGACTTCCTTCGTATTGCTTTTTATTTCTTTATTCGGCCTTGAAACTGGGAACCTTAGAAACGTAGTGATTTCTTATATCAAATGGGTACCTACCGACTGTGATTATATGTACCTATAAAATTAGGTACCTAATACCAAGTTACACTTAGGTACGCAAGTTACGTTGCTTTTATTAATTTAAGTTACTCAAGCATCTATAACTAATCCCAACAAAAACGAAGGGTGCTGCGCCTATAAGTTTAACGTGTGTATCTGTGTGTCTGTCTGTCGCATCGTAGTGATCATCGTAGAGATTTCTTATATCAAATGGGTACCTACCCTCTGTGATTATACTCATAAAAATGTATGTATAAAGTGTAGGTACCTAATATAACCAAGTTGCCAGTAAGAGATTGCTTTTAGCGATATGGCCGCCATTTGTACATATTTGTGCTTTTCTTTTGTAAACTGGTTATTTTGGTGTACAATAAAGTTTTACTTACTTACTTACGTACAGTTATGTACGCAAATTACGTTGCTTTAAGTAATATATAAGTTACTCAAGCACCTATAACTATTTTTAAACCCCAACGAAAACGAAGGGTGCTATAAGTTTAACGTACCTATGTAGGTATCTGTCTGTCTGTGGCATCGTAGTGTGCCAAATTTGAAGCGGTGTTTTTGTTCGAAAGTTGATGTGACGGGAATAATACTCGGCTGTAAATTTTGATGATCGGCAGCTCACTTAAGTTCTGAAGGGTTTTAAAAAAATATCTGGTACGGGCTTATGATTTTAAAGTAAGTATAACCCGGTTCATTAAAGAAAGGAATCTTAAATGGCGGTGCTTATCATGTTCTCTCGCTCGCACACAAGTGCCGTCTATACTCACTCTGGTGCGTACCGTGAACAGAAAAAGAAAATATTAGTCTTAATTAGCTTCCACGCTGTCTTGACGCGATGTCCTTGTTATAGTTTTCTGTTATTTTTCCGTTGTTGCATGTTATTGTTGTTGAGTTTGTTTTATTGTTAAGTTTCGCTGTTTGGACGTGCGAAGATTGTAATTATGTCTTCTCGAAATCGAGGGAAGATTATTCGTCACGACCTTAGACCATATAACACGGGACTAGCCTTTGCGAACCACCGCATACAAAAATATTCTGCCAGTTTTCATACAAGTGAAGGGGGAAACACAAAGACATATAAAATTTCATTGCATTTAAAAATGTATTAATCGACAAACGCGTAATGGCTGTTGTGTGATAATTGTTATTGTACAGTCAACTACAATGTAATGTACTAGTTTAATCATATATAATGATGTACTGATGTACAGGCTTTTTATAAAGCCAAAAGACCAAATGGTCATGTGCAATGGCAGAAAACAATGCTTAAGTAAGGCGCATCCTGTGGTTGGATGATCTAAGGTCACGACACGTCAAATAGTGTATAATGTCACCAAGTATTTTGAAGAAGAAAAAAATCTGGAGCGTTATCAAATGTTGGGATTAGAACCCTAACCCTTTGAAGATCCTGGTGAAGGCCCGTCTCATAGACAGTATTAAAGAGTTAATAATAATGTTCGTCCTTTTTTTTAACCAACATCATGATCATCCATGATCCTCCTGATATAATGTGATATACGTTGCCAGCTTATCTTTATACGTCTGTGGTTGCCCCAGGTACTTTTTTTCGGGATTAAGGAACTCTATGTTCGTTTCCGTACAATCCTTTCATCCCGAAAAAAGTAGGTACCTACTGTTTCCGATGAAAACAAAAATAGATGCTGCCATGTGCTGCAATTTTTAACATTCACCCGTGCGAAGCCGCTGGCAAAAGCTAGTAAGAAATTAATACGACACGGTCTTCTTTTTATTATTTTTAATTCGAAAAAATAACTGACTTTTAATTTTATATGCTAACCGTACTATCTGTCAACGCAAGTACAAGCCGCCATTTATGATTCCTTTCTTTAATGCATCGGCTTATAGCTTGCGTGATAGCCAACTCGTCAGAAAATTATAGAACACCAGGATACCTATATATTTATACCACGTTTGAGCTTATTATAAAAGTCTCAGGATCGGAGGTTTCAAAATTTTCAATTTAACACTTGTCTTTACTAAAAAATTACAAAATGGAAAAAGATTGTTTGATTTTTTGCATCGAATAGGCTCCGAAACTACTGAACCGATTGAATTTTGTTTTGAATGTTGTTTGGAAAACTACTATATCCCCGTTAAAAACAGACTAGGTATATTTAATTCCCGTATTCCCACGGGAACTGAAAACGTGAAAGTGTGTTAAAATATAGTAGGTACCTACTTACTAGCTGATGCATATGACTGAATCCAGGAGGTTCGATTAATATATTTCCTTTAGAAATGGGTAGTCTAAGAAATGGTATAGACACTCTGAATTAATACATTATATTAACCCCGAGTGTGAATTAATATATTGTAGTAATACATTGTATTATTCCAGTGTGTCTATCTATAGTCTATCTTTACAAATTTTCAGTATATATTGAATTAGGAGTTGTTACTGCCATTGTTGCGGGTTTTGCTCCGCTGTAGTACCCCTGAAGGGAACCATGGAGCATACCAATTTTACCCGTTCTACCACCGCACCGGTGGTGATATCAACCAGGAGTACAGCGGAGCAAAACCCGTTGTGTTGTGGGTTTCCACTATTAGGTACATGAAACAGCTAAATATCCAAACACTTGTTTTTTATCATATTTGTAACTGTTAAGTATGGTTCCGGCGTCGTTATTTAATAAATCAATTTTTTAATAATTTATGTTATGACTTCCGTAACTTCCATAATCGTCGCTATAAATAATTGCATTATATTGACTGACATTTTACAAATCCTTCATAGGGTTGCTATGCCGCATGCCGGGCGAAGGCTGCCGACTGCGGAACTTAAGTGGGAGAGTTCTCTCCCGCTCCCTCCACTCTGCCTCTTTCACGAGCATGATCTGCTCGCAGAAAGCGCGGTACTGGCACTAAGCCGTTGGTTTTCCGGTGTATTTTCCGGCTCCTCTCCAGCCACTCGTCCATGACCGGCCTGACCGCCGCGATTGTGGTAATTCCCAACCTTGGTTGCTCAAGTTGCACCTTCTAGGTCTCTAAGGTTTCCTGGTCTAGCTGCGACCGCCGAACCTCGATTTCTCGAGACGCAGGCCTATGACCCCGCTCCAGCGTCTCATTGCACATTTGAACAGTGACGCAAGGGCTCTCGCTTCCAAGTTCCATGGAGTCCTCCAGATCAGGGCTCAACTGAGATCGTGTGGTATCCCCTTATCACCCTGACGACCAGCGCCTTCTGCGGGCTAAGCAATCTAGCCAATCTAATCTCCGCCCATAAGGGGTCCCGTATAGTGCCATCAGTGCCATGTTTCGCATGATCCCAAGGTACAGTCTCCTGCAGAGAGAGTTGGGTCCCCTGATGTTGGCAGCAATCTAGTCTGTACAAAACTGATACAAGTTTTGGTAAATTTCAGACTAGATAGCTGGATGGATTGTGTATGGTAAAAATAATAATGAACTCCAAAACAAACACAAGTAAGTACATATTATACGTATACGTTGGTAGACCTTGGACGCCGAATAATAACTAGGTACAAGAAAATATTTTGATGTCTACATTTAGAACGAAAACATGAATCATATTTTAATAGATAGATAAGCTTTTTATTTACAGAGAAGAATATTATGTATCAGTATGAAACGCAAAAAAGGTTTCGAAACAGGTTTTAAACTTGTTTACATGTCTCAGTGGTCACTACCGCATTCTTGGTTTGTTATTGTAATTAATTAAATTATACATGATAGATAGGATATTTTGCATTTTAGAAAACGTTATATTGCCTGACGTCAAATATAAGCAATTATTTTAGGATATCGGAACCAATAACTACTACCGGAAATGTTTAATATAGTAGTAATAGATAGAATAGTAATAGAGAGAATCATAATTTTTTATTTTGCTGACAAGTCGTATTTTTTCAAACCAGATTGAAAAATGTACGATCAGATAGCATTTAACGTCGAAAATAAAACAGTTAAAGCACAGTTAAGTTACCTATTATAAAAGATGTAATTTCAAGTTTTTGCCAAATAGAACCCAAAAACGGTCTGTTCTAGCAAAAGAAAATTGTTCTAACGATGAAAGCTTATAAAATTCTCCAAACTTTGATCTTAGCACTTTTCCATATTTCCATCCGTTTTTCCGCTACTATTATGTTTTGCAGCATAGCGGACATCAAGCGGTTTCATCCGCGTAGCTCCCGTTCCCGTGGGAATATGGGAATAAAATATAGCCTATGTTACTCAGGGTGAATGTACCTTTACAATGATGAAAGAATTTTGAAAATCGGCTCAGAAGTTTTTGAGTTTATTAATTACTAGCGGAAGCCACGCGGTTTCACCGGCATAGTTCCCGTTCCCGTGGGAATACGGGAATAAAATATAGCCTATGTTCACCGCAAAGAGTGTAGCTTTCCAACAGTGAAAGAATATTTCAAATCGGTCCAGTAGTTCCGGAGCCTATTTGTTACAAACAAACAAACAAATAAACAAATCTTTCCTCTTTATAATATTAGTATAGACAAACATACACACACACATAAATACATAATTTTCCCTGTTTATAATATTAGTGTAGATCACAGATATCAGATATACTTTTTTCTTATTTCTGTGGTGTAGATTAATACAATATTCTTAAGGTTGCAATGGAGTACCTACGTAAGTATTGATCAAGTGTATTTATTTATCACCAACACATTGAGCCTTTTAGTCTTGGGTGAATAATAACATCTGGCAAATGGCCAATAACTTGGTAAGCACCGGTTGTTGGTCGACCTTACCCGCTACCAAGGACAACACACGCATTAATGCCGACCACAGACTATTTCATTAGAAGGCTAGGTACTAATGGAAATCAATATTTTATTCTTTGTTATAAGAAATGCAATAATAATATTTTATGAACTTTAATGGAAATGATTTCATAGTTCAATGATATCCCTCTGCCCATTTAGATCCATTGAATGAGTCCATTGATGGATCCAAGTATACTTTTTCCTCCACCTGAATCCATCGTACCAGCCAATTCCAAATTATGGATTCTAAGACACTTTAAGGTGCACTTGGATCCTCCAAAGAGTTTTATACGCTAATTTAAATTAAGTAGGTAATTAAATAATTTTCAAAACAAATGAAGATCGACAAAATAAATGAAGATCAACGAAATAAATTAAAATCGATAAAACAAATGAAGATTGGTGAAACAAATGAAGATCAGCAAAACAAATGAAGATCTGTAAACATGTCTTACGTACTTTCTAAGATTCATCATTTTAGGCTTATACTTATGAAGCTTATCAAAATTATGAAGAAAAAGAACCAAAGCATCTATGCGGTTTAATGGTAGTTGTCTGGTGATGGTATAGGTAGAGCTGAACAATAGTACATCAAGGATAGTTAAAAATTCAATACTTATGAAATTTATGAGGCTAGTATTCGTCTATAAAACTACGACCAAGGATTTCTTGAGTTTTGGGAAATTTTCAATAATACGACCTACCTTCAGTTCTCATTTCCAGAATTGGAGTTTCGAGAGAAACAATATACTTAGTACTAGCTGTTGCCTGCGACTTCGTACGCTGCATTTTATATGTGATTCTTTAGATTGATTTTACTTTTTTATTTATGAACCGATTGACATGGAACAAACACTAAACGCTAAGTGGCGTAAACCGCAACGCAATAAAGAAAATCGCATTGCAATCGGTTGAGCGGTTGCTAATATTACCGTGCACAAACGTACAAACAGTACCGCTTTTATTAATTGTATTGAATATTGATATTGATTGATAACAGATCAAAACTTATGGCAGCAAACGTGCCAGCAAATTGGATTCCACAACATGGTATTTTTTTTTGATAGGTAGGTACAATAATATTACTATTACGGGTTTGTACTAGTAACATAGGTATGTGTACTATACTATAAATAAGTACGGCTATTATGTGAAAGTTTCACATGGAGTAAACATAAACTCCATACAACCGGTCACCAGTATGGATACAAAGAAACAGGTCTAACTTGTTGATTGTACCTAGGTTTTATGACTAACCGGTCAATTTGCAGCTGTCGTCAATATATTGCTGTTATTTGAATTATAGTTATCTATAATACTAATTAGTAATTGAAATCAGATGGACATTAATTTGGCAATTGATAAAATAGGTCAGAAACTGGTCCAGGCCTCCAGTTCTCAGCCAAACGATTTAAAAGCGTAGGGAAAATTTCCTGCTGAATCTTTTTTGACTCAAGTTTTGCCGTTTGTAGCGACGACGCACGTCTGGTTGCGAATTACCACCATTATTATGAGTAATCGGCACAATATTAAACACTTTCATACACATTCAAGAGGAAGAGAGGCGGAGCTGAGTGATGAGTCCGGAGGTGTTAGGCGTGCTGCTCGTGTTTTGAATCTTTATGTAACTGTTGTTTTGACACGCAATATTGATCACAAAATTGCTTCAGTGGATGCAGTAAGCTGGTAATTTGACGATATGGGCATTAATGCATGACATTATGCGTATTTGCCTTCACAGTTTCAGTTTGGTTCTATTGTGCTTTACATTATTGTTATACTCCCTTGTTTATCAAACTAGAAGCTCTGAGGACTTTTACCTCAACTTGTAGTTCGAATTAATGAAATTTCTCCTCCGTGGGCGTTTCGACGTTGTGAAATATATTTTCTATAAAGATCTATATGTATGTAGAGACAAAGTATTTCCCTGAGTTGTTTACGTAGGTACCTACCTAGGAACTGAGTTAGATACGTACGGTTACGGTATTCTTTACAAGCATTCCATACCTTCCCCGATCCATTGAGAACAAAGAAATAAAGACATTTTTGTAATATTGAGTCAATCACTTCTAAACTTGTTTTCACCTTTTACAGATAGTGACGTGCGGTGATGACGAGCTTTCAAGGAAAGGCATACAACTAGTGGCTACAAAGTTCCTGCTGTGCGTTATCGCTAGTCGACGAAGTTCGTTCACTTTGCTCAGTCTGCGTTTGCAACGTCGGCCGACCGGCCGCGAGTGATATGCGCCGACGCATTGTGACACACTTGTGCTCACAACACGCATCCGCTGAAGTGCGATAACCGACCTCCTGCGTGCCAAGCTTCGATTTCATCTGCTCGCTCCGTAGTCGCACGTGTGCCACCAGGCGCTTCACACCACGGATTCCTCATCCGCGAGACGTGAGACGCCGCAGCTGAATTGAACACACGCAGAGTGCTTGAATGATTACTGCATACATACTCCATACTACAATTCAACCACAGATTTGAACAATAACTTGACGTTTTCGTGACATGTCGTGTAGACGTGCGCTAGACGTGCGGATATAAAAACAAACGTTTGTGCAAAAGTTGAATTTTATTTGGATTTATTGAGTTGAGTGAAGTATAAAAAGTGTAGTTTAATAAGTGCAATATGACGTCGCGATCCAAGGAGAAGGTTGCTGCTGCCTTCCGTAAGCTGTTTCGGTCTACGGAGAAACTTGACAACGATGGCGCAGGCCCAAGCGGTTCGCCAGCAAGACGAGGGATTCTTCGAAGACATCGGTAAGTTTTCTAACTGAAATCTACTAAATACTCACAACTAGATAAATATATTCACATATTACAGTAGTTTCTTTGGAATAATATAGCCAAATCTGCGAAAACATTGCCTTATCATAAACAAACAATGAACACAATACAGATGCAGGCATGCGTCAGTTGGTTGTAGTGAACATTACTGGCTGGTGTATGTAACACGTTAGTCTGAGGTACATAATGTTTGATAACATACCGCGAGGAATGACCACATGGGTGGCCAAACATTTACATTGAACGGTAATCTCCTCAGTAAAACCTAACATCGAGGTCATAGCAAAATTTAACGCTATAATACGGTTAGATATGCATGAAGTATCTATATCTAGTCACACCTGATACAAGGTTTTAGTTAAAATTTGAAAATTACTGCTAGGTACCTATTCGATTCTATTAAGGCTTCGATTCTATGTGTGGTTATCATATTAACTACCTATCTACTTTATATTACACAATGTACTCCAAATTAAAAGAACTGCCCGAATACCTTGAGAACCAGTATCCAAGCATCCCTCCGGATCACAACGGGAGAGGCAGATCCAAAACGACGTGGTTTGACCGAATGAGTTGACGAAGAGAAGAGAATGAGACCGACCGAGAAGAGTAGGACAGCGGACCTCGGCCTCCCACAGATATCAGAAAAAACCGGCCAAGTGCGAGTTGGACTCGCCCATGAAGGGTTTCGTAGCAGCAAGTAACATTATACAAAAGTTCTTATAGTTCGTTGTAACTTTGATTGGTGTTTTAACACGTTCGCAGTGGTAGTGATTTTTCTAACCAAAAATTGCGGTTTATGACTTATTAAAAAAAACTACCAGCTCTATCTCGTTCAAACCAATTTTCGTTGGTAGTTTTTATGGCAATGTACATTATATATTCTTTTTAGACTTATCATTCTCTTAGTTTAGAAGTTAGAGGGGGGGGGGGGACACACATTTTTCCACTTTGGAAGTGTCTCTTGCACAAACTATTCACTTTAGAAAAAAATGATGTTATAAACCTCAAAAGCATTTTTGAAGACCTATCTATAGATACTCCACATGTATGGTTATGATTAAAAAAAATTTTGAGTTTCAGTTCTTAGTATGGCGACCCCCAAAATTTACTGCTTTTTTTCTAGTTTTATATAAGAATCTTAATGCGGTTCACAGAATACATCTAGTTACTAAGTTTTAATAGCATAGGCCTTATAGTTTCGGAGCTGTGACACACGGACGGACAGACAGACAGACATGACGAATCTATAAGGGTTCCGTTTTTGCCATTTGGCTACGAAACCCTAAAAACGGCCTCCTAAGCGAGTGCTTTGCACGTAACTGGGTCAGCGCTAGGATGATAAATATCCTCCAAACAATACATATTTATATTAACCAACCAACACACTTTCTAGATCTCAATCAACGGGTTCGATTCCTAGCTAGGATTATTGGTTTTTTAAAAATCTAGTGATGAGGTTTAAAGGTTCATCAAAATCGGGCTCGTTACTCCTTTTAGCATTTTTCGCTATTCCCTATAGTTTCGGATTTGGCCATCCAAGCCCTTTTCAAAAATTCACCGTGTATTATATAACTTAAAAACTTGTACTAAGCAACTATGGAACATATCCTATTATTAGAGTTAACGGGATATTTACCATGTACTATTGAGTATTTCCGATATCCCGTTAACTCTAATAATAGTGTTAGTGACCGTGAAGTTTAAATACCTAGGAACATATCCTTTTCACATCCGAAATAAAAATTTATTAATATAGAAAGGAAAATCTGAAAAACGTAGGCTTATACAAGAAATACCAATCGCGATGCGGAATGAAGCATATTATGCCTATTTAATCATTCAAAAAATATCTTCATTGATGCGTAATGATATCAGAAAACCGTACCTAATCCTCATTGATGCGTTGCGGTGCGGTGACACGTTTTTCGCTATCTATATATAGATAGTGTTTTTTATTATCCCCAGGTTCAGAACCAATGATCTTTAAAGTACCTACTTTATTTTCTCTTATCTATTAGTGCCCTATCTATCTTCCCTGGCATCTGTCGTATCTTATTTTTTGATAATCTGAGTTAAAATAAGCCAGGTACCATTGATTTTGTGTAGTCGTCCTCTATAATTTGCACTGATTCCGTGTCTATTACGAACTTTGGTTCTCAAGATTGCTTAAGTCTGGTCAACAAAAAAAACTACTTTTTACATGTAACATGAAAACGTTTGTCTGATATGAATAGGAACAGGATAATAGAATTAAAATTTGGAATGCTTCAGATACCTACGGATAATTTGTCTGTTATTAGATTATATTGAATTGAATACTACGAATTTTCCGGTTTAATGAACTAAAATAACGTTTTCCTTTGTATCGTTGCCACGTTAATATAAATGATGCTTTAGGATTTTCGTCTATATTTGGCTTCAGGGAGGTCTTGGTGAAATTTCCTACAGTAATCCGTATAAGTACGTTGACTGCTTTTGCCTAAATATTATCGTTTTTCTATGCTAGGCATGTCTTAGTGGCATCTTTCAGTGTATTCAACGCTGACGGTGTCCAAATTTACAGAAAAGTAGTCCAAATGTTTATAAAGAAAATGAATTGTCGACCCAAAGCTTTTTAAGTAGATATCAGCTCCTCGACAATACTTTAATTAGTTAGCCGGAGACGTGTCGTACAAAATTGCAAGTTACTTTCATGGAATATTACCAAGCAGATTTTTCCAAATCATTACACTTTCATTAAAAATAATATTTTTCATCAAATGCCCTATGATTGTTCAATGAATATGCCGTCTTTAATTTTTGCCTTAGTTTACTCTACAGATGTTGGTGAGGCCGCAGTGGTAGCCGTAGGTCTGTTGGGAGTCCTGGGAACATCCTTCCGAGGGCTTACCCGGGGCTCCCAATCGTAGGCTGTTAGGTAGGATACGTGTGCTTTTAATCGGTAGGAATCCGACATAGCATCCCTGTAGGGTTTTCCTTACATTAAAAAAGTCTATAGATGATTTTTCTTTCAAATACATTTAACCGTTCCTCTCCTATCAATAGCTTATCTGAAGATTTTCATGACCCTAAGTTTTATGGCACGTAGTCTTATAATTTATAATCATTATGTGTAAATGTGTTAAAAATATTACAATCCTCTGCTACTGCAAGTTGAGGATTGTATTATTTTTATGTTCAGAAGTAAGAGATTGACTTTTGAGCCAGTCATGGATAACAAACAGTTTCTCCACTCACTAAAATACGGCACCGAATTTTTCAAGTAACGGCGTCTTATCTGCTACAAAACTTGTCTTGGTTTTTACTCTTTCTTGATTTTGTTTTATTCAAAACATTTATCAAATTGGTGTAAGTCATGATTAAGTTCGTAACAAGAAAAGTACAATGAATAATAAAAACAAAATTTTCACGTAGTCTCTTAGCGGTTTAGAAATACGAGGTTTTTGAAACTTTCCAGCGAAGCAAATTTTTATAGTAAAAATATTTGAGAGAAACCCATTTTAGCGCACTTTGGACGTTATATCAATTCTTTTACATACATGAAATCGCTGGGAACTTTTTACATGCTTGATTGCGCGACATGAGCGACAATGTAAGCATCCCCTCCCCCCTTGCCCATGACATTCTTCGATGAACTTTAACCCGCTATCCTATACCTATCCCGTAACTAGAAAGGAAGGAACCTGATCCTAAAAAGGTCAAGTTTCTAGATCCAAGGGTTTTGTTTGGCTGGACGTTGATAAGTGAGTGAATCACCCTGTAGTTCTATTATTAAAGATTCGGAAATTAAATTTTAGGATCAAGGCAATTTATTTGATACACGCGAACGTTCGCTGCCATTGCCAATGCAATGCCATAATTAAGGTCAGTAACTAGTAATTATATACCTACATAGGTATACTTGCATTCTTGTATACATACATATAGTCACGCCTTTATCCCCGAAGGGGTAGGCAGAGGCAAAGAATACGCCCACATTGCACCTTATAGTTTTATGTCCCACGTAATAGGTGGTGAGCCTATTGCCGTGTTGAAACGGACACGCGCAGCTCGCCGCGACCCGCAATTGAAATTTTTCAAGCCGCCCATAAGGCTTTCAACATGGCTTAACGATTGACATTTTACTGACGACCGGGTTTCATTTCGAGTTTTCCTTCTATATATATTCTCTCTCTCCTATTCTCTATATTCTTGTGTGTACATAGTGGGGAAATATCCAATAACGACCAAGTAACAAGATTCACGCTGTTTAATATTAGTTTAAAATTTGAAAGGTCTACCACACGGAGAAGGTTATGACCATGAACTGATACGCTTAGTTCAAAGTATCATAATGTATTTCTAAAATACTTGGTCTATGTCCAGATATTATGCAATATTTGTGTTATACCGACCTAACCTACTATCATGTATCTCACGAGGAGCCGAGAGAACATACCAACTTCTTGACGGAGGCTTTGACACGCTTCTGGGAAGTCGAGAGTGATCCCAGGAGTTCCCAGGCGGTTCAGTAGTTTAGGTGAGGGTATATAATTTGTCCTGGAGTCAATAATGCAAATACTACAGAGTATTATTATTTTTATTTCAATTCCACAATATTAAAACTTATATCTAACTTAAAAACTAGGTACTCATCCGAATCCTTCAGGGATGGGACTTCCTTCCTTCAGGAATATGTACAATATAAGAATATGGCTCTACGCATATATTATTCATAAATAGCTGCCTTACGGGTATAGGCAGGGTTTTTAAACAAAGACTTGGAAGCTCATTCTGAAAAGAACAAACAATATTTTTTATATATACACCCTCTTCAACCATAGATTTTCCTAAACTTTCCCTTACTATTATTTTTAACCCCATTTTAAAACATTTAATATACAAAGAACATTCCCCCCTTTTCTAAATTTCACAAACGCCTGCCTGATAAAATAAATTTACTTAAAATATACTTTTTTTACATAAAAGTTACCCACAATTAATTTACTTAATAAAATTGATGAAGTTGATGCTTACCAGAGCTTCCGTTTTCACAAATATAAAAATTTAGTTAAATACTTGGGCTATTAAGCCACTCACTGATTATTTCAGTGGAAATATATTTTATAGAATAATTTACTTTGATGTAAAATTTCTTCGACAGTTATGAAGTAAATTAAAAAATTTAGTTAGTTCCTGATTTTTTCTTTTACCATTGCGCACGCCTATATATAGCTTACATCCCACCATATCTCCTTCCATCAACTATCCCTACTTTGACACTATTAAGGACACACCCATTATACCGACCTAAGTATAACCATTATACCTACGCTTAATAGCGCCTACTAAACTAATATAGCAAATCCATGATTTACGCCACAATATCCCCTCCCCAAGAGAAAATTTTGTCCCTATAGACAAAATTTAAGAACACTAATTCAATTTAAAAAGATTGAATTAGTATATAACAATCAATCTATAACAACTGTATTACTTAGATAACGTCTCCCAAAAATAAATAATTTAAATATTCAAATAGAGTAACTCTGATGGTGTTCACAAGATAGATAGAAGAAAAGACGTATTTAAGGCTTAATATTAAGAAATCCAGGTAATACGAACCGCCTGAATGTAATATAGAATATGGCTTAAATTGAAGACTGAGATTTCTATAACCGTCTCAGAGAAGAAAATTTATATAACAACATATACAACGATGTAATAACATTGTATATGTCTATATAACTGAATGCAATTTATTTGCATATGATAAGCAAGCCTTTAAGAGCTTCCTATAGTACCACGTAAATCTGCGAGGGCAAGCTTACCGCTTCCGAGTGGCAGTATTTACTACAAAAAAACCAAGAAACAGAAATATAGCACTGAATACACCTACAGAATCATCCTACCAGAATTCTAACCAAAAATATACAAACAACCCAGAAAAAAAATCACATTTACCAACCTTAACATTTCACTGAAATCCAAATCCAATATGTAATAACGTTTTCAAAACGTATGCATCACTATTAACATAATGCATGTGCATAAAACTTTCATAACTTTGTAATTCTTAATACTTTGTAATTTTATAAACTCACGGCACGTACACAACTTTCACTTAACATGACAATGAAATCACAATGTGACCTCAAGCTTAACAATATTTCGAGGTACCCTCATAAATTTTCACAATTATTCATAAGGTCACTTACACACTGACTTAAATTTCTCGTGTATGTTTGACTGTCCGCGACAACATCCAAAAGAAAATCAACATTAATTTTTAAATTATTTACCTGATATTGTTATTCTTGTCTTACTTACTTTAATTTAACTTGATAAAACTTAAAAAAAATGACGTTAATTTTGTTTTAGAATAGGGGAGAGAATTTTTTTTTTTTTGTATATGCAAAGTACCTACTGACTATTTCAAACTTTCATAGTTAACCAGACTCACCCATTCCTTTGAATAATGTGCCTTTCATACCTCTTATTCATCCCTTTCATATATTCATACATACTCATACATTTCACGCTCATAAAACACTCATGCACACTTGTGTCATCAATACAATCACATGATGACGCAATTCTTATATACAAGAGAATTTAGCTTTATTTTACACTAAATCTCAACACTATTCATTAAAACCGTATCTTGTCCTTACGCTTATGGAATTATGATAGCATGATGAAATGCAGTCTGTAAAAACCCTAACGATATTCACATGATATTCACAACTACCCATACTTGGAGAAAAAAAAAAAGTTACTACGATCTACACAGAAAATATTTTTAGTTATGAAGTTAAATTTTGGAATTATTTTATGAAGATTATAATTAATTATTCTTTGTAATTATTAAGTTTAACTATTCGTATTACCAACTATTACACAGCATTATTGGAATGATTTCAATGACAAATATTTGTTACCTACCCCAAATATCACAAATCACTTTTCTATTCACATAGAACTACAATATCATTCAGATTTTCCTGAAACAATACACAAATTATACAAAACAAAACCTACCGTGAATGTTTTGCATTAAATATCTTTAAAACATAAACAACAATCCTCACCTCCGTTGTCATCGGTTCTTAGAAGTTCTGAACACGATAGCTTCAAAAGTAAACATAATCAGTAGGTTAGGTTAGGTTAGTGCTCTTGGGAAATTCACAAAGGTAGGCCTTTTTTTTAACGTCAGGGAAAATCCTCAAGAATGTTATGCGGGACCCCTACCGACTAAAAAACCTCACGTTACGCCCAACAACCTATGGGTGGGAGCCCCGGGTAAGCCCTCGGAAGGATGTCCCAGGACTCCCAACAGCCTAGGACTCCCAACAGAGGTAGGCTTAATTTTTGTAATTATGTATAGGCACTGGTACAAAGTGTATGAACAGATAATAATTAGATAATTACCTATCTACTGTTTATTTTATCTCTACCACGGTAATAAAGTAATACCGTGTCTCTACATAAGTTTTGAATAAATCCTGTAGGTAATGAAAGCTGTATTGACAAAATGAAAGCGAAAATCAAATAACCAAGTAACAGAATAGTCTCCTGTAATCCGACGTATCAAGTTAATGAAAACAATGGTAGCCCATATTTCACTTTCATTGAAGTAACAATAGATGATAACGCTAACGCCTCTGGGAACTGAGAACCCGATGCTGCAGCGCAATATCTTGGCCGTCTCCTGTAGCTGATGAACAAAGGCATTGTTTGTACATACGAGTTAACATACAGTACTCTGTAAATGGTGTGTTTATCGAAACTAGCTATGACTACCTACTCGTACCAACACGAAACATTGTAACAAAGAGTCCAGAGGGCCTAAAAAGGCAACATTGTATGTTTCATATCATGAAACGTAAAATGCTTGGTATGCTTTGTATGTTCTGTATTTCAAATTCTATGAATTGTATGTTTCATATTATGAAACATACAATGTTGCCTTTTTAGGCCCGCTGGCAAACGTTTACGCAATCACTGTAGTCGCGATGTTATTATGTATCTAGGTACTAGCTGTTGCCCGCGACTTCGTACGCGTGAAAATTATGTCATAATGCCAATTTGATTGCTCTCTGCTTAGCCCCTAGAATATGTAGCGTGATAATATATAGCATATTTGAAGACCCTACCCCTAGTTAATATTTGTGCAAAATTTGAATCAAATCTATTGAGTACTTTTCGAGATCCTTCCGGACCAAGCAAACAGACAAACAGACAAAAAATTTCTAACTATATTTTCGGCTTCGGTATCTTATGTTGAATACCCAGCGAGTATTTTTTTTTTAATTTCCAATGTATAGTTTTGAATTTTCTATCATTTTATTATATGTATAGAAAATAATGGTATTAAACCAGCTATTGTTACATTATAACATCAGTAATGAGCCTTTTGTAGCTATATGACAATAGATAAGTATATACATAGACTAACTATTAGGCTAATAACGTAATGAGGTTGTTAATTTGTAACTTCAGCTTGATAAAAATCATTAAATCTTCATTTAGATTTTTAAACAGTATCTATACATATACTATATCACTAAACTAACACTAGAGAGTGTTATAAATGTGAAAGTGTCTGTCAGTCTATCAGTTCCGTTTAAAAGACGACACGACACGACGCGACTTATACATTAGATCATTGTGATTATAGTACCTAAAAGTTTTTAAAAAAATTACAAATTATACAGAAAAAATGAGTGAGAAAGAAATTACAATGCCGGCAATACACCGCCTAAGTATCAAAGACACCGTCCCCATCGCAGTCAACCGGTAAGTCTTTTTTTGGCATACCTATATAGTAGGTTGTCTCTACTTGTCCTATTTGTCGATATAGTCGTGCAATGTTAGGTCTGATAGGAGCTTTCTCCCGTGGACGTTTAGATTGTGGAAGGAACTCTCTGCCTTGGTTTTACCGAATGCCTACAACAGTATGGTCACAGTATTTTTCAAAAGGGGTCTTAGAAGGAATTTGCAGGGCCGCCGGCAGCGTGAGCATAGCGGGTACACTACATTAATACGAAAAACTTAATTCCGAAAGTCACAATCACGAATTTCATAATTCCGAATTTCATAAGTCCGAATGATTCGAAATCCCGAAAGTCAGAAATCCGATGTTTCATAAATCCTTTTTATTAAAAGTCATAATTTTAAAATTCCGAATGTTTACAATTCCGACTGTCAGAATGTCGAATTTCGAAATCGAAACCGAACCGTTGAATTCCGAATCATTAAAAATCCGCCATATTATAAATACGAACTCCGATTATCAAAAATCCGAAATATCATAAATACGAAGGGTGAATGTCGTTTCCACCCGTTCCTGTTTTATCCCGCAAACTTATCATTAAAGACTATTATTTATGTTCCCGATTCCACCCGTTTTTTTTAAATAAAGTATAGTCAAGTCTAACTACCGAAAATATTATTTCCAAGTGAGTGGAAGACAAACGACAAAACAAAAAAAAATAACCACGAAGGCTAAGGCGGGAGCGAAGCGGAGCGGAGCTCCCGCCTTAGCCTTCGTGGTTATTTTTTTTAGTCGCACAGAGCTGGTGATCATAGAAACGGCTCTTTAACTAGCGTAAGATATGTGGAAGAAATCCTCAATGATCACGTTGGTCCATTTATGGTCAATTTAGGTGAGGATGCTATATTTATGCATGACAATGCCCGACCTCATACAGGTAGGATTGTGAATGACTACCTTCAAGAGATGAAAATTACTCGTATGGAGTGGCCAGCGCGCAGCCCGGATATCAACCCGATCGAGCATGCTTGGGACGAGCTAGGCAGATGCGTAAAACAACGAAACCCTCCCCCAATCACGCTTCGTGAGCTCAAAATTGCTCTCACAGAGGAATGGGAGAATATTCCCCAAAATCGTATAAGGAACTTGGTGTACAGCATGCCAAACCGCGTAAACGCAGTAATGGAAGCACGAGGAGGCAATACGAAGTATTAAAATTCAAGAAAATCGTAATAAAGTTTAAAACATTTCATGTTTCCTATTTTTGTTTTAAGGAGAGATCAGCAGTTTTTTCTTTATGTAATTTTGTGTTAATAAAATGTATGGTGACTCATATTTTTTTTACTTTCATTTAAGGAGTATTACATTGTCTATTAAATACAATTTATTGCATTAACCTAGCATTTTTAGTTTCCGAGATTTTTAGGATTCTTTAAGTGACCCGGATTCATTGCTCTCGAGTGTATTATAAAGAGGAAAGATTTGTTTTTTTGTTTGTTTGTTTGTAACGAATAGGCTCCGGAACTACTGGACCGATTTGAAAAATTCTTTCACTGTTGGAAAGCTACACTCTTTGCGGTGAACATAGGTTACAGTTTATTCCCGTATTCCCACGGGAACAGGAACTACGTGGATGAAACCGCGTGACGCCCGCTAGTAATCAATAAACTAATAGCATTTTATATTTCTGAATGCGTTATTCGTCAAGCTCGCAAAGATTACTCTCCTATGTTGTCATAGTCATTGTGAGCAAGAACAATTAACAATATGGAGATTTTATCAAGACCCTGAATATTACAAAATTTTAAGTGAATATTATTTCCATTGAAAAATATTTGCACAATAGCAGTAGATAATTCTTGCGTTTATATGCTACGTTCTAAAGTTGGTTGTATCTAGGTTATTGTCGTGGCTGATGTTAAAAAGAGCCTTAGGTTTTAAAAATATAACTAGATTTGGAACATAGTGTTTATGAGGCATCGTTTGTAGTGGTTCAGGAAAGAATTCCGATTTCTGACGGTAATATTGTAAATTATGAACAATGTAGAGCAATGTAACAAATACTAAAATCAGAAAAAAAGCAACGAGGCACCCATACAACATATGGGTGCCCCCCTTTTTTCTGATTGCGTGAATTATTACGAGCCCGACTCGCACTTGACCGTTTTTTTTAAATAGAGATTAATGAGATGCTATGCCTAGTTCTAAAATACCTACTATACGACAGCATGCAAGTGCCTTCATTCGCGTTCGCATAACTGAAATCTTATAGGGATGCCCTCCCCATATTAAAAGAAATGTTATGAAAAGAATACAGTATCATGATCATCTCAAATTACTACATATTTGGTACGGATGCCAAATAAGGTTCTATCATCGCGTTTCAGAATCAGCTCCGGTCGTATTTCGAGGAATAAATACCTATATTACTTTTGACGATTGCCTACCTACTTAAATTGTTACAAAAACAACTAGGCGAGTTGAGAGAACTTAAAATAGGTGGATGACTGTCTCGTTCCCATTTAAAAGATATATTTGTGTTGAGAGAACTTTTTGTGGATCTATCTCAAAAATCCATTGACCATAAGAACCAAAATAGAAAATAGCGGCTACAGAAATACATTAGCTGCGAAAACTTCACCTCTCTAGCTATCACGGTTCTTGAGATACGACAGACAGTCAGACAGACAGCCAAACAGACAGACGAACGGCGAAGTCTCATGAATAGGGTTCCCGTTTTTACCCTTTCGATACGAAACCCTAAAAGACATAAATACATAATCCCGCTTATTTCTCCGAGGGAGTAAGCAAAGGCTTATTACATATCAACAATTGGTCTGAAGTTTCGTTGACCCTACGTAATCTGAAAGAGAAAAAACCGGCCAAGTGCGACTAGGACTCGCCCATGAAGTGTTCCGTAGCAGCAAGTAACATAATATAAAAGTTTTTATAGTTCGTTGTAACTTTGATTGATGTTTTAACCAAAGACTTCTATATAAACTGAGGTAGACATGCCCTACGCACCAATTTTTGAAACCTATAAACTGAGCTAATTAGCAGCGTTGCTCGCACTGTTGTGAGTCAAAACTTCGAAAATAGGTGCTCGACTTGCAATCGGAGTCCATACGCCTTCTCTTTTACTCTTTTTCTATTTGTATATTGCTATTGTGCGTGGTGACAATTACGTAAAAAATATTTATAAGTGAGTGTAGTCTTATTAATGTGTGTATTTGAGGATTGCTTTTGAAATCTCGTTTGTTAGAGTACGGCGCGTCTACCTCAGTTTATATAGAAGTCTTTGGTTTTAACACGTTCGCAGTGGTAATGATTTTTCTAACCGAAAATCGCGGTTTATGACGTATTAAAAAAAAAACTACGAACTCTAGTTTTTATGGCAATGTAAATCATATTTTTTTTTTTAGATTTCTCACTCTCTTAGTTTTGAAGTTAGAGGGGGGCCGACACACATTTTTCCACTTTGGAAGTGTCTCTTGCGCAAAAAAATATTTTAGGAACCTCAATAGCATTTTCAAAGACCTATCTATAAATACCCCACAATATTGGGTTTGATGAAAAAAAATTTTGGGTTTAAGTTTTAAGTATGGGGACTCCCAAAATTTACTGCTTTTTTTTCTAGTTTTATAAGAAAATCTTAATGCGGTTCACAGAATACATCTACTTACCAAGTTTCAATAGCATAGACCTTATAGTTTTGAAGAAAAGTGGCTGTGACATACGGAGGGACAGACAGACAGACATGACGAATCTATAAGGGTTCCGTTTTTGCCATTTGGCTATGGAACCCTAGAAATCACCTATCACCGACCTGAACAAAAATTCCATCGGCCAATGAGTCAAAATTTACCAATAACATAATCTAAATCGTTCATCTTCTAGAAGTTATATCGGTATAATTAGGTACTAGCTGACCCACGCAACTTCGTTTACGCCTCATAAGGTGTATAAAAGGACAGATATTTTTTCAACAGACTCATGGAAGCGTATGATACTGCCCTGTTTGCTTAATCATAAAAGAGCCAAATAATTCAGTCCACGCCTTCGGCGCGGACTGAATTATTTTACAATAGCCTTAATCATTAAGCTCTTTTATGATTAAGCAAACAGGGCAGTTTAGATTTACCCTGTCATTCAAAGGAACCCTTAAATTCTAGGTTTGGCGAAAGTTGAGATGCTTCTAATTTCTGAACTACAAACCCCTTAATCTTTAAACTTGGGTCGAAAAATTCTTAAAGTAGGTACTCCATTTCCAATACTAAAAAAATATTTGAAATCGCATCACGCGTTGAGAAATTACAACTGAAAAACCATTTTATCTTTCATCCCCTCTCCCGCAGGAACCGCGCAAAACTTCGGGATCAAAAGTATCCTAGAACCTTCCTCGGACCATAAGCTCAGAATGTACCAAGTATCATTCAAATCGGTTCAGTAGTTTCGGCGTGATACTTATTCGGGATACAGACAGACAGACAGACAGACAGGCAGACATGAAAAGTTTAAATTACATTTTCGGCTTCAGTATCGATTAGAGAACGCCCTCCAACAATTTTTTTTTAAATATCTATCATGTACAGACTCTCGACCCTCTACAGTTTTATTATATGTATAGATTGTGGATACTAATTTGGCTGAAGATGTCGCGTCGCTATTTCAGCATAGATTTGGAACACTGATTTCCAGATAATACCATCACAGCAGTCAAGCCACGGACTTTTTTTTTCTCAAAATTACTTACATTTCTTTATTTTTTTCTTAAAATTTCGTTATTGATTTCTAATTCTATTCTGATCTGAATAGACTCCTTGGCTGTCTTGATTCCTTCTCCATAAAAAAACTGTATAAAACACGTTCATCGTAAACAAAAAGCCGTGAGACGGTCTCACCCAACTGCCCCTCTGTGAAAATGAAAGTTCACTCCGATTGACGTTGTCATTTTTGTTTTATTTCAAACTTTGAACAGATGATCCACCTGACCTAGTGACGTAATATAATGCAACAGAGTCACACACTAGAGACAAAGTCTCGCCATAAGCCCCTCTGCAATCTATTCTATAAAGAGGGGCTAAAAAGGGGTAAAAATTAAAAAGTACCTATCGAATGTTTTACAATTTCTAGTACATAGAGATAAAGGTTTTCTTTTAAAAAGAAATCTCTTACTTACGATAAGTGAACGATATTTAGTTATCCATGTGAATGTTATTTGAGAATGGACTCATTCATCAATCATAATGTTGACTTCAACTTCATAAATACAGGATGAAAGTATATGCGACGTATGCATTGTTAATACTTTGTTGCTAAGATAATATTGTAACAGGCTTGTAAAGAACTTTCTCATAGTAAAGACGCTTGTGATAATATGTATCTAGTTCTATAACTTCTAACGGATGCTTTCATCACAGATAACGTACTTAATATGTTTCTATGTTTGTTATTCAATGACGCTTTAACGGTTGAACGAATATGGATGCAATCTGATACAGGGATAGATTCGAGTCTGGAAATTGGAATTACACATACAGATTCTCATGAGATTCGGGACCGGGAATAGAATCCAGAATTCAAATTTGCAAGCGGAGCCGCTGGCATTATCTAGTCTATACACAACTAGCTGACCTGCGCAACTTCGTTTGTGTGATAAATGAAGAACCGGTCGACCGATTTTGTACACACTTCACATAAAAAATCTACTAAGCAGTCCGAACAAAGCCTAAACATTTGGTTTGGATAGGTGAGCCCGTTCTTGAGTTATAGCATTGATTTTTATATAGGTATATAGATATGTTTGGATCGCAGATTGTAATTTGGAGTGGACTGTTGGAATTTTGATTTGGTTCATGAAATATTAGACTTATCCTTGTTGTAAGAAACAATCATATTAAAAGTTGCCCCTATTAGGTAGGACCAACAAATGTAAGTACTGGCGAAGACTGAATGTATATGCCTTTGGATTGACCTCTAGCTTCCTCCTCGGGGATACCTATTGCGTGATAGGTTTTGCTGCAGTTGCTAGTATTCTTTTTGAAAAACAATAATATATTAAGTCGTTCTACATCATTGAAGTAAAGATCTACCTAGGTTGAGGTAATTAGATGACATTCATTTTGTTATTCATAAGTATTACTTACTATTTACCGAGTGTTATAACATAAGTCGCAAAACTAGACACCAACCTAAACACGAAGAGTAAAAAATGTACTACATCATGTAATTGCAATGATTACAGAAGTCTTCACCGTATTAAACACAGTGTTATAAAATCAGTGCGGCTCACCACCTATAACGTGGGACAAATTCTAAAAAGGTGAAATGTGGGCATTATAATATGCCTCTGCCTACCCCTTCGAGGATAAAGGCGTGACCATATGTATGTATGTATAAAATCAGTATTAGAACTTCGTAATAAATCAAGCAAATCTTGTCTGGTGGAAAACATGAAGGTGCAATTGTGAAAATGGTGGTAAAATAATTATGAATGAGCTGTTAGCTGGTAGTAGGCATGTGTAAGTAACGTAAGTAATGCATTACTTGTCATGTGACTCCCTCGAGTACCATGACAGTGTACGTTACTCGACGAAATGTATCATGACAAAATGTAGTACAATCGGAACAAACGTGCCGTCTGCGGTGTTGAATGTCGATGTTTACTTCGCGCCCTTTCCGTGCAATCGTCACTCGTCACACGTTGCCGTTCCGCACGTGTGTGAGCGAAAAAGCGTCATTTGTTTAGTACTAGCCGCCACGCGTTACTTGACTCGGGGGGCACGACCGGCAGGCGACAAGTTTATTTTAACTTTACGTTGACGCAATAAGGTCTATTTTTCTCAATGCTGCTTCGTTCGTATTCATTACGTTACGTACCTACCTATGTTTGACTCTGTGATACTTTGCAGTTTGTTTAGTTAGCGTTTAATAATGAAAAACCGCGCATTCTCGTTACGGAAGATAATTTAGGTTAATTCATAATAATTCAATTTATTATCTGATTTCTACAACAAAACAAGATTACTTTCAGTAGGTAGGTACATAAAGTATGAAGGAAGATCAACTGTTTTTACATACCTATATAACGTATTTTTTACTTCATTAACTTGCACACATTCACACCAAACTAAAACTAACTACTAACAATTATTTTCAATTAAGTTTATTAGATCTATTATATATATATATATACCTAATATCTATTCGAACACTATTAAATTTACTTTACTGCATACAGTTACACATAAACCACATCATACGTTACTTTATTTACACCTTAACGTGCGTGCGTACTTACATTCGCATTAGCCAAGTCACGTTCAGTTAGGACAACGTACGACACTTCGTCCTGTGACTATAATGCGATGCGAACGAATGCTGAATTTGGCGCGCACGCAGCGCGCGATTAATATTTTATAACTTTGTGCCGCCGCATGAGATTGTCATGATAAAAGTCATAGTACAAAGTAATGTGACGCGGTACGAAATGTAATGCCATATGACATTACTTTTTAGTGTAACGTTTTGCGCATGTCTAGCTGGTAGGTACCTACGATAATTATGATATAAATAAGAATGACCGCGTAACCGCATAATATCAGCATTACATTTATCATTTACAATTGTTTTGCTTAAGTATAAAAACAATGATAGAATACATTATTAGAAGTAGGTATAATAAATTATTATTTATATGACACTCTACATACATACGCTTTACTATTAACTGTTATTACTTTTACAATGATAGAAAAATACATTACTTTAAATGATAATAATATTAATGACTTATATCATTTTACCTACCAACTACCAATACAAAGTACTTTGCTTTACTATTAACTGTTATTACTTTTACAATGATAGAAAAATACATTACTTTAAATGATAATAATATTAATGACTTATATCATTTTACCTACCAACTACCAATACAAAGTAGGTATCTACCGTACCTTATGCTATTACTTAGGTATCTTGTTATGCTATTGTGGTTCAGCCTAAAATAGTAGTTTATGACACTGTTGCATAATAAGGGTTCTTATAACACGAGTGTGTTTTAAAAAAACGAGCCGCAGGCGAGTTTTTTTATAGTATCACACGAGTGTTATATGACCAAGTTATGTACAGTGTCATACACTACTTTATCTACTCTCATACTATAATACCTGATTTCATTTTGTTGTGATATATAGTTGCTCCTTGATTTCGCCGGTAACAGGTTCATGGTCATGTTTGACGCAGTTTCCAGAATGTCAGGTGGTGTACAATTACCACCATCCTCGCTTTAAGACATGTTTTTACACAAAAACTAATTTATTTTACAAACAAAACCAAACTTTGTTTAATTTAAATGTAAAATGTTGGCGCCAAGGCGCAAACATCGATTGCGCATGCGTGTTTCTTTTTTTTTAGGCTGCGGAGACCATAGATTTAGGATTTTTCGGTACTCTGGAGACACAATTTTTTTTAAAGTAGAGGTTCAAACTTCTTTTTCAGCTGGAGATTGTTTATGGTGTATCGTAATGATTAAAAAGTTTTATTATGATATAGGTGTCCATACAAGACCTGTATCGTAATAAAACTTTTTTTTGGCCTGTGCGTAATGTTTGTCATAATAGTATTGATTTCAATTTTATAATCTTTGTATTATAGTATCAGAGTAGATAAATAGAGTTATTACATCCCTAGTATCAAGTTCAAATAACTTTTAATTCAGTTCAAGTTTCTCAGGCTTAAGTTAGAACAACTTGATGCCAAGAAATATACAACCCTCTATTCTAAAATAAATAAATAATTGTGAACATTTCACACAACATCATCTAGCCCAAATTAAGCTAATGAAAGCTTGTGCTATGGGATCTAGACGACTGATAGACATACTTATATATTTCTAAATACATACCAATATAGATAGAAAACACCGAAACTCCGAAACAAACATTTGTCAATCTCACAAATATTTGGACCGACCCGGAAATCGAACCCAGGACCCCAAGCGCGGCAGGCGGTTGCACTACTGACTGTCACTGCGCCACGTCAGAAGCAGTCATATTCTCTATTTTAGCTAAGGCTCCGCGAGTTGCTGGCCAGCTAGGTTCCTCTTTAGCAATGAAAGAATGTTTGGGTATTAGCAAAAAATGTTCATTCGAGTCGGTTCAATGTCGATATATCCGCTTAATTGTTTTGAATACTTTAAATACCAACTCTTTATTATTTGCCTTTTTAACTACTGAGGTGGTAAACAGGATTAATGATCGGAAGTGATCGCCTATGAACGCTTACAATAACAGAGGTGTTACAGTTACACTCACGATGCCGACACTGCTTTCTTTGACTTTTTCTTTGACTTTTTCTTTGACTGCCTCTGTGGCGCAGTCGGTAGTGATACCGCCTGCGGCGCTGGAGGTCGTGGGTTCGATTCCCACCGTAGACAAATATTTCTGTGACCCATAAATGTTTGTCTCAAGAGTCTGGGTGTTTCTATGTATAATATGTATGTATTTAAAAGTATATAAGTATTAATATCCGTGGTCTGATACCCATAACACAAGCAGGTTATTCCTAGCTTACTTTGGGATCAGATAGCGTTGTGTGAAATGTCCGTGAATATTTATTTATTTATTTTATTTCTTTTTCACTAAGGAGGCAGACAAGAATATGGCCCACCTGATCGAAATGATCCCGATGAAGTTTTATATAAGCAAAATAAATAAAATTTTACTTTCATGACGATTAGGTATTTAAAAGTGAATGAATACAGATTATACGAATTTAGGCAGCGAGAATTTGCATTCTCGCTGCCTAAATTCGTTCTCCCATCATTAGACTACCAAGGTACAGCCACTCCTAACACAAATCATTTACTTTAGCTGGAAGGTTAACGGGAATTCCAATTAGATTATTATGGTTGCGCGTCTTCTTTAAAAAGGTAGCTTAATTTTTTCAGTCCGCATACATAAATTAAATATTCACGAACATTTTTACATACCTACATGTACCTACTTTCTATATTCTATTCTGTTTCTACGTTATATACCAACTCATTTCAATTTAGTTTTTTTTATGTCAATTATTAGGTGGTAAGCCTATTACCGTGTTATTGTTTTGGTCCGCATAAAAAATTAATTACTTGGAAAGAAAGACATTAGTGTTCAACTAAAAGGTTTTTTAAAAGAAGTGCTGTCGGTTTATTAGGTTCATCCGATTTCAATTAACCTCGATATAAATGCGCGGACGCGTTAATGTTTCCAAGTTTCCAGCATAATCATTATCGTCAGCTTAGCGCTGGTCCCAGCCGTATCCAACATTTTCACTTTCGAGGTACGGCGTATACCGAGATGCCTGCTGCTTCTAGCAAAGAAGGTCTGTCCCTTTTACTGTGCAAACTGACGTGACCATTTATTTTTTACTTTTGGAAATTCTCATGGATGTTATGCCGAACTTCTACGGACTAAAACCAAACTGTGCCTTGTATCTGCCCCAACCAGCAGTCCCGTGAATGCCCTCGGAAGGATAACCCCAGGGCCATCGCGGGCTCTCCCGAGGGATTGGGTTTATCTTTATCCCTTTTCTTGGGTTTATCTTTCGTTCGGAATCTTGACGTGACATAAAATGTATTTTGTTCCTCGTAATGGAGTAAGGCGAAAGCCTTCTTCGAAATTCCAGGACTCCTTTGAAAACTTGTCGCTGTGGATAGGAGACTTCTGCACACGGCTCATTGTTCATCTTGTCTTCATCATATTCAGGGTTGAAACTACTGTAATCCTTGAGCCGCAGCTTCGTTCATATTCTCATCATCATCTTCAGGGTTGACGCTACTATTTCTGCTGATAGTGATTCATATGCTGACACTGACAAAATGTTGGCTAAACGGCATCATGCCCGACCCTCTGATGTTTTGATAAGGGTTTTGTTTTGGTGTCAACAGTACTTACCTAAATAGTTTACTACGCACCAATCGGTAGTAGTATCCACAATATTTATCCTTGAGTTATTTCCGTAAACGAATAAAATTGAGTCGTTAATATAATTTTTTGGTTATAATAATAAAAGTGTTCCGGATGATCGCGATTAATAAAATATTATTATTACTAGCTGTGGTGCCTGGCTTCGCGTGTGATATAGGTACTTTGATATACTTTAACCCTTATGTGTTGCCTACATTAAAAACAAAACATTTCGGACATTCCTTTTTTTTTATAATTAGGTAACTAGATAGAGATCCGATGATCGTCGAAATTCAACAGTGATTCTTAAAAAAACTTCTTAAAAGGGGTACGAAGTCTTGCAAAATTATTAATATTTCTATTTAGATTATTATATTAAAGTTATTAATATTTAAATACTAAAGTGGCTTAAGCTTATTTATGTTGATTCATTGAATACACAAATAGATTCTCTTATTATGCACATGGCATATTAATAAGCCCACGTTTCAATATTTCACATCAAACTGCGTAGCTATATCGTATTTAAATTTGTTGTAACAATTATAATGAGCTCCGGAGACGGTCAATTAGACTTGACAAGTCCTATGTGTACACACACGTCGATGCACACACACATGCAATAAAGCACACACACTTAAAGTTACTTTTATTCACATTTCAACAGACTTGTCGAGTCACATTGACCGTCTCTTGAGCCTATAACATTATTTAGTTCAAGAATACCATTTATCTGTAGACTGGAGGCTATTTACGTAATCTGGCGCGCTTTGCATAAAACTGTTGAAGTGAATGACCTGATAAAATAGGTACTTGAGTAGGTACCTACCTACTTAACTGTAGGTGTTCGCAGTTATTTTATTTGTGGTTTAGTGACCTAGTTTAGTACTAGTGTCTAGTTGTTGGTAACATTTTTATATCTTCAATGTCAAAGTTGAATGATATTTTATAAAGTTTTATAGAGGATTCTTCGGTCATCTAGGAAATCGAAGTTTTCGATGTCAGAACTAAATTTATAAACTAATAAGATAATTTAAGATAATTTCACTTTCTAATAGTGAAAGCTGAGCTTAAAGATTTCTATAAATATTTTGAATTTTATTAAGCTGTATTATCAAAATGTTGGCTTATCAGCAGACGGAATCAATTAGGTTTTTATGTAACCTTTTTGGCACGTTTGTATAAAGATAACAAGACTTTATAAACTAACTAGCTGATGCCGCAGCTTCGCCCGCGTAAAATTTGTTCCCGCGGGAAGTTATTCCCGGGATTAAAGGTAGCCTATGTGTTATTCCAGACTATAATGTATCTCTGTACCAAATTTCAGCACGATCCGTTCAGCGGTTTAAGCGTGAAAGAGTAACATCCACACCCACAAACTTTCGCATTTATAATATTAGGTGCTTACACATCAAATTGGCGTTTTTCGTACTGGCCACTTTAATTACGATTTTCTCCTCTTTGGTAAGGAATTCCAAATTCAAATTTTCCCAGCTATTTACTCATGTATTTATCCTTCGATGACCGTCATTCATTTGTTTTTTTCTTCTGTTTTTTTCTGTTTGCGTCACTCATTTTACAAAATGGAAAACTTAAAATATCGCATTATTTACGAGTACGAGTTCCGCCGTGGCACTAGTGCTGCGGAAACGACTAGAAGGGTGAATGATGTGTATGGCGGTCATGTTGCAAAAGAAAACACAGTTCGTTTTTGGTTCCAACGTTTTCGTTCAGGAAATGTCGACCTGCAGAACAAGCCCCGTGGACGGCCTGAGACTCAAGTTGATAATGAAGTATTGAAGGCTATTGTGGAAGCGGATCCATCGCAAACCACGTCCGAGTTAGCTGCAGGCTGCGGTGTTAGTGATAAAACTGTTTTAATTCACTTGAAGCAAATTGGGAAGATTAAAAAGCTTGAAAGGTGGGTACCTCACGAATTGACTGAAGCAAACCGGCAAAAGCGCGTCGACTGCTGCTGTTCGATAACTCAGTGTAGTTAGTGGACTGTCTTTCTGGTAGTTCCTGCAGGCACATAAGACGACACAGGAAGTTCGAAAATCGGACCGCCACCAAGAATGATTCGCCACTTACCCTGATTCCCGGTCTTCCTGAGGTTGCTCCGAGGCCTTGATATTCCCTTGAGGTTGTTTTCGAGTTGCCGTGTCGACCGAGGCACTGACACACACATGTATCGCGCACAATAGTTCCGAACCGCGTCCGAGATTTGACTGAACGGTCGATGAGTGGCCGCCCGCCTGGCGAGGCAGCGCGGGGCGGGTGCGGGGGGGGGGGGGAATAGCCAGCCGAGTGACGAACTCTCCCGATAGCCGACCGTTCGCCGAAACATCCTGCCGCCTAACCAAGGTTCTGCCTTGGTTACCCACTAAACCACCGAAGGCAATCCACAAAGCTTAGAGACAGGTCGTAAGATGTTCCCTTGCTGAGTCCTGACCTCTACAACTCTGACAATTCCGTCCCTACCCGGAAGTAACCTAACGATCCGACCGCGTTTCCATTGGAGAGGGGGTAAATTATCCTCCTTTATCAATATCAGGTCATCGACCTTGGGAGCCTCGTTATGAGAAGTCCACTTATGCCTTTGTTGGAGTGTGTGAAGATATTCACATCTCCACCGAGACCAGAAATGCTGGGATATCTTTTGAATAAGTTGGTACCGAGACAACCGGTGCTCCGGAGTTTCCGTGTAGGGATACTCAGGAAGTGCAACGAGAGGTTGCCCTATTAGGAAATGACCGGGGGTCAATACATCAAGGTCTTCCGAGTCCGTACTAAGGGGGCAAAGCGGCCGAGAATTCATTACCGCTTCTACCTTGGTAAAAAAGGTGGTCAGCTCTTCGAAAGTGAGCTTGGCTTCTCCGAGAACCCGTTTCGCATGTGTCTTGGCACCCTTCACTGCCGACTCGAATATGCCACCGCTTGAAGGATTTGAAGGGCAATTGAAGAGCCAAGTTATGTTTTGAGCCGTCAGCTTCCGATCAATTTCCTGGTGATGGTTCCGTAAGAATATGTATAACTCCTTTAAATATTTATCGGTTCCCGTGAAGTTTGTACCGCAGTCTGATCGGATCAAGGACGGTACACCTCTCCTAGATACGAACCTAGTCAAGGCTGCCACGAAGGCTTCAACTGATAAGTTTGATACAATTTCTAGATGTACCGCCTTAACCGACAAGCAAATGAAAACGCATAAGTAACACTTTTGAACCCTTGCATTACGCAACGAGCTCGTTTTAACGTAAAAAGGTCCAGCGAAATCCGTGCCGACCCCGACGAAAGGTCTGACTCCGGTAACGCGATCGGCAGGCAAATCTGCCATATATGGCTGTTTAGGCCGAGCCCGGTGTCGAAAACATTGTACGCATTTAAACGTTATGTGTCGCGTGACACGCCGCCGCCGCGCCGAGATAATCCAGTAGCGTCGTGAGAGAATCGCACTCAACGCGTTAGCTCCGACGTGACAGTAGACCTTATGATAATGATTGACTAGCAAGTCTGTGAAACTACCCCTCGCCGGTATTAATATAGGGTGCCGTGACTCATATGGAAGGGTAGAGGCGCCGATTCTGCCGCCGACACGAATAATATCATCCCTGTCCAAAAATAAATTCAACCGTCGCAATGAATTTTTAATTTCAGTACCCGTTCGAAGGTTTGTCAATTCATCGGAGAAATTTTTTGACTGCACAATACGAATTAAGCACAGATTGGCGATTCTACGTTCCGACACCGTTAAACTACCGTAAACCTTCTCAGAGTTAATTTTTGAATTGTTTTTAAAGCGTAGTAAGTATGTAGTAACGTTTAGCAACTTTTCATATGAACTAAAACGATCTAATAAATTAAAATCCGATATCAATTCGTTTACATTAGCAACCCTAACGGCCGGCCTCAGGCCAGGTAACAAATCTGGCGGGAACTCTGGGCCCCCGGACGGCCACGTATGGGGCGGCCGCTCCAGCCAACTCGATCCCCACCACAAGGGATGGTTCAAGAGTTCTGCCGCCGAGCAACCGCGTGACGCAACGTCCGCACAATTCATCTCGCCGGGTACGTGACGCCAGTCGATGTTGGTCTTAGAGGTTATTATATCCGAAACCCGGTTTCCTTCAAAGACTTGTAATTTATGAGGTGGTGTCCGTAACCACGCCAAAACGATAGTGCTGTCGCACCAGCCTACAATTTGGTCTAACCGAACCTTATCCTCCATTGACTCGACCGTGTGATTAACCAACGTTGACAGCAACTTAGCACCATTCAACTCCAGTTTCGGTATGGTTAACTTAACCCTTAATGGCGTTATACGTGACTTAGCAATAAGTAGGCGTACGTGAGTCCGTCCGTCTGCGCCCTCCGCGCGCAAGTAGACTGCTGCAGCGTAACCGACGCTGGAGCCATCACAAAACCCGTGAAGAGTATATTTAGTCGGTCCTTCTAACTTGACACACCGGGGAATGGAGATACGTTGCAGATGCGGCAAGTCAGAGATGATATCCCTCCATTGTCGCACTAAATCTATGGGGGCCGGGGCATCCCAAGCTACCCCCTTTGAGTTATCAGAAGTCGCCAATAGGGACTGTAATAAAAGTTTTATTTTAAAAACTACTGGACAGATCCACCCAAGTGAGTCGTAAAGTCTAGCCACTATTGACAAAATACTACGACGTGTGACGTCACTATCTGTGGGCAGATTTACATGGTAAGTGAAATTGTCACATTTGGGGTCCCACTGAATGCCTAAAATCTTGACAAAACCCGTTCCATCCGAATCGCGATCATCGAAACGCCGCGGTGACTCCAAGTGTTCCGTGGGTAAGTCATTCAGTAATGCTGGCATATTACTGGACCATTTCCGTAACTCATAGCCGGCCGAATTCATCAATGAGATTAACTCATCGCGAAGCTCACGCGCCTCAATCAGCGAGTCTGCGCCGCCATTCAAATCGTCAACGTATGTGTTGTCTATGAGTAACTTAGCGGCACGGGTTTTATCAACCTCGTCCCGGGCGAGCTGGTGTAAGCAGCGTATGGCTATGAAAGAGCTCGACTTCAAACCGTATGTATTTGTGTTTAATTGATAGGTAAGTAGGGGCTCCGTGGGCGACGCTCGCCAGAGAATCAACTGATATCTCCGATCGTCCGGGTGAATCCACGTCTGCCTAAACATCATTTTAATATCCGTAGTAAATACAATTTGTGGAACCCTAAATTTCATTATAATATTAGTGATATCGTTTTGCAATCGTTCTCCCGAAAACAGACAGTCGTTTAATGACACTCCCGAACTTGTTTTCTGACTGCCATTGAATACAACGCGAATTTTATTCACATCGCCCGATTTTTTAAATACTCCGTGATGTGGGAGAAAGTAATGTTCTTGCCCCGAATTAATATCAAATTGCGATACACTCATGTGTCCCAGCCTAATATATTCATTAATAAATTCAATGTATTTCTCCCGAAATTCCGGATTCCGTTGCATCCGCCTCTCAAGCGACATAAATTGCTTATAAGCGGGCTGGCGTGAGTCTCCTAATAGACGTCTATCACCTGCCGAGATAAGAGGTAAGCGCGAGATATATTTACCGTCCGGGCCTCGCGATACCGTTGAAACAAATAATTGTTCGCATTCCAAGTCCTCGGGACTTTTAATTTTATTAAGAGGGGGTTCCTCAGATCGCCAAAACCTTTCCACCGTTTCCTTGAGTGTCAACTGGTTAACCGACGATTCGGCCAGCTCCCGCGTCTCCGGCGAAACTGGTCCGAATACCGCGAAATTAAATACCGTGCCCAACGCGTAGGGCCCACCCTGACACAAAGTAATCTTTTCCCCATTTAAGATTTGACCGAGTATATCACATCCAAAAATTACGTCTATCTCTGAAGAATTCAATGAGCCGTTATCTGCGAGTTTCAACTCTTTAAAAACCAAATTTGTTCTGTTAACCGAATAAGACGTAAGCCTTCTTAAAACTGCCGCCGTTACCGCTAGTACTGGGTGTTCTGAATGTTCTGGTTTGAAATATATAACAACAACGTGTTGATATGTATTGGCTTGAATGCCACCGATACCCGTGATTTGTACATTACTATAAGACCGTTTCAATCCGAGGGTAGATACCAAATCCCCCTTTATTACCGACATTTGAGCCCCTAAATCTAAGAGAGCCCGTGCTTTAACGAATTCACCATTTTTATTCTTAATTTCAATAATAGCCGTGGGTAGAACAACATTATACGGGTTTCGATGCAAAGACGTTGAAGATGAGTCATCATGTAACCTTAATTGCTATGCTGAATATTGCTTTTGAGAATTATTACGTGACTGACCGCGCGATTCGTGCGATTCCCGCCGTTCGCATGCCTGATAGCCGTTGCGCGAGCTGACCTGAACTACACGCTCAGCTGATGAGCGCGACGGTACCTCTCTTCTTTCGCGAGGAGAGGCCGTGCGCGTGCGACGACGCGGACGGTGGCTGCGGTAGCCAGGTCCCTCCGAAGGCGAGCTAGCGCGAGACGCAGTATAGTTGTGCATGCATATTAAGTCGTTGTGACCCCGATGGCCACAGCGTTTACATGCTGTCCTTTTATCGCACGTAGATGCCGAATGCTTACCAAAACATTTAAAGCATACGTTTTCAGCTCGCACCCAGTCTTTACGCTGACCCGCGGTTAATTTTTTAAATTTAAAACACTCCGAAATCATGTGACCGCTTATTTCACAGTATAAACAGCGCCTAGCGATTATTCGTTCATTCCTGTAAGATTCACTTTCGTTTCCGATAATGTGTATGGTGCGGCGGGTACGATTGTCCTTCAAGGTCGCGCCGTCAGCTGTTGTCGAGTCTATAAGCCGACATTCATTTTGCAAAAACTCCACAAGTTGATTGAATGTGGGTAGGGTGATTATATTTCCGCCGTACTTCTGTTCAAACCGAGTTTTAACGTCTAACGGAATTTTATTTAAGCTAATGAATAATAAAATATAAGACCATTGATCTATAGGAAGGCCTAAATTATTCAAGGCGCGAGTGGACTCCAACAGTGGGTTTAGAATTTTAGAACGCAGATCATAGGGTTTATTTAATGTAGGTAGCTGTAGGATTCTAGAAATGTGACTATCTGCTAGCATCCTGATATTTTCATATCTACCCTTAAGAATTTCTAAGCCTATATCTAGGGATTCGTCTACCATAGGTAAATGCCGTATTAAGGTATGCGGTTCATTTAACACATGAGAAACTAAGTAATGAAATTTTTCCGTCTTTGATATATCTTTCCGTGTTAGTACCAACGAACTGAATAGGCTTATAAAACTTGTCCACTGAAAAACGTCACCATCAAATTTGCATAAATCGATTCTGGGAAGTCTTGCCGTATTTGAACTCTCGGACGGTCTATGAACCCCGTCCAAACCCGGGTAAGCCGACGAGACCGCTTCCAGTTGATTATAAGCCAACTCCGCCTCATTATAATCAGCCGTATAGATTTTAATCATTTCCGGATCTACCGTATTATCCAGCAATAACTCATACTGTTCCGACAAAAGTGCGTATCGTTCATCGAGTTTACGTAATCTCGCCGAAATAACTGCATTGGTTTGAGTTTTTCCCGCGATCATTTCTAACGTGCTTCTAAGCCATTCGACTTGAATTTTAAATTTAGTTGATGATACCTTAGCCATTTTAAATCGTTAAGACTCCAAATCGTGATGCACCCACCCCCGGGTAAGAGAAAAAAAAAAATATAACGGAACCCTACAATAAATCAATTAAATTGTTCTAATAACTGAGGATAATTTCACAAATATCGCATACCGCACAATATAATACAATAACCGAACCGCAAATGACAAACAAACTTAACGACTTTAGTTTGAATTGTATCCGACCGAATCGAGACTTGTGTCAGAGCTGTAAGTGGCGGTTAGGAATTTCAATTTTTAAATCTACAACCGACTTATGATTTGAAAAAATACCAACAAATATACCGAAATCCGGCTGAAATCCGGCTCGAAGGACCATAAATATGTTCGATAACTCAGTGTAGTTAGTGGACTGTCTTTCTGGTAGTTCCTGCAGGCACATAAGACGACACAGGAAGTTCGAAAATCGGACCGCCACCAAGAATGATTCGCCACTTACCCTGATTCCCGGTCTTCCTGAGGTTGCTCCGAGGCCTTGATATTCCCTTGAGGTTGTTTTCGAGTTGCCGTGTCGACCGAGGCACTGACACACACATGTATCGCGCACAATAGTTCCGAACCGCGTCCGAGATTTGACTGAACGGTCGATGAGTGGCCGCCCGCCTGGCGAGGCAGGCCGTTCGCCGAAACAGCTGCGTTACATTACTGAACCGGCACAATAATGAAGGTATTTTAAACCGAATCATTACCTGTGACGAAAAATGGATTCTTTACGATAATCGAAAGCGCTCAGCGCAATGGTTGGATCCTGGCCAGCCAGCCAAATCCTGCCCCAAGCGAAAATTAACCCCAAAAAAGTTACTTGTAAGCGTTTGGTGGACTAGTGCCGGTATTGTTCATTACAGTTTTCTCAAATCTGGCCAGACTATTACGGCTGATGTCTATTGTCAGCAATTGCAAACCATGATGGAAAAGCTAGCGGCTAAACAACCTAGGCTGGTCAATCGCTCCACGCCACTGCTGCTTCACGACAACGCTAGACCACACACTGCACAACAGACGGCTACCAAATTAGAAGAGCTTCAATTGGAATGTCTAAAACATCCTCCGTACTCCCCGGATCTTGCTCCAACAGATTACCATTTTTTTCGAAATTTGGACAACTTCTTGCAAGGGAAAAAATTCAACTCTGATGGGGCAGTCCAAATCGCCTTCACAGATTTTATTGATTCCCGTCCGACTGGTTTTTTTAGTAAAGGGATCAATGAACTACCTATGAGATGGCAAAAATGCATAGAAAACAATGGTTCATACTTTGATTAATTAAATATATTATATTTAAAAATATTCGACTTTTTGTTCCTCCTATACAAAACGCCAATTTCATATGTAAGCACCTAATATTAGTTAGATTAGTAGCAGGAACAGTCAAACTAATTAGTCGAAGCAGCACAAATCTCAAATAGGTATAGGCAAAGAAATTTGTTTTTATAATTGAGTCAGGGACCCGTAATAAAGAATTTCATTCTTAGTAGGTAGGGTACATTCATTTGGTGCAATTATGCGGATTACCTGGAAAACTTCCAAGGAGTTTTGAAAATTAAAGCATATTCACATTTACATTTCGATACCTATCCTCTCAGACTAAAAGGTCCTACTTTACAATTACCATTTTGCCACCTCACCTCGTATCGAATCGGAAAATGTTGGCGAATTCATGTCATGAGGGTTAAACATCTAGCTTAACTTGCTACGCAACCGCTTTATAAATCTCGTGAAAACAAACTTTGGAAGTCCTGGTACATTCTTTCGAGGGCTTATCCGGGGCTCCCAACCGTAGGCTGCTGGGCGTTACGTGAGGTTTTTTTAGTCGGTAGGAGCCCGGCATACATCCATGAAGGCTTTTCCTTCCCGTTAAAACAAAGGTAGGTACAGTCACGAGCAATAATATGTAGGTAAACATTGTCAAGGCTCCTAAAATATGTAAACACCTTCGGCTCCAAAACGAAGGGCTCAACGTGAACAGCATAAAATTGTAACCACGAGTTTGCATCATAAATATATATACACTCATTGCATATACACTCCACCAATAATATGTATACAACTAAAATTTCATAACTCTGTTTACAAACAAATTCTTTAAAATTGTGAGAAACGAATGCATGCTAGAGTTCCTGTCTGTAGGTCGGGCATCTTCGCGAACCATACGAATATCACCGATCTATTTTCTCAGAAAAATTATTTATTATTCTTTGTGGGGCTTATATATATGTATGAAAATGCCAAAGTTTGTTTGTTTGTTTTCTTTAAAGTGCCATAATATAATATTAGTTTTAGTTAATCGATCTGAAACCTTTGCACGGGTTGTTTGGTATCGCGAACCCGCATGTGTTTTAACAGACTCCAAAAAAGAGGAGGTTTATTTTTTAAATGTTTTTTACCTCATAACTCCGACATTTACAGACCAGAATAAACTTCTTTTATATAAAAGGATATATTTCCAGATTGGTATTTTTTTTCAAAATTTTGTTCTGATGGGTAGGTTTATGAGGACTTCAGTGTTTTGGTGAATTAAAAAGATCCCAGAACACCGTCACAGGGGCAGATCGGTGTCAAGGAGTTTTAGTAAGTATACCCAGTGCCATCGTGATCAGGTGCTGGGTGAACGTCACACGAGCCCATGCCTTGCCAGCATGGGTAGTCCGTAAGCGGAGCTCTCCTTGTAAAAAAAAGGTTTATGAGAACTTGAAGGAACTCCTCAAACATTATAGGTACACATATGGCGATTTTTGTATTTATCAAATACTAGCTGTTCCCCGCGGCTTCGACCGCGTAGAAGCCGTTATGGCGTAAAATAATAACCATCCTTTTGCGCAGTCGTTTAAAAAGTAGCCTATGTCCTTCCCAGGGCCTCAAACTATCCCTATTTTAAATTTCACCTCAAACACTCCACCCGTTTAGGCGTGAAAGCGTAACAGACAGACAGACAGTTACTTTCGCATTTATAATATTAGTAGGGATTTACTACATCAAATTACTAAAATTTATTTTTGAGAGTCGGTGCCAGCAAAATATCAACATAAACCTATGCAATTTTGAGTATATATTATTTTTTTCAGTTCAATATTCTTTTTATCTAAGGTTCTATTTAGATATTAAATCATATATTTCTAATTTGGAGGTTTTCATCAAAAGTGGAGACATATTTATACAGCACCGTTCAGATACATGTTATTGCCGGAGAAGTTAAATATAATTTAATGGAATATAAGATGACTACATCTTATGAATCAACGCGTGAATACATGTTATTGATGCAAACGTGCCTATATAGTTTTAGTTCCTTTCTTAATGGACATAATTTATTGAAGCAATGAGTGTATATATATTTATGGTGTGAACTCGTGGTTACAATTTTATGCTCTTGACGTTGAGCACTTCGTTTTGGAGCCGAAGGTGTTTACATATTTTAGGAGCCTTGACAATGTATACATATTATTGCTCGTGACTGTACCTACTCAAAAACTATTTTTATTCCTTTAAGCTAATACTAGTGAGTACATTTCCTGGATACAATATAATCTATTCTGATACCGTGTGCCAGTTACGTGCGTGATCAGATTGCCCTCCATTCATTTGGCAGCCGTGTGTAAAAAGAAACTAGGTCATTCATTGAATTTGCATATCTCTTGAAGCTCTTTGTTGAAATTTTAGTACTTAGGTACTTAGTTTACGAGTCGATAGCGGTGTACTTTGGCATATAATTGATACTACTTTGTACTACTATCATCTATAAATAACCATTTGTAGGTGGAGTCCAGTCTAGACCATTTAACTAACTAGTTTAATGAAGTCCAGTATTAAAGATAGGTAATATTCGTGTTGGAGTATAAATCTAGCTTGTTGATGTGGAAATTATATTTTCGAACAGCGTTTGGTCAAGTTCTAAGCACCATTGCTAAATTTACTGATACTACAACGTGCATACGTATTATTAGGTATCGTAAAAATAAAAAGAAAGATTTAAGATTGCATAATTACATTAAGTAGGTAACAGATATACAACCTTTATTTGTTTATTTTGTAGATGTTTTAAGGTCAAACACCATTCCAATATCAAAGCCTAGATGTGGGAGAGGTCTACGTTCATCTGGGCTTGTGCCCATGTCAGTGTTAGCTGGCGAGATGGATCGGTACTGAGTTTAATTTACAGTTCTCCTTTTTTTACCATGATCTCGCCCGACAGTCGGCAGGTACACCACTTGTAGGTCTCGAAGGCCTCGGTAGGGCCGCAGCCTCACAATTTGTTCACCCTGACCTAGCAATTGAGCACAATCAATAATTGTTACAAATCAATCATGATCATGAATATGCAGGTATATCGATTTGGATCTAGATCTAGAACAATCGATCAGGTGAATAAACTTCAAGCGTATAAAAATAGGTGAACATTACGATGACACATTTATTAGTTTTCCGACTAATCTATAGGTCATTGCTCTTACTCCCCGTTGTCCGAAATAATGAACTAGTAATGTAGGTAGAGTACGTTTCTCTCCACGAAAATAGGTTTGCAAAAAGTGCTTCCTCCTTGATGGACTAGTTCAGTTATTTTGTTAGATTGTAGCTATTTCCTACGTACGAGTACCTATGTGGAAATACCTAATCAGTAGCGCAGAGGAAGCGCTTAGAAATGAATTTATTTATTTCGAATCGAAACCGAAACCTTTTGTATCTATATCAATACAAAACAAAACACCATTTGGTAATTTAAACGGCTGAAAAGATTTAGTTAGGTACCTACCTACTTACTTGATGATCGAACTCACAAACAAGCATACAGATATTGCGTTGAACATAGATCACATGGGTGCCGTCTATTTGGTAGAAACTTGATACTCCGAAACCTATTTGGGATAACTCACTTCGCAGAAACTTCTTTAATCGATCATTTATTAGGCATAAAAAATATTTGACATAAATATTTTTAGGCATAATGTGCTTATGACCGAATTTAGAATGGCATACATTTAAGATAGTAGAATTTTATTTGGCTTAATTACCTTTGGCATAGTTAAAATTTTGTATAACTTCATTTAGCATAACGTTCATTTAGAGTACAGATTTTCGCAGCGTTTCATTTCCCATAAGAATCTTTATTTACATTTCGCATTTAAATCACTTCGTCAAATATTCATTTGGCAACTTTTTACTTGCTCAATTTTTATTTAGTCAAATATACATTTACCAAATGATTTGTTTCGCAAAAAAATATATTCCAAAAGTAACATCCCGACTCGAGAGTACCCCGACTTGGATAGGTTAGGTTAGAAGGTTAAGGCGGCGCCTTAGCCTTCGTGGTTATTTTTTTTTAATGCAATGAATTCAGACTTTTAAGTAAATCATATGATATGTAATATTTTGGGTTTAAATAGTTATGGATAAGAAATATATACCAAAAGATGAATCTGGTTTTGAACTTTCTGCGATGTGATGATTACCTATACATTGTGATTATTATGGATATAAAAATTATGCGTACAGATGATTCTGACTTACAATTTTATGGGTTTCAATGTATGCTAAATGAGTTTATGCCAAACGATATTCTGCGAAAAGAGGTTTATGCTATTAGTTGTTATGCAATATAAAATTATTACTTAAAAAGTTCTACTATATGAGGTGTACCCAGATCACATTTCTATTGTTACATAGCACTTTTCATCTAGACGACATTAATTTTAACTATTTGTCTTCATCGAAGCTGCTAGAAGCAATGTACTTTTTAATTGTTGGGAGCAACTGCCGTCTGACTTCTCAACCCTGTAAGGGTACAGAATAACTAGTAGTAGCACAGTTTAAACCTGCTACTACTACCGCTTCAAGATTAAAGGTGTGATTATGATCTGACGGCTGTGCCAGTAGTTATAAATCTACTACTACTACCGCTTCAAGATTAAAGGTGTGATTATGATCTGACGGCTGTGCCAGTAGTTATAAACCTACTACTACTACCGCTTCAAGATTAAAGGCGTGATTATGATCTGACGGCTGTGCCAGTAGTTATAAACCTACTACTACTACCGCTTCAAGATTAAAGGCGTGATTATGATCTAACGGCTGTGCCAGTAGTTATAAACCTACTACTACTACCGCTTCACGATTAAAGGCGTGATTATGATCTGACGGCTGTGCCAGTAGTTATAAACCTACTACTACTACCGCTTCAAGATTAAAGGCGTGATTATGATCTAACGGCTGTGCCAGTAGTTATAAACCTACTACTACTACCGCTTCAAGATTAAAGGAGTGATTATGATCTGACGGCTGTGCCAGTAGTTATAAACCTACTACTACTACCGCTTCAAGATTAAAGGCGTGATTATGATCTGACGGCTGTGCCAGTAGTTATAAACCTACTACTACTACCGCTTCAAGATTAAAGGCGTGATTATGATCTGACGGCTATGCCAGTAGTTATAAACCTACCACTACTACCGCTTCAAGATTAAAGGCGTGATTATGATCTGACGGCTGTGCTAGTAGTAAGAGCACAGTTTATAGACCGTTGGTCAACAAGTAGGTACACCTATGACCTACTAGCAGTTGAGGTTGCTTGGGAGATATCTATTGACGCTTGTTGACTAGCATGCCATAAAACCCAAAAATAATGTCAGTACATAACAACCTAACCAATTTTCTAATTTAAATTCACAGCGACGGTGTGAGTCCGGCAGACGCTGCTGCAGCGCTACCACCCAGCCCTGCGGCCTCAAGCCTAGTGAAGAAAAAGGCGGGAGGAGCCACTGAAGTGAGGGAGCGGGCATCAACAGTACGGACTCGCAGACTGATGAAAGAACTGAAAGAAATACAACGGCTACAGAACAGTCGAGCCGATCCTGTGTTCTCGGTAAGGAATGAATTAAATAAGGACCTATCTAAGTATCTATACTAATATTTTAGAGATGAAAAATTTGATTGTTTGTTTGCATCGAATAGGCTCCGAAACTATTGAACCGTTGTAAAAAATATTTCACTGTTGGGAAGAAGTTGTACCTTTATTGATTCTATTTAATAATAATTTTAAAAAAATGCTGCATTGGGCCGGAGGCGTCACTAGACTGGACAGGGTTAGGAATGAACACATTAGGGGCACTTTCAAGGTAGCTGCCATCGGGGACAAGCTGAGGGAAAACCGCCTGCAGTTGTATGGGCATGTTATGAGACGTAGTCTGTTCGGAGTCCTGTTGTATCCTTCCGAGGGCATACCCGGGACTCCCGTAGGTAGGGGGAACGATTTCTACGCAAAAAGAAAAGAGGTAAGATGGTCTTCGTCATTGGTCGTCTGATCTATATAAACAAACAGTTATGCGAGTGTTGCGTGACCAGTAAGCTGCCTACGCCGAACAGCTGCAGTATGCAAGCGTGTTACGAGCGTTGTACGAGCGTGCAGTGACCTTAGCAGCGCATTCCCAAGATGCCTATCCACCCACGCATCTTTACGTAAACACGTTTGTGTATAAGCGTGTATAAATATACACATACATTTCTATAGCCTTTAATACTCGAAGGGGTAGGCAGGTAACGGGCAACTGGGACCAACGGTTAAACGAGCTGAAGCACAGAAACACTCATAAATGGAAATGAGAGGAAGTGGTTCGTCGTCTCAGGACTTTTGATGCTTAAACGCAGTAGGTTATCGTTTGTTAATGTTCCTTGTTTACATTGAATAGGCTCCAAAACGACTGAACCGATTTGAAGAATTCTTTCTCTGTTGGGAAGCTAGACTAGGCTACATTTTACCCCAGTATTCTCACAGGAACGGGAACTACACGGGTGAACCACCAAGTCCGCTCGTATACTATATATTTAAAGATAATCACATTATACTCATCAGGATGCAATACTATACACTGCTCTCATGTGGCGAATGCACTTTAATAGCACTGTAATACGAATGTGGTGGGAACGGATATAATTGAGTCAGTACGCGGATCCAATGCCAATGACAATTATTTGAGTCATTCGCAAACAATTTCTCTTCTCGTATTCGTATCTCCTTGGATGACGTAATGCGCTCTTTGCCTAATGCAAGGAATGTTGAAGATCCTGAGCAGGGAAAGGGTTAGACGGAACCGGGATAAGCTCTGTGTTCTGATGACGGTGCTGTGCTATATCATGATTTTAAAGTAATGTGTCGAACTGTCGACTCATTCAAATCGTCTTAGAAAGCTATGTAGGCAGGTACCTAAGTAAAGGCTGATAAAACTTTTGAGAGATTCACGGCGCCTTTTCAACTCTCTCCAAAGGCAACTGAATGACAGTATGACACCCATGATTAGCGGGGTCCAGGTGTTAGTGTGTGTTATTGTGCAATGAAAGCAATCCCCCTTCAAGATTATCCGTTAAAGTTCCAATTGAAGTTTTATTTTAAATCAACATTTAACGGCTTTTAAAACTTAACCGTGATAAATAATGCGACCTATAGGTACAGTGCACGGCGTCTAACTTGACAAGGTTTTGGAATAAGTAGTGGGACAGGTTCGCGCATCGTACACTTAGAAGCACAAAAAGGTGCTCCACTCATTCCAAAACGTACTCCGCTCACTCCAAAACCGTGCCAAGTTAGATGCCGTGCATTGTACCTACCTATAGTTTACTCGAATAATATGTACCTACCTAACACTTCATGTTTTCTGTTTCAGGTGGAACTTGTAAACGACAACCTATTCGAATGGCACGTTCGACTACATCAAATCGACCCAGAAAGCGATTTGGCAGGTGATCTGCGCGAACTTCACATTCCGCACATTCTCTTGCATCTCGTTTTCCCGGAGAACTTCCCCTTCGCACCACCCTTCATGCGGGTCATTGAACCTAGAATAGAGAAGGGATTCGTGATGGAAGGTTAGTTTGTCCCTGTATCTCTTTAATTAGGTATAGAATCTACTATTAATCGAAAAGTAGCCTGTAATAGTAATAGCTTGATGTGTACAATAAGGCCGTTTCTATTTAAATTTAAAAATCTACAGTAGATATTCTTTAAATCGTCGAATATTAATTGTCTCTATAAAATTTACATAATTATGCAATATCGGCCTTGTAGCCAGTATTACGTGTTATGCAGATACTAATATTAAAGTATATAGGTACCTAAGGTAGGTAAACAACTATCTACCTTCTTATATTCTTAAATCTTTATGATCGTTTGGACGACCTACTGTGAATATAGACACTGCAAAAGTATTAAAAAGGGGGACGTGCTTAGAAATATTTCAGACTATGTTCTCCAAATAGAAATTGCTTGGAAGCTCAACGATAAACGATTTTCTTTTTCAGGAGGAGCTATCTGCATGGAATTGCTAACACCGCGGGGATGGGCATCTGCATACACAGTAGAAGCTGTTGTGATGCAGTTCGCGGCATCAGTAGTGAAGGGTCAGGGGCGAGTGGCTCGAGCGCCGCCGAGGCCCTCCTGCGAGTTCAGCCGACGACGCGCTGAAGAAGCGTTCCGCTCAGTTGTGAAGACGCATGACAAATATGGTTGGGTCACACCGGCACTCTCGGATGGTTGAGGTAATTATTAAAAATGCAAATTTTAGTGGACATCTCGGTTCTGATAAGCATACCTACTACTCAAGACCGGTCGTCGCAAAATACTAATGCCTTCAACAGATGTGAACGTGAATCAATTATGACATTGACCAATATGGTAGGTTCTTTGCGCGTCACAGCTCTGTTTATCTACTTAGGTACATTTCGTAAAAGTTTAATAGATCAATTTAGACGGTGTGGAACAGTGTTACAAATTGAAGGACAACTTATCTACACATGTAAACATTTTGATCGGAATGTAGCGATTACCAAATGCATTAAATATTCTATGCAAATTGTACTTTAAAATCTGGTCGCAAGTCTGGACTTTTAACCTACCTTATGAAAGCACTATAAAGTTAGTATTGTCAAGCACTCGGTAGCCCAGCTTAATCAGTGTTCTGTAAATGATCACTGTGTTAATCATCCTATGAAGCACAGAAACTTTTGTATATCGGAATGGCATAAATCATTCCTATTTCCGGTCGTTTTTGTGTTTCGAAGGACTCCTGAAAACATTGGTCCTGTTCCTGTATTCCTGTATTACTATACTATACATGGAATGTCGCTAGCTAAGATAATATAGTATTACATACAGATAGACAACTCCCTGCCCCCCACTGAGCAAGCTTTCCCATCCGACCACAGCTGTCATATAGTTGAATATGACCATGCCAGCTAACTTCTATACCTACGACAATATACAGGTGAATTTTTCAAAAGGGATTGGATGGCCAAATCCGAAACTATAAGGAATAGCGAAAAATGCTCAAAGGAGTCACGAGCCCGATTTTGATGAAACTTAAAACCTCATCATTAGATTTTTGAAAAACCAATAATCCTAGCTGGGAATCGAACCTGTTGATTTTGTAAAAAAAAACCACACCCTATATTATTACACCATACGATTGTGTTGCTATTAAGGATCTTATTCTGGGAAGTAATGACATACGGCAAACTAAAGGAAAGTGCTCATCTTTAACAAAATACAATTAGTATTTCTTATCTTAACTGATTAATTGTTCAAAATGTAGACCATTGTTTTCAATGCATAGCTGGATTCGAGACCTCAAGGATCGTACTGCATTAATATTATTGATTCCGTTTAGAATATCCTCCAAAGAATCATTCTGAGCATGATTGAAAACACGGAATAGTTACGATCTATTCTGGGATTTCGAACGAAACAAATTATGATACAAAATTTAGGTAGGTAGGTACATGAAATATGAATTCTATTACAATACCAAACTTTCCTTAAATTTGCCGTATATCTATCAGCGACACTATCGTATGGTGTAATAATAAAGGGTGTGTCTTTTTTTTCATAATCAATGTGTTCGATTCCCGGCTAAGATTATTGGTTTTTCAAAAATCTAATGATGAGGTTTTAAGTTTGATCAAAATCGGGCTCGTGACTCCTTTGAGCATTTTTAGATAGGTATTCCTTATAGTTTCGGATTTGGCCATCCAAGCCCTTTTCAAAAATTCATCCTGTATAGAGTGCATTCTGTATATAAATATTTTATGGTGGCATATGGCACGACAAAATACAACTGATGAAATATAGTGGTAGTGTTCTGACATGTTTTAAAATGCAGATCTCGTAGCTGTGCTACGTGGCTTGCATTATTATCGTAGCACTCGGTAGAGGTAAAGGTCATTATCAACGCATTGCTTCTCATGAGTGTCGTCATAGACATGACGGACGTCTTTCTGCATTAGAATACCGACCTGTATATAGTGTACTAGCTGACGCACGCAGCTTCGCCCGCGTCAAGTTTTGTTCCCGTTTCCGCTTTCCGTGGGAACTTATTCCCGGTATAAAAAGTAGCCTATGTGTTATTTCAGACCTATATCTACCCCTCTACCGAATATCAGCCTGATCAGTTCAGCCGTTAGAGCGTGAAAGAGTAACAAACATCCACACTCACGAACTTTCGCATTTATAATATTAGTAAGAAATAATATTAGTAAGATATTGATCTTTGTTTACGGCTAACCTGATACGAAATGGAAGAACCTTAGCTCTGGAGATTCAAGAAGTTGGTTTCCTTGCTTGTCCACAAATAATACTAATAGTTTCGGTGCTTTTTGTAAAAACTGTGATTTATTAATTCGCAATTTTTTTATATATCTAATCAACCTATCTATTAATTCAGCCTATAATAGTCCACAACATGTAGTTCTCCCCTAATCAGCAGGATGATTGGACTTATTGTAGCACGCTGGCCATACTTTTTGGTAGGTACCGGGTACCCCCTTGTCCGTTTATCAGCGTTTGCACAACTGGTTTGTTAGGTCCCCTTGCACTTTTTGGCTTATTCCACTTTTCCCCGTTGACAATCCCCGTTCATGGGGATTATTGAACTTTTTGTTCACTATTCCCCATTGACGTAGAAAAATTATTTAATGGGGATTAGTGAACTAAAAAGTTCACTAATCCCCATCATGATAAATTCCGTTACAACTAAATAGTTCAATAAATGTTGGTATTGAATGGTTATAAAAAAAACCACCTTCTAACCTAACCTATCCTATCGAGGTACTCTGAGTCGGGGTGTTTTCACCTTTTTATGGTTTCACTTATTATGGTTAAAACCTCGACTTGGATAGGTTAGGTTAGAAGTCTAAGGCGGGAGCTCCGCTTCGCTTCGCTCCCGCCTTAGCCTTCGTGGTTATTTTTTTTCTACGTCAATGGGGAATAGTCAACAAAAAGTTCAATAATCCCCATCAACGGGGATTGTCAACGGGGAAAAGTGGAATAAGCCGCACTTTTTAATATATTTAGTTCTTCAAAATTACGCCGACCGCCTCATGAACAATTGCAACGACATTCACAGATTGTGAGGTCACTTTTACAGTCGAAAAAACTATTGCAGACAGTAACTCGAAGTATACAGCCCTAAGTTATGCCCAATGACGCTTCTCCTGAAAAATCCGGAGTTTTAGGAAAGAAATAACTGTGCTGACACATGTACTTGCATAGCTCGCCCATATGTAGATATGTAAGCCGTCATTAATTTGCGAACTATATTCTCTATTTTTTTCTTTGTTTTACAGTTCGTGGTGGCCAACTTCAATGCAGAGAAGATCTCCTTTAGTTATTCTTGAAGAACAATTTTTAGTCGTATGTAGTGCAAATTTTGATAATGCTCCGCTCTTTGTAACATAATTAATTTGTATTATCTTGTCTCAGATAAGATCAGTGGAGTGTTATTTTAAAATTATATTTGAAAAAGTAGAATTCCCGTATATTAAATGTTTTAGACTTAAGAGTGATGCAAATGTAAAGTAATACAATTAACAAAATATTGATAACTTTATAAACACAACCGCGCAAAATGTACCTAAATATTTTCTATGGATGGGCACGGTGGAAGTTGAGAGGCAAAAAACATCGAATGAATTATCGAATCCCCGAAATTACTATGAACTCAAAGAAATCCCATTATTTACATAAATTATAATTAAAGAAGTAATTATCCATTACATATTGTGCCCATTCTATGTAGATTAACCAAAATTACAGTGTAGCAAGATGCAAGATGTCTGAGCAAAGGCAATTCATGTATAGGAAATAGATAGGTACTAAAATTCACCATGAAGAGTAAAGGAACGATAGATATAACTTACGTAATAGTTAAAATGATATCCGTAGACATTAAATGTGTAAATGTGGTCCGTCGGTACATTTCTCTCGATGTATTAACTAGTTCCGTTGTGCCAAAATCAAATGCTCATTGTCCACACCGTTCAGCTCAATATACCTAGTCTAATATACCCATCAAGTCTTTGTAATGTTTTAACAAATATAACTTATCAAATATCTAATTGACATTTTTGCTCTTTAAAGTATTGATGTTTTAAAAGGAAATGTTTCCGTCCCAAAGTCATTTAATAATTTTGATAATGTTATACCAAAATTCTAAAGTAAATTAGTATTCACTTCTTCTTAAACCTGTTCTTTGCTAACACTACCTACCCGAGAAAAGCATTGGCACTCTAGCCTCGACACTGTTTTATAGTAGTTACGTGTCATGTTAATACAATCTAGAATCTGCATGCTTTTTGTGAAACTGTAGTAAAACACTGCGGTTACCTATTTATGAGTATTAAAATGCTCAATATATATAATTGTTTCCAATTTTGAAATGAAAGGCTTGTGGTAAAATTAATGTAAATTAGTAAATAGTAAATCGATGTTGTTTATTGTGTGGTGAACCAAAGATGTTTTATTTTTATGTGAATTTCATTCAGCGCAAATGTATATAAATTTAATTATATGTACAATGTTAAAGGTGTATTAAAAATGTGCCCAAAGAGAATTTCACTGTTTTATTTCTGTAACTCTATTACCAATCTCTGCGGGATGACAGTGGAATAGCTTTGCCACGTTGTCTCCTATCTACCCTTCATCCTCCGATGTACCTACTCAGGTATCGGAAGACTCAGACCACCAGATTTGACAAGTTGACTCTCCCTTCCACACGAAGAACCGCACACTATCTATACTCCAACAATTGACTAGACCTGTTGCGTGAGGAATAAACAAGGTCGTCCACAAAGAACAGGTTAAAAACCTTCCAGCACCCAGCAGGGAGCTGAAAGCCAATTCACGATCCATGTCTCTATGGCAGACTCACGTTATCAATCCCTTTCATCCACATACCTACACGTACACGTACCTAACTGATCTTTCACAACCACCTCTTAGCAGGATTCAGGAATGAAACTTTTTTCCTTGCTCAGCCCGCTTTGATAACATGAAAATAAAAATCTGCTTATGTAACTGTTTTTTTAAGTCTCCTGCTTCACCTTTACCTCCACACAGATTGCAAGTTACGTAGTAACTATTTAGTAATCTGTGCTGCAAGTAAGTAAAACTTTACTGATCAATAAGATTTAACAATCATATAGAAATAACATAAAAAGAATGTACAAATGGCGGCCTTATCGCTCAAAGCAATTTCTTTCAGGCAACCTTTGAATGGACAAATAGTATTGGTAAGTAATGGGTAGTTATCTATTGGTAAAAAAAATTAGAAACTATATACAGACTGAAACTATAAAAAGAGAGGAAAGTTTTGAATGTCATTATTACCTATATTTTTATAACTAGATGTTGCCCGCGACTTCGTACGCGTGAAAATTATGTTATAATGCCAATTTAGTTGCTCTGTGCTTAGCCCCTAGGATATGTAGCGTGATAATATATAGCCTATTTGAAGACCCTATACTCTGTTAAAATTAGGTTGATAATTTTGATAGCTCTGAATAGTGCACCCCATAGTGTATAATCGTTAATGAATCTATTCGATTATCGTTCCAGTAAAATTTGAAATCGATAGTAACAAAAACGGTTTTATTATCTATATATATAAAAACAAGAACTGACTGACTGACGACGTCCATATTAATTCAGGAGCCACCTTACACCTTTTTAAATTAAATTCACGTAAGGACGTGACGTGAAATGAAAAAAAAAATAAAAGCCCTCTCACATTTTTTTTCGGTACCTAATGAACTTGTTCAGTAGACTATACGCAAGCCCCAAATCGTTGTTGAGGAAGAGCCTCTTTTTAAGTGTGGAATCTAACATGGATGCTATGGAATCCCAATTACTAAGACCACACGATGCCTTACAACTGTCTCGGAAAGATGTCCCGGGGCTCCCGGCAGACTTTGGCGACCACTTAGGCCTGCCTAGGGGGTTCAGGTGCTATCCCACGTCTGGGGAGTTATCACGGTACTTGGGGAAGAGGAGGAGAGTTGGGTACTATCCGCCACTAAGAGGGGCAAAGAAACACGGCACCGTTTTGGCCTGCTTCAGCAAGAACGGCGAGCAGCCAACTCGTCTTTCTCAGGCCGCCGCCGAGTCGCCGACTGCGAAACTACGGAAGGATATTTCTCCCCGCTCCCTACCCGCTGCCGAGGAAGGGCCTTAGGTGAAATGAAAATGAAAAATGAAAATGAAAAAATGTTTTATTTGTATCACAATTTACAGTAAGTTGTTCAATGGACGTCTTCTTTTAGGCATAACAATGCCTGTAATAGAAAACGTCGCTCCATCCACATACTACAAACTATGTTAACATCAAGAAATTTTTAATAGGCCAGAAAGAAAGCTCAGGCTTGGTAGGCCCAGCAATGGCTGTGAAATGAAACGAAAAATAAATCTAAATTACTATTTTAATTCTTTCAGGGGTGCACAACCTAAATCCTCATCCTCTTCATCACTACTCGAACTATCACCAAGGCATATAATAATTCTTGCTGTTCACAGAGTTATCAAAGTGAACATCGCGCTCCCTGTCGTCTTCAATAATTTTTTTCGTATGTTCTATGACTTTCCTCCAGTCCTCCGCAGTAACATTATCACACGCATTTTGTAAAAGTGTGAGCATTTTCTTGGCAGTAAATGGTGGAGAAGTAGGTATTGTGTTTGGCTGCATGACCTATACCTAAAACATAAATAAATAATATAAATAATAACGTAAATTATCTGTTTTTACCAATTGAGGTGCTAGGATAAAGAAAAAAATACCTTTGATATTAGCGCAAATCAGTTCGATGGCATTGTAGTGGCAGTGATACGGTGGCAATCTGAGAACTGTATGGCCACGTTGCTCAGCAATCTCGTCCAAAATGAATATTGGCTTTTTTGGTCTATTTTCTTTAACTAAACAGAGCAGTTCTTGTTTTAACATTGTTTCCTTTGCTTCTACTCCTTTGCTTTGGAGCCAGGATATCAATTCCAGTTTGGCTGATGTTGGAGCTTTGTCTTTTTGCACGGAGTGGTATGGCGCGTTATCCATTATTATAATATGTGGTTCATGTAAAATTTCTAGTAACACCAAAAACCACTCTTTGAATTTCTCAAAATTCATTTTTCGTGATACTCATTTGTTTTCGTTGATTTGAAGGCTAACAAACAATTAGGTACAAAACCATTTGCCGATCCTGCGTGTGTAATTATAAGTCGCTGTCCTTTGCCTTCGGGTACTTTTGAAACAGATAGTGCTGTGTCATCGGTCCATGCTTTCGGCACGGTGTGATTGGCATTAAGCCACGTCTCATCGAAAAAAATAACAGAGTCCCAATTTGTAATTTTTTTAGCTTTTCTTAAAAAATCTATGCGTGCCAGCATAATATCTGTACGCTCCATAACAATCGTTCTTTTATTCCATTTTTTGAACGAAAATCCAATATTATGCATAATATGGCGCCTATAATATTTATATTATTTAATACGTGGTTAATATTTAGGTTAATATTACAAAACATGCTTAATATTACAAAAAAAAACTAGTAGATTCCCACTTAATAATTTTACTTTCATTTAAACTAATATAGTTTAATTCGATTTATTCGATTCATTTGTCTATGGTCAATTGTGCGGTATTCTTGGAAGACGCTTCACTACAATAAGTGGGCGGTACTCGTCTATGTGCTACGGTAATTTTTTGAGGTATTTTTGACATAAACAAATACGGTACTTCATAGGCGTGAGCTATCAAAATTATCATCCTAGTTTTAACAGAGTATAGTTAATATTTGTGCAAAATTGAATCAAATCTATTGAGTACTTTTCGAGATCCTTCCGGACAAAGCAAAGCAAACAGACAAAAAAATTTTTAGCTATATTTTCGGCTTCGGTATCTAGTGTTGAACACCCAGCGAGTATTTTTTTTTTAAATTTACAATGTACAGTTTGATTTCTCTATCATTTTATTATATGTAGGTATAGATACTTAGATGAACCTAAGGTAAATATAAGGGTCTCGACTCATCGTATCGTTTTTGTACAGTCGGTGTCGAGACCCTAGGTCCATGAGGTCCCAATGCGCAAAATTTTTCAACAATTAGAAAAGCGCCTTGTGGAGTCGACTGGTGAGGGCTGGCAGTTTTCTCGCTCAGCGAATAGGTATTGCTATTCAAAGGGGGAATGCTGCTAGTCTTTTGGGCACAATGCCACGGGGGCCTTATGTAGGTTTAGTTTAGATAGTAGGTAATAATGTAAATATATAGATATGTATAGTCCTTTTCTGGACAGCTCAGCAATCATGTAAACATGTCATGTTTTGACAGAAGTTGTCTATGATCCTAGTGTTGTAAGTAGTGTCCGACCGAAACTGGTTTTTCAGCCGAAACCGAAACCGAACTTTCGGCCCCAGGGTCAGTTTCGGCCGAAACCGAAACCGAAACCGAAACTCACGTGTTCATATTGAAAAAAAAAAAGGCAACGTGCGAGTCGGATTCGCGCACAGAAGTTCCATTACAGAAATTGGGCACAAAAACTACGTTTGTTGTGTGGGGATTCTTTTTTCTATTTGAGGAAGGTATTTTTGTTACAGCGGCAACAGAAATACAGCATCTGTGAAAATTTTCGTTTTCTATCTATCACGGTCCGAGCGATACAGCCTCGTGACCAATAGACAGACGGACGGTTAAGTCTCATGTCTCTTTTATAGGGTCGCGCTTTTACCCCTCCGTGCGTGATTCCGGCTCGCAATTGGCTGTTTTTTTTTCAATAGATGCAGCAAGTATCACCATCAATGAACGTTATAATTCTTCTCAAGTGTTCAGTTTAGAAATATCACACCACCTAAAGATGGGTTTCTTTCTTTTACGTGTGAAATTACTCATGGATGCTATTGCAAAATCCTACCGACTAAAACCACAAGGCTGCTACTCTCTACGGAAGGTGTCCCGGGTAATTCCTCGGAAGAATGTCTCAGAATTCCCGACAGACTTTGGCTACCATAGCCGTCTCGCATGGGCACGTCATGTTCGTGAGTGAGGAGGCAGGGTGGAAGCCTGCCTCCTCACTCACGAACATGACGTGCTCGTAGTAACAAGCGACGGCGGCGTCCCATTTACTCCTGTATTCCTCTTCCGGTATTCAGCGTGAGAGAATGTCCGCCTCTTGCCATGAGGATCTGGCGCTGATGCCTCCACGCTGAGCACTCTACCAATGAGTTGAGCCCTGTCTCCTAGCTGCGTTTTCGCCGTGCTGGCACTCAGTTGTGGTCTCCCGGTGTATCTCCTTAGATATTTACCGAAGCACTCGCGCCCGATATTATCTGTGACAACCGGTATGAGATTGTATGCCCCGATTGTAGTGCTCCTCCACCTAGGTTGCTGAAATCGCACCTTCGAAGTGTCCATGACTTCCTGGCAGAGTGGGGACTGGTAAGTCTCGATCGCTCGGGGTGCCGACCATTGACCACGCTCCAGTGCCTCCTTGCTCCTTTTAAACAACGACAAAGTGCTCTCGCTTCCATTTTTTAAATGTAAATAGGGTATGAATTTCGCATTAACTGGTCAACAAGGAGACATACCGCCTCAAAGGAGATAATGCTAAACCCTCTTATCACTGCATCGAATGAATTGAAATAAAAGGTAGGGTTAGAAATATTCAGAAACCACAATAATTTATTATTTTTTAATACGCTCTTGGCCGGTTTTGGTTACACTAAGTATTGGTAGTAAGGTAGTGCTAAAACTGGACAAGAGCAAGCCGGACTCGCCCACGAAGAGTTCCATACAAGAAAAGCGGCAAAAATCACAAAGGTGTTTAAGTAGGAGTTACAGCCTGCTGACAGACAGGCGACCAACGAAGTCTTATTATTGTGGTCTTGTTTTTACCCCATTTTGTACGGAACCGACTACAAAGGGGTAGGTTCGTGTAATGTCCTAGATCTCCTTTTTAGGATTCCGTAACCAAAAAGTAAAAACGGGGGCCTTAAAAGTGGTCTAAGACTAACACAAGGGTAATTTTCTAATACTTCTCAATGATTGTAATTGCCTGTGGTTTGAATAAAATTGTATTATTGTAACTATTGATTGGAAGTAGTTTGTAAATCTCAATCTTAATCTTAATCAGTTTTTTTCGAATCTCAATCTTAAGTTAGTAACATAATTTAACTGGTTGGGCTGACCCGAAACACGTAAGCAGAGCCAAGCACTCAAAATTGAAGAACACGTGAGTTTCGGCCAGGCCGAATGTTTCAGCCCATTTTGGCCGAAACCGAAACTCGATTTTTTGGCCGAAACTGGCCGAAACCGAAACCGAAACTTCGGTCGGTCACTAGTTGTAAGTTTGTAACTATACTGATTCTCAGCCCCGGATCTAGGGGGGGGGGGGGCAAGCCGGGGCCCGTGCCCCGGGCGGCAAATCACGCACAAATCAAGGTACTAATGATACCTTGGCGATGGTAGATTACCTACCTAATAATAAACCCTCCAACTTATTCAACTCTCTTTTAACAAGAAATAATTATGCTCAAATTATATCAGAAATTAACTATAGATATATCCCAGATGCTTGAAAGGAAGCAAACATTCCCATGCATGCATCACTTCTTTACAAACTTGCAGCATGTTGTGGAGGCGACCAACCCAAGGCGTGCGCCGCCCCCTGTGGATCGATTCATACAAATCGGCGGACATAGGAATCTTGAAAAACTTTTTACTGATTTTACAAAAGCCAATGCTGTCAGTATGTTTATCTTAATAATTGTAGTCGAAAACAATACTACACAATTTTGATTAGACTTCAATTTTAAAAAATATTCGAAAAAAACTAATTTCAATGTATGGAAAGCACATTAAAAAAGGGATAGCTTGCGATTTTCTCGTGTTTTCTGATTTTAACTCTTATAGTGACTTTTAATGGGTTGTCAGCAATATATCTGCCAAACATTTTAGGTACCCCTGGGCACCCCTCTGGGAGCTATTTGACAAAATATCATTTTTCTCATTTTCTTAAAGAAAATATGTCTAGTTCGTTTTTTTTACAGTTATAATTGTTGATAAACTACATTTTAGCTTAGTACTAACCTACCTACATTAAAAATAATATGACTAGCATACGGGATCGGGAGTTTTTGAGAGATACTTATAAGCAGGTGACTATAAGTTTATCCTACTTTTATAGCAACATTTTTGTATTGTATAGTGATTTACCATTAAGATTTGAAGAAAATGATGTATTATTCAAATAAAACAATAACGCGTTATATAAAACACATATTATAGTTATAAAAATACAAAAACATAAATTTTAGCTTAAAATAAATAAAAATATGGAACAAAAACGATTCAATTAGTATGTACATTAAATAATCAAACAAAATTAAAATTATATAAACTTTAAAAAAATAGTAGCTTAAAATAAAAAAAAATATACCTAATAACAAAGACAATAAAATTAAAACTATGTACATTAAATGATCAAACAAAATTAGAAATATGTAGACGAAAAAAATCATTATCCGAAGCTTCCGTTTCTGAATCTTCTTCTGCTTGCGCAGAGACTAACAATTCATCAGTATCTATGAATTCAATTTCAGAAACTTCTAGAATTAGTAGATTTAAAGTTTCTTTAAACAATGCCTTCTTTTGCTTTTTATCCATCCGTGGCCGTATTTGTGCTAAAATTGGGTTTGATGAAATCAGCAAATTATTTAGAACATCTTCATTACAAGCAATGCTATTTATTTTACGTGAATGGTGTTCTCTGTATTTTCTGAAATCCTTATTACTTGACTCAGATAACTCTTCCGAAAGAAGACCTATCGGAACTATAGATAAATGTTGAATAATTTACGGCCCGTGAACTAATCTTCTATACTAATATTATAAAGAAGTAAAGTTTGTGTGTTTGTTAAATTGTAAGGGGTAATCTCGGGATCTACTGAACCGATTTTAAAAATTCTTTCACCAATAGAAAGCTACGCTATTGTGGAGTGTCATAGGCTATATAGCATCACGCTACAACGAATAGGAGCGGAGCAGTAATAGTAAATGTTTCAAAAACGGGGGAAAAGTTATTCCTTTTGAGAGCTTCGTTGCGTGTGGTGCGTAAATATTCATAGTTAGGTACATACATAACATATATTGAATATTAACGACGAGACGCTACGGGAGTAAACGCAACGCGACGGGAGTAAATGCGACGGGAACAGGTAATACTCTCTCTTATGTGGCGCAAATGAAGTTGCGCGGGTCAGCTAGGAACTTATAAATACTTGATGGCATGTAGTACCAGGGTGGCAGAGCTTTACATAGAATTGTACCCTTGGTACTTCATGCCACAAGTATTCATAAGTTATTTTATTAGTTACTAATTCTAGAAGTTTCTGAAATTGAATACATAGATACTGATGAATAATTAGGCTCTGCACAAGCAGAGGCAGATTCAGAAACGGAAGCTTCGGATAATGTTTTTTTTTGTCTACATATTTCTAATTTTGTTTGATTACACTGGTCGACAAAAAAACACTTTTTTCATGTAACATGAAAACTTTTGTCTAGTTATGTTTGGGGCAAGGATAAGGATACTAGAAATAAAATTAGAATGCTTCAAATACGAATACTTTTTCTGTAATTGAGTTTTATTAAAATTAAGAAAAACACAATTTTTATCAACAAATAGAAGTTAATCCGTTATATTGCAACAGTAATATAAGTGTAGCTTTATGATTTTCGCCTATATTTTGCTTCAGGGACATCTCGTTGTAATGTCCAACAGTAACCTGCTGGCATACGTGGACTCCACTTGCCTTGATATCGTTTTTCTATGGTAGAAATGTCTTGGTGGAGTCTTTCAACGTGTTCATCACAGACGGTGCCCAAATTTTCAGAAAAGAAATCTAAATGTGAATGAAGAAAATGTATTTTTAACGACATATTACAGCCTAAAGCCTTATTAGTAGATAACAGCTCCACGACAATACTTTTATAGTCACTTGATTGGTGATTTCCTAGAAAATTGTAAGTTACTTTAATGAAATATTCCCAAGCTGATTTTTCCGGTTTTTCTTTAAATATATTATGTTTCATCAATTGCCTGATTGGAGGGCCAACAAATATGCCCTCTTTAATTTTTGCCTCACTCAAATTTTTCTTTCATAAGTATATAAAAAACCGTGCGTTCTGGCGTAGCGGTCCGATCGGAACTTTGAGGTGGTTCTGGTAAAGGTAGTTTTTTTATTATGAGGGATCGGTCTTTTAGCCGATGGCAGGTCAGGATACTTAATTTTACTTTTTGTTTTAATTGTTATACCTTATGTATCAGTAAGACAAAAATAACAATCAGATGAGTGGTTCGTTGATTGCGTCCAAATCATAAGAATTGCAAAAGGCATAGATCTAGATTGTCTCGCTCATCCAGTAAGAATATCCCACACATATAACACAACAGATATGTGGAACCCACACTTTAGTTTGTTTCCTAATGACAAAGTCAAAATACTGTTCAAATAACTTAGTTACTAATGGTGTCAAATTTCTCCGCTGAGTTTTAAAAGTAATGCCGCCACAAATGTAACAAAACTTGTCAGGATCATTTTTACACTTTCTTGACATTATTTTAAAATCACATAACTCGGAAAATGGAAAAAAACACAAAGCTCTTTAAATAAATAAATTTTCTGAATGCGAGAGTAAAACAAAAACGATTAATTTTCAATTTTGTGGGTAGTAGCTGTAACACAAAAACGAGACCTTATGAAATCAAAATAAATATGGTGATAACATGAGGGTAGGTAGGTAATTCAAAATTAGTAAGCACTTTTCTTGTTACAAAATTTTGTTGACCAGTGTTATTTAATGTACATACATGTTAATGGAATCGTTTCTGTTGATTTATATAATTTATTTTAGCAAAAATTAATTTCATATTGTATTTAAATATTTAGCGTAACTAAACTAATATTTATAAATAAAAGTATATCTACATGTGATGCTACCCGAACAAATAAAAGCGTGTGTTATTTAAAATGGCGCTCACTCTGTGTCAGTCTCTCGTATAGAACAGAACTAGTATTGCTTCCTTGTGACACTATAATAAAAGTAATTATTTAAATTTCAAATACAGTGTTTATATTTATGTCCATATAATCCTACAGGTTATGGACCCAGTATTGCGATATTCGTAAATATTTAAATCGTTACTGCCTATACCGTAGTGAGATAAAAATACTGCCTACCTGCAGTTTAGTAATATAATAGTGAGTGTAAAAAATAGTGATTGCATCATTGCTGTAATAAGGAAAAGGTATTGTCGTTAACTGGAAAACCGTGTAATGGAATATTCTAAGCAAAAACGGAATATAAAGCCTTTCGACGGTGATAAGTACAGTGTTTGGAAGTTTAGAATACGTTCATTGTTAAGTGAAATGGATTTATTGGCGGTAATTAATAATGATATTCCACTAGTTCGATCTGAGATGTGGGAAAAGAACAACAAATTAGTTAAAAATATTTTAGTGGAGTATTTATCCGACTCTTTTATCGGTTTTGTAAACGATACTTTAACAGCCCAGGAAGTTTTCAAAAATTTAGATTTGATTTACGAACGTAAAAGTTTAGCAAGTCAACTGGCTTTACGAAAGAAATTGTTAACATTAAAATTACAAGGTGATATACCCTTAATTAAACATTTCACTGTTTTTGACGAGTTAATCACGGAATTATTGGCAGCGGGCGCTAAGTTAGAAGAAACTGATAAGGTTGCACATTTATTGTTAACGTTACCAAATACCTACGACGGAGTCATAACTGCGATAGAGACTTTATCTGAGGATAACCTAACATTACCATTTGTGAAAACTAGACTTTTAGATCATGAAGTGAAATTGAAGAATGAGAGTGGTGATACAAGCGCAAAGGTTCTACATGTTGAAAGTTACATCGAAAATAATTACAAGCGAAAATTTGATACTACTACTAAATCAAATCATTACTACCCACATCAAAATAATAAAAAGTTTAAAGGACAGAAAAATCAAAAGTTTATTAAATGCCATTATTGTGGACGTAAGGGACATGTTAAGAACAATTGCTTTTATTTCAAGCGAACAAATAAACAGAAGGATGTGTCGGACAGAACAAGAACAGTTCAAACAGTGGGATTAACTGAGCCATCGAAGTCTGACGACTTTTCAGGTTATGCATTTATGACTGGCGAGTACCAGCGTGAAGATACTGCAAATATGATTACATTTTTATTGGATTCTGGAGCTTCTGATCACATCATAAACAGGGATGATATTTTTCTTTCATCCGAATTAATTAAACCCATGAAAATTTCAGTTGCAAAAAGTGGTGCTTTTATTACAGCTACAAAGAAGGGATCTATAAACGTTGTGAGTAACAACGGCGTTGCAGGCGTTCTGGAAAATGTGCTGTACTGTCATGAGGTGCCATACAACTTACTATCGGTTTCAAAGATGCAGCAGGCAGGCTTGCAGATAATTTTTGATGAGCATGGCACGCGCATTATGAAGGAAGGTAAACTGATATTGAAAGGTAAGAATTCAAACAATTTAATAACAATATCTTTTAAACTACCTACAAAACCGTCTGTTTATCAAGTATGTCAGCTAAATGCAAATTATGACTTGTGGCATCAACGTTTAGGTCATATTAGTAAAAGTAAATCCTTAGAATTAAAATGCCATAATATGCTAATAGACCAACAACAATTTTTTTTTTTTTTTTAGGATTATAATAAAAATCATGTTTATTTCAGAAATACAAAATGTCAACATACAATTTACACACACAATTAAACACAAAAAAAAAACAAAAATAACAAAAATATTCACCCGTTCCTTTATGGCTGGACCTGGTCAAGTTAACCTAGGTACCTACTCTGTACGGGATAACCCACCCCCGCCCATACCTGGCCCAAATGTGCCCAATACACACGCGGCGTTGCCTCTCTGTATGGCTATGGCTATCCTTTGTACCAGATATGACCAGGCGCGGGCGTCCCGAGTCTTATCACGTACTCTACGCCCTATCTCCGAAATCAAAGCCTTGGCCTCGACCCCCCAACAGCCCATCGTTTCCACGGCCACCGGTACTACAAGGTACTGCGACTCTATCCCTGCGTATTTTAGTCGCTTTTTGTAGGCGGCATCCTCTGCTGCGGCTGCCGGTGTGTGGACGGTGCGAGCAAGGTGACTGGCAGCAAAAGTATTGACGCATGTTGCGTCCCACACCAAGCACCTGCCATTCCTCCAAGGCACCAGGGTCAGACCATCTGGTCTTTTGCCATCAGTGCGGGACAATCCTGGTGGATCGAGCACACACGGTACATCAGCCGACACCAGCGCTCGTCGGATTAAATCATTAAGAGCATGGTGACGCGGATGCCTGCCCATGCAGCGACGACAACTCAATCCGTGATGACCATCGCTCTCCACCCGGGCACCGCAGATGCATACGTGAGGTTCGCAAACCCTGCAGCCAAGTCGGAGAGCCACAGCCACCCGCAAAGAGTCATCGTCCAATAAAGTACCTACGTGGGGTGAAGGAAGCGCGTAAAGCCAAGCCCCAGACTCGGGCTGCGCCACTGCACGCAATCTGGCAAGGTCTGTCCCCGCGGCAACACCCACCAATGATTCAAAATTTTGACGTGCGAGGACGTCACACCACGCACGCTGGACCTGAGGACCGCTCGGGAACTGCGCTCCCGAGGCTAGAGCAGACCAGGCCGTAATCGCCCCAGACACATAGGGTACCCTGAACCCGCTGCCATCTGACTGGAGTATGGTAGCAACGAGCCCCGCCACCCCATGCGCCGACGCAATAAAAGCCGGCAAGCCCACATCCTGAGCACGCCGTATCCCGAGACCCCCATACCGGACCGGAGAGGATGCCTGGAGCCACTGCGACTCACTAAGTGAGACGTTGAGTATTGACTCGACAACCCCCCTCAATGAGTCATCGAATGAAGATACCTCTTCACTGCACAGCCATGTAGGTGCAGTCCTCAGGAGATAATTAATTTTAGGGAGTGCAAAGCACATACGCAGCAACACTATGGCGACATGTGCCGACAGATCTTCGAGACGCTGACAACAAATTGAAAAAATATTTCCAACCAATAAATTGTATTGTGTTAAGGCTTGCATAAGTGGAAAACAGACATGATTACCTTTTAATAAAATTAAGTGCAAGGAATACATTAATCGACCTTTATATATTGTGCACTCAGATGTATGTGGCCCTATCACTCCTTCATCAGTAGATAATAAGAATTATTTTGTTTTGTTTGTGGATCAATTCACTCATTATTGTGTTGTTTATCCGTTGATTTAGAAATCAGATGTGTTCTCAGCATTTAAAGATTTTATTGCGAAAGGTGAAGCAAAATTTAACTCGAAATTAGTGACTTTGTATAGCGATAACGGTGGAGAATATTTATCTACCGAAATGAAAGATTATTGTAAACTAAAGGGTATTAGTTACCATTTGACAGTGCCCTACACACCTCCGTTAAATGGAGTGGCTGAACGGATGGTCCGAACTATAACAGAAAAGGCTCGTTCAATGTTGAGTGGCGCAAATTTAGATAAGTGTTTTTGGGCTGATGCAGTGTTAACTGCAGTTCATTTGATAAATATTACACCAACAAAAGCCTTAAATCAGCCTAAAACTCCTTATGAGCTGTGGCATGGGCGGAAACCGTCTATCATGTCGCTAAGGATATTTGGTTCAACTGTGTATGTCCATAATAAAACCAATATAGCTAAATTTGATAGTAAATCTTGGAAAGGGATATTAGTCGGCTATAGTCCAAATGGTTATAAAGTTTGGAACACAGAATGCGAACGATATGTAACTGTAAGGGATGTTGTAGTAGATGAGACCAATTTTCTTAAGTCTTGGCCTGCATAAAGAGAATGTTGAATATTCTCGTGACAAAGCTGATGTAGATAATCTTTTTAAATCAGTGTCTAAAAGGTCTCAAGATACAAACATCCTTAAATCAGATACTTTGAAATCTGATGTACCAGAGGTACAATGCAGTCCGGGTAAAATTCGCAAAATAGATAATGAACCTGAAATTAATTCTGATACTTTGCCTGTAAGTACTAAAGATACAACTAGTGAATCATTTGTACCTAGAAGAAGTGCTAGGCTAAAAGGTCGGCCTCCTATTTCTTATGAGGAAATTAATGATGATTATGCATTGTCTGCTTATCTATTTACATGTACGGTACCTAAATTTTTTAATGAAATAAAATTGTTGAGTAGTAGATCTTGTTGGGAAGACGCGATCAAAGATGAACTTAATTCCCATAAAGTAAATAATACTTGGACTTTAGTTCCAAGACCTCATAATAAAAATATAATAGATTGTAAATGGATTTTTACCATTAAGCATGATGAATTTGGTAAATCTTTGCGATATAAGGCTCGACTTGTTGCTAGAGGTTTCAGTCAGGAATATCTTACTGACTATAATGAAACTTTTGCTCCTGTGGCGAGAATAGCTAGTTTCAGATTTATTATTAGTTTCGCAAATCAATTTAAATTATTAATTCATCATATGGACGTAAAAACTGCATTTTTGAATGGTGTATTAAAGGAAGAATATTAATATATGAATATTCCCGAGGGCGTTGTTAGCGAAAATAATAATTATGTTTGTAATTAAATAAAGCATTTTACGGACTGAAACAATCTGCAAGATGTTGGTTTTATGTATTCGAACAATCTCTCAAAGACAGGGGTTTTCAGAATTCATCAGTAGATAGATGTATATATTTTCTAGATAGAGGTCACATTGAGAAAAACATTTATGTGGTACTGTATGTCGATGATTTGGTAATAGCTTGTGCGGATATGCAGACAATGAATAATTTTAAAGATTACCTAATGAGCAAATTTAAAATGACTGATTTGAAGGATATAACCTTTTTCCTTGGTATTAAAATAACTAGATACGCTGATACAATTACTCTTGATCAAAGTGCTTACATTCAAACAATTTTAAATAAATTTGATATGATTAATTGTAACCCAATAAGTACACCTACTGAAATGAAATTAAATTACGAAGCACTAAATTTGGAAGATAAATATGATGCACCATGTCGTAATTTAATTGGGTGTTTAATGTATGTTATGATATGTACCCGTCCCGATCTAAGTACATCAGTTAATATATTAAGCCGCTATACAAATAAAAATAACAAGAAGTTATGGTTATGTCTAAAGCGGGTACTGAGATACCTTAAGGGTACTATGAATTTGAAATTAACCTATAAAAGAAATATTTACAATGATGTTTTGTGTGGATATGTTGACTCTGATTGGGGTGGACATGATTATAGTGATAGAAAAAGTACTACGGGTTACATATTTAAGCTCTTTGAACAGTGTACTATAACTTGGTGTACAAAGAGACAAACTTCAGTAGCGACCTCATCTACTGAAGCCGAATATATGGCCTTGTATGAGGCTGTTAAAGAAGCCTTGTGGTTGAAGTATCTAGCCGAGAGTAATAATGTAAACGTAAATAAACCTATTACTATATTTGAAGATAATAACGGTTGCATTAGTATAGCTAATAATCCTACTAATCATAAAAGGTCAAAACATATTGACATAAAATATCATTTTTCTAGAGAACAAGTAGAGAAAAATGTCATACAATTAGAATATGTACAAACTACCAAACAGCTAGCCGATATCATGACGAAACCGTTACCAGCTGTTTCTTTTCAAGATTTCAGATGGAAAATAGGTTTAGAATGAAGAGTAAATTGTTTGTTAATTTTGATTATTGTGAAAATTAGAATTACTCTGTTTAAGTTACAAGGTCTGATTAGGTTTTACTGGGTTTCGCTAATCCTAGCAACAAATGTTGGACCTTGATTGTAAATACTCCCAGCACACACTTGGAAGTAATATTATGTTCTGTAGAATTATTAATTTGTATAAGAGGCAATTATTTAGTTAGAGTGATTAATTTTTGAGGGGGCGTGTTGATTTATATAATTTATTTTAGCAAAAATTAATTTAATATTGTATTTAAATATTTAGCGTAACTAAACTAATATTTATAAATAAAAGTATATCTACATGTGATGCTACCCGAACAAATAAAAGCGTGTGTTATTTAAAATGGCGCTCACTCTGTGTCAGTCTCTCGTATAGAACAGAACTAGTATTGCTTCCTTGTGACACTATAATAAAAGTAATTATTTAAATTTCAAATACAGTGTTTATATTTATGTCCATATAATCCTACAGTTTCTGTTCCATAAAGTTTATTTTTTTAAGCTAATATTTTACCACTTTTTATTTTACAAGTAAGTTTTGTATTTTTATAACTATGATATATGTTTTATTTAACGCGTTATTGTTTCATTTGATTAATGCATTATTTTCTTCAAACATAATGGAAAATCACTGTACAATACAAAAATTTTGCTAAAAAAGTAGGATAAACTTATAGTCACCTGCTTATAAGTATCTCTTAAAAACCCCCCATCCCGTATGCTAGTCATATTATTTTTGATGTGTGTAGGTCAGTACTAAGCTAAAATGTAGTTTATCAATAACTAGCTGTTGCCCGCGACTTCGTACGCGTGAAAATTATGCTATAATGCCAATTTGATTGCTCTCTGCTTAGCCCCTAGGATATGTAGCGTGATAATATATAGCTTATTTTAAGACCCTACCCCTAGAGCAACGATACTCAAACTTTTTTTTATGTGGGCCACAAACACGTTTCAGCCATGGAGTTGCGGGCCACAAGCCGGAGGGGGGGGGGGGGGGCGATTATTTAGGTATTAATTAAAATTTCATATTTTTTTACAATAAATTAACTTTTATTAATGAAAGAAAAAATACAAAGCTGTTTCATATTGTTTTAGTGCGATTTTTGAAATTGTGAACACATTTTTAAAACTTTATCAAGATCTGGCTTAACGCTACCTGCTAGGGGTGCTAGGTCGGGAAACCTCCTCGTGAGCTTGGACCGGTTTCCTATCCCTTCGGGCTATATGCCCGGGGGGAGTGGCAACTGGACCAAGACGGTGCATCCTGGATAGTCGGCTAACAGGCGCAGCGCTGGAGTCTGCTGCCCCTGTAAGTCGATGAACCAATATCCCGACAACCGACCCCATGGCGAAGGGGGTCGTGGTATGGTGGGCCTGCACCGCAGGCCTGCGGTTGCGGCGTTCACCGCCGTAACAAACGGCGTCCGCTCCCGGCTACGGCCGGTAGAAGCGCTTTGTTCGTCGGTCTTTCCGACCGAAGCCGACCCCATTGCACGAGGGGGTCGTGGTATGGCGGGCCTGCAAGGCCCGCGGTGTTGCGACAGCTCCCGGATACCCGGTGGAAGCATCGCAACTTTCTTGGCGAGGTATGCTCCCGGCAGCGGCCGGTTGGAGCAAGTTGCTGTGCGGCAGCGGCCGCATGTGCGGCTGTTCCGCCTGTGCGGCTGATTTCGCCTGTACGGCAGTCGTATGTATGTGCGGCAGTTAAGCCCCTCGGCACGCGGCAGCTTGAGATGCTGCGTGTGGGCTTCTGCCTGCCTGTACGACTGGTCCGTCTGTGCGGCCGTTCCGCCTGTGCGGCCCTTCCGTCCGTGCGGCCGCTCCGTGCAGCATTGGTCGGGGTGTGCGTTACGGCGCATCTGCGACGTTTCTCGCCGTCATTTGACGGAGTTGACCCCATTGCACGAGGGGGTCGTGGTATGGCGGGCCTGCAAGGCCCGCGGTGTTGCGACAGCTCCCGGATACCCGGTGGAAGCATCGCAACTTTCTTGGCGAGGTATGCTCCCGGCAGCGGCCGGTTAGAGCGAGTTTGCTGTGTGGCAGTGGCCGCATATGCGGCTGTTCCGCCTGTGCGGCTGATTTCGCCTGTACGGCAGCTGTATGTATGTGCGGCAGTTAAGCCCCTCGGCACGCGGCAGCTTGGGCAGCTGCTGCGTGTGGGCTTCTGCCTGCCTGTACGGCTGGTCCGTCTGTGCGGCCGTTCCGCCTGTGCGGCCCTTCCGCCTGTGCGACCGCTCCGCACAGCATCAGTTTTTGGCCGTGGGCGTAAGGTCGGGGGACCGCGCCCATTGACGGCCATATGGCGGAAGGCATCTCCCCGTGTTCCGGAGGTGCCTTTAGTGCCCGCCCGCTCGGCCGCTCTCTACCCCCTCTGCTTGCAGAAGGGCGCTCGAGAGTGGTGCGATGCGGGCTTGTTTTCTTCAGCTCCTTAGGGAGCTCTGGGGGGCCGACCATCTGGTCCCCCGAGGAGAGCCCCAACCCTACGGGGCATCCCTAGCCGGGTCGACGTAGAATCTCTTTTTCATATCCATCGGCCCGGCTATAGGGTGAGTCGGAACACCGCGGGGTTTAGTGGGTAGGACGGTCCCTGTTTCCGGGACCGGTGAGTCCCACACACCGTCCCAGCTACCCCCGTAGCTGGGATGACGGTGCCTAAATGCCTTCCCCGCGTCAACAAAAAAAAAAAAAAAAAAACGCTACCTGCTAATCTTAGAATATCATCGAGATGAGAATCTGATAGTTGATTTCTGTCACGTTTTTCGTGTACTTCATTTTTGAAAAAGACGATTCACACACGTGTGTAGAACCAAAGAATTTTAGTTTTTATGATTAGAAGACAACCAAGATATTATTTTATATAGGGTAGTTTTATAATTTGTTATCGTGCAATCACAGATTACTAATAATATGCTGCGTTCCGATTTACGTCAAAATCATTCGGTGCCCATTTTTTGATGAGTACGAAATTATGGGCCAACAATAAAGGCCCGGCGCCGGCGGGCCAACAATAAAGGCTCGGCGGGGCAAATGTGGCCCGCGGGCCACCGTTTGAGTATAGCGGCCCTAGAGAATATTTGTGCAAAATTTGAATCAAATCTATTGAGTACTTTTCGAGATCCTTCCGGACAAAGCAAATCAAACAGACAAACAGACAAACCGACAAACAGACAAAAAAATTTCTAACTATATTTTCGGCTTTGGTACCTATATTATGTTGAACACCCAGCGAGTATTTTTTTTTAAATATTTCCAATGTACAGTTTTGACTTTTCTATCATTTTATTATATGTATAGATTATAACTGTAAAAAAAACGAACTAGACATATTTTCTTTAAGAAAATGAGAAAAATGATATTTTGTCATATAGCTCCCAGAGGGGTGCCCAGGGGTATGTAAAATGTTTAGCAGATATATTGCTAACAACCCATTAAAAGTCACTATAAGAGTTAAAATCAGAAAACACGAGAAAATCGCAAGCTATCCCTTTTTTAATGTGCTTTTCCATACATTGAATTCAGTTTTTGTCGAATATTTTTTTAAATTGAAATCTAATCAAAATTGTGTAGTATTGTTTTCGACTACAATTATTAAGATAAACACATTGGCATCGTTTGTTTTTGTAAAATCAGTAAAACGTTTTTCAAGATTCCTATGTCCGCCAATTTGTATGAATCGATCCACTGTGCGGCGGCGACCACAGTATTTCATATTTAAATTTTTGAAAATTTGTTGTGTTGTTCTAAAAATATCTCTTGTTGCACTATAAGTCAACGGATAGCATTATAAAATCAATTCACTAAATATTATAAGTACCTACACTTATTTGTGCCGCTGGATGGCCAGTTTCCTGCACGGTTGACGTATAGATATCTAGGTACTAGTTCTCTGTGCTGCTGCTATGCTTTAAGGTGCACTGGTTGTTATGCAGACGATAGTACCTACTCTACAGCAAAGTTAATCTGGCCGTCCAATGGAGGGGCGGCCCGACCTGGAGGAAAGGAGGCGGCAGCTCGTAGCATATTTCGACCGGGTCTGACCAAATTTACTCATGGGATTTAGAAAAACTGGTAGATTTAAATGCCAGGAAATAAAGACGTGTGCGTTTACAGCTGCAAAAACTCCTTTCCGTCCTCTACCCTCTCTTCATAATGCGATAATACTACTGAAAGACTATCTAGACATCCTCTGACCGTTCAGAGGGGGGCGGTCCAACGTAGAAGAAAAGAGGCGGCATCTCGTGGCGGATCTAGACCGGGCCTGACCGCATTTCCCAATTTAATTTAGAAAATCTTTTAGAGTAAAATGCCAGGAAACAGGAATTTGCGTTTACAGCTGAAAGATCCTCTATACTACCTCCTGTGTGACGATTATACCAGGAAACCACAGCTGAGTAACAGCACTGCGAGGAATGCACTCTGGACATAGCGGTGCACACAGTAGAGGAATGCTCAACGCGAACAGTGCCAGGTTCTATTAGCAGGTCGCGGACATTCTCTCGCTGGAGATCATGGTGGCCATGATCTCCAGTGGCAGTACCTAAGTGGGATGTCGCCTCCATTTTCTGCGGACAGTTCATGCTCGTGAGTGGCGTGGCGTGGAGTATCAGGAAAGAAGCGGGAAACTGGAGATAACTGCGGGCGCCCCCGCTGCAGACTTGTCTTCGCCCAAGACTGAGGTCTCCATGACCGGAGGCCTGAGGATGTCGGGGGCCTGCTCAATTTTTTAACAGAAGCAGGTCCAAGGAGACAGTGTGACGTTTCACGCACGCCACACGTCCCAAGAAGCGCGACAACACCTGAACAACCCCCAAAGATGCGGTAGAGGACCCAAACCCCCTAGGTAAAGTCGCAATCGTAGCCAAAGTCTGTTTGGAATCCTGGGACATCCTTCCAAAGGCTTACTCGCTTGCTCCAGACCAAAAGCAGTGGCAGGATTTGTGTGCTTTCAGCCGGGAAGAGTTCGGCATAGCATCCATGACGGATTTCCATAAGTGTCTAAGAATCCCTCCAAAAAAGGTGTCTACTGTGTCAGACGCAGATTTGTACCTTCGCTAAAATTACTCTCAACTTTGAACTAAGGAACCTAAAAAAAATAGGGGGAGGGGGGGGTTAATGGGGCGGCATTTTCACATTTTGCCCCGCCTACAAAAATCTCTAGATCCGGGGCTGCTGATTCTATGTAGGTATGTAAATAACCATTGAGTTATATCTAGTTCACCGACCACCGTACATTCATTTACTTCGGTATATCAATCGCCACCTAGACACTACTTTTATAAAGTTTATATCAGCCAAATTCAAACCCTACATTTTAATGGCCGGCCGGCCCGGTCCGGTCCGGTGGAAAATACTATGAAAATTAGTACAAATAAACCATCTTGCCGTATAAAAAAATATCGTGATGAATTTCACCTTACATTTCGATCTAAGGATATTTTATTTTTGATTTTTTTCTTTTTCAGGTTTTTTCCCCTTGGACCAACGAAAATGTACGGCAATATGAAAAAAATATTATCGATGCATAAAATACTTTCAAAATAAATTATTTTTTTTATGTTGTGTCAATGGACCCTGGACCACTGAAAGAGATGGGGTTGTAACCCTCGATTTTTTCCCCTTGTCGCATGATTTTTGTACGGCGTTGTATTGAAATAGTATGAAACTGATGCCGTACAAAATCAAATGACCAAATTTAAACTGGAAATTGTCGAAAAATAAAAAAAAAATCCGACTTTGTGGCGCACGTATTTTTTACGGCACTGCGCGTTTTCTTATTATTTTTCATGGATCTATCGATGGTAAGAATGCCGTACAAAAATATATGACCAAAATGTACTCACTTCACCTGTACTTTTGAATTCTCAGCTGCACAGCTTACAAGTGGCGGCATAGTGCTGAATCTTATTATTTTATGCTTATATTCAAATTCAGCTTATATCGTTCTAGATAGGTCACCTGGTGGTTCAAATGACCCATAATTTTTCAACACGGGCCTGTAGTCTATAAAGGATAGTTTCTTTATTCAGAAAATGAATCCGTATACTTACCTCAGGTGGCGGCCTTGTAAATCTCCTTTGCCCACCGTACACACAATTTTAGTCCTTAGGCTAAAGCTGAACTTGTTGTATGTGCATCTACATACTTTTACCCCTAGAGAGGTGGGCAGAGGCAGAGTTTGTCCACATAATAGGCAGTGAGCCTCTTGTCAATTTGAAAAGGACAGGTGCAAGTTGTGATTGCCTTTTGAAATTTATCAAGCCACCTATAAGGCCTGCCTTAACAACTGTCATGCTACTCAAAACCCGAACAAAGACTAAATGTGGCTTACGAAGCATAGTAATACTAGTCAATAGAAAAAATAGAAATATATCAAAGTGCTTACCTATCCAAACAGCAAAAGTTGCTTACTGTACTTGCCTTTTACTGTAAAGCTACTAAAGAGGTATTAAAAAATCTTGGGTTGTCCATAGAATAAGTGAACTTTCAGATGAAAACCTTTCAGTCTGATAGATACACATTTGCCAAAATAGTAGGTAATTGTGGTGTCTGTATTCAAAGTAAAGACCTGCACAGAGTTAACAGTTAAATGTATAACTACAGAACCTAATGATAACTAAAATTAGCTCTGATCTTTTTGTTATTGAGATGGTTCGGATAAGTTTTCAGGTTAAAACCTTTTTACAACCTTAGCTTCAAGTTTTGTTTCTTTACTCATTAGGTAAGTATTAATCAAATTGAAACCAAGGTAGTACATCAAAATCACTTTATACACGAAATGAAAAATAAAATTAATGTTATAAATATAAGTGGATACTATCACAAGCCAGATCAGAGCCCCCCTCGCAGCGCCAACACCAAATGTAGTACTGACCCTCCTTGAACTTTGTAGTCCTGTGCAGTCTTTTCGTCATTCCTGAAACATACACAAAAATATAAAAGGTAAGAAAACAAATTGAACAAAATCAGAGAGCATTTAAAACGAAAGCAATAACACAAGAACGTACATTTGTTTGCCCGAAAATATAAGACGCTGTTGCTGCGGGGGGATGCCTTCTTTCTCCTCCACTCTTTCTTTAATCCTCTCGACTTTGTCTGTAGGCTCAATATCAATCTCTATTTCCTTTCCTGTAAGCGTCTGCAAAGCAATTCGGAAGGTTAGAAAGAAGATATGCATCAGTCATTGAATAATACGTATATGAATTCATCGTGTGAGCCTTACCTTTACTTTAATCAACATTTTTGTTAATTTTTTTAAGAAACTTCCGTAAATCAATTAAAACAACTATTTTCGGCATAAAATGCGCTTGCTTTTAGTTCGAGTACGGTAAATTCTCTAATAAAATGACATTTCACTTTGATTGACAAATGACAATGACAAAAGTGACACTTCTCCAGTAGTTTATCCATTTTCGGATAGGCAAAGGCAATTTAAGCCATACAGCCAAGTCTTGTATTTTTATTATCTCTTCATTTTGCTTTAATAAGTCACAGTCCTCGTCCTCTAAGTCCAGTCAAAGTCAAGTACAGCCCTAAGTCAAAGTCAGTCTTTCTTCAGAAAAGCGGTGGATACATTTCTGAAAGTTTCTTTGGATTTTTTGTCAGACACTGCAAAGTTGCGATTCACTGCGTTTTATCACTTTCCAACACTAGTGCACGTTGTCAAACGTTTATGTTTAAGAATCCACCATTGACTTAGATCATCTAACCACAGGATGCGCCTTACTTAAGCATTGTTTTCTGCCATTGCACATGACCATTTGGTCTTGAAAAGCCTGTACATCAGTACATCATTTTATATGATTAAACTAGTACATTACATTGTAGTTGACTGTACAATAACAATTAACACACAAGAGCCATTACGCGTTTGTCGATTAATACATTTTTAAATGCAATGAAATTTTATATGTCTTTGTGTTTCCCCCTTCACTTGTATGAAAACTGGCAGAATATTTTTGTATGCGGTGGTTCGCAAAGGCTAGTCCCGTGTTATATGGTCTAAGACCATTGATACACACAAAACACTCGAAAATACACAAATTTTGCAAATTTAAAAAACGACGCGATACGATTCCTTCCTGTTCGCGCCAAAGAATCCGTGACACGACACTTCTCCAATTTCTATTTTCATTTTGACATTATTAAGGGGTCCCGACACGATCAATTGGCAATTGTCATGCACGTTAAATAACATGAAGGGTTGAAAGTCTAAAGGATCTAAGTGCCAATTTTATAATTCGCAGATATAACGAAAAAACTGAATAAATCATATGTTTTGATAAAAAGTATTCTTTATTTATGCTTAATCAATAAAACAAATACCGCAAAACTTCAATTAAACGTAAATAATCTGTTAACATTATAATCAACGGAGATAGCACAGGTTAAAAACTCACAATCTTGAAATGTCGTAACTGCCATAATAAGGCACATCTAAAAGGGTCTAAGTGCCATTAAAGTGAATAATGAAAAAGGTCTCAATTAGGCCTCTGTGAGATTAATCAAATGCTCATAGAATGGTTTATTTTCAATGGGTAAATATGGTAACATATTCTTTAAGTCAGTCAGTTTCTCCTTCGATATATTGTTCTTAGGTAGCAACTTAGGTAGAGTGTAATCTTTCAAATGGTCCGGTGATTTACCTTTTTTAAAAATATTTATATACCTAAAAAATAAATAAATATTTATACCTTTTTCGATGCGGATCCATAAAACGGCAGATATTTTCAACTTGGTTGTATTTATAAAGTCCATGGAAGCTTGATTGAGGTCTTTAAAATCGTTTTGCTCCATATTAACCACATTGAAAGGGTTTTTGTGACATTCATTCACATATCATTTTCTCTATATCCTTGGGCTCAAAGCATTTTACCACTTTCTTTCTTTTTTCGATTTGCGCGAAATCGCGATCACAGGACGTAAAAGAATGACCACCTACTAAGTATTTATGACCAATAGTATCCTAAATGCCATTAGCTACTAAATATATTAAGGCAAAAAGGACCATTCTGTTATTGTTCTGCCCAATGCAGTTGTCACTCCAAATAACCGCCTTCCTTTTTAAAGTATTAGAAGACATCTTTCCTAGAATCTTGAAAATGGATGATCCTACTTCATTACCTCCCCTGCCGGCGTATGATTCATTCCAGAGACACATAAAAGCCTTTTCGTTGTCAGAAATATGATCACAGAGGTTGTAACACGAAAGTTGCCGGTTGTAGAACATTTGACTGTGTGTCAATGTGGGTATAAAAATGACTTGTTGCATATCCCTAGCCATCACTAGTGTATTACTAGCGGGAGACTGAGATTCTATAGAATCAGTTTTCATAGCTTTTTGCGCGCTCTCAGCTTTTCGATGATGTATTTCTAATTCAAAGGAAAATCTTGTTTTATCTCTTCCTCCTGAACTTTTCACTTTAGCTTGCAACAAATCACACTTTGAACAAGTATCACTTCTTGGGGATCCAAACTTAAGGCCAGGAAAGTGTTTTTTTAAAGTTGTAAAATAATATCTATAGTTGACAGTAGTGTCTGGATATTTTTGTTGAAACGCTTTGTATAGTCGAAAGGGCGCGCAGGAGTCACCGCCACCCGCGCCCGCACCCCACTTCCACACACGCATTTGGCGTTTTGAAGTAAAAGTGCACCGGCACTTAGACCGCATGTCTTAGTTATCTATGTGTGTGTGAAAATATAATAGAGATAGGCACTTAGTTCCATTTGAATATTGATGGGCGTGGCTCTTAGATTGTATTTCAGTTAAAATATCAAATTTTAATTTTTTGGCACATAGACCGTTTAGACTTTCAACCCTTCACATATACGTCGATGCACACATACATGTAAATAAATCACGCACACTGAAGCAACTTCCACTCATATTTTAACGTGCATGACAATTGCCAATTGATTGTGTCGGGACCCCTTTACTTTGTCACATTGGGAAAGGACATAAAGGGGTCCGGGTCCGTACACGATCAATTGGCAATTGTCATGCACGTTAAATATCATAAAGTCAAAGTCAAAGTTAAAAAAAAAATATTTCGCATAATCCTAATACATAGGCACTTGCGACACGTCAATGAATACAATGCAAATAGTACCACCAGTTCGGAACGCGGCCCGCTTGAGAAGAACTGGCAAGAAACTCGGCGGGCTATTCTTTTTGTGCACTACATATTTACAATAAGTAGATACTATAAAATAAAACTCCATCAGTAGAGCAAGCAGATCACTTCCAGGCTTCCTTATCAATCAAATAATCGTCAATTGTATAGTAGCCCCTGCAGCACAATTTACTTTTTATACACTTTTTAAACTTAATTAAGGGCATGCTTTTAATTTCGCTTGGAAGCCTGTTGTAAAAGTGCACAGTGTACAGTTACCCAGGAAAGAATTACTGACTTTGTTCAGTCTACAATTATAAACGGCAAGGTTGTTTTTATGTCTGGTGTTCACATTGTGTCTATCGCTTAACATAGTAAAATTAGATAATTTTCATTAAATCAGGAAACACACCACCCGAAACGCAATCGTTAAACACAGCTGCCAAGTAAGGGGCAATGACATCAATGACACTAGATACAGATTTTACCGATAGCCCCCATAGGTCTGTGGTTTTTTTTACATTAATAGCCCTGTAAGCTTTCAGAATGTCGTTGCAGTCAACAGTCGTAAATTCGAACGCGTGCTGACAGCTATCTACACATTCTGACAATATTTGCTCAGCGGAAGTGGAAGACGACCGAAGAGTATTCGTTATACGAATAGGTATATTACTGAAAAAAAATTTAAACTCAGTCGCTACTTCCAGATCCCCTGTGACGTGGCGCCCGTTTATCTTTAAACGAAAGCTTCGTTCACTCGTTTTAGACCTACCGCATTCAGAATTTACAATGTTACAAGTAGGGTCAAGTGTTCAACAATGAAACAGTGGTACACAATAAAACATAGTAATATTTCCAAAACGCGACGTTGGCAGTTAGTGCAATATATCGCGTAAGGACACTCAATAGATACCACCGGCGTATCCCAGTTTGCGGCGGCACCGCGTGAGAAAAGACGCGTCTGCGGCTCATTTATACTATTTTCGTCAAAAATTGAAGTATTTCTGGCTATCTTTAAAGATTTTTCATTATTTAATGGTTAGGAATATTATATTTTTTATGATTATCCTGCATTCTACATGTTTTGTAGATTATTTTGGCATATTTCATTTGTTTCAAAGTTACAATTTTGTGAACATAAATTAAAAGTTAGTTAGATAAACCCTAGGTAGTCAACAATGAAACAGTTTAACAATGGACACAATGAAACACTGTTTTATAGATTTTTATTGGTTGATATTGTGAAACCTTATCTATTAAAATTTGTTTTAATTTTAAGATGGCGCGTAACAAAGCTGTAAAAAGGACGAGGGGCGTATTGCTTACCAAATGGCAAAAATTAACAATATTCGATATTCTGTTAGCTGGGAAAATGGCTGGAATCGAATGTTTACGGTCTTATAAATCAGGGCATGCATAACTGTCATTAAAAAGCCTGAAGCATGCAGCATGGCACGTCGTGCCACTGCATTTAACGTAGAAACGGACTGCTCTTTATTTAATAACTACCTACATTAAACAAAATTTGAATTAGGCACAGTTTATTTCTGGTGTTTCATTGTTGAATATATGGTGTTTCATTGTGTACGCCTATATGGACACAATGACACAAATCCCATTTCTTAGTTTTTATTTCTTTGTCGATTCAAATCGCTTTATTTAAAAAAATCTATAAATGACATTCGATACCCAATCATATTGACTACATGCCTGTAAAATTATAGACTTCTATCAGCAAAAACATGAGATGTACGAGGCTATGAACTTTTAGTGTTTCATTGTTGAACACTTGACCCTAGTTTTAATTACATTTGTCGAAGCTGTAATTTTATTTCTAATGAAATTTGACTTTGCCAAGGAACAAACTTGTCTAAAGGTCTTTGAATGTTTTTTAACATATTCCTTAAACTCAGGGTTAAAATTAAATGCTTTTTCCGAATAAAGCTCATAAAGCCTCTTACGACTTTTATAAATACCAGGTGTAGCCCAGTCACTGAAAACAGACCTGCTTCCGAACGATACTGTTTTTGGTGTAAAAAAAATTCCAAACTCATCATGTATTATGTTAAATAAATCAGCGTAAGATTTATCTACAGTAGTGTAATCGGGCCATTCTGTTATCTTTTTGGCTATATTTTCTTTGAAAGTTTCTAAGCGTTTCGAGTTTACTGGTACAAAACTGATTACATTCTTACTTCTGGAAACATTTCTAGCATACAGAACAGATTGTCCTCGATGATCAGATTTTACAGGGTCCACTATACAATTCTTAATGGGGTGTATATTAGTGAAAATGTTATCAATACAAGTAGCCAGTTATACGAGTAGGTTCTAAAAATACATTATGTAAACCAAAGGACTTAAATAAGTTCAACATTTTCCGTCTCTTTGAAGGTTCCAGCGAAGAATCTAAAATATCTACATTGAAATCTAAACAAACGACTACTGCTTTTTTAGAGCTCTGGCATTTAAACAAAGCATCTTCCTTTCTTCAAACTGTGTGTATGGATCATCCGGGGGACTGTATACGCTTAACACAATGAACTGCTCGAACTCAATACTAGCTATTTCAATGACTCGTTCAACAGAGAGGCTTACTATGTCTTTACGTTCTTTAAATTTTATAGCCTTGTTAATAAGAATTAATGAGCCTCCACGTTTACATTTTATCGCACCACGTTTACATATACGTCGATGCACACACACATGCAAAGAAATCACGCACACTGAAGCAACTTCCATTCATATTTTAACATGCATGACAATTGCCAATTGATCGTGTCTGGACCCCTTTATCCTTTCTTGCCCGTGGTACTACTGGTAGTACCACCGCACCGGTAAAAAAATTACACATGGTACTACTAAGTCACAGTATAACCACTATAACCAGAACCATAACTCCATACAAACGGATGAAGCGGGAGCTATACCTACGCTCCTCGTGTTTGGCATGAATTCAGCACGCAACCAGTCGTCCGCCGTCGCGGATGTGCCGAGGGGGCGAAAAGACGTAGATAGAGGGTGAGTCGTTATTTTAAAATAAAAATATTTAATACTAGAGGAAGTCCCGCGGTTTCACCCGCGTAGCTCCAGTTCCCGTGAGAATATAGGAATAAAAAATAGCCTATATTTACCGGGAAATAATAAATATTTGTGGACAATAACACACAACATCACCTAGCCCAAATTAAGCTAGTATAAGCTTGTGCTATGGGATATAGACGACTGATAGACATACTTATATATTTCTGAATAGGTTTAGGTTTAAAGAGTTTATTTCTCATAAGAACTTACAGTTCACTTAAAATGAGATACAGAGTTTTATATAATATAGATTAATAGATAGCTCGAAGCACTAAAAGCTATTGTGTACAAACATATTTTCTTAGTCTACTTTTGAATACAGTTATATATCACAGCACCTTATGTTGTTAGGTAGACGGTTATACAGTTGTACTCCCTCAAACAATATCGTCTTCTTTCCCATTTTAGTACGTACTCTCGATAGTTCTAGTTTGTTCTTGTTTCGTAAGTTGTGTGATGTTGTTTTTTTACGTATGAATACGTACATATTTTATATAGAAAACACTCAAACTCCGAAACAAACATTTGTGGATCACACAAATATTTGGACCGATCCAGGGAATCGAAGAGGCACTACTCCGCACTACAGTGATCGTTTACAGTACACTGAGTCCGCGGGGCTACGAGCACTACACAACATGCTTATACAGCATAATTATAAGCATGTTGTGAAGAGATTGTGGGAAGAAATTAAAATAAAATATATCTTGTACTTCTACCATCTATGCCTATATATCTCTCTATTCAAAGCATGTAAGTACTAAATAATCTCTTTCAAATTATGTCTTGAACAAAAACTATTACTTTATAAGCAATGTCGAGATAACTTTGACAAAGACATTTTACTCTCAGACTTCCTTATCGCCCGCGCCGTTCGCCAGGCCGTAACACGTCCTCTACGTACGACACAGACCAGTGGCGTAACTACACCATCTGAGGCCCGTGGAAAATTCGTTGGATGGGGCCCCCTCAGTGAAAATGTCAGTTTTTATGTTAAGTACAATAGTTATAGGCAGGGCTTTTTTGTCACTTCTTATATTTGCGGGCACACTAACGTTTTGAAACATTTTCGAATTCTTTTATTTCTTTTTAGTTTTTATGGTGCCTAACTAATAAAGTTTCGATTTTTCTTTTGCGTGCCCTCGCAAAAAATGCCCAGGTTATGGGAATTAATAGTTTGGTCAATTTATTCTAAAAATAAGGACAAGTCTACCATAATTACATTCGATTCCTTCAGCGCTCAACGTGGGTATGAATGTTCAGAACACCATTATGGATGAAGTGTAAGAAGTCTCCATCAATTCCTCTGGTAGAAAAAATCAACCTCTCGTTTCCTTTCTTAGGAATCTACGTTTCACTTCAAGCCTGAAGCACAATAATATTAAGTGTATTCGCAAACAACCGCAGATGCGCTATCCAACAAAACTCTACCCGCGAAGCAGCGCTGACATCGCAACGGGAAGGCCGCAAAGTAATCACAAAGACCGCCTCAGCCTGCTCGCAAATTGTGCCTTACTCGCCCTGTGAACTCTACTGCACGTGCAGGAGATCTCACCTGCATGCGAGCCTGCACCATGCAGTGGTCGTAACTCGTAAGGTCCCGCGTACCGGCTGGGATAGTCCATGAGAGCGAACGCGTGGGCGGCCCGTTCTTCAAGAGTTTTTTTGAGGGACCACACTAGCCATTGAAGTGCCCCAGTAACACCAGCTCAGCGATTAGAAACAGCAACTGTGCGTCATGAATATCTGCCCTCACGGGTAGGTAACAATAGTCGCACACGTTATCCCGACTTATGGCGTCATGATCCATGTAGAGCCAAATGATGGAAAAGGAAGGGTTCTCCATGCAGCGCAATCGGCGCCAGCAAACATCGACCTTGACAAATGCACACACCCCAGCCTCATCTCAAAATTACTCCTCGATTTTATATTAGTCGGGGTAACACAGGTACGATGTATCGTCAGTGCGTCGCATTTATGATTTCGTCAGGAACATCACAGCTGGCCGTGCTGTCTTTAAGTAGTGGAAGACGGCGTCTAGGTTTACATGGAGTCCACGATGTTTGTGAACGCCGCCTGAAATTGCGATTTTGCGGGGTTTTGTGCGGTCGTTGTAACAAAGATCATCCTTTTTTTGGCGCACTGTCATGGTGTTTACCAAAAAAAGGGATGCGTTAGAATGAGCTGACATTTGCCGCAGCGCAGTGGGTGACTGGACGCAGGATCTAGTTACGTTTGTGTCTGTATGGTTGAATGAAAGCTAATCCACAATACTTAAATTTGTTTACTGTGACATATTCGACTGACGGAAGGGCCCGTACCGCATTGGGTATGATGTGATCGCCAGAACTCCGCGCCGGTCACAGTACTGGTACAGGTCTTCCTGGTTGACGGGTCGACCAACGTCGCAAACACGATACTCTACTTGGCGTCTACTAGTCCCCACTTGCTGAGGTGATCATCGCTCCGGGCCCGGCTCTGTAGCAGTTACTTACTACTAGTATTGGGTTACTTAGAGGGCTTTTCACAGCTACACAGGCCCAACATCAACTACGTCGGTACCTGAACGCGTCGGAGCCTCGTCCGTTAACACAGGTGCGACGCTTGCAGGTGAAGCCCTGAATATTGGTGTTCCCGGGCCCTAATATTCCATCAGTTTTTTTTTTTCAATTTGCTTTCGGGCCGGGGCCCCTATAGGTCGGGGGCCCGTGGTATTTTGCCACCCTATAGTTACGCCACTGACACAGACATATATGTGAAACCCAACTGAAACGTGGCCGCTCAAGCGAAGTATACGCAGTAAAACGTAAAACCCTTTGATCTGCGTGAATTTACCGACAACGGAGAGAATCACTGCGAAGTCAGCAAAGTGTCAAAGTACCTACAGTACTCGGCAAACAACTTTAGCATCGCGTGAGCATGCAAAAAAAGCGTTTTTCAATGACACAATATTTTTGCACGTAAGTGTACATGCGCAAACTTTCTCCCACCACGGAGAAAGTTTGCGCATGTACACTTACGTGCAAAAATATTGTGTCATTGAAAAACGCTTTTTTTATTATTAGTATTTTATTGTGTGAGCTAATAACTTTTTAATTGGTAGTATAGAGAGAAAAGAGATCACGAAAGTCAAGGTCGTTGCTCTAAAAGTTTGCCGATTACTGTATATGCGTATACTTCATATTATACTTGACTACATACACTTCGCGCCAAACATCTTTGCGTCTATTAACTTCGTTCCCTCGCGCCGCATTTATGCAATTTTAGGTATCACAGGGGAAACTACTGCGCAGCCTGATGCGCGAGGGGTGGCACGTGGCCGGCCGATGCGATGCACCTACACGTGCAAATATCCACTTCGCTCTAACGTAGGTACTGTTGTGTGAACACAATTGTTAAATTTTTTTACTTAATATTGTATTTTTTTGTTCCTTAGATCTTCTCCGTAGACCTTCAACTTGGCTTAATGATTGTCATTTTACTGACAACCGGGTTTCATTTCGAGTTTTCCTTCTCTACGCAATGGATCATTTTGCGAAAGTGTTCCCTTAGTCGCCTTTTACGACATCCTCGGAATGTATTGGAGTGGCGACATTTTGTACTCTTACCCGTCGCAACGCGGGACCCAGTCGCCACACGGGGCTTTTGACTTTAACAAATAATGAGGTTTTCTATTGGTGAAAGAACTTTTAAAATAGGTTCAGTAAATCTAGAGATTACTCTCTAAAACCTCAGAAACTCACAAATACTACTTATAATAATAGTATAGAATTAATATAATCCTATTCAAAACTCAAAACAGCTATGTTCTGAAAATTACGCCAACAGTATCGGTAAAATCTATTTATAGACTTAGTATTTTTGTTAGCGATTGTCAGGTACAACCTTAAAATCGCAACCTTGAATTTTTAAACTAAGCTTCATAGGTGCAAATATATTTGGCGCGAGCCAAAGGGCGTTAACACGCGAAGTTAGCGCAAGGATGCGTGCGGCCAGGGCATGGCCATGTTTACCATGAAGCTATAGCTATACTTAAAAGCTTCATGATAGTTACTGACCTGACAGTGTCAGGTTGACACACACACTGACAATGACATAATAAACTACTGTGTAATCTGTGTATAAATTTATATATACTCTGTGTAGCAAGCAATGCTTTGTTTGTTGTTTGTATTTTGTAGTTAATAATTTCCTTGACCAATGTTATATAAAAGACTATCAAGCATTATTCAAGATGTCAAAAGTTTTTGAACTTTTTAATCGAATTGAAAACCTTACTAAGTACATTGGTAAGTAAACAGCAGTTTAACCTCAATACACGCTTGTATACTTAGTGTGAAATCAAAATTATTTCTCAAATGTAATTCTATATTTTAGGTATTAATTGTGATTATAAATCTGTCTGGAAACATGCATTGATGAATGAAAACCCAGTACTTTCAAATGAAACACTACTGTCGGCTATATCATTCATATACGAAATATTCGGCGCAATTGATTTATTGGCCACAGAAATTGAAAACGACAGCAATATTCTCATCAGTGTAAAGCACCAAAAGTCTCTACGGACATGTTTTCAATTGACAGTATCAATTGGTATATCGCCCTGTTTAATACCCGGACTTGGCTTAGACATGACAAAGAGATCTGACCCTGTCTATAAGATTCCACCTTCAATAAAAGATAATGAAAAATATGAAATACTTATGAACTGTACAGATTTTTTCACGAGATGCTACAGTATCCCAGTATTGAAAAACATAATTATTACTTTTCATTTGTCTGATTATTTGGCGTGTTTAATACAGTTGGCATTTGCACCTTTCCAGAAACCTGGCACTTATAGGAATTTTGTTATGACACAACAAATGTATGATCAACTTAATGTGGATAGGTTAAAATATGTTGATGTTTATAATCATCTTACAACAAACTGTTTTCAACCGACACTTATGAAAGAATTGTTAGTTCTGCAAAGTCCTAAAGATCCAGAACCTCCTGTATTTGTTAAAAAAGTTATAGCAAAAGAACTCAGTCAAAGACTTCTTGCTCCAGGAGGCTTGTTGAGTCTAATCAGATGTTTTATAGAAATTTATGACATTGATACTGGGTTTGGATGGAAAAAAATTGATATGATTTGTAGAATTGTTGCTTCTAAGCACGGTAAATCATCACAAAATGATTACCTATTCAATATCTGTGCTCAGTTGAAGCAAACACTTAGTTTGAACAATGGACATTATTTACCTACTGTTGTAGCTTGTGTCTTGAGTCTTAATAAAAAATACCCAAATTATGAACCAGTTGGATGCTTAGTCAAGGGTATATTTCAAGTTTTTGATTATGAAGATTTTGTCAACAATTATAGTTTACCTGGGACCATAATATTGACACCCCAGGAAGTGCAACATAAACTAAATGTACTACACGCTTGTGTTTGTACTAGGAGGTTACATTGGCCAATGGCAGTGCTGATCCCCAACCTTTACTTAATCTTCTTGATAGGTGTAAAGTGTACTAAAAATGATGATCTAAAGATAAAGATAAAAGATATTATTCTAAATTGTTTAGAAAAACTAACAAGGGACCAGTTACGTGAAACAGTTAAATCATTTTTATTTGGAAAGAATAATGCTGGCAGTCGAGGAATATTGGTAGAAGAATATGATGCTGGCATTGCCATAAAATCTGTGGCATCACTGGATGTGTACTCATATGATTATGCTTTATCATACTTTTTGAAATTATTCAGAGCCACTACTAATGAGGACGAACTTGTTCTCAATATATTTCAAGTAGCATTAGATATAGTTATGGACCTCAGCACCAAGAGACAAAAGAGAGGTAACAAGGATATGTTACTGAATGAAGGCAATCCAGAATTAATGATTGATGAAATTGATCAACAGTATGCAGCTATCCTCCAGCTGCTTTCAGAGATATCCTCGTCAGCAAAAACTACAAACTTGTTGAAGAAAAACCCTTTGATAGTAACAGATTTTATTCAACATTTTATCATAGAAGAAAATTCTGAAGCAAACAGTGAATGTGTCTCTGTTGCTCTTGTCTTGCTTACTACAATTCTTTCAAGTTCTAATTCATCAACAGACCTTGAGAGACAATTTAGTAAAATGATACCGATAATGAAAAGAAAGATTGAAACAGATAAAAGTGTAAACAGCATTCTTTATCGAGAGGCACTTTCTTTGATAACTTCAGGGAATCCTCAGAAATATGATACACCTTACAGTCAAGCTATGCCATATTTATTTAATGAACGTGAAGATTTGAGAGGTCATGGAATGATAAGGTTAACGAATCTTATTGAAAGGAACGATCCTGAGACAATATCTAAAAAATATTACATATTTTGCGCTTTCCAGGTAAACAAAATTTTTTTTTAAACCTGTACTTATAGACATAATCTTTCAACCTTTTATCAATTCAATCATTATGTGGACGCCTGCTGACCGGAATGGAAGCGGTTGTCACCAACCAGTTACACCAATTTGCCAGAGTCTACTACTAGGTCCAATCACCCTTCCAAAATTAATTTTAGAGTACTTGCCCTCTTTTCCATTTGAGTGCTCAGGTAGCAATAGCCTGCAAGCTTTGACATCTTAGTCAAATTTGACCTAGTTTGAGGATTTTATAAATCAGCTAGTTCATTGTCAGCCAATGTACTGCTGTAGTACTACTGTAATTTTATATCAACAGTTTGCAAAAAATAGCAAAAGCAGGAGCACTTGCTTGGAGCTTGGAGCACGGCGGACGTAGTGTTCTGAGTGGCAAGTGCGAGTTTCGGCGTGCGCCTGTCGACATTCACGGGTGAGCGCGTTATCGCCGATTTGTCGGGAATCGAGACAAGTTCCCGCGATTACAGCTACGTGGCGGGGTCTCGATTACGTACGAATTGGCGCGCCGTGAATGTCGACAGGCTCACGCAAAAACTCGCACTTGCCCCTCTGTACACGATCACTGCAGAGTGCAGTGAGCAACTTTCACTATGGCCAGTCCTTAGTATATGTGGATGACCATCTATGTGACCACTTTGTGACATTTATTTGAGTGTTTCCGTGCTTCGGGAAGCACGTTAATCCGTTGGTCCCGGTTGCCAGTAATATGGCAGTTGTTAAGCCAAGTGGAAGGTCTTGATAGGCGACTTGAAAAATTTCAACTGCAGGCAGTCACAACCTGCGCCTGTGTGTCCATTTCAATACGGCTTACCAGTTATTACGTGGGACAAATTCTAAAAAGGTGAAGTGTGGGCATATAAAAATATCTCTGCCTACCCCTTCGGGGATAAAGGCGTGACCATATGTATGTAGTTTGCAAAACATGATTATATAAAATAATACTACATACACACATACATAAGGTCACGCCTTTATCCTCGAAGGGGTAGGCAGAGGCATATTATATGCCTACTTTTAACCTTTTTGGAATTGGTCCCACGTAATAGGTGGTGAGCCGTATTGCCATGTTGAAAATGGACAGGCACAGGTTGTGACTGCCTGCATTGCAGTAAAATAATACTGTATTCTGAAATTATGTTAATATTGTAAAAGAACAAAAGAAAATCGTTATATTATTTCAGGAGCAACTTAAGGATCCAGATTCTTATGTATATCTATCAGCCATAAAAGGACTGGCAGCACTAGGGACACATTGCACTGAAGATGTGCTGCATTTGTTATGTAAAGAGTTCTTACAAACATCCCGTCAGGAAAATATACAAACAGCGGACGATATCCAAAAGGTTACCAAGTTGAGACTGAAAATTGGCGATGTTATTGTTAAAGTCACCAAGGGATTGGGTTAGTGTATTATCTTGTTTTCCTTTCGCCTTTCGTATGGCCCAAATTGGCTTAAAGGATGACTCACGCTGGACCGTGCCTGGTCCGAGCCGAGTTTAGGCCGTAGCATGGTCACCGAGCCGGTTCCGTGTCTGAAATAGGATGACTCACGCGAGACCGTGTCGGGTCCGAGCCGTGTGTCGGCCGTAGCACGGACACCGAGCCGGTTTCGTTCGCGACTGCTCGGGCGAAGCTCGACGGCATTTTATTCATGCAACGGGCTGTGGCCGAGCCGAGGCGGGGCCGAGTTATTTCCGAGCGTTGTCCCTTGCTCGGCAGTCACTCGGTTGCTGCTCGGTATAGCGTGAGTGTGTTCATACAAAATATATGTAACTAGCGGACGTCACGCAGTTTCACCCGCGTAGATCCCGTTCCCGTGGGAATACGGAAATAAAATATAGCCTATGTTCACTGCAAAGAGTGTAGCTTTCCAACAGTGAAAGAATTTTTCAAATCGGTCCAGTTGTTCCGGAGCCTATTCGTTACAAACAAACAAACAAAAGAACAAATCTTTCCTCTTTATAATATTGTGCTACAGCCGACACTCGGCTCGGACCCGGCACGGTGTAGCGTGAGTCATCCTTAAAACAATTTGTATTCCCCAAAAATAATTAATAAAAGCAATTTTGGGCCAAGTATGAGTTGGAAGAACTCTTTAATTTCGAGTCTTGATGGCTAGTTGGTAAAGCATTTGACCTGGAATGTTAGATGACTCAGATTCGATTCCTGCTCAAGACCTATAATAATTCCACATAAAATTTACAATTGTATTCCCTGTTCATGATTGTCTCCTGACTGTTTTACATGCTAAGGATATTCTATTTCTCATTGAAGGTGAAATGGCAATAGTTCACAAAGCAACTCTACTGAATACTATGCTTTGCGGCTGCAGGGATGACGACCCTCTCATTAGGACATCAGCCTTATCCAACTTGGCTGAAATTGCACTAGTGTTGCACTACAAAATTGGTCACATAATAAACGAGGTGAGCATAAATTCCATTATCTTATTGAACACTTCTTGCCTTACTGACAGGACTGGAGGTGTATTAAGTTGGCAGGAGAACACTCATTGTCCCTTAAAGAATTGGAATTAGACTGCCGCGGTGGCGCATTCGGAGTGTAACCGCCTGCTGCGTTGAGCTCCTGGGTTCGATTCCCGGGTCGTTTTAAATATTTTTGTGATCCACAATAATGTTTGTTAAGGGGTTGGGTGTTTTCTATGTATATGTTATGTATGTACTCTGTGTTGCGACGGGTAAGAATTCAAAATATCGCCACCCCAATACATCCCGGGGTGTCGTAAGAGGCGACGAAGCAAACACTTTCGCCAAAAAATCTCGGAAAGGAAATCTCGGTGGTCGGTGAAATGAAAATTATTAAGCTAAGTTGAAGGCTTGAAAAATTTCAACTGCGGGTTTTCGCGACCTGCGCCTGTCCATTTCAACACGGCAATAGGCTCACCACCTATTACGTGGGACATAAAACTATAACATAAAATTTGGGCGTATATTATGCCTCTACCTACCCCGTCGGGGATAAAAGAGTGACTATATGTATGTATTATGTATGTATTCAGAAACATATAAGTATATCTATTAGTCGTCTAGATCCCATAGCATAAGCTTAGATTAGCTTAATTTGATCTAAAATCTCTGCTCTCTAGCTGTTACGGTTGCTGATGAGCCTCGTGACGAACAAACTGACAGTAAGTCTCATGAATAGGTTCCGTTTTACCCTTGGGTACGGAACCCTAAACAAGAATAGTATCCAACTCCTCCCCTGCCCCTCTAAAAAGCGGTGTAACACCCGAACTTCCCAAGAAGTGAAATAAATCCCAAACCCACGGAAGAGACCGCAATGGTGGACAACGTCTATGTCCAGGAGCCCAGACTGAATGATATCGTAAACTAGAGAATGTCAAAGAATCTTTAACTAGAATACTTTACGATTACTTTGATTTCTAGTCTAAGGTTATGAGATAATTCTCATAGGGTTACCTATCACAATACCAGAAATCATAATGCCTTTACTTAAAATATATTAGCCCAAAATACCCGAAATCGAAATAACTTAATATTCAAAATACCTTAATCCGTAATAAATGAAGTACATCTTATCGTACAATGCCTAAATTTAAAATACATATAATTATTATCTCAAATTTTAAAATTCTAATGTTTAATTATCCTTAAACAACTTAAGGAACAATTTCCATAATGTGGCAATCAATTTCCATAATGTGGTGATCATACATTTTCTTTAACGTGTGGGAAAATTCTCATAAAAAAGCCTACGGTTGGAAGCCCCGGGTAAACCCTCGGAAGGATACGGTTCGGGTGCTATCCCGCTTCTTAGGGTACGTGCCTGAATCTCTCTCGTCACGCTGTTATCTAGGGCCTGCTTCTGTAAGAACGGTGGGCAGCCCCCTTACCGTCCTCGGGCCCCCAGTCATGGAGGCCGATAGTCTTTGGCGAAGATACGTCGGCGGCGGCCCGCCGCCGACTTCGGAGCTCGGGTGGTAGAATTCTCTCCCGTTGCTACCCGCCGCCTCTGCCATGAGCATGTAAAACGCTACACTTCGATTATAGAAAAAAAAACGGGTGGGGCTGTGTCGGGGCACACGGCCGTTGGTTTTAACGTGAATACGTCTCGTAACGAACCATTCCAGCCGTACCAGCTGCAGATGTACTGGCACCGTCGTTGATCCGCTCGGCCGCATTCATTACTTTACGTTGCCGGCACTGCTTGACTCGATCATATAGTGTTTTATTGGTACCGTTCGATTGCTGTTGAGATGCCCTTTCCAACCGTATACGATCTCTGTATTTCGATTTGGCTTTTCGACGCGTATAAGCCGACATTATATATTTTTTGATATTATTTCTCGTAGGAAAAAAATCTCGAGACGCAGCAAAATGACCTTCAAAATGGCGGGGCTGCCGTCCCCCGCGCGCGATGTGTTACAGTCCTTACTTAGCGTAATAAATTCTTTGATTCTTTAGCTATCCAGTGGTGTAACTGAAATTTGGATGGAGATGATAGATATGTAGCTACAACACTAAACTGTATCCCCGATTTCTTTATCATTCGTTTTTTTGGATTGCGTCCCTATGGAAGTAATTTTAAAGACGTATTCACGTCAAAACAGTTTTTCATGATGCAGTATTTTAGGATCAAGTAGGTATATTTAGTTAATTTATTTTTTGGATCTCGGTTATTCGACCGTAAAGCATTTTAAATCATTTATATTATACATTATACAGTATTAGTACATATGTATTTCGATTTCGGGTATTTTGGGCTAATGCATTATGTAACCTCTCATATCCACGCACAGCGGCAACGTAGCTACTGTCATGGGAACCTTTGTATATGATACTGTTACGTTTGCGTTGTTAAATTAGTAATAACATATCGTCGCTGCGCTTGCAAAAGTCGCTATGTGTTTTTAACCTACTTTTCAGGAGGAAGTAAAAACCGATTTACTCGAAATGTAATTGTGATAGAGAAAGTAAATAATTTTATTATAATGCCAATATTATATTTACGAGTGGAAGATGACTTTTAGAAAGATAACGTTAAAAACGAAAATACTAAAAAAATAATACTGTGAATCTGACACATAGCTAAAATTGTTTGGGTCACAAATATCGCCATGTGTTGTTGAGCACATAGCGGGAACAACTAAAACATAATTTACGTTTGTTTGATTACACATAGCTGTTTAATAAAAGGTGTCAATTGAAAATAATATGAAATGGCAATGCCAGGTCTTCATAGTACTTTAGGCCCTGGGTGCCCAATCATGAAAATGTTTACAATATATTGCTTGTAAATAAAAATAATTTATTCATAAAACAATAGTTAAAACATAAGTTGGGGTTTCCAAAATATCAAGGCTTTTAATATTTATAAATGTGCCCTTACACAAGCGCTTTAGAGTTATCAGAAACTCTTCCTGCAGTCATTTAGCTAGTTAATTATGTATTTGTTGTCTTTCATACATTTATTCATTCACATAAAGTCAGTATTCATGATCATAATTGAATATTTAATTATTGGTAGCAAAACAGAAATAGTACAATGATGCAGTACCATTTTGACAATGACATAACACTGGGTGACTGTCAGTCGCTCACTTGACTCTAGTCAGTTTAATTTAGTGTTGCTATTTAAACAAACAAAATGTCTACTGTCGATCGTCGCAACACGTATATCCATATTTTGTAAGCTCAGCGTCAACGTGTATAATTTATTATAATACAGTGAAATTCAATAAAACTTACTATTTACCGTTTAGAAAATTAGATCTATAGATAAATAAGTATCCTATGTTTTCTTATCAAGATCTTCCCATCAGGTCACGGTGCATGGTTGTCTTGTATTTCTTAGTAGTATAAATAATTATAATAAACAAATATTTACGTAACCCGCCTCAGATTCATCCCCACACTTTCCATCCGGAGCGTTCGAGCACGGTAAGATCGGATAAGGAATTGTGGAATGATCTCTCTGCCTCGATTTTTCCTAACGTCAACGGTATGGGGATCTTCAAAAGGGTTCTTAGAAGGTTTTTACAGGGTTGGAAGCGCGAGTGTAGCACCTTTGGTGTTACAAACATTATGCTTGTCTGCCACATTGGCGGTATAAAAAAAAAAGAAAAAAGTACCTAAGTAAAAACTTAATCTGAGTATTTTGTAAAAAATACTACCTATTCTATTAGTTAACAAAACACTGGCAACCCAGCAGATGCAAATGGCGGTGTATTTATTGAATAACTTTTTATTTTGACGAAATAAATCCTAACTTCTATCAAGTCGTGAATAGCGTCAAAAATTATGAAAATTCATTACTTATTTTTTCAGCTAAATGCCAAGTATGGGCAATCAGGGCCTAATTTCGGCATTGCCCTTTAGTTAGAAACTATGGCAAACATGGCGTTCTCTGCCATAAAACTCTGCTACCTTGATGTGTGAGGATGTGTTGTACGCAATAACGTACCTATAAAACCTCACGTAACGCCCAACATCCTACGGTTGGGAGCCCCGGTTAAGTCCTCGGAAGGATGTACCAGAACTCCCAACAGGCCTACGGCTGCAACTGCGGCCTCGCCTAATAGGGGTTCGGGTGCTATCCCGGGTCATTAGGGGTTTATCGGACGGTGAGCAGCCCGCTCACAGTCCTCAGGCCCCCGGTCATGGAGGCCGATTGTCTTGAGAGAACTTTGGGTGGGAGGGTTCTCCCGTTCCCTACCTGCCGCCTCGTTCATGAGAAAGCCTGCTCGCAGAAAGAGGCAGCGCAGTCCCATTTACTCCCACTGGAGATCATGGCTCGCACTATGGTCTCCAGCGAGAAAGTGTTTACGTTCAGATCTGCCTCGAGGTGGCTACCGCCCTAGAAAGACGTGGTTTCCACGACAACCGCGGCGAGAGATTGCCGCAGCTTGGCAACCAGGCTGGTCAGGGTGCCTGGGATTTCCTTTCGATGGTGCACCAAAAACCCTGGCTACATACAGCCGGGAAGGAGACTAAGAAAAGGCGTGCCGTCCCAATTATTTACCTCGAGCAACTCCATTAAAGCAACCAAAGAATATTGCTATTTTTTAAGAAAACCTGGTAGGTATGCAAATGTACGCTGAAAAGGAATAAGTGCAGAGCTCGGATTTTTGAGCAAGAAATGTTTGACTGAAACTTAAAAGTGTATAAGAGAAAATCAGACTTAAGTAAATGAGATTGCGATTTTATGGGGTATTAAAAAATAGACAGGATTCAAGAGACAGGTTCTCATGGCATGTCTGAGCGTGGACACTCTCTTGCTGGAGACTATGGTGTGAGCCATCATCTCCAGCAGGATTAGGACGCCGTCGCGTCTTTCTGTCAACAGGTCATGCTAGTGTAAGAGGCGGCGTGGAGGTAGTAGGAGATGACTCTCCTACCCGAGGTCCGCAGTCAGCGACAAGGGGCCGTAGACTGTCTTGTCTTCGTCTAAGACTATCGGCCTCCGTGACCGGGGGCCTAAAGACGACAGGGAGCTGCCCACCGAACTTACAGAAGCAGGACCAAGTAGACCGCGTGACGTGAGAGTTTAACGCATGCCACACGCCCTAAGAAGCGGGACAACATCCGATCAACCCGTAAGAACGCGCGGTTGTTCCCCATCCAGCACCGCACCCGCACGTTTAGGCCGCAGTGGTAGCCAGGGTCTGTCGCGAATCCTGCGACATCCTTCAGAGGGCTTACTCGGGGCTCTCAGCCGTAGTCAGGGCAGGACAACGTATGGTTTTAGTCGGTAAGAGTTCGGCATATCGATAAGGGATTTCCATAAGTATATAAATATTATATTTTTGAGATCAAAAACCTATGCCACAAATAAAAAGTTTTGAAGTCTTTCAAGTTTATTTAGGTGGCCTTTAAATATAATAGCAACCGTTGGATTAGCTAGTAATGGGCTGAATGAGAGTCTGGGACATCTTAGTTCTGAATAATAAGTTCTAAATTAATTTCAGAGCATTTAAGGTAAAGGCATGTGACCTTCGGGGATCGATGCACTATCCAATCGGATCCAGTTACTTACACGTTCTAATTTCTGATTCATGTTGGATAAGCCTGATAACCATCTGAATCCACGAAAACATGCTATACCTGTAGCTACGTAGACTCGAGGATAGTTCATGAAAATGGAGAATAAAATAGAAGAGGGAACACCACTGTGATGTACGCCAGCAACGAGCTGTAATCTGACTCGAAACATTTCCATATAAGGGCACACACTGACAAACACCCCCAAAGAAAGTAATCAACCCAAGAAATGTCACAAGAAATATTTACAGACTTCAGAGTACTAATTAGCATTTCGAAATTGACAGAATTAAATGCGCTGCTGATGTCTAGTAATACTAACAATTAAGGCTAGTTCTATCTTTTCCGTAGCATTGCGAATGTCAACTGTTTAATGAGGGCAGAAATAAGATTACGCCCAGCGCAGAACTCCGGTTGTAAGGGACTAAGACTGCTGTTGGAAGACAGAAAAAAGAATACCTAGTTGCCGATCGCCAATACACTCGACGACTTTGGAGAAATAAAGTGTAGAATAGTAACTGGTTAAAAATCATATTGCTATAGAGAGTTGCATTGGTACTTGTTATAGGATTCAGGAAAGCTACTAAAGAAAAGTACTAGGATAGGTAACTTGAAAAAAAAAGAAGTATTGAAAGGATTGTCATCGAGCAAAATACTGTCATTGCTGAGAAAGTAGAAGAAGTCCAAACCTCGTTTACATTTTTTTGAAAAGAAAATGTGAAATCTGTATGCAGGTCTAGCCTTGAGAGCCTGAGAGTTAGATGTGGAGCGTTTCCAACGATGCAGGAGAATGTACCTAATAATATTCTTAGATTTTACCCGAGGAACTAGCTACACCACTCTCTTTGCTTGTTGAGTGATGTAATTCAGTCTGTATCATTTGATTCAAGCACCTATCTGTACTTTTTTACACTTTACTGAAATATTCTAGCTCCAAAACTGCCTTATAATTTCAATACATTCCTGGAAGGAACGATGTCATAAATATCCAAAACGCCTGGCAAATTTCATAGAAAAAGATAGCTATGTGACACTTGATTTGTGCAATACGTAATGATTCAGGTTAAAACTTGTACACCAATATCGCCATGTACCCGTAAACACATAGCGGGCGCAATTCCGCGCAATTGACTATATTTTGGTTAAGGTGAACTTTTTAGCTATGTGATTTGAAGCACATAATTATTTTGAAGGCGCAAAAAAGTATTGATTTCACATAGCTATTTTTTAAAACTCAGCTAATATTAGGTTTTTTAAAGTTTTGGTTTTAGCACCTCGTGCGCCTTGAAATAAGGATCTAAATGGCATCAAAATCCAAAATTCGAAAAAAATCACATAGCGACTTTTGCAGGCGCAGCGACGATATATACATACATATCGTCACACCTTAATCCCCGAAGGGGTAAGCAGAGGCATAGTATAAATACGCCCACATTTCATCTTATAGTTTTATGTCCCACGGTCGTCAACCTATTGACGTATTGAAATGGACAGGTGTAGGTTGTGACGACCCACAGTTAAAATTTTTCAAGCCGCCCATATTATGTCCTTCAACTTGGCTTAACTACTGTCATTTTAATGGGGCCAATGGCTTATCGAGACGTCCGAAGACGGAAACGCTCGCAAATAATTGTCACAAAATGGACACGCGGTGGTCACCCATCCAAGGACCGGTTGTACTGAAAGTTTGTTACTGCAGTGATCGTTTACAGAACACTGAGTCCGCGGGGCCACGAGCGTTTTACATTTATACACATAATGATCACGCCTATTATCCCCGAAGGGGTAGGCAGAGGCACATTTCATCTTTTAGATTTTTGTCCCAAATATTAACATTTATATTAAACTAGCTGACCCGCGCAACTTCGTTTGCGTGATAAATGAAGAACCACTCGATTTTGTTCAAACTTCACATAAACCATCTACTAAATAGTCCGAACAAAGCCTAAACATTTGGTTTGGATAGGTGATCCCGTTCTTGAGTTATAAAATTACAACGAAAAGTGGCATTGATTTTTATATATATAGATTTAATGCTTATTTTCAGGTACTACTCTGCACTGTGGCCATCATAGAATCAGACGAAGCAGTGGAGTGCCGACGCGCCGCTGTCATGGTTATAACAAGCTTAATCAAAGGCTTGGGCAGAGAAACCTTAGTCGAACTAAAAGAAGATTTACTACCAATTTATAGACTTCTAAAACATATTTACAAAAAAGAAGATGAAGACTCTGTGGTAAAACTACATGCTCAACTAGCTTTGGAAGAGCTAAACGCCGTAGTTGACCAGTTCATGTTCCCGGAATTAAAACACGAAAAGCAGATATTTGTACTGGATCAACCATAAGACGTAAGTATAATATAGTTATAAGAGAGTGAAGTTAGCATACTAATTGCTTTTCAAAATTATCTCTTATGAGGTTTTTCAATAAAAGCCAGTTAGTTTTTAAATTTGTTTAATTCACACTCAAATGTTATGTGTTTACTTAAAAATAAGATCAATCAAACTGCCATGTAAGCAAACAAGCAAACAAATAATGCCTTTAGCCACGGATCTAAAAAAAATACAGACACTTACGTCATGAGGGTAGCTTGCTAATATGCACCCATTAATGTGTGTGAAAATTTCAATATTCGATACGTTCGGCAGTGGCACCCCGGGCATATGAGTAAATAAACGGCACAGAGACTAAGCTCTGGACAAACACGCGACTGGTTACACCACCATTAGTGCTCGACTTGCGCGTTGCGGCGCGGCCAGTTGACACGTCCTGCGTTCTTGTATTGGTGCAACCGTTTCGCGCGTTTGTTCAGAGCTTTGTTTTAATTTCGCATATTTTCTCATGTGCTCCAGGAGTGCAAAGATTTTTAGATCGTCAATGTTTTGCAATAATTGATATTCAATCAATCGAAATCAGGTCGAAAAAGTAACAGTTTTTCAGTGTCGGTACGCGTAACTGTCACGATTTCAAGTACAAAAATGGCTAACGCGCGCAAGAAACTTTCACTTGAAAAATGTTAAGGGATGAAATGTCCCTTGCGCGGAGCTGCCACGTGATGAGCGTGATGAGTCATAGCGGCAAGCTGACACAGTTTATGTGCATTGAGTATAATTCTTGTATAATCTATAGAAGAAATGCCGAATGCATTCAAGTCAATTGAAATAGTGGTCGCTCGTGCAATGTCTCCAATACGAAGTTGATGGAACAGAAAATCTCGTATTTAGTTTAACCAATGAAAAAACTGCAAATACTACTCTCTTTTTTGAGATTTAGTGCTGTAACAAATAAATAAAACAATAAATTAATATTAATATAAAAAATATGGTTGTATTTTATTTTTGAAATTTTTGGTGTATAGAAAAGCGTATACTAAGTGTGCAATTGTGACAGTTTCATTTAACATGTAACATTACGTCCGTACTATTTTAGGTCCGTGGCTTTACCCATACTGAAAAGCATTAACGCTGTAAAATATGAGTTTCGCATATTTACTTAACATATAATATTATTATAACTAGAAACGCTTCTTAAAATAAAATATCATCTATGGCAATCATAGCATTGATGTCAGTGATCCAAGTGCATTTTAAAATACTGGCCACATTACAGAATTATTCCTATGGTCCCCTAATTATAATAAATAGTTTTAATTTACAGTCTAAGATACGGCTGGACTCATAGCACCTATGTATTTCATTTGTGAAATTTATTATAATTCTGCCAAACCAGCAAAAATAAATACTTAGGCTGAGGCCGCATTTGCGGTTACCGCAGGCAGCTTCTAAGCTCAAAATGTCAAAAACAATGAAACTATAGAGACGGTTTCATTAGATTTGACATTTTGAGGTTGGAAACCGCCCGCGGTAACACCAAATGCAGTGCTCATTCAACAAACCTGCTTTATTATCAATGAAAAATAAAGCCGCATTTGCGGTTACCGCGGGCAGTTCCTTATCTCAAAATATCAAAAACAATGAAACTATAGTCGTTTTCATTGGTTTTAACATTTTAAGGTTAGAAACCGCCCGCGGTAACCGCAAATGCGGTGCTCATTCAACAAACCTGCTTTATTCTGAATGATGAAATGAATTCTTAAATCTGTTTGAGCAAATTTCAAATAAGATATAACTACCTATAGATAGGTACCACTATTTTCTAACGAGTTAAGTATGAGTCCAACCGGATAATTTAGTATTAGATATATTTATAATATCATTTTATTATATGTATAGATTATACTAAGGGTTTATCTTTGTTTGTTCATATTTACAGCAATTATTGTCAATTATTCTATCCCTCTTCGGTTTGTCTATCAACCACGCGACGAAAAGTGCACTTATATCTAAAGTACTCGCAGTTTAAGAAATAAATTCCGACATTTTGTGATAAAACTTCACGAGTCTTGTATGTTGTATCAAAATTCACTTTTTAATCTACAAGTACTATAATAATTATATTCATAAATCACATTTGTTTTCGAACGATTCACGCTTCAGAACTATTATCTCCTTCATGTGGTCTTCTTACACCCTCATCTTTTTCCGAAAACGTTATTGAATAAATAGAACTTTGGTCTGAAAATTTATCTCTATTTAGTTTGTTGAAGAAGCTGCTTCGGGACAGGGAGGAGACTGTTTCCACCGATACGTTGTCTTTTTCAACTTGCGGCACTATCTTCCATATCAGTAGAGCAATACCTCCAAATGCGGACACAACTAAGAACATTACCAATGTCACTTCGCCAACCACGTCTGAAACAAATATACCTACGTTTTAGGTTAAAACAGTCTGTGTTCCACTGTACGATTCCTCATCTCCATTTTAGACTCAAAAAAGGCACGCGTTGTCCCGAAGGGAAGAAGCATTTTTGTATTTGAGAGTGTGGGGGGTGAGCTTATTGCCGTGTTCAGGTGAAAGTTGTTTTCTGTTGATTTTTTTTAACAGTGATATTCAGCTTTACGACTATCATATTAACATAGTCGGAACCAACAGTTTTGCCTGCCTTTTGATGCATGGAAATGCTCGTAAATGCAAATTCCACCATCAATCATCCATCGCATGATGTTCAGCGGGTACCGGTAACTAATTTGCCTGAAATTTCGTCTTTCTAGTGCTCAAACTAAGTCCTGGAACGACACAGGCTACTTTTTATCCCGGGGACAAGTCTGAGGGGAACGGGTACATGAATACTAAACAACGCGTGCCACCTGCTTAAAAAGCTACAACGTTATACAAACTTTGTTCTACGTCTTCCTTGTTCGCTTCAAGTCTGGCAGGTTGCAGCTCATTGTAGTCCATGTCCTGACTCTCGTAGGGCTCCACAGATCCGCTTGGAGGCCTACTGGGTTGCAGCACATCGCCAGGGTTTGATTTGGGTAGGTTAAGACCCGCTCTGACGGTCAGCGTCTCTGGTTTGTAAGTACATAGTACTAAGAATCTGTAACAATTGCATTTACATTATTCTGTAGCAGTGTACAAGCTTATAGCATAAATAGATTTTATTTGTTCTTGGGTTCATTTCTTTGTTATAATTTCAATAGATAATTGCTAAACAATACAAATGTTTTGACATAATGTCAAAACTTTTGTATCAACTTGATTATGAGGACACGGAGAAATAAATAAATATTGTGGACATTTACACAACATTATCTAGCCCAAATTAACCTAATATAAGCTTGTGATATACTCGTACAATCTGAAGACTGATAGACATACTTATAGATTTTTAAATATGTACATAATAGGCTTGTGTCCTAAATTTCAAAAATCGTTTATTTTTGTAGCTTTATATCTAAATGATCACAAAAATGTAATATTTTTATTTAAAACAATCATTTACATAGTTTATTTTGTGATTTAAAAAATGAATTTCAATTTGTATCGAAAACGCTCATGGCGCCTTGTGTGACGTCACTTGATGCCAAACAAAAGTAGTAGTAGTTCTATTTATCCATTTTCGGATAGGCAAAGGCAATTTGAGCCATACAGCCAAGTCTTGTATATTTATTATCTCTTCATTTTGCTTTAAAAAGTCACAGTCCTCGTCCTCTAAGTCCAGTCAAAGTCAAGTACATCATCCCTAAGTCAATGTCAGTCTTCCTTCAGAATAGCGGTGGATAAATTTCTGAAAGTTTCTTTGGATTTTTGTCACTGCAAAGTTGCGATTCACTGCGTTTTATCACTTCCCAACACCAGTGCACGTTGTCAAACGTTTATGTTTAAGAATCCACCATTGATACACACAAAACACTCGAAAATACACAAATTTTGCAAATTTACATAACGACGCAATACGATTCCTTCCAGTTCCCGCCAAAGAATCTCGCCAAACAAAACAAAAAGAAAATGTGTATTTTTTTTATGAGTCCTTTCAATGATTTGTTTTGAGATTAACAGTTATACTACAAAAAAGAAACGTTTAGGGGTTTTAATCGATATTTAGGGGAATCTGGGGAATTTGAAGTTGGTTTTTAGAGGAACATTCGGTAGGAGTTGGCATCACTTTGGCATATGGTCTAAGTAACCAAAGCCAGTATAAATTAATTGAAAAAAAAAATTGCCATTGACATCACTGTTTGACAGTGTTATGTTAGCGTTCGTCTGCTTTCCATATTAATTTAAAATGAATCCGTCATATTACAAGTGCTGTGTAGTGCCTGAATGTAGTAGTACAAGTATTACAACTCCGAGTAAATTATTTATTTATACATGTACCACGCAACAACAAACATAAGAGACGGTGGTTAAAACTTGCAATAAGGTCTGATGCAGCTATACACTATCAGCAATGTCGATGATGTATGTTTGCTGTTGAAATCTATATTTTATGACACAAGATAACACGACTTGTGACACAAGATGTCAAGACTCGAGACTGCCAGAGTGCGTCAAACGTCAAAAAGCAAACTGTGACGTCACACCATCTGATAGAGGTGTTTGATGTCACGTGACTGATTGCCTATTTTTTCCAGTCTTATTTTCTAAAAATAATAGTAATCCTTAATTTGTGCACCAATTTATATTACTTTTTGTTATTTATATATCGGACATAGTCGTTAGAAACACACATCAATCAGATTTATTCTTAGTGGACACAAGCCTATTATACTTGCATGCATAATTTCATGCTGCTAACTTTAAATATGGCGACGTTGCATACAACCATTATAACTTACTAGCTGACCCGCGCAACTTCGTTTGCGTGATAAATAAAGAACCGCTCGACCGATTTTGTGCAAACTTCACATAAACCATCTACTAAACAGTCCGAACAAAGCCTAAACATTTGGTTTGGATAGGTGAGCCCGTTCTTGAGTTATAAAATTACAACGAAAAGTGGCATTGATTTTTATATATTTAGATATGCCACCTTAATGATGAAATTTCCAAAATCCATTCTTATCGGCAGCCTACTAAATAGGGGTAAGCTTACCCTAAACAATTCAAATTTCTAGGTCAAAGGGTTTGGGCTGGGCCCTGATAGTTTACCTGTAAGTTACCTATAAACTTACAGGTAAAAATACAAATTTACAAACTGAGTATATTGTATTCTGCAAAATGTTCAGTAGTAATAATAATTATCTAAGACCATCATGTGTTCAATTATGATTTAAGGTAATAAGATAAGATTATTATTTTGACATTATTAATATAATTACTCTATTCAACACGGGTATCTTCTATTTTATAGGTATTTTTTATTATTTTTTATTACCTAATTATTATTATAACATTATTATTATTAAGGATGCTTCTAATGATTTTATAAATAAACATAATTTAGATTTACAATCACGTCTTGTTATTTTACTATTTATGCAATTTCATTTCTGTATAACCATTTTGAAATCTTCGACCAAGTTATAGACCGGCAGTTAAAGTGAGCGCATGCGCTCACTTGGTCGTTGTCGGTGTTATTGTTCTGAAGGGAACACACGTGTGGCAAGATAAGATTTAACGCAAGATGCCTTCCTGTGCGTTCCCAAAGTGTAACAACACTACCCTCAATTCGAAAAAAGATCGAGAATTACTTTTCACTCGTAAGCACTAATTTTGCATCTACTAGGTATCTTAGTCTCACTTTTATGTCAAGCGAGTGGTGGTTTACAAAATACCTAATACCTAAATGTTCCCATAGCTTGTTCCCGCCTGAAAATGTTGCCGACAAAGTAAAACAGTAACGGGCTAAAGAAAGTCACAAAAGAAATGTTGCTGGTTTTTTCTTTTCAGTTGTAGGTATTTTTATTTCGCAGTAGGGGTTTTGTTTTCTTAATAATTAAGTTTATTTGTAGACCTTACCTTCGAGTACTGTGCGTTAGTATAGGCAAATTCTCTTGAACAATGACGTATGTAGCGACTGTTGTATCGTTGACTTCAGAGCCGCATTCATCATGATGGATTCGTAAAATGTAGGCGTCTTGAGCACTATTGGGGTTGCCCTGTATAGAACAACGTTCGGGTCCACCGTCAGCCGCTTCCACCGCAATACGACCTCCAAAGTAGGGACCCGTCGAAACCTCAACTTCACTTGCGTGTGGTAGGCATTGTGTTGCGCGGGCTGAAACTGAATGATATGATCTTTTTATTAAAATTCTACTTAATGCCCAACTAAAAAGAACTTGTTATTGAAATAAAACTTTACGTAAAACAATTATGTAAGCTACTTCTTTATCTGCGTAACCAGGAATACTCTTCTGTATAGAGATCGTGAAAATATAAAATAATAAACTCGTAATACCTATTTGTGGACATTCACACAACATCATCTAGCCCAAATTAAGCTAATATAAGCTTGTGATATGGGATATACCTATGTATATCTGATATTGATAAGATTTCTTGATATAGGTATACGAGAAAGCAATATTTTTTGAGGTATAGCTCCAATCTGCGCCAGTCGGAGCCACCAGCTTAAGCCTCGTTTTTCCATCCTTAACTGTATAAGTCGGAATACTTACATCCTTTAGTAGGTACGATGATTATTTTAGACCCGATAGATTGAGGGTCCGTAAAGTCCCTAGCGTCCCTTCGGACAGGACGAACTTCAAAAGAGTATGTTGTAGCCATGCGCAAACCGGTGATCCTTGTGCTGTACATGCGCCCGCGTCGAACGGTCATGGGTCCTGTGGGTTCATTTGTAGTAGTTGGCTCCGTGGTACTGGATGCTCGGCTGGATTTGTCGTCGTCTAATGCGTCTATTGCCTAAAATACAGTAAAAAGTATAAGGATAATAGAAATAGAAATGTCATTCTTAAGTAAAAGCTGGCTCCTTTGACTGTGGAGCACACAGCCATGGACTTCACTCCAGTGTCCAGTGCAGTTAACTCGAACCAACTAAACCACACGATGCATATTTGTGGCTGCATGTGATCAGGGAAACCCTACAAAGGAAGTACTTGGGCCCTGATTAACCACGCTGATGACCCTCCCGATGCTTTATGGACTATCAATTTTATTTCCTTATCCTCCTCCATCCTGGACCTGCTCTTTACTAAGGTGACAATAAGTTCAGAACGTCGCCCACAGGTCAAATCTAATGGAGGCCCAGCGGGTACCCAGTGTCTCCTGCTGTACCTATGGGTTATTGCTATGTCACTTTTGTATCTTTTCCACTGCCTATTTACGCACAACTCATCCTCCGTAAAACACGGAATTCCACACCATTGTCAACCAGCCCATGTTTCAAAAGTCCACCGCTCGCGCTGGAAGTCACCGAAGCAACAGTGCCTGTTAAGCATCTGCGTCAGTTGGTAGGGGATGCTACTGTTGTGGCTCTCTAATCAATCCTCCATTTACGAACGAAAACTTTCAGGGTAAACATACCTATTGCACTTAGATAAGGGTATGTTTAGGTACTAGGTATATGCCAAAGGTACATAATATGTTGTACACGCAGGCTTAAAAAATAATTGTACCTTGGTTCTGCAACGATATTGTCCCCACGCTTGAAGCTCGCAGTAATGGATTTGAAACGCCAACAATCTCGGTCGATTTTCTTCATCAGGTAGCCCATATTCCCACCGTAATCTGACGTCACGAAAATCAGGCTCTCCAATCAGATGCAGTACTTCTGAAACCAGAAAAGAAAACTAAAATTACGAGACAATAACAAAGGGATGATAGGCGTTACGCTCTGGTACATAAGCTATGCAGCTATCCGGGCGTGCCATTAACCCATTGACTTGCTCACTGAGCCGTTGTGGCTATCGATAATTATAGTAGGTACAACCGTGTTTATAGGATCTCCTTTGCAAATAGTTTTGCAGTAGCCATGGCAAGTTTAGCGTTCACAAAACGGCACCTAACAACACCAATTTTAAAGCAACGCAAAATTAAACAAGACACGTTTTATTTTCCGAGTACCTATAGGTAGGTAAGTAATAGAGTCACCCCCCATAGATTTAGAATTTTTCAGTCACCCCTCTCAGCATTTTCAAATGTACGTAAAAGAACAATCTACATAAGTATTGCAATGCAACGAAAGTTTCTCCTGAATATTATCCCATGATCCACATCCCATGAACCTCGAATTACATTGCAATCCAAACTCAATCATTAACATTTATTTTACACAACAGCAACACGAGTTATTATATTCAATAAGTTACAGTGAGTTTACGCTATTAACCCGTGTGGCGATTACAAACAGCCTGCTTGCTGAGCGTGGTGACCTCACGAAACTCCCCGTTATGTAGACTTACGAGTTAAGTGTTAGGTATGTCGGGTCACACCTTCACGTATGTTTGTTATTTTTGTTTATGCCTGTCATCAAATTACGTAGTACGGTAGTTCTTGTTATCATTTTCGTGTTCCAGGAAAAAGATATAACAAAATTGCCCTACCTGTAGAGATGGGTTTTTACCGGGTATTTTCCCAAATCTGGGTAAATACCCGGGTAAATTCCCGGGTATTTTCCCGATTGGGAAAATATACGGGTATTTTCAATTTAACTTATATAAGTTTACTTTATTTTATGTTTTTAGTATTTATTGTTATAGCAGCAAGGTAACTACATAATCTGTGAAAATTTCAGCTCTCTAGCTATCACGGTTCACAAGCCTGGTGACAGACACATAGATGGACACCGGGCGGATTCTTAGTGGTCTCGTTTTCACCCATTCCCAACTGAACATACGTTATCTCCATACAAATCTCGACGCCATCTTTCGTGTTGTTTCCGGAGGAGAAACAAATACGCCGCCCTGACAAAGTATATATCGTATCTACGGGCTATGTCATCGAGGAACAATATCGAGATAAAGTCGGGGTTTATGCGTTTGTCAGGGCGGGCGCTTCGGATGTTACGTTGGCGTTGCCTGGAGAACCCCTCCGGAGCCCTCTGGTTAAACGTAGATCATGGCTCCATGAGCCAGATCCACTTCTGCGTCCACCATTTCCACACAGGCGAAGCTAAGGTAACTAGGTTATTTCAACACCTCGGCGAACGCTGTGCTGGTATTTCTTGATAATTTCAATGGTCATACTCTGAGTAGCTGGAACGTGCCATCACGCGTTCGCTCTCTCTCATGATACGTGACGTGATACAAATGGTACGTGAAATTGCGCAGGACAGGTCAGACAATGTACTAGCTCTGCTGGATCAACTGCAGACGAGTTTTCCAGCCCGATAGAATACACATCTGGGTAGCCAGGTTCCTGCAAGTGCTATTTTTCTTCTCGCTTTTATTTTAAACCACTAAGGTGGCAGACAAGCACACGGCCCACCTGAAGGACTGGTGGTCACCGCAGCCTATTAACGTTTGCAACACCAGAGGAGCCACTCTCGCGCTGCCAGCCCTGTAAAAACCTTCTAAGGCCCCTTTTGAAGAACCCCATACTGAAGGAGTTTAGGAAAACCAAGGCAGGGAGATCATTTCATAGCCTACGCGTGCGCTAAGAAAATCCCTATCGGATCTAACCGTGCTTGAACGCTCCGGATGTAAAGTTTGAGGATGAACTTCCTGTCTGTGGCGAGCGGTGCAATGATAGAACGTAGCCGTCGGCATCATATCAAAAAAATCCTCAGAGCACATGCCATTGCACGGGCGGTAGATCACGCATAAGGAGGCAAAGTCTCTCCTGTCGCGTACACCACCCATCGTTGACAACTCTAACAGCTCACCTATGCACCGAGTCAAATGAACGAAGCTGATATTCAGGTGCCCCGCCCAGAGGTGACAGCAGTACTCCATATGCGGTCGCACTTGCGACTTATAAAGAATCAGTGTTTGCGCCGCATTGAAGTACCACCGCGCCCTGTTGAGCACTCCAAACTTTTTGGACGCCAGCTTGGCCTCGTCCTCCAAATGACTGCGGAATTGAATGTCACTGGAGATGTCAACGCCAAGGATCCCTATACTTTTGGAGATGGAAAGAGATGTGCCCTGAAATTGCGGCGCTACTGTGATTGGGGTTTTCTTAGCGGTGAAAAAACACGCTTGTGTCTTGCATATTGGCTAATTTCGGCTCCTCTATTACACGGCTTCCTTTTTTGCAGACTAATGCCGAAGTGCCACAGGGATCTGTGTTGTTTCTTCTGTATATCAATGATATGCTGTCCATTTTAGCCTACTGGGAGTCCTAATTTAGGTATGACGGTTCTTTACGCCCCACGAAAGGGGTCTACTGTATAAGACGAAGAATCGCCCCAGTATCGAGCACAGCTCTCACCTTTAGGACGATTTCGCGAGGTAGATTCTTAATGGACGCGCTCCACGATATGCAGAGGAGTGTAATTCGCATTATCGATTGTGCTGAAAAAACGGGAAACCTTGGGCCGTTGGCGTAGCGTATAACTATCGCATCCTTGGTTGCTGGCTACCGAATCTTACGGTAGTTAAGTGTTCTAAAGAACCCACTTAAACCCTCCCTCTCCTTTTCAATCCTGGACAATGCGTGCTGGGCAGAGATGCCTGAGATGAATCTTCTCCAGAACTGAGCGATTCAAAAGATAGTTTCTCTCTAGAACCATAAAGAACCCACTTAAACCCTCCCTCTCCTTTTCAATCCCGGACAATGCGTGCTGGGCTGAGATGCCGGAGATGAATTTTCTCCAGAACTGCGATTCAAAATATAGTTTCTCTCTAGAACCATAAAGAGAACGAGTGGCTGAAGAGGAGCCACACTTACTGGGCACGGGAGCTTCAGTAAGTATCTGTGGCGAATACACCGGGAAACCACGGCCCAGTGCCAGCACTGCGGGGAGCGCAGCGAGGATTCAGCGCTCTACACATTGGTGGAGTGCGCGGTGTGGTCAGGTCCTCGTGGCAGGTCTGGACGTGGACGATCTCTCGCTGAAGACCATGGTGCGAGCCATAATCTCCAGAGGGAGTAAGTGGGACTGCGCTGCCTTTTTCTGCGATTTAGGTCATGCTCGTGAAGAAGCGGGAGAGAACTCTCCGACCGTACCGTAAGAGTGGCCCCCAATTGCTAGATAACGCTATAGCTTTCAATCAAACGGGCGGCGTCATTTAGCTGAAAATAATAATTTAAAAAACGTATTCGTAATCGAATTCTCGAATGTTCGTATGAAACAAAAATAACAAATGAACAATTAGGTTAAAGAGGTATTTTTAGACCTATTCAATAATTTGTGACTATTTCGAGGTGTCAGTAAGCGTAAGCAGTCGCGATTGCTTCCAATAAAAAGAATGTTATGCTACCTCGAAAGATTATACTTAAAAAATAAATACCCGTCCATTGGGTTTTTACCCACATTTTTACCCACATTTTATACCCGGTATTTTCCCAAACGGGAAAATACCTGGGTATTTACCCGTTGGGTTTTTCCCGCCGCCCATCTCTACCTACCTGTAGTAAAATAGGTAGGTAATTTTGTCATATAATAAATGTAATAAGATCATGCATTATTTAAATATTTGGGAATATTTTTGCATTGCCTCATCTAGCCCAAATTAAGCATGGAATATTTTTTTTTAACGTGAGGGAAAATCCTTAATGGATGCTATGCCGGACTCCTACCGACTAAAAAACCTCACGTAACGCCCAACAGCCTATGGTTGGGAGCCCCGGGTAAGCCCTCGGAAGGATGTCCCAGGACAAGCTTGAAATATTATGGGATTTTGACACCTGCTAAACATTCGGAATTTTGGATATTTTTCACAGTGTCACATCAAAAATACATCTCCCTACTCACCTACCTAGGCCTAGGCCTAGGTTGCAGTTTTCATTCATTCTATTCCTAGAATGCTCTACATGTGTATTGTGTAGTAATTTCACTGGCCTACTTCATTTCATGGAATTGCCAAGGAAATTTGAAATCTTTTAACGAAGATAACGAAGTTCTTGTTAACTTTTTAACGATCAATTAGACGTATCTACCTATTATCTATTTTCCGTGTCGTCGAAAAGAACTACGAGTTATAGGTATTTTGAAGCACAAAATATTTGCGGTTTCCTAATTGATAATAAAGAAGGTCACACAGTAATGTACCCTCGTTTTACTCTTCGCCGAGGACTATCGGCCTCCATGACCGGGGGCCTGGGGACGGTGAGAGGGTAGCTCACCGTACTTACAGACAGAAGCAGGCCCATGACGGCAGCGTGACGTGAGGAACTCACGCACGCCCCCCGCCCCCGTTAGAAGCGGGATCACAGCCGAAACCCCCCCAAAGACGCGGGGTAGCACCCGAACCACCCCCCTAGGCGAGGCCGCAGTGGCGGCCGTGGGTCTGTTGGGAGTCCTAGGACATCCTTCCGAGGGCTTACCCGGGGCTCCTAACCATAGGCTGTTGGGCGTAACGTGAGGTTTTTTAGTCGGCAGGAGTCCGGCATAAGATCCATGAGGATTTTCTCTCACGCTAAAAAAAAACCCTTGTTTTACTGTAATAATTTTTATATCAGTTTATTTTTAAAACTTTGGATATTAAGGAAATGTTGTTGCTCGCGCGGCACCATCGAATGACACCATCATAAAAATGTACCTAAGTACTTTTTATCGGTACATTTTTACGATGGCGTCGTATTATTTTCTTTTTACAATGTCCCCAATGTGAGTGAAACAAAAATTCCTTGCGCCTCGTTATGGCATTGCAATCTCATTAGACATTCTATCACACATTTGGCTTTTGAAAATAAAAGAGGACGTGAACTAGAGCACTGTATACTGTAGTCTGACTCGGCCGGATTTTAGAAATAAATGCCTTCAGCCGCGCGGTACGTAAGCATGCGATAGGGCTGCCCACCTACAGCATTTTAATAATATGTGCCTACTTTGACTTTCTATTTAGTATTGCGATTGTAAATATGACATACATTCATATAGTCACGCCTTAATCCCTGAAGGTGTAGGCAGAGGCATAGTATACGCCCACATTTTACCTTATGGTTTTACGTACGCGTAATAGATAGTGAGCCTAATGCAGTTGATTTTTTTCAATCCGCCCACAAGGCCTTTAATTTGTATTAAGGATTGTTGTTTTACTGACAACCGGCTTTCATTTCGAGTAAATATGTACCTTTTTTATTTAAACAAAAAAATACTTTGTGAGTAATAATATAATATCTATCATCATGTGAGTAATACATAATATTATATCTTAGTGGTATAAAAAAAAATATCCCCGCAACGGCTGGCGGCGCGGGGTGGCGGCGTGGCGGCGCAGCGCCCGTTATCTACTAACGATAGAGTGAGACGGGTGTAGAAATTTGAAAACGAGTAAGCGGCGTAGACAATAATAATCGGCTCATCACATGTTTCGTCAGTGATAGAATCACGGAATTCTAGTCTTTATAATCATTGCGTTAAATTTTTGATTTACAAAATTAAAACTATTTTTCGATTTGAAAGTACTAGTCAGTCTCTAGTACACTAGTACTTTTCGTACATTGTCAAGTTGTGTTAAATTTTGGAAGTTCATATTTGTCTCTATGCGTGTAATAAAAATCAAAGGTAACAAAAATGCTGTCAATTTTTTTTTTATAAATAAATAAATATTCACGGACATTTCACATAACGCTATCTGATCCCAAAGTAAGCTAGGAATAACCTGCTTGTGTTATGGGTATCAGACCACGGATATTAATACTAATATATCTACTTTTTAAATACATACATATTATACATAGAAACAACCAGACTCTTGAGACAAACATTTATGGGTCACACAAATATTTGTCTCGGGTGGGAATCGAACCCAGACCCTCCGGCGCCGCAGGCGGTATCACTACCGACCGCGCCTCAGAGGCAGTCATACGGTGCTAAGTGTACTGTACCATCGGTCATCCTCAAAGAAATGAATACTCTTGAAACATACCTAAATCATTGCTCTCAATTAAATAACTACGAACTGACAACGAAACTAAATGTACTACCTACACGTACTAGAGTTCTGAACTAGTTTTTTTTTGGATATTGTACTATATTGTATCGCACCGTTCACTGACTGAGCAAGCACAAGTCTAGTTTTAAACACAAACATACCTACTTCATGTAACTACCTAGTTCACTCGTGTCAATCACGTTGTTTAACTTTAGTCAACTAGTAGTATAGTACCAATTAGTACTTAAGTGAAATCAATTTATAGTCCTACCTTTCGGAGTTTCCAAGTAATCGAAAAAACGTTATCTCTGGGTGCGTTATTGACGAATTCATGCAACCAAAACAAGCACATTAGACTCTAGTTGTCATATTAAATATTTTTAGTAAATAAAACACGCGCGGTTACTATTTAAAAAACGACACACCGTCCATTCGTCTACTCGGCACAATCGCGACTGCGAACGCTGCTTGCGTGCTGAAAGGCCTGCCGAAAACGAGAATCTTAGGTATAGCTTGCGCTTCGTCCGTTTGTAGGGAGCTACAATACTGGTTAAACAACATAAATATACTGTGACTAGAGTGACGATGTGAGAGGAAAAAGGCAAGTTTGTACTATCTACTATGTCGTACTATGTATGTCTTTGCATACAAAACTCATCTAGGTACTTACTGGTACCTATTATATGTACCATTTTGGTTTTAATACGAAGTAGGTTATAAAATAAGCACTTATTTATTAGCTAATATTTAATGAACGACGACGGTGGAGAATTTACTTCGATTAGGAATTTCCAATTTTGAAAAACAATAATTATCTGTCTATACTTAGGTATAATAACAGTAACGGAATGAACTCTATATTTATACATATAAATAAATAAAATTGAAGTGTCTGATTGTAATTCCAAATTTGCAGCTTTTCACCAAATAAACCTACTGAAAGTACCTACCTATACATGGTCGAAATTAAGTAGGCATTGTGGTTGGAAGAAAAGTACAAATTTTGCTGAAAGGAAACATTCCTTTTTATGCAAAAGTACGAGTAGGTAAGTAAGTGAAACCCTGAGATACGGACAGACAGACAGACGGACAGCGAAGTCTCATGAATATGGTCCGGTTTTAATCCTTAGGGTATGGAAGCCTAAAAAAGGACGAAGACTTGAGAAATTGAAAACAGCTGCAGATTATCGAATCCAATCGTGTCGAGGCTTCTAACCAACTAAATAAATTCTTCAGTTTTCAGCATGGCCCAAATAAAACTTTGCTAGGTGTCTCAACCGCAGCACCATAGATCTAGGATTGTGCAATTCTAGATTTATAGTATATTTTTAACCCCCGACGGAAACCCGGACGGGGTGTTATAAGTTTGACGTGTGTGTGTGTGTGTGTGTGTGTGTGTGTAAGTCTGTCTGTGGCATCGTAGCTCCCAAACGGATGAACCGATTTCGATTCTGTTTCTTTTGTTTGAAAGATGGGTTAGGGGAGAGTGTTCTTAGCTATGTTTTATAAAAATCGGTTAAGCCATTTCAAAGCTATGAGGGGTGAAAGTGGTGATGAAAAATTTAATGTGTTCAAATATACTCGTGTTGGGTATCAAATGAAAGGTCATAACTTATACATCACGATACCGTAAGTTTTATGAAAATCGGTTCAGCCATTCGAAAGAGATGAGGAGTGGAATGATTTCTAACTCTTTAACCACACTCCGCGCAATTCGCATTAGCTCTGAATAATTATTGATAGACTATATGTTGATATTAAAAAAGCCCTATAAAACCCCTAAAAAGCATGAAATAAAAAATTAATTAAAAATTTAAAAAACCCCCGACTCACAAAAAAAGACCAATAAAAAACCTGTAAAAAGTAAAAAAATAACTTTTATAATATGACATATCTAGCCTAAGTATTGAACCTTTATTATTATTATATGTAGCTATATTATTTACGTATTCATATTTTTAACTAACAGTTTGTCTCGTCGGGGACAGCTCACCTAATCATAACCTAATCGTACGTCTGTCTCTGTTTAGGTATAGAGCGGTCTATTTTAAATTTTTAATTTAATTTTTTTCAATCTATGATGTACAAATTCTGCAAAGATAATTTTTAAACATAGCTACCTATAATAGTAATAAAGGTTCAATACTTAGGGTAGATAGGTCATATTATAAAAGTTATTTTTTTACTTTTTACAGGTTTTTTATTGGTCTTTTTTTGTGAGTCGGGGGTATTTTAAATTTTTAATTAAATTTTTTTCAATCTATGAATTACAAATTCTGCAAAGATAATGGAATATCACTACACTGACGACCACAAGTACATAATTATGTCCTCTGTTAGCGAAATAATGCTTCTCTCTTTCGACCCCATATACCCCTGTATGTGCAATAGTAGGTAATAACAATAGTCATGTATAATATGATTTATCTACTGCGTAGTGACTATTGTCACAAAATCTATTGTACCAATCCAATGCAACTGCATGGTACTTACCTACTAATAGACCCTGTAGGCTGCAGGTCAGGTCTGTTGGGAGTCACGGGACATCCTTCCTTAGGGCTTACCCGGGGCTCTCAACCATAGGCTGTTGGGCGTTACGTGAGGTTTTTTAGTCGGTAAGAGTCCGGCATAGCATCCTACGAGGATTTTCCCTCACGTTAAAAAAAAAAAAAAAAAAAAAAAAGGCTGCAGGTCAGTGTTTTGTTGCTTCTGTATGGAGTCCTGGGGTATCCTTCCGAGGGCTTACCCGTGGCTCCCAACCGTAGGCTGTTAGGTAGGATACGTGTGGTTTTTAATCGGTAGGAGTAGCATCCACGTAGGATTTTCTCAAGTTAAAAAAAAAGTGTTTTGTTTCTGCGGTAATAGAGCATATTTATCTATATGTACCTATACCCAATTTTTTTATTAGACGAAGTAAATTGACAGTAGCTAATGTCACTTCGTCATAGAAAATAAGCAACATTGTATGAAGAAGTGACATAAGTTGCTGTCAATTTACTTCGTCTAACTAAAAATTCGACTTTACATAATATCTATATTCGGACTACGGTGATTCGGCGGGAAACTTTCAGACAAGCATTACATTGTGTTCGAATAATTTTTCAAAACTAGTGTAATTTTGAATGTTTATGTGTAATTTATGGTGGATTGTTAAACATAAAGGTTCGACAACGTGCAAAAGTGTTGGAAAGTGATAAAGCGCAGTGAAACGCGAGTTTTTAGGTTTGTCGACGAATTCCACAGCAAGCCCTAGTAAGGTACCACCGCCTTACTAGAGTAGAACTTAGTCCAAACTTGGACATACATGAATACGATGCTCATAAGAAGAATCATAATATGAAAATGATTTATATTTTCACAATGAAATTTACTTGACTTTGGCATACTCTCAAACCGAGAAAGTCCAAGTACAAGAAGAAAAAAAAAAAAAAAAATATATATTCGGACTACAGGTAGGTAAATGGTCCTGCAGACCTATCTCCTGCCTATAACCTGCAGATATTGTATTTGGGGATGTGTACCCTATACTTGCAAAACATAACCTGACCTCTAACTTAGAAACTCTCTTAAATTAAACTGCGTACATACGCTATCTTCTTTTTTAAAAAAATACATTGGTTAAGAAACTGATCCTGGCTGTTGGAATTTTGATTCAAATATCAAATGGTTTTAAACTTTATTTTACAACCTACCCGGTGACGATTATGGACTTGTCGTGATAATGCAGGATCAATTATAAAGTATGGGTGGTGGGTGGTTAAATTAGCTCTACCTACCCCATTTACAGTGATAAAGAAGAATCTCTTCACTATCTTAGTCCGAAACAAGCTAAGGAACGGTCTATGACTCTGTAGGTACTATATTATAGTCTAGTTTGACTGTAGATAATTATGTATGCTAATTCAAGTTAAGCTTTTGTGACTATAAACATATTAAACCTTGTCAAACCACTATTATTCTCTACGCATGGGTAAGTATTATAATTATGCACAAACGCAATGTGTACATGTACATTATGTTTAAATATAATGTCGCTACATTTTCGTTCCGGTCGCTTCATTGATTTTAAATTGAGCAGTGTCCGGTATGACAATCAAGGTCGAGTCAAGGTCTGCCACTATCCAGATATCTATATTTTTCAGATGAACTGTTTCTTGTCTAATCTTTTCATGTGAGACTCAATCTATACGGTTCCGTACCCAGGGGTAAAAACGGGACCCATACAACAATTGTGATTTTTTTTCGATTTTGGTACTGATCCCTCTGTGCCTAAGTCCGGATTGCACTTGGCCGGTTTTATTTCCTTCTAATTCTTCTATGATAATATCAGCTATAGGAATTGCCTAGGGACTGAAATGAAAGAATTAGCTCCTCACAAATTCATAGTTATTAAAACTTGAAATCATACTCTCCATGGTTACCCCACACCACCTCATTTTCATCAAAATGATGTGCACAAAAGGAGTGTTAAGAATGAGCGTGAAGGCGTGAAGACAAAGCAATTATCTCCTGTACCACTAAAGACCAGATGGGTGCCGCAGATTCTAAAATGATCTGAGCCCTCCTCGGAGTTATGGCTAGGGACGACAGACGAACACCACCCTGAGCACATTTCTCCTATAGCTTTATACTAGCTGTTGCAACGTGTAGATACGCATGTTCGTTGAGTTAACCCTCAAACTGGCTGGGGCACTCTGTGATAGGCCCAGAGATATTGTGGACCTAGTTTCTGTATTGCACTTAGCTACTTTGGCTGCGCCTGTACTTGGAGATAGATACCATACCTACTCTATGATTTTTTTAGTTTTTATTTTGGCTTAGCAACCTTATTTTTTGCCTTGTTATGTCTGTTACGACGATAGATGGTCAACTGATTAGTGCGTTATGATTATACATTGGTACCGGCACATAGTAGGTACCTGCACCATACTTATTATGTAATTATTATACTTATTATTGTACTTATTTCCACCTAATATGATACATAATGTGGCTTCCAATTATGTCCATTTTGGGATAAATGTGCAATTTGAAAACGGTAGATAATCAGAAATTCAGAATGCTCCATGTGTGTGTAAACTACATGTCAGACGAGGTTGTGATTGATTGGTAGGTGTAACGAGTTCGACCAAAATTGAAAGTCATAATCTATTTTGACAAGCCTTGTCAGCCATCATAACGTTCAAAGCTTTTTAGTAACATAATCTGCCCATTCAGAATTTTGTACGCAGTACAATTAGTTACTTCAGAAGTATGTTTCATAAGTAATTTAACATCTCACTCGTATTAGGTAGGTATGAAGTGAACTTGTAACAGTGTCACAACTTAATTTGTCTTTAGAATAGAATAGAATAGAATAAACTTTATTTGTACACCATATTAAAACTAGTTTTACAAAAAATGTTTACAAAAAGTTGTACAAAGGGCGGCCTTATCGCTGTAACGCAATATCTGACAGGCAACCTTGGGATGGACAGAAAAGATGTTGATGTAAGTCAGATGGGTAGTTTTTGGTGCAGAAATATGAAGCAATAGATAGTAGCAATACATACACTAAACGCATAAATACTAACATAGGCACATACCTACATACACAAAGTACATATCATACATACATGCATACATACATATCTACATACAGACATCCATACATACATACATACATATATACATACATACATACATACGTTACAAACATACATACCTACATAAATACATCTAAATACACATAGCCAGGATACTCTGATAATATGACTCAATGCAACATTATTGACCTCCTAACAATACATAATATAACTTAGAAAAACCTCTACAAATTCAACTAATGTTCCTTCACCAAACGCTTAAAAATAACTAGAGATTGGGCCCGTCTAATCGTTACAGGTAGTGCGTTCCATAATCGTACAGCCTGTACAGTGAACGATTTATCAAAGAAATTAGTCGAATGAGCAGGAACAACCAGTACCAAAGATTCCGACGACCGCAAGGATCTTGAATGTGTGTCATTAAGGAACATAAATCGTTCTTTGAGATAAGTTGGGGAATGTGGATTGAACAGTATATTGTAAAGCATAGAAAGGATGTGAGCATTCCGTCGAAGGCGAATTGGAAGCCACTCAAGCATGTTGCGGTATTCGGTAACATGATCATATTTGCGTAATCCAAATATGAATCTTATGCAGAAATTTTGTAGGCGCTCAAGCTTATCAAGTTGTTCTTCAGTGATATCGAGATAGCAGACGTCGGCATAATCTAGCATAGGAAGGAGGAGCGATTGAGCAAGCGCAATTTTAGTGGCCTTTGGCAAGAAATTACGTAGTCGGCGTAATGAACCTGCAGATGCGAACAGCTTTCGGCTAACTTCTTGCAATTGGGGTCGCCAAGAAAGCGTGCTATCAATCAGAACGCCCAGATTTTTGACCGTTGTGCTAATAGGTAACACAACTCCGTTAAACATAATGTCAGACAATTGTGCCTTATCTATTCGTGACACCATGTTGGAACTTCCGATCACAGCGACCTGGGTTTTGGAGGGGTTCACGCTAAGTCCATACTGCTTGCTCCACTTACAAATTCGCCTTAGATCCGAGTTGATAATTGAAATAGCCTCATTGAGTTCATGGACTGGAGCTTGCATATATATCTGCAAATCATCTGCATAAAGGTGGTAGGATGAAAGTAAAGATTTTGAGATGGAATTTATAAAAATAGAGAAAAGCAAAGGAGATAAGACGCCACCCTGCGGTACGCCCACAGTCGTATCACACCAAGAGGAAAATGATTCCTCAATGCGTACACGCTGCCGTCGTCCGAACAGGTAACTGTGAAACCAGTCAATTACTGTTGGAGATATGTTAATTGAGCGCAATATGCCAAGCAGGACTTGGAAATCCACTGTATTAAAAGCATTGCTAAAATCGAGTAGGGATAGTACAGTGAGATTCCCGTTCTCCATGCCCAGCCTAATGTCATCAGTAATACTAATCAATGCACTAGTCGTGCTATATCCCGGACGAAAGCCTGATTGGAAAGGGTTAAGGAGGAGGTTTCTGGTGAGGAATGAGCTCAGTTGGCCGTGTACAAGACGTTCGAGGATTTTTGAAAGGAAAGGTAAAATGGCTATGGGACGATACTCAGAAAAGAATTTGGGATTCGGCTTTTTAGGAATGGGGGTAATTTGTGCCTCTTTCCACGTTGTCGGAAATACATTGCAAGATAAGGAGTGATTCAAGACATGGCACAGTATGTAAAGGATTTCGTCCAGAATAGGCACGATCATGTTACGACTCAAGCAGTCAGTGCCAACAGCGTTGGAACTCAGCGACATTATGCACCTCTTAACACCACAATCAGATAATTGTTCAAAACAGAACGGTTGGAAGGAAGGAGTTGGAATTGATGAAAGATATTGTAAAGTACTAGCTTTGCTCGATTGATCATAACTCGAAGACGAGCAGAAATGCTGATTTAGTGACTCGATGTTAAGCGTTTTTGGGATTTCCTGTTGTTTAGGCTTTCCAACTCCAAGTGTTCTAAGAAATTTCCATACCTTCGCAGGGTCCCCGTTCTGGACCGATTTATGGATATGTTGGCGTTGTGCTTTCCTACACACCTTGCTGCAGAGATTTCTTAAGGATATATATTTTTCACGGTTTCCAGATGTAGGCCGACGCTTAAACTTACATTTGGCTGCAGCTTTTTTGGCAATAAGAGCTTTGATTTCATCTGTAAGCCAAGGCGACGGCAGGTACCGCACCTTTACTGCACGGATTGGAGCATGTTGATCATAGAGTTCAATTAACTTATTTGTTAGGATACTAACTTTTTTATCAATACAATTCGATTGCAATAGTGAACTCCAATCAATGTTTGAAGCATCCTCACGTAGCTTATCAACATCCATGCCACCAAAATTGCGTTGCATGAGGATTTTGGATTTAGATTTGGGAGGGCGAAGATTGTATGAGAGATAGATTAAGTCATGGTATGAAAATTCATCAGCTGTGCATTGTCCATGCTTGACAGCTAATTCAGTGGAAGAAACAAGGATGAGATCAATAAGGGATGGAGCACAATTTGGAAAATGATGAGTGACATTTAAAGGTAGGATAGACAAGTTAGAGGAGTGAACAATGCTAGAGAAAGTAGAGGCCCGTGCAAGCGAACGAGGATCAGTTTTTTGTAGGCAGGTGTTGAAATCGCCTAAAATTATGGTGTTGCTGTATGAGGGAGAGAGACGTTCTAGTAAGCTTTCAAAAGATGAGAAGAAGTTAATTTCAGAAGAGGAGGAGTAATAGACACCAAGTAACACTTTGGTGTGATACAACTCCACCTCAATGAATATGGATTCCCCGGCATTCGAGGGCGGAGGCTGAGATGACATCTCCAGGACGTTGTAGTTAATATAATCACGTAAGTAAATCGCAACTCCACCACCCTTGGTAGTGCGATCGTTACGAATTAAATGAAAATGAGGTAAAGTATAAGGAATAGAAGGAAGACTAGGATTTAGCCACGTTTCTGAAACTAGAATTGCGTGGATATTTTTACAACCAAAAGCCGTCAGCATCTCTGGGAAATGGGCGTGAATACTCTGTGCATTGATATGGACTACATTAAAATTCTTGGATACATCGGAAAACTGGGTCTCCATATTTTGTGCTAAAGAAGGCATACACGTAACGTCATTTTGGCTATTCTGGCTATATATCAATATTAATAGTTATAATAATACAAGTATAATAATAACACAATAGATATATACATATATAAGTATACTTAATACACACTAAATATTATAAAAAATAAATAATAAAATATACAATATATAGATATAAAATAATATAAGAAGATAAATATGTCCAATAAAATAATAAGTACTTAACAATAACAATTTACAATATTTTAGTCTTCAAAGCTGTTCTGTCCACCACGCAGTTGTGCTATAAACTAAAAAAAAATGGAAGAATATTCACACATAACAAAAAAAAAATAAACAGATTAAAGAAAAAAAAAAGTCACAATTCACTAGGCCGCATGGTCTATGGCCGACCGCCCGCTCGAGGCATGCAAATGGCATTGGCAGAAAAAAAAAGTCTTGTCAAACAAAAGATGTCAATGTCAATAACCAATCATGTTGAAGTTGACAGATTTGGATAGAAGATTTAGAAAATTAGAAGTAGGTACATAATATAAACAAAGGAATCTAGTAATTATTGTCATCACAATGACATTCATTCAAGTTAAATTATGGATAGGTTCAGATTCTATTTATGCAAAAAGTTACCAGTTTAAAGAGACCCATTGAAAGAAAAAATAAAATGAAAAGTACCAAGATGCAGTGCCCACGACAAGCGGTCAAAGAGCCAGCAAAAAACTGCACTGTGAAACTGTTCTACTTTTTATTTATGGCTCGCCTGGACTTCGTCGTGGTCTTCGCGTCGGATGCTGCTTTCTGCGCTTCAGAATCCATACGATTGAGATCGTTAACTGATGCTATACGGTGCCGCGTACCATCAGGACCCAGGATAAAAACATGCCCTCCTCGCGTCCAACACTTGGAAACACCAAAACGTTCGCGTCCTTTAATAATAGACAAAAGTGTCAAAATGCTGGCAGCATTTTATATCTAGTCATAGGCTGCATAAATGACTAACTACGAGTCACACAAACCAGCCACCCTCAATTTAAAAGAATTTCAGATTCAAAGAATATTCTTTTAGTCTGCGCAGCCACCCTTTTTATGATAGCCAATGATAAGTCGAGGATAGATCTTGACTTTATAAATCGATGTATCATACGAAACCAGTTATTATAGGTACACAAGATCAGTGCAAAAAGTTAAAAATTCTTAAATATAATTTAAAAACCTTGTCAATCCTACTTAAACGAGAAAGAATGAAAAAAAAACTCGCTTCCTAATATAATTTTGTACCGGTATGCCGTGATCATTATATTGTGTATGTGGGTTTAATGGCGTAGGCATCTATACTTGGCGGTACGAGTATGACGGATGCGCAGGCATGACCCGACGACTGGACCAGAACACCTATTGTTGTTACACAGTACCTATCTACCCCAACGAATCTAAATAGCGAATTGTTTTTATGGCCATTGTTTTTGGTCAAAACAGATTGATGTGCCAGTGGAAAACGGGTAATTGGGTTAGTTAGGTGCGCATCAAATACCTAAATTTTCTAATTCTGTCACAGATAAGCATAATAGTCCACCACGAAAGTGGTTATTGTAGTCTATTGCAAGACCAAAAGCAGTAAACTTGAAGAACCGGTAGCAGATCTACACGTTCTTTATGAGAGGTGTTAAAAGGTTTGGGATCACAGAATCAGGGAGTTTAAGCGTATACCTACACACTCTTACTCAGCTCTCAATAGGTACGCAAGTATAAACACCATGAAACGGTAATGCCTTGACTGCAATTCTCTCTTAACAATCCATAACATGTCACTTTGCTAAGGTCCATAAATTGCTATACAAATTCTCAAACACACTATTTATCAATGACATATTATTATATTCTACCTAGTACTACTATATTCTACGTAGTACATGAACATCGAAGCTATTCAATGTTTAAAACTTGATTCTGGCAAAGCCTTTAGAACGAAGCTCATTATACCTAATTAACCATAAGAATTCGGACATTTCAATGGACATCACAAACCTGTGTATACAAACGAAGTAAAGTTGTCAATTTGCGGAGAAGGTTTAAAGCTGAAGGTAAGTAGGTACCTATGTAAGTACATTGTTAACTAAGATTATAAAATACAGAATGTTTCTGTTCGGAACTGTCTAATTATCCCAACTTATATCACTTGAGAATTGCAAAGAGAACCACACCTAAATATCTACACGACTTTCGAATCAAGTTCAAAATTCTAATTTGCAGTCATAAGGAAGCTCTACAATACTTTCGACCCCTTTCAACCAACAAGCAACAACATTCGTATACGTTTGAGCAAAAGTTAATTACCTCCTTAATTTGTCACAAACTCAATTAACTTGACATAACGGTGCAGCTTTAATGTAATTAACTAATCATATTGACAGCTATCAAACGAAAGTAAAAAGAACGATGTTATGGTAGCAATTAGTGAAACGGCCCGGCTTTCATCCGAAAGCGGTTATAATGATCTCACTACAACTTTTTGTGCATCTATTATAATCTGTCTAGAACTTATTGTCTGGTATTGTCTTCAGTTAATATGTCGCCTACTATTTTCCCACGAATGAAAACTATGTAATGTAACACATAAGTAACATTATCCAACTTTGATTACAGTTTTTACTCATCGCAGTCATTAAGTAGTTTGAAGCATTTTATTACATTGTAAATCATTATGAGAATATTAAGTTATACGACAGTTTTATATCTGTTCAGCTCTAAAACCACTAAAACTGTACCTACATACCGTATTTTCTGAATTGAAATATAAATGTAACATAATATTCTTATAATATAACTGCTCATCATGTTGGCTGATATGTTGATGATGAATTGAGAACAGCATCATTGTGGCCAACGAGTGGCACGAAACGGCACTAACCAAACAATACACATTTCACGCGCGATGCTCTTCCTGCCGACGTTAATGAGGCCATCCAATTCCATAGTGTCAACGACAACGCCGCGCCGTGCTGGTTGTGAATGTTACACAGATTATATTATACAAAAATGTTTAACACTAGACTAGTAATTCTGCCGAGGTCGTTGGTGCGATTGCCATCAGGACAAAATGTGTGATCAATAAATAGTTGTCGCGAGAGTCAGGGAGTGTCAAAAACAAAATATGGGAAAGCCACGCTGTATCTCATAAACCGCGATAGCTAGAAATTTTTATAGATGATGTATTTTCTTGCCGCTATAACAACAAATAGGAAGTAGGTAGGTACTCGTACCTAAAAACAAAAAAGTAGGACGTCCCCTTACAACTAACGTAATTTTATTGCCGGTTTTTGAAACGATATTCATTAGTCGCGGGTCCGCCTTGGACTTGGCCAGATTTTTGAATTTATATTAGGTACAATAAATATGATTATCAAAAAGTCTAGGCGTTATAGTAGCATTGAACTGTTTAACGGAATACGAATGTCCTGTTAAACTGGCTTAGTGTTTAAAATATGCAGATAACATACAACGATCTATACGTGTATTAATGTAGCTATTCCCAGCAAATGAATCAAATGATAAAAGGCTCTAGGCTCGATAGGCTTTTTTACGTATGAAAATCCCTCATGGACGCCTTGTCGGACCTTTACCGACTAAAACTACACGGTATCCTACCACTGTCTTAAGGTGCGGTTCCACTTAGGCGGAGCGGAGAGGAGCGAAGACGAGCTGTGCCGCGATTCACCAATCAAATTACTTAAAATGCACATCTCTTCTCCACTCCGCACCGCAATCGCGGCACAGCTCCTCTCAACCACACCTTAAGACCGGGATCCCCTAGTAAGCCCTCGGAAGAATGTCCCAGGTTTGCCGATATACTTTAACTACCACTGCGGCCTGAGATTGAAATAGCTGTCTGTGTATAATACCGAGGAAGTGTAATCAAACGGAAGGATGCAGAGTAACGGCTGCTGTGGTAGCACCTTATAATAGAAGTTCTGTAAGTAGCACTATGAGAATAAAGATATTATTATGAACCGTGTGGCGACAGGGTCCCGTGTTCCGACGGGTAAGGGTACAAAAAGTCGCCACCCCAATACATCCCGAGGGTGTCGTAAGAGGCGACTAAGGGAACATTTTCGCAAAAAGATCCATTGTAGAGAAGGAAATCTCGAAATGAAACCCGGTTGTCACTAAAATGACAATCGTTAAGCCAAGTCAAAGGCATAAGGCCTTTAACTTGGCTTAACGGCTTGAAAATTTTCAACTTCGGGTCGCGGTGACCTGCGCCTGTCCATTTCCTATTACGTGGAACATAAAACTATAAGGTGAAATGTGGGCGTATACTATGCCTCTGCCTACCACTTAGAATGGGGGCGTGACTATATGTATGTATTACTAGCTGACCCGCGCAACTTCGTTTGCGTCACATGAGAGTGAGCAAGAGAGAGGTATGGTATTAATATTTCGAGTATTATAATGTTTCTCGTTGAATTTACCACCGTCGCGTCCCGTCGCTTGTATTCATTAGAGGTGAACCGCATATCTTCGTTTGCGTCACATGAGAGTGAAGAGGAAAGAGGTGTTAAAGTAATATGTTTCCCGTCGCTTTTACTTCCAGTCATCCGTTTTTTCGGTATGGAACTCATCGTGTGCTAGTCCGACTTGCACTTGACCGGTTTTTATCGTTCAGTTGACTGGCTGCCACTGCAGACCAAGTTTACTCCCGTAGCGTCGCTCATACTTGAAACTTAATAAGAGGGTTATTTTAAGTGAACCTTAAAAGATAGGCATATGCTGTTTAGGAATTTTTTTAACTTTTTAAGAGGAACAATTTTGTAGTAGGTACACAATTTTTACTTAACTTTAACTATTTATGCAGCGACGGCAATGTAAGCTCTCAAAACAAAGAAATAATCCCCGTTCTCGAAACATTATTCATGGCTGCTCCGCTCCTATTCGTTTTTAGCGTGATGTTATATCGCCATTAGTCAGCCTCATTATATGGACTATTAAACTGTAACATAATTTTTGAAATGTGACCAGTATTTTCTGAGATCCTAGCACAAACAAACTCTTCGGTTTCATTGTATCGTGAGCGAACCTCAAGAGATAGACAAATTAGGTTATTGTGTGCGAACCTTAAAAGATAGACATATGCTGTCGCGGACTTTTTTTTAGAACTTTTTAAGAGAAACAATTTTGTAATACACAATTTTTACCTAACTGTAACCATTTACGCAGCGTTCGCCTCGGAAGCTCTTAGACGGTAAAAAATATTCCCGGTTTCAAAACATTCTTGATTACTGCTCCGCTCCTATTCGCCTTAGCGTAATGTTATATAGCCTATAGCCATCCTCGATAAATGGACTATCATACTGTAAAAGAATTTTCGAAATCCAACCAGTAGTTCCTGAGATCCTAGCGTTCAAACAAACAAACAAACAAACAAACTCTTTAGCTTTATAATATTAGTATGGATGAACAAAAACAACTGCTCGCGTTTAATTCTTTTGTGCTAGGCAATATCTTGTAGGTAAAGTAAGGTAGGACTTTATATGTTACAGCGCACTAGCCCAGGTTCCTAGACATTTGGCGGGCTTAAGAATTCATGCATAACCAGCTAAGTCGATCCTCATCACTTGTATTTTATATTGCATATTTTGTATTGCAGTTAATTACCATGCACTAATTATAGGAGGGGATTATAAGAGGGAATATAAAAGGAATAGGCACTATAGGAATGAACACTAATATAATAGGAATAGACAATAGCAAGTGACAAGTGACATGCATGCCTATAATATTTGCACGCCACACAAGCAAAACATGACTGATCTTTTGTATGTTTTTTTTTTTCATTCACATCTTGTATACTTATGTGTGCATACCTACTCATGTTAAGCAAATAAATATCTTATCTTATCTTATCATGCAAAAATTATGGTCCAATATACATAAATTATTTTATTGACTCTACCAAAGCTGCCTCCGCCACACGTTTTTTTTACTAAATACAAAGCAAGTACAACACGGCATCAAATAAAACAAACTGCACGAATTCCGACAAAAGCTGCCTTTACAATATTAGGTAGGTCTATGCTATGGATCAATGCGCGCACGTTCATAAATTCCAAGATTCTTTGAATAGCGATTCGAGATGCGACGGTGCAACAGTACCTTCAGAGTCAGGGTACAGACATCTCATAACAGTGATAGTGACTACAAATAGTGAAAACATTTTAGTATCTTGACTTTCCTGAGGACGGTGAGAGGGCTGTTCACCGTCCTTACAGAAGCAGGCCCATGACGGCAGCGTGGCGTGAGGGATTCACGCACGCCCCCCCTTAGAAGCAGAATCACACCCGAAACCCTCCAAAGACGCGGGATAGCACCCGATCCACCTCCAAGGCGAGGCTGCAGTGGCGGCCGTGGGTCTGTTGGGACTCCTGGGACATCCTTCCGAGGCTTACCCTACCCGGGGCTCCCAACCATAGGCTGTTGGGCGTTACGTGAGGTTTTTTAGTCGGTAGGAGTCCGGCATAGCATCCATGATGGATTTTCCCTCACGTTAAAAAATAAGTATCTTGACTTCAGACTGCAGAACGCGAGCAATCTTTCGTGTAGAGCCACAGAAATCAGTAAAAAGATTTTCTGATATCTGTGTGTAGAGCCCTACCAGAATCATAAGGGCTAAGTAAGGATCACAACAGGCTAAGTGCGAATAGGACTCGCGCACGGAGGGTTCCGTATCAAAAAAAAAGGCAAAAAAGAACCTTTGCTGTACCTATACCTATGCTCTCATATTTTATTTTTTCATTTTTTAGTATTTGTTGATATAGCGGCCACAGTAATAGACTCAACAAAAGAACGGCAACAGAACATCATCTGTGTAATGAGTGACATTTTCCTTATTACTTCACCAATTCGGCATTTTGGTAGATTTATAATCGTTTCGAAAAATGGCGACTTGACTGGCTAGTTACCCTGGCATTGAATATCGTCTCAGATCTAGATCTACTGTTGTTTTTCGTCCGGTAATGACCTCTTTTTATTCACACTCAATCCCCCTTCGCCCTGAACTGAGTGTCACGAAATGAAGAAACAAGAAAGTGGGTTTGGGTTTTTTTCCACTGCTTGGAGGGGTTCGAGTGTAATCCCGCGCGGGGCGAATTGGACACTTTATATAAAAAAATAATATTGCCTGCACTGGGAATTAAACTACTGTAAATTATACTTAATGCGAAACGGGGTATTCGGTCTTAACTAAATAGACTGAGTAAGTTATTAATGAAATAGTTAAGAAATTATTTATTATCTGTACTTTATTACTTAATATTATAATAACAGAAATTTAGGCGTTGATACCATGAAAATCTATATTCTTTTGTCGAACGTGCGTGAATAATCATCGCAGTTTTTTTACTTAGTTCAATTAAAAGTGACCCACTACCAGTTGTCACGTAAAGAACTTATTACGGAACAAAAGAGACCATGTACCTGTTTTATGTTCTTAGACAAAAGAAAACCAACCAAATATTTTGTCCCAAGCGTAGGTACTATGGTAGCCTACCTACTGATGAAATTTGGGTCAACGAATAAAAAAAAAACCGGCCAAGTGCGAGTTGGACTCGTCCATGAAGGGTTTCGTAGCAGCAAGTAACATAATATAAAAGTTCTTATAGTTCGTTGTAACTTTGATTGATGTTTTAACACGTTCGCAGTGGTAGTGATTTTTCTAACCGAAAATTGCGATTTATGACGTATTAAAAAAAACTACCATCTCTATCTCGTTCAAACCAATTTTCGTTGGTAGTTTTTATGGCAATGTACCTACATCATATCTTCTTTTTAGATTTATCATTCTCTTAGTTCAGAAGTTAGAGGGGGGGGGGACACACATTTTTCCACTTTGGAAGTGTCTCTTGCGCAAACTATTCAGTTTAGAAAAATATGATGTTAGATACCTCAATAGCATTTTTGAAGACCTATCTATAGATACCCCACTCGTATGGTTTTGATGAAAAAAAAAATTTGAGTTTCAGTTCTGAGTATGGGGACCCCCAAAATTTACTGCTTTTTTTCTAGTTTTATATAAGAATCTTAATGCGGTTCACAGAATACATCTAGTTACTAAGTTTCAATAGCATAGGCCATATAGTTCGGAGAAAAGTGGCTGTGACACACGGACGGACAGACAGACCGACAGACAGACAGACAGACAGACATGACGAATCTATAATGGTTCCGTTTTTGCCATTTGGCTACGAAACCCTAAAAAAACATATCCAAGAAAATTCGGCCAAGTGCTTGTAAAGTTAAGGTTCTATAGCAAGTTTGTTTTTTTAGGGTTTTGTATCCAAAGGTTAAAAACGAGATGTTAATACCGAGACTCGTCTATACGTCTGTATGTTTGACTGTCTGTCCATCACGAGGCTGTTCCTATCTCATGAACCGTGATATGTAAACTGCTGAAATTTTCACAGATTATGTATCTATACTGGGTGCAACAAAATTACCTCTCCAAATTTCATGTGATGACTTGGCATCGGAAATCAAATACAAATATTTAATAAAATAGGGGGGTAAATTTTTTCATTTTTTTTAATTTTTTTTTGTCGCACATTAAGAATTCATTTTTTACCGCGGCAATTCGAGGTAACATGGTCGCCGTGGCAAAACAAACACAGAGCACCCGTCTGGCTGTCGTTGTCGCTTTCTACTGCCGCTCAGTAGCGATAGAAATAGTGAAAATGGCAATTTATAGGACCTTTAAAACGGCTTTACGGTTAAAGTATTCATGTGATTTTTTTTTCTTCATTTTTGTAATGTTTCTTGACTGGTGCCACGTCACGTGACGAAATTTAAACAGGTAGTTTTGTTACACCCAATATAATTATGTTGCTGCTATAACAACAAATACTAAAACTAAAAAAAAATATTATAAATACACATTGCTTGTTATCCTGAAAAAAAAAAGATATCGCTGGCAGGAGTAGAGTAGGATTTGTTTTTGATGCAGAGTATTAAAGTAGTTCGATTGCTCCTCACTATGTGGCGCTGGTCTGGCTATTTAATAATGTATGCACTAAAAAGCACGAGATAGAAAAAACTAAAGTAAAATATACCGTGTTACGAAAATTATATCTATTCTAATTAAATAAATATTTTTTGTATATTTTTATTTAAATCTGTCCATAAAATAAAATAATAATGCTAAGTCGTAGGTAGGCAAAGTAGATAAAACATTATTTTAATGCATTTTTTTGAGACGGGTTCTTATAAATTGCCTAGATTTAAAGATAGGCAACAAGACTATTCAAGTAAATGTTGACCATTGTGACCGTTATGTTTAGCGCAACTACTGAATGACTTGACCTACACAACAGAGTCATGCCCTTTGCTGACCTATAGCAATAATCCTTATAATCCACTTACGAACACCTGCCTTTAACATTCTGAACCTAAGCTTATTGCAAAGAACTTTGTGAAAAACTTATTTTAAAAATTATGAATTGATTTTTTTTTATTATCTATTGCTTTTCGGCTTGAGATTTTTTTCAGACATTTTATTTTAAGTTTCCTTGTTGCTTTCATTTGGTCAAAGTTCTTTTCCAGTAAAGCGGTGGAAACTTTTGTGGAGAAAGAATGCAAGAGAGAAAAGAAAGAAATATCTACGTGATGATAGGAACAAATACAAATTACGACTTAAGAAAATAAAATAAAATCGAACTTAAGGAAAAATTCTATGCGCCCAAAAGACAGCTCAGCATAATGACGCGGGCGACCACAGAGCTGATTTTCTGGAGCTACCTTTATGTAGACCATAAGACACTTAGTGCATATTAACAGAGCTTTTATATTTAAGAGTTCACAACTTATACACATAAACACTCGAAAATACACTAGATTAAAAAATTGTACCGTTAAGCCCACAGCTCTTCCCCTTTTGATCTCAATTAAGAAAAGAAGTTTTTTGACAGTCTCAAATACTTATAGGTACAAGATAACTTTGCAACAAGTCTTTTCCTATTTTTTATTATTTTGCATGTGACGGGTCCTGGTTATCTTTACTATTTTGTTTAGGCTATGAAGACCAATAGATACCTATTTCATGTCAAAAACGTAGTTAACTATAGTCAATGGATTCAACAACTTATGAGAAAGCATATTTTTAAAAACGTTCATTAATATATTTACAAAGAAAACGAATGCATGCAACGTTATAAAATAAAGGGGGCGAGTTAGTGTTTCATTTAACTGTTTTCTTGTTGCTACTTAAATAATTCACGTTCATTTTTTCTTGCAATTTGGTCTGTCTGATTATAGAAGCGAGATTGGTGCAAAAAGTAAAAGAAAAAATTTAACAATATCACATAGGTACCAACCGCTCAAAGAAAGTCTCGCTCGACGATAGTTAAGCACAAACGAGCGACCGTTTATTTACGTTTTACTGGCTTTATAGCGAACTTATAATGATTTATTGACCTAGGTTCTAGACCAGTTTACCATGAAAGGAAGGATTATTAGGTATAATCTTACGCTGGCTCCCACCGTGTACTGCATTAAACTGCATACATTCCTATTTTGAATTTAGAACGAGAGCCGCCACAAAATGTCTGCATACCTAATGCGTATGTAGCTCTACATTCACTAACTAGGCTCACAAACCAAAGACTATGTACGCTAAAATCGTGTTAATAGATCGCATTAAAAGTATGACACGCATTCCCTGTAAATTTATTTTAAATCCTTACATACCTATTATGAATACTCAGGCTACAAAAATTTAGTAGAAAGCCTACTTAATAGCTTTCCCAAATCCATGAATAATCTAGTTAAACTTTTTTATATCGACTAATGGGTAGATAATTAGTTTAATCTAAACGTTGACTTACAATCTGCTTCGAAAGGCAATTGGAGTGGGTAAGGTAGGTATATCAAAAATGGCAAACTATAATAAGGCCAAAACGCCGTTACCATCAGTCGGTATTCCACACGATGACTTGGAAGTAGGTTCATAAATAAAATTATTAGTTGACTGAGGTAGGTATACAAAACGAGCATTCCTTCACTGTTTTCGGTGCGACAAGTTTCCGCAGAAGGCGCGGCCTGGTACAGACTTAGGAGTTGGATCTCACACGTAGGATTACATGTCATGGCCTTTGCTTGCCAATGACCATAGACTAAATAGGCATTAACACGGATGACATGACAGTTACTTCTATACTCCTTTTTCACGAAGCTTAGGTCAATGCGCACGACCCACACAATGTGAACGATGTTTGTTATTAATTTTATTTATGCAAATTACTTTCTTTTTATCTGAACATGATATTTTATCACTCTTCGATTTATTTTGACAAATAAATTTTTGGGCTACATTAAATATAATTTACGGATCCTATTGATAATATACCAGATTTATATTTATGTACATACTTACTTAATTTTAATTAAGAAATGCAAAAGTGTGCATAGCTAACTATATTGTAACTCTGAAAAGCAATGCCTTTAAGGTAAAAGTTTACCTACCTAATAATAAGGTTTCTTAGAAAGTGCCTTGCTGTCCAAATTCCAGGACGTCCGTCGTCTTCAAGTTGCGCATAAGCCATGGCTTAACGTGGTGAATGACATTAAAATTTATGTCTTAGTATATCCGAACACAGTGTGAACTGGATAGACGGAAAAACCTTACCCAAAGATGGAATACTTGAATGAAGAAGTGGTATTGGAACTTGAAACGCTAGTTTAGGTCAAATTAAAGTATAGCAAGTATGTAATCAAGTCTACCTCACAGCTCTATACCTAATAGTTTATCAAACATTAAGACGAAACGAGTAATTTAAAGCAGGTACCGATTGACCCAGTGCTCTATGACCTCTATCACCTAATTATTTAAAATACAAAAACTCTCGCTTTTATATCTGAAACAAGTACAAAGAAAGCAGTACAAAGTGAACAATGATGGAAATTATAACTATCGATACATTAGAAGACCTATCAATAGATTCAATATTCAATAGAGCCCTGTTATTATCAGAGAGGAAAACAATGAAGGCTGACAGGCCGATACTGTTCTGAATCTTGAAGAAAGTAGTGCAAGCGGTGTTAGGAATCTTCATAAAAATATTACCTCCTTTCTTTGCGCTACTACCTATAGAAAAATATTTCATTTTCATTGTTAGAGACCTCGTGATCCCTAGTTGTTTCGAAAGGACGTCATGAACATTTTCTGAAGCCTTCAAGATTAGATTCACCTCACAAAAGCTTGGGTTCTTAAGATAAACTATAATGTTTAGAAAATATTCATAAACTAGCTGAGCCCGCAACTTCGTTTACGTCACATAAGGTGTATGAAAGGAAAGGTATTTCTTCAACAGAGTCATCAAGCAGCGTCTGAAACTGCCCTGTTTGCTTAATCATAAAAGAGCTTAATGATTAAGTCTATTTTTAAACAATTCAGTCCACGCCTTCGGCGCGGACTGAATTGTTTAAAAATAGTCTTAATCATTAAGCTCTTTTATGATTAAGCCAACACGCCAGTTTAGGTTCACTCACATTCAAAGAAACCCTACAATTAAAATTTTCAAAATATCTGATTCTTAAAAGTGTTATAACTCTTTTATTTATAAACCGATTTACATAAAACAAACGCTAAATGTTAACTGGAGCAAACCTCAACACAATAAAAAAAACCGCATTGCAATCGGTTGAGCGGTTACTGAGATTAGCGTGCACAACCGTACAGACAAACAGATATATAGACATACAGACATACAGACATACAGACAAACAGACAAAAATTCTAAAAATCATTGTTTTGGGTTCTATTGCGTTCATAAAGCCCCCCTATAATATTTTTTCTTATTTATCTTCCATGTACAGACAGCGACCCGTTACGATTTTATTATATGTATTGATTGATTGATCATTTTGTTTAGTCAAGTAAGCTTGACTAAACAAAATTATGATCCTTTATGAAACGGGAAAAACCGGTGTATTTCGCATAAAGCCCAGAATTCTATAAGTATTAGCGTATCTGTATCCAGATCCAGTCCTATACCAGGTATAAAATAGGTAGGTCAAATTCGGACATCACAGAAATTACAAACTCATAAACCTACATTATCGTTATAGAAAATATTGTAAATACCTTTACAGAAACGTGTTCCCCAGGCTATTGCCATTGGGAAACAGAGATACCGTCGCGCACGATTTTACAATATCGAATAGCTGGAAAAATTTTTGTTCAAATTGTTTAGATAACTATACTAGTCGAATAGACGACGGAAAGAAAATGTATTTAAAGCTATTTTGTTTATAAATTGTTGTGAAATGTGGGATTGATATTGAAAAAGAAATTTATTTCCCGTAGACGTTTCAACAATGGACAACACAATATTATAACCTAGCTTATCGGTTTATTACTGCATCATTTTCTCGGCAGTGTAATCAATCCAACCTCCACCCACCCAATATCAATATCAATAACATTATATAAATGTTACTGATTCCTGAATAATAATGATAGATCTTAGGTTCTTAAGTTACAAACAGGCAAATACAACTGCCCCCCCCCCCCCTAGAAGCGGGATCACACTCGAAACCCTCCCAAAGACGCGGGATAGCACCCGAACCACACCCTGGGCGAACCCGCAGTCTCGGCCGTGGGTCTGTTGGGAGAGTCTTGGCACATCCTTCCGAGGCCTAACACGGGGCTCCCGACCATAGGCTGTTGGGTGTTACGTGAGGTTTTTTAGTCGGTAGGAGTTCGGCATGGAATCCATGAGGATTTTCCCTCACGTTAAAAAAAAGGCAAAAACAACTAATTAAGAAACCCTTCTTTTCGAGTCGTTTGTTTATTACTTGGTGTCTAGTAACTTTCTGTCAGACTTGGAGCACCCGTCTTTGGGAAATCAAACCATAATGTGCAGCCTTCACGGATTCTCAAGTAGCTATACAGATTTTTTTTTAAATAAATAAATATTTGAAATAAATATTTGTGGACAGTCACACACAAACATCATCTAGTCCAAATTAAGCTAATATAAGCTTGTGCTATGGGATCTTGATGACTGATATACATACCTACTTATATATTTCTAAATACATACATCATTACATCATTCTTGTTCACTCAGATCATAAATCATTTGGATTGAAATAAAACAGCTCCCAAATACAATTACAATATAATATTAGCTCATTTCTCAACCCCAGCTCATTCGTAACCCACACGAGTAGGTGGTACTATTATTCAACTATTAAGCAATAATAAATAAACATTTGTACATACAATATTACCCACTAGGTCAACTAGCCTTTAAACTACTTATTTTATGAGACCTACAATCAGTATTATGTAGTTACATTGTAAAACTCTTTTTATAAATTTATACAATTATTATTACACAGACAATAAAATTACAAACTGAAACAACAAATATTTTCTAAACATTATAATTATGAAACCTTTGCACAGTGGTCGCAAACTTTCAATTCTCTACGTAGGCAGTCAAAATGTGTAAGTAACTGTAATGAATGTGAAAAGAACAAGAATATGTTAATTTGTTTTTATTACTTAATACATTGAAGATGCCATATGGGCAAGTCTACTTATAACTTGCCATTCACTATTTATTTTACACTTGCATTCAAAGACACGATGAAATTTCATATGTACAAGAGAACAGAAACCATCAAAAATTTAGACCAAATGTGAAGTTAATAGTCATCCAGTCACACATAAAAGTATTCATGAATTTATGTATGTATACATATTATGAGATGAGTAGGTAAGTACCTACACAATGATGCATTCAATGGATTGTTGGTAAAATATCAATCATAGCTGTAAATTATTTTAGAAAATCTAGGAGTCTTATTATTTTTATTAAATTAGTCTAATGTAAGTAAAGGTTCCCAAATTTGTGTAAAAGATATTATAAACTTTAGGTAGGTACCTACCTATATAAGGAAAAGTGCAAGGTACAAGCCTATTTGTTTACTCTTATGCGAGTCTTAGGTATTGCTGTCATAGTGGTCATAAACAGAAAACTATTAAATGATCTACGGCTTTATTTATTGTCGTCCAGAAATTACTAAAATTTTAATAGATTTTTTCTCCGACTGAGAAGTAAAGAAAGCCACTGGGAGACTCCCAGTCTCCAGCACCTACCAATGAACACTATGACTCACTTTGAGCAAGACTGCCCTAAAGAAATTATTAGTTTAATATTAAAGTGACGAGTGACCAAACACGTTCAGTGAAAGTGGTTTCACACACGATCCATTTAGAATGTTCCAAAACAAGCGCGAAATTACCAATTGAGAGTTTCATTGCGATATTTAGCCCCGACCACAAATTTTGTATTTGGAATACCTGATTATTCAAATGAATTTTATAATGGCGTCTTGGCGGGACAGGGTTGCCAGGTTGCCAGGCACAAGCTACCGTTATCGCATGTTAATGACGACCGCGAAATTCCGCGATTGCTATAACATGCACACTATGGAATCCTCACCTGTTCACCGAAAACATTCACGAATAGCGTTACCGTACCGTGACGATACATTGAAATCGATTGACCGTCAAAAATTGCTCCGGAATATTTTTTGTGCCGGAAACCGGAATTGAAAATGTAGATTACATCTTTTTAAATTGTCTCATAAATATTACCAGTTGATTGTATCTTGTTGGCAAGGTTTTATGTATTGAAACTTGCATGAAAAGTTTTGTTTCATAGGTAGGTATTTTCGGTACTTTTTTGAACATGGGCAAGAGGGAAACCTCAATGTAAAGAGCTATTGAGTCATTGACCAGGGTGGATAAACTCTTCGTGTGGCATGTGTAGGTCTTCATGTGCAAGCTTTACAGTTACGAGATTCTTACTGAATACTACTACTACTGAATTATTGTTGACATTAGACATGTTGCCAGGAAATACTGTATGCTCACGAATCAACACTCCTTCATTCATGAATAGATATGTAGTGTCTGGATGAGTAATCCTCTAATTTCAAGCCATTAGAATTCACCCAGGACATTTCCTGGATTGCTTTTGTCTGTTTCCTTAAGGCTGGACCAATTTTGGTACCTATATGTTATACCCTTTAGGGTAAAAATGAAGTTGGATTATCTTCCTTATAACCTCTAAACACTATTCTGCCTTCCCGACTCTTGTTGAATACCTTCTAATTGAATGTGTTGTCGACCATTATGATTTGGCCACTTCTCAAAAAGTTTATCATTTTAGTCGTGTAGCTTCTAAGTAATGTAGGTAAGTTACCATAACATATCATTATGAGGATGATATTTTTCAGATATTAATAAAAAAAAATCTCTAAAAAACATTAAGGAAGTCAAAATAAATGCCTACTTATAGCGCAAAGTACGTAGATAATTTTAAAGGCTACTGATGACCCCGTAGCCTACAAGTGAGTAATGAAATTACCGGTAAAAGTTTAATCAAAATAAATAAAAACAGTTTGACCTTGATTACGTACATGACATAATTCCATTGCTATACTAACGCAATAACAAAACATTAAACAATAAAGAATCTTGTGTTTACATGTGGCAAATGGTAACAAAAAAGTTATACAAATTGTAGTTAGGTGAGCATCGTTTTTGCTGTAGTTTGCCCTGAACACGGGTAATCCATCATAACGACATTAGCAACTCGTAGTCGAGCACGACCTCTGAATGCACAATTGAGCCAAATCACATGTCAAGCAATTTGGTTCAACGCTTACACCCACAATTTGCCCGAGGCATGTCTTTTGTTCACAAATTATCAATAACAACCAGTGTACAAATCGTCATTCAAAATATCTTTCACTTCCATATTGTACTTATTAGAATGAAAGAGTTTTTAAATACTTGAATTCGTTTCAAATCATTGTTCACGGCCCACTTTAAAGACGATGATGTAGTAACTTTCAATAAAATCGATCCATGTCATGTCAACAATAGAAATAAGAACAAATAGATGGCTGATAAGAAGGCTCATATTCAGATTTAGATACGGCAATATTGTGCTGGAACCAATTGTTCTGAGGAGCGGTTAATTTGAACGAGGCAATCTCTGCGATGATAGAGAGATAAGCTCTACAGATGCGCTCACGTTCCCGCCGCGGCCACGATCTGTGACATAGATAACATTAGAGACGAACATTTCCTGGCTTGGCTTGAATATGTCCCAGGTACACTTGGATACGGTTATAATCACGTTAATAAGAATGGTGTACTTAAAACCGTTACGATAACTATAAACCCTTTACATATACACCATAGTCACATGAGTAAAAGTATACAGTTATGTATATTCATGAAGAATATCGATGGAGGGCATCCTGTATTACACGTTCATCTTCGTGGCTGACGTGAAGATTACATGAATGCCGTTAAGGTTATGGCGGCAATAATGTGGGAAGAGTGTGAAACATTGATAGTTTGCGGTAAGTAAGCATCGTTGTAGCTGTATCGGACCGCGGTGATTGCATCGCGGGTACTACTTAGCATGCAATATGTGTTCAACTGATGACAATAAATGACGCTATAGAATTTTGTTCAAGACATTTGATCGTGAGACTGACGCGGTTTATGAAATAAATTGAGAGTCCTAATGACTGAAATTTAATCTGATAACAAACATTGTATTATCAACGGCTACATGCAAAATGAACTATTTTTGAGAAATGTTGGTTATGTACCGTAATTTCTAATATCCTTTGAGTCTTTAGGAATATTTCGATGGGTACTTTTACCCAGTTTATCCAAGTAGAGATTTCATCAGCACGTAGTTCGGGGTACTAATGGAGAACACAATTGTACCTAGTTAGAAAACGAACAAAGTGCCACATCTAACATTAATTTTAACGGCTTTATTCGGCACAAAGATATTGGTAGTTTACTATTACAATGTAGAGCGGTAAGGCGGCTGGCACATATTCGCACACAATTTGATGTCCATTTGTCCACACCTATCTTGAGTGACTTTATTATATCCCAAAGCAATGGTACACACACTTCGTTTGCAGCAACGATCGCAGTATTCAGCCATAAACTCCGTACTTTATTATTATGACCAAGAAATGAACTGGATCAATGAGTATACATATCACACGCTACTCTTGAATGTAGGTAATGTGGTTATTGTTGATAGTCAGAGCAGAGCACGTCCACTAAAGAAACAGACCCCGTTCTGTCTACATAGATCCAACCAGGACGTGTTTGCTAGTCAATAGTAAATCTCTTGTGCTTGCTGGTCGGTCGAGTAAGCACAACTACCTAGATTTATTATGACTACCAGGTGCCCTCTTCTTCGCACGTGTGGTGTAGTTTTTTCGTAACCGTCTCCTACAGAAACTTGTTTCTGAAGAAATAGTGTCAATTATACAAAATTTTAGGAACGAATGGTCTTACACCATTTAGCTACTACGCCTGGTGTTAGAACGTGATTGACAAACGTTCATACAGGATTAGAGATTTGATTTCGTAGTTTTTCTGTTACCTGCAAAATTATCTTCCCCTACATATCTGCGACTAGATAGACCTTTTAATATTTATAATTTTTAAACTTTAAGCTTCGTAGTATCTAAATGGGCAATTTGGCTACTACGTAACTAAGGGTTTCTTCGAATTCTAGAGTAGGTGAAATGACCACATCGTCGTTGCAAAAAATAACCGCTTTTACGGAGCGATAAACATATTCCTAAATGTATGATGAACGAGAACGCTAATAATATAATACACGTTACTAATAATTATATATGTAAGTATGTATATTAAAGTATAAAGTAAAATCTCTTTTGAGAGTAATTAAAAGTAAAATCTAAATGGCAACGTGGCGTGATCTGAAAGCGTAAAATACGTACGACAACCAAATCCTGCACAATAAAATACCGTACCTACGCTACGCCGCTAATGTGAAGTCCGTGTTACCAAAGACGTCGTAGTAAGTGTCATTGACATTGCTATAATTAATTATGTAGTGACTTTCACAAGAAATTACGAGTAAATTGTTGAAATTTCAACAAAAAACAGTGAGTTACATATATATCTTCTCATCATCAACCTGCCGTTAAACCGCGATACTCGTAGCTCGGTATTCGTTTGGAGTAGAGTAACTTATTAGATACGTATTTCGTTACTGATAGGTACAACAATAATGTTGACACGCACTCTTGAAAATGGAAACAACCATCTTCAGAAGTGCATGTACCTATTAGTTTAGGTTTCGCCACCCTCTTAGGAAAACCAGCGTATGCATAGGTATTTTTATTTATTTATTAATTATTGGAGGAAATTATGGTATTGAGGCATATGCTCATACCAATATTCATCAATAATTAGGGCTAAATAGATGACAAAATATGTATTGGTCATATTGAATAACGGCACTTGTACCTACTGTTCCACAACATTTATTTATTTTACACCTGACCGGTTTCGCCTTTCGGCATTTTTAAAGGCAAATGAATATTATAAGATGGAACCAACAAGACCAAAAGTTTTTTTGTAAATATCCATTAGTCAGTATAATTAACATTACTAAAGACGTAGTTCTGTTACTATAAGATTTTTCTTAAGTTTAATTTTTATTTACATAAAATGGATATGTAATTCAAAAAAGACACTCATCACCATCACCAAGGAGGGCAAAGGTGCTGCTTCCACATCTCAAATAATTTCCACGCCCGAAAAAACGGCAGCAAAAGAAGAAAATAAGTTTCGACTTAAGGTTTGTTGGACTTACGTACACGGGAGAATAAAAATCTTACTATGGTAACACGAAAATCAGGAAAGCCAACCTGACAACTAGAGGTAAATTAACTATGAACGGACTATACACGTAAACTATACAATTTCAATGTAGGTACTCCAACATTTTAGATGATACCAGCTTTCAAATTTTCCCCGAAAATGGGGGTAGTTAAATTTTCAGATTTTTTGTATTTAGTGTGATCAAAAATCAGAAAATTTAACTACCCCCATTTTTGGGGAAAATTTGAAAGCTGTTCAAATTCAATATGTGCTACAGGTACCACCATGTGCCATCAATCGAAAGTATAAATAGTATTTATTGGTCCTTTTATATGTATGGATCTGATTTGCTCCTGTCTAGTCTTCACTTCACTTCATTCACTTCACCTTTTTTAAGACGTACTAACCTACGATGTGTGTAAGGGTCTAGGTCATCGTAGAACACTCATATAATTCGACAAAACATCATAATATTCATTTAATGTTCATAACAAAATGTAACAAAAAATTTCTGTATCAAATTGCAGAATAGACCTAAATGTAATAAACTCCCTCTCAAGGTGGGTTAAACTTGAAGGGAATCAAAAAAAGCCACGATATGTAAGTATTATTTGACACTTCAAATCAATGAATCTGCAGCAAACCAAATAGTTCCATTCGCTAAGGATTATAGGCTCTCGTAGAATCGAGATCGGACAGGAGTTCATCTGGGTAGCACGCTTTCACCCTTGTAGCGACCGTTACTGACTACTTCTAGAAATAGGTAACCTAGTGAGTAGAAAAATGAAAAAGTGAAAATAGTTTATTTCAATATCTTGGATACAAAAAATCATTTTATGTGTTGTGGTCAGCTTTTAAGCAAAAATTATGCTTGTAATAGCTGACCACATTTTACAGAAAATCCTCAAACTTAGGCACAAGATATCACAACAGAGAAATAAAATAACCAAACATTGCTTTTAAAAGACAGAAGAAGAGAAAAGTAACACTTCTTTTAATTTACAGTCAGACTCAGACAATTCTGTACAAATGAAAAAAAATGTTGAACATTTGTATCTTACTTATTTTACTTCCGTTCGCACCTTCTATCAATGATACAATTCACACTCTGCTTCAAACTATTTCTAACAAACGACTTGAGTGATGAAGAGATTAACAAAATTACAATAATAATGGTTGCTTTCTTTCTGTTTAATATTTATTTATTCCTTTCGCAAGTTTATATTCTTAAGCATTATTGTGGTTTGCATAATAATGATGTAAATGCCTACTAATACGTTTTATAATATCTACACCCATATTTTTGATATAATCTGTAGGTACTTTTCGAAAGAGAGAGAAATTATTAAAAGTAAAAGTGTAAGTAAAATAAAATGTAGAGCGCCGAGCCGACGCGACGCGACTAGGGAATGCAATCCCGCAACAAGATTGTAATCCCGGTATTTGCGGGACTGAGCAATCTCAGTCCCGCGGGATCCCGGTATTTGCGGGATCCCGCATATTTCGGAAAGTCATTGAGAAAAGAATAGAATTCTGTATCATACATCCATCTAGAACTGAAAAATAGTCACCCCCTTAATCCCCGAAGGGGTAGGCAGGACGAGGCATATGGTCTCATCTCATACCTAATGTCCTTTTCAAAATTTCCCATTCTCAAAATATGTGCACTACAGGATTAACCCCGCTCAATCCGACTTGGATAGGTTAGGTTAGAAGGCTAAGGCCGGAGAGGAGCGCAGCGAAGCTTCCGCATTAGCCTTCGTGGTTATTTTTTTTATAACCTAGCACATATTTGGCAGAAAGGGACATTTTGAGAAAAATACATTTCGAGAAAAGGACATTATGAGAAAGGACATTTCGAGAAAAGGACATAATGAGAAAGGACATTCCGAGAAAGGGACATTATGAGATGAGACGAGCCGGGCCTTCAACTTGACTTAGCTGCCATTTTACCGGCAAACGGGACCAATGGCTTAACGTGCCATCCGAAGCACGGCAACGCTCAAATAAATGTCACAAAGTGGTCACCCATCTAAGGACCGGCCATAGTAAATGTAACTTATTGCAGTGATCTTTTACAGAACACTGAGTCCGCGTGGCACAAGGAAACATAAATTATTTCATATTCCTTTTGTATTGAGATTATTAAACCGATATACATATAAGTAATAAAAAATGGAAATTATAAGAAGCGCAGAAAACATAGCATGTCAAAATTTTTGTCTGCCAAACGACTCCTAACTTTACATGTCAGATAGCCAGCAAGCAATGTACGAGATAATTGAGTACTTTTATAGTACCTACAAGAAAAGTCAAATCTCCCTGATTAAATCACTCAAATCAAATAAGTACGTTATTAGGTTATATATTACGTCACAATTACAAAAAAACTTTCTCAAACCGAATCAGTTTGAGCGCTTCCGCTTACAGAATAACACATGGCGTTTACCTTTGCACAATCCCGCTAATCCCGCAGGATCCCGCACGATTTACGTGCGGGACTGGTCCCGCAAAAATACTGCGGGATCCCGGTATTTCGGGATCCCGGTATCCCGGTATTGCATTCCCTAGACGCGACGTAAACTGTTGATTTTGAAAATTTCGTCACAAGGAAGCTCATCGGTAGGTAAGGGCTGTAGATCATATTATTATATTATTTAGAGTATGTAAATTACTAAAGTTATTTACTTACCCCTATATTTGTGAACTACATTAGTAAAAAAACTTGCACCTTGAGTTTTCAGAGCGTACATAACGCTAGGCGGTACAAAAACGGTAAAATATACACAAAAATAATGTACGGCAAAATTGTTCCTTTTAAAAAGTTAATTAATGTAAAATGTTCGGTGAGAGTATATATATTTTATCTATCTAGGTCTCTAATAATGACTCACGGTTACAAAAAACAATGTAGAGTACTCACATACTCTACAATTTTGATAACTAAATACTTTTTATGAATATTTTGAAATCTTTTTTGTTAAGTGATATGGGGGTTTTTAAATATATCTTAGTCGATTAAACCCAAGGTATACTCGTAATAGCACAGTATAGAGAGAATAGGTTGTGATATACGTAAGTATAATAGTACTATACCAATTTTTATATAGAAAGAAGACAATTAAAAATAATTAAATTTAAAAAATAAATATTCGCAGTAAGTCAGGTGTAAAGCATAGTCTTTTAATTCACAGAACTACTGGTAATAAAATTACCAGTAGTTCTGCCAACAGAACTAGTCAACAGAACAGGGGATTAGAGGTTATTTAATACATTGGAGTTTGGAGTAATTAAATATTTTTGACCTATTTTATGAAATTAACCATTTAAAACGTGAAGTGAGCAACCTAACCCAAATAAAACCAAACGAACAAACACTTATGTTTTAGGTCTGCAGAGAGACATTTTGAAATGCCTATGCCAATTTGGAATTATGTGGTTCAGGTATTCTTTGGTAAGGCGAGTTATATTCGTCATAAAATATTTTGCCAGGAGCAACTTATAGATAATTAATGTCGAAGTCTCGAAGCATAAATTAGTTTTACAGCCTATATCGTTAACGTGGTTATAAAAAGGAAAGTTTCATTTAAATAAGGTACTTTGTTCTTTTATAATATTACAAGTATCGTTTTATTTCTCCATAGTAAAAGTATAAGTACAGTAGAGAAAGCCTCCGCAAGAAGTCGGTTAAAAAGGATCGAGTTGGACCAGAATTGTACTTTTTATTTAAATTTATTTTTTAGGGTTCCGTACACAAAGATTGAAAACAGGACTCCTACCGACTAAAAAACCTCACGTCACGCCCAACAGCCTGTGGTTAGAAGCCCTTTGGAAGGATGTCCCAGAACTTCCATCAGACCCGCGGCCGCCACTGCTGCCTCGCCCAGGGGGTGGTTCGGGTGCTATCCCGCGTCTTTGGGGGTTTCGAGTGTGATCCCGCTTCTAAGGGGGGGGCGTGGCAGGCTGCCATCAAAACAGGACCCTATTTGTAAGACTTGGCCGTCCGTCTGTCTATCTGTCCATCAGTATTTTTTTACAGAGTAGGTATGTATGTTTGTAGCCGCTATAACAACATATAAGAAAAAAATACCCTCCTTTCTTCGGCAGTTCGGGTAAAAAGGGTGGATCCCACAAAACAAACGAGATTTTTTACAGTTTAGTATGAAACCTCCGTCTGTCAAAACTCGCATTAGCACGTTTTTTTTAATTAGCTCGCCAATCTGACGCCGCCCGTCCGCCTGATGACGTCCTGACGTCCGGTGATAAAAAAATCACCTTCACAAGCAGCAAGACGTTTTCAAATGACCCTACGATGTGCACTATCTGCTTGAGGAACCAGGGTTTGTTAGAGAAGGGTAACAAGTGTAGGTAGCTAGACCGTTTAAAGTTTTCTATGGTAAAACAAAGAAACGATTTTGAAAGACACCTCTAGCAAGCACTCGTCGTCCAGGATAGAAAAGGTATAGAAATCGCTCAAGTTATTAAAATCCCATTTTCAAAACAGTCAGATTAGTAACGAACTGCTGTCCGATTCCGCAATCTCAATCAGCTTCGCCACCTGGTGGACAGAAACTTCAATGCAAACAGCTATCGCCCACATAGCAATGTTAACTAGTACTAGAGGTGGTATGGACCCTCCTATTGTATCATCATACCCGACTCCCAGACTACAGATAGTCGATAAGACGGAAATGTTGCCACACTTTGTGGCTTTGATGATGATTTGAATGTGGGTTCGATTCCCACCGGAGACAAATATTTGTGTGACCCATAAATGTTTGTCTATAAGTATTAATATCATATCAAAAAGTATATACCTAAGTATTAATATCCGTGGTCTGATACCTATAACACAAGCAGGTTATTCCTAGCTTACTTTGGGATCAGATAGCGTTGTGAATATTTATTTATTTATTTTTCATTTTACACTAAGAACTACTAGACGTTTCAAGCACTTAGACTAGAAAGAATATTAATTTCCTTGAGTTAAAGAATTTTAACAACGAGCTCTACTATAAGCTGAGAAAATAACTTTGACTTAATAAATGTGATTATGATTAGTATTGACAGTGTGGTAGGTACCTAGGTAGTTAGAGCGATATAATCCTTCAATATAAAAACAAAGCCATTTCGAATTACACTGAATTTCATGCGGCTTTCACAAAAACATAGCGATAGTTAATGTAGAGACATTTTTAAAATATCCTTTGGTGTGCAGTCATTGCTTTGTTGTTATATCCAACAACTTTGGCAAATAGTGTATTTTAAAATACTATCTATTTGGTTACTGCTCTGCTTTAAATAAAATCTTAATTGGTTTATTTCTGTTGAGACAGATTACTGACGGTTATATATTAAAATACCAGAAATCAAAATGCCTTTACTTAAAATGCCTTAGACCAAAATACCCGAATTCAAAATACCTTAACATTCAAAATACCTTATTTCAGTTCACCTTACCTTAAAATGTCTAAACTTAAAATACAAATAATTATTATATCAGAATTCAAAATACAAATTTTCAAATATCCTTAATTTAAAATACCGAAAATAGAATACAATGTGAATATAAAAAAAAACCATAACCTACCCAGTTTATCGCTATAACCTACTGGGTATTATTAGGTATATTATATTATGCTATACCACTTTATTATATAGCGCATAGTTAATAAATGAATGATTTCCGAAATAAAGATTTATTGCCACTCACACGTTTTGTTATTTGACTTTAACTTATTTACACACCCCCCCCCCCCACCACCTAAGTGAAGCCGCAGTTGTAGCCGTAGGTCTGTTGGTCCTTGGGTATCCTTCTGAGGGCTTACCCGGGGCTCCCAACTGTAGGCTGTTATGTAGGATACGTGTGGTTTTTAGTCGGTAGGAGTCCGGCATAGTATCCATGTAGGATTTACCTCATGTTAAAACACTTTGATTCATAGTTACAAAAGTACTACAGTGGGCTAACGAAAAATAAAAAAAAAATAACCACGAAGGCTAAGGCGGAAGCTCCGCTTCGCTTCGCTCCCGCCTTAGTCTTCTAACCTAACCTATCCGAGTCGGGGTGTTAACCATTTACAGATATATAGCATCCATGTAGGATTTAAATCATGTTAAAAAAAAGGTATTTTGTGTTTGAACATTTTAGGATAAGGTATTTGATAAATTTATTTTTTGGGTTTCGGTTATTCGACCGTAAGGCATTTTAAATTATTTATATTATAAATATTTGCCTTTTGAATATTGATATTTCGATTTCGGGTATTTTGGGCTCAGGCATTTTAAGTAAAGGCATTATGATTTCTGGTATTATGACGGTATACCATTACTGACTAATAGATTACGTATGTGTGACTCTAAATTTCAACTGATTTATAACACTTTAGTGATAGTAAGAGCACAGTATATAAATGACTAGCGGACGTCACGCGGTTTTACCCGCGTAGTTCCCGTTCCCGTGGGAATACGGGAATAAAATATAGCCTATGTTCAGCACAAAGAGTGTCCCAACAGTGAAAGAATTTTTCAAATCGGTCCAGTAGTTCTGGAGCCTATTCGTTACAAACAAACAAAGAAAAAACAAATTTTTGCTCTTTATAATATTAGTATAGGAAAGATCAAATTTCATACCTGTTTATACTCTTTGGGTACGAAAGAGGGGTGAAATTAAATTTTAAATATAAATTTCATCGGAATATTGTGGTGGGAGTGACCTTATCATAAAAATGCATGAATCAGGGGGATTCATTAGAAGTATTGTTAAAAACGTTTCAACTTGAAACGTTTTCGTAAATTGTAATAATATTCGGCACAAGTCATATTAAGAAAAGAAGTAAGCTTTCACTGACTTTTAAGGATTGAAATGTTAAATTATTAATTTCCTAGATTTAGTTTAAAAGTAGGCTGGTCTTACCTTATTCATATTCTTAACGGTAATACCATTAAGTATGTTTGTCGTTTTGTCGCTATGAATCAGATTTTATCCTACCGCATCATGCGCAGGCGATCGTTCCTGTCGCAAAGTGTGTGGATGAACACCCATTTTAAAAGTAAAATAATATTAAACGACACCTGAAGATATGAGGCTTGGATCGATCTCTGACTGCTGTCCAATATTAAAAGTCGACTTTGCTCATGACTGTATCACAGTATAACACTATATGCATGCAAAACATGTCTCACGAATAAGACGCTGTTCTACCCTTAGGGGTGAAATTAAATATGAAATATAAATTGTCTATTTATACACTAAACCCTTTTTTTAAAGTGAGGAAAATCCTACATAGATGCTATGCCGGACTCCTACCGACTAAAAACCACACGTATCCTACCTAACAGCCTACGGTTGGGAGCTTTGGGTATGCCCTCTGAAGGATACCCCAGGACTCCCAAACACAAAACCCTTGTCTATTTGTATAAAGAAGCCTAGTGGACTCAGGCCTCAGTGACGTCACGGGTTCCTTAAATCCTCGGACACTAGGTAGGTAGCTTAACTATCTATTATAGAATCTCTGATCTGATAAGTATAAGCAATTAAATTTTGGTTGGGTGTTATGGAAATGCTACAAATAAGGTTGTATATTTCGCTATCTCATATAACGAAAAGTTCTATAAGCATTAAACTTTCAGAGTCATTTTTATATTCACGAAATTAAACTTAAAAATAGTAATTATATCTATTTTATTAACCAGACAGCAAACTCAATGTTTTATGAAAAGTTTATGATATCTTTTATCAAATTACATTGAATAATAAAATAATAATCTTACCTTCATTGGAATCAAGTTCAACGTAGGGAGCGATCGAAGATATTTGGCAAAATAATAATCCCACTAAATATAATTGAATCAAAACCATCGTGGCCAGAAATATTTTACACAAAGCACATCAGTGAATTTTTAAACAGTCAATTCGCGCGAACGAGTGTAAGTTCGTAATGCGTCAAACAGATCGAGTTCTGACGTGCGCATACGCTGCAGCGGTTACCAAGCTACTGAAAAGTTGTTAGTTGCCGCCTCAGAAGGTTGCCGCTTGCCAATGTCTGCTACGCTCTTTTGACGCAGTGTGTACAACACTACGACCTCTGCCCGCATAAAAACATTTAAGTTCAAAAATAAATAAGTATGCTATGCAGGTTGTGCCATAAAGCACGTTTATCTACTCTGATACTATAATACAAAGATTATAAAATTGAAATCAATACTCTTATGACAAACATTACGCACAGGCCAAAAAAAAAGTTTTATTACGATACAGGTCTTCTAAGGACACCTATATCATAATAAAACTTTTTAATCATTACGATACACCATAAACAATCTCCAGCTGAAAAAGAAGTTTGAACACAGACTTACAATAAGTAGCAGACAAAGCATTAGAGATTGAAAAGTACGCCAAAACTAACACATATAAAAACCACACACACTAACGCAACTACAGGGAAGGAGTTAGCCGCCTAGTTCAATAAGATTTATTTTAATGAAATAAGAGTATCTTAAAATACCTCTTTTAAGGTTCCGTAGCCAAATGGCAAAAAAACGGAACCCTTATAGATTCGTCATGTCTGTCTGTCTGTCCGTCCGAATGTCACAACCACTTTTCTCCGAAACTATAAGACCTATGCACTTGAAACTTGGTAAGTAGATGTATTCTGTGAACCGCATTAAGATTTTTAAATATAACTAGAAAAACAGCAGTAAATTTTGGGGGTCCCCATACTCAGAACTGAAACGAAAAGTTTTTTTTTTTCATCAAACCCATACGTGTGGGGTATCCATAGATAGGTCTTCAAAAATGCTAATGAGGCTAAAGCACCTTTAGAAAAAAATGATGTTACAAAACATCATTTTTTTCTAAAGGTGCTTCCTCACCGGGAGCATTCGCGCGTAATGTAATGTTACGAGTCTAGAAATACAGCCAGTGTGGGAGGTGAACCGAGCATTGCAATGCGCACCTTGTAATGATACAAGACGAGGTTACAGCAGCGAAGCAGGTGATCCGAGCATTGCAATGCGCGCCTTGTAATGATACAATGTGTAACGTTTTGATCCAACTCGTAACATCAATGCGCTTTTTTTGTTGCGGCTGGCCGGCCGCACACTGGTCCGGATTATAAAAAGGTGGACATACGATCTAAGATGTCAAACGCTTTTGGGAAAAAAATAGTAGTACGAGTACGAATTTCAGGTTAATTTTGCAATCCAATATGGCCGCCGCGCCACCAAGTAAAATTTCATGTTGGATATCGTTTATGGGGTTTTTTGGTATGCTGAGTACGAATTTCAGGTTAATTTTGCAATCCAATATGGCCACCGCGCCACCGTTGTAAAATTTCATGTTGCATATCATATAAGGGGTTTTTTGGTATGCTGATTACGAATTTTGGGTTAATTTTGCAATCCAATATGGCCGCCGCGCCGAATTCACAAAATTTCATGATGGGTATCGTTTAAGGAGGATTTTGGTACGCTGAGTACGAATCTCATGATAATTTTGCAATCCAATATGGCCGCCGCGCCGAAATCACAAAATTTCATGATGGGTATCGTCTAAGAGGTTTTTTTGGTATGCTGAGTACGAATCACATGATAATTTTGCAATCCAATATGGCCGCCGCGCCGAAATCACAAAATTTCATGATGGTATCGTCTAAGGGGTTTTTTGGTATGCTGAGATCGTATCACATGATAATTTTGCAATCCAATAAGGCCGCCGCGCCGAAATCACAAAATTTTCGTGATGGGTATCGTTTAAGGGGTTTTTTGGTATGCTGAGTACGAATCACATGATAATTTTGCAATCCAATATGGCGGCCGCGCCTAAATCACAAAATTTCATGATGGGTATCGTCTAAGGGGTTTTTTGTATGCTGTGTACGAATCACATGATAGTTTTGAAATCCAATATGGCCGCCACGCCGAAATCACAAAATTTCATGATGGATATCGTATAAGGGGTTTTTTGGTATGCCGAGTACGAACTTTGGGTTAATTTAGCAATCCAAGATGACTGTCGCGCCAGGGTTGCAAAATTTCAAGTTGCATATCGTAGAAGGGATTTTTTGGTATGCTGAATACGAATTTTAGGTCAATTTTGCAATCCAAGATGGCCGCCGAACCACCGTTGTAAAATTTCATTTTGGATATCGTGAAAGGGGTTTTTTGGTATCTCAGTAAACTGACAGAAATCTCGCAACAGTGGCGCGGTGGCCATATTGGATTGCAAAATTAACCTGAAATTCTTACTCAGCATACCGAAAAACCCCATAAACAATATCCAACATGAAATTTAACAAAGGTGGCGCGGCGGCCATATTGGATTGCAAAATTATCATGAGATTCGTATTCAGCGTACCAAAATCCCCCTTAAACGATACCCATCATGATATTTTGTGATGACGGCGCATCGGCCATATTGGATTGCAGAATTATCATGTGATTCGTACTCAGCATACCAAAAACCCCTTAAACGATACCTATCATGAAATTTTGTGATTTCGGCGCGGCGGCCATATTGGATTACAAAATTATCATGTGATTCGTACTCAGCATACCAAAAAACCCCTTAGACGATACCCATCATGAAATTTTGTGATTTCGGCGCGGCGGCCATATTGGAATGCAAAATTATCATGTGATTCGTACTCAGCATACCAAAAAACCCTTAAACGATATCCATCATGAAATTTAGTGATTTCGGCGCGGCGGCCATATTGGATTGCAAAATTATCATGAGATTCGTACTCAGCGTACCAAAATCCCCCTTAAACAATACCCATCATGAAATTTTGTGATTTCGGCGCGGCGGCCATATTTGATTGCAAAATTATCATGTGATTCCTACTCAGCATACCAAAAAACCCCTTAGACGATATACCCATCATGAAATTTTGTGAGTTTGCGCGCGGCGACCATATTGTATTGCAAAATTATCATGTGATTCGTACTCAGCATACCAAAAAACCCCTTAAACGATACCCATCATGAAATTTTGTGATATCGGCGTGGCGGCCATATTGGATTTCAAAACTATCATGTGATTCGTACTCAGCATACAAAAAAACCCCTTAGACGATACCCATCATGAAATTTTGTGATATCGGCGCGGCGGCCAAATTGGATAGCAAAATTATCATGTGTATAGTACTCAGCATACCAAAAAACCCCTTAAACGATACCCATCATGAAATTTTGTGATTTCGGCGTAGCGGCCATATTGGATTGCAAAATTATCATGTGATACGATTTCAGCATACAAAAAAACCCCTTAGACGATACCCATCATGAAATTTTGTGATTTCGGTGCGGCCGCCATATTGGATTGCAAAATTATCATGTGATTCGTACTCACCATATCAAAAAACCCCTTAAACGATACCCATCACGAAAATTTTGTGATTTCGGCGCGGCGCCCATATTGGATTGCAAAATTATCACGTGATTCGTACTCAGCATACCAAGAAACCCCTTAAGCAATACCCATCACGAAATTTTGTGATTTCGGCGCGGCGGCCATATTGGATTGCAAAATTATCACGTGATTCGTACTCAGCATACCAAGAAACCCCTTAAGCAATACCCATCACGAAATTTTGTGATTTCGGCGCGGCGGCCATATTGGATTGCAAAATTATCATGAGATTCGTACTCAACGTACCAAAATCCCCCTTAAACAATACCCATCATGAAATTTTGTGATTTCGGTGCGGCGGCCATATTTGATTGCAAAATTATCATGTGATTCGTACTCAGCATACCAAAAACCCCCTTTAACGATACCCATCATGAAATTTTGTGATTTCAGCGCGGCGGCCATATTGGATTGCAAAAGTATCATGAGATTCGTACTCAGCGTACCAAAATCCCCCTTAAACGATACCCATCATGAAATTTTGTGATTTCGGCGCGGCGGCCAAATTGGATTGCAAAATTATCATGTGATTCGTACTCAGCGTACCAAAATCCCCCTTAAACGATACCCATCATGAAATTTTGTGATTTCGACGCGGCGGCTATATTGGATTGCAAAATTATCTCTTAGTCTTTCTGTTCCCGGTTTCCATTTCGGAGTTTCCAGTTCCATGATCCGATTCAAAATCGCAATAAAAACCATTTCTGCTAATAGTTTTGCAACAATTTTTTTAAAACCTTCTCCTTACAGAAACAAACACAACAAAAAAGAATTAGCGAAATCGGTCCAGCATTTCACGCGTGATGCCGTGACCACAGAAATCGGGCTTCATTTTTATATATTGTTTACATATCATCGAAGATTACAGGCATTATATTAAAATGCATTTCTGAACTAATTAAATGCTGAATCACAGTTTGCCACACTTAATTTTATGTTAGCATTTTTAATCTTGAAAAGAAGTGCCTAAGTTTGGCCCCTACATTAATGAGAGGTATCTAATACGTCAAACTGCAGCATCGGCAGCTTATTTCTTTCAAAAACCAGGCGTACGTCATTTTTTTTAACATGTCATGTATAGTGTTGCTATACGTGTAGAAACGAGATAGCAGCATTCACTAACCCCTTAGAGCGAGCGGAATGGAAAGACCAACGCACACAAACATAATTAATGTTTCGTCTGCTACTTATTGTACGTCTGTGAGTTTGAACCTCTACTTTAAAAAAAAAATGTGTCTCCAGAGTAGCGAAAAATCCTAAATCTATGGTCTCCGCAGCCTAAAAAAAAAAGAAACACGCATGCGCAATCGATGTTTGCGCCTTGGCGCCAACATTTTACATTTTAATACCAGTCGTACGGCCGAACTGTCAAACGTCACTGGCCGCCGACGCCCAACACCTTCGCGAGCGTTGGCGGGAACAGCGGTTGCGCGCCGAGCTTCACAAAATTAATTCTTATTTCTTTTATAGGAGTCGCACTACAGAAATACTTACTGTTTCATCATGCTGGATAACTGACGAAAATAACTAAACTAAATCCGAGGATATCCGATGTGTAATGGATTAATGAAATGTCGCTGAAAATTACGATGGTTAAAATGAAGTAGTATTCTTATGTTTTACCATGTAATTCAAAATAAAACCAGTTTTAAGTCTTATATTTTTTTATTTACCAAATATACACACAAACACGTTACCCAAAAATAAAAAAAAAGAATTTGTAGATACAAAATCTCCGAAAATAAATTTATCAATATTAGCGTATTTTCATTGCCAAAAATTGTCATCTTCACATGCTATTATAATTAATTTTACCTCGATTTGGGACGGAAATATTTATAACAGCTGTTAAACAACACCTTTTAAATGCAAAACAAGAATAATTGAATCAAAATAAACAAAAATATTAATAAAATAAAAGTATTAAAGTTATACATTTTTTGCGTATTTACATTGGCCAATAAAAAAAACTATTAATAAATATACACTGAAATAAATAAGTATATATTATAAAATAATATATCATTCAATGTAAAAAATAAAACCATAAATAAAAGCAGAATAAACTAAAATATTTAATACTTACCCCGTAACTAATTGGAACGCTAATGGCGGCTCAACAGAAAATTTATTTATCACAATCAACTCGAAGTTTCTGATGTTTTTTCTTTTAATGTTACTCTGCACGCTATGTTAATCATTATTATAAACTCATCCTGCATTATTTCCGGCCTGGATGAAAGAGGATAACACCGGATATAAACGGATATAAACTGGCATTAAGATGACCGTGGGCGTCGGAGCCGATGACAGTTCTGTCACTATAGTGCACGTGGGCGCCATAGTGGTAAACAAAGTTTTGTTTTGTTCGTAAAATAAATAAGTTTTTGTGTAAAAACATGTCTTAAAGCGAGGATTGTGGTAATTGTACACCACCAGACATTCTGGAAACTGCGTCAAACATGACCATGAACCTGTTACCGGCGAAATCAAGGAGCAACTATATATCACAACAAAATGAAATCAGGTATTATAGTATGAGAGTAGATAAAGTAGTGTATGACACTGTACATAACTTGGTCTTATAACACTCGTGTGATACTATAAAAAAACTCGCCTACGGCTCGTTTTTTTAAAACACACTCGTGTTATAAGAACCCTTATTATGCAACAGTGTCATAAACTACTATTATGTTTTTAGAATACCTTTTGTATTATATCGTCATTCGGTGCATAGTGAATGACACATTGCGGTGTGGATGTGGTCTCGGGATTCATCCTAGATAGGAACAAAAAAAACCGGCCAAGTGCGAGTTGGACTCGCCCATGAAGGGTTTTGTAGCAGCAAGTAACATAATATAAAAGTTCTTATAGTTCGTTGTAACTTTGATTGATATTTTAACACGTTCGCAGTGGTAGTGATTTTCCTAACCGAAAATTGCGGTTTATGACGTATTAAAAAAACCTACCAGCTCTATCTCGTTTAAATAAATTTTCGTTGGTAGTTTTTATGGCAATGTACCTACATCATATATTCTTTTTAGACTTATCACTCTCTTAGTTTAGAAGTTAGAGGGGGGGGGACACACATTTTTCCACTTTGGAAGTGTCGCTTGCGCAAACTATTCACTTTAAAAAAAGAAATAGTATTTATTAACAAGTAACAATAAAAATACATTGAACAATTAAATTAAAAATATTTACAGAAAAAGAAGGGGAGTGGGGGAGGCGGAGTAAAAACAATGTGCAAGACTGTCGCAACCCTCGTCTAGGTGTCAAAGAATTCCTCCCCATCGCAATCGACTGGTAAGGTTCCCATAAGGCTGGCCGCATTGCCACGTTGGATGGCAATGCTTATTCTCTGAGCAAGAAAGAGGCCAGCCTTATGGTCACGAGAAGCATCGACCAAACGCTTTGTAATATCTTTATATAGCACACGCGCACTTGGGCCCCCCGCGCCCAGTGTCTCGACTCCAAACGGCTCAAATATATAATTTGCAACTAAATTATTATATTTGCGCCGCTTGAGAGACTCGGCAGATGCAGCAGCAGCACAAGCGCAGCCTGCCGTGTTAGGAAGATGAGAAGGCGCAAGGGTGTCGGCACAAGTTGCGTCCCACACCAAAGGTCTTCCCATCTTCCATGGTACTAAAGACATTCCATCCTGTCTCTTGCCATCGTCGCGCGCCAAACCATTTGGTTCAAGAACAGCTGGAACGCCGGCGGTGGCAAGAGCGCGGCGGAGAATGTCATTAAGGTGTGCATTACGTGACATACGACCTGCGCTTCTGCTGCACGAAAGCCCGTGGTGCCCAAGGGAGTCAACTGCTTCTCCACAGTGACATCGATGAGGAGAGACGCAAGGAGCACCCAAACGAAGGCAAGCGGCAATTCTGAAAGTAGTGTCGTCCAACATAGTACCTATATTGGGCGACGGAAGAGCCTGAAGCCAGACACCTGATTCCCATTCTCCCACAGCCAATAGGCGAGCGCGCTCTGCTACGTTTGAGCAAGTGTTCAGTAAAAGAGTTCTGACTCTGTTGCAGAGTGGCCTTTCCCACTGTCTCTGGGAGCATGGGTAAGTTGGCAAAACAGTATCTGGGCAACTCATTTTCCAAGCATTAATGGCTTCAATCTTACCTGGCACCTCAGAATTAACCAGTGTAGGTAACAAGATTTTCCTGGTCAATTCTTCAGTGCCATGGATTGAAGACAAAAATGCTGGTAAACTTACATCCGAAATTTTGCGAACGCCGAGGCCGCCCAAGCGTATTGGTTGAAGCCACGCTCGGTCATTCAAATCTGCGTTTAAAATTGTACAAAGTGTGTTTTGTATAATTTTGTCCATTTTCTCCAAAAGTGCCGAATGTTTAAATAATTGAGTTGAACGAAGGGTGTGTGTTAATTTTGGGACGAAAAGACAGTACCGAAGAATTGTGTAAGCTGAATGAATATTGATTTGAAGCAGTCGGTTTGAAACTGCACAAAAATTTTGAATTTTCTCTTCAATAAAAGAATCATAGGCATCTTCAAGAACGGGTGAACCTAGAAGTAGGAGAGAACTTTTTTGTAAAAGTTTTAAATTTGTTCTTCGCTGACTTATTATTTATACTTATTTTGTACAGGGATAGCCAATTAGATGAATACAAACAATCAGAGGCTACCGACCAAAAGCCACAAGTAGGTATCCTACCTAATAGCCTACGATTGGGAGCCCCAAATAAATCCTCGGAAGGATACCCCTGGACTCCCAACAGACCCTCGGCTACCATTACGGCCTGGGTTTATTCCGCTTCGTCGGGGCGTGCGTGAATCCCTCACGACAGTCTGGGTTCCTAGGTACCCTATTCACGAGACTTCGCTGTCCGTCTATCTGTACGTCATGATGCTGTATCTCAGGAACCGTGATAGCTAGAGAGCTGTTAAATTCAGATGATATATTTCTGTTGCAACTATGACAACAATTACTACAGTCAGAAAAAGTAGCGGTAGTGCTAAGGGTTATTTAGTGTACCTACTTTTCCCTTGACACTACTATTTGCCAGTAGTATTAGTAGTGTCCGTATGAATTGAGGAGCCACCTCACTTTTTAAATTAAGTTTAAATGAAGTCCTTATTTAGTAGACAATCATAAAAAAATCAGAACAATTTTTGGAATTTGTAGGCGAATAGATAAAAAGTTAGATTTATGTCAAAGTGGCTCCTCAATCTAAACATCTGGATAAAGGAGTTATTTGAATCTCTTAACGAAACTAATATTATGTTATCGATTTCCCTTTTTGTATCATTTAGTAGGCATTACGTACTTAATACGTATGTTAACTACTAACGATCTCCGTCCTATCGTACTGGAATTCAAGAAGTTACGAAGAGTTTAATTTTGCTCCTCAATCTTCAGATTAGGTTAGCTTTCAATAACCATTTTAATGGAAATCTAATTTGTGTGTGTGTGTTCGGCAATACGGCTCACCACCTTTTACGTGGGACAAATTATACAAAGGTGAAATGTGGGCATATAATATGCCTCTGTCTACCCCTTCGGTATGTAATTTGAGCCAAAATAATGCAACGGGAAAACACGCGATCGGAATATTCGCGGAATAGTCGCGACGGGGAATCTTTCTATTTCTCTTTCTCTCTTACGCAAACGAAGTTGCGCGGGTCAGCTAGTTCATTCATAATTCCTAGCCAGCTATGTTCAGGTTTTCATCTCACAAATGTATTTTGACATACAAAATAATATGAAGGCAATTTCGCTTATTGAAATAAATATACACATATATAAAATAACACAGTTTTAGTAAAATTACTTAATACAATTTGAAATGTTTTGACGTTTATCAAAAATAAGACCAATTTTTTTATAAAAAATTCAGCTGTCATGTGTCACAAAAAAGTTTAAAAAGTACCGACTAAGGAGAATTAATATGAACTATGAGGCAAATGCCCCCAATTTTTTTTTCTAACCCATTTAAAACATGTTAAATGATAAATTTCAATAAAATAAAATACACGTCTCCCATCAATTCGGTTAAAGATGTTTTATGCCAAATTTGAAGAAGATCGGACCAAGGAATCACGTAGTCCCATACAAACTTTGCAACCCTTGTTTACCCCCTTAGAAGTCGAATTTTCAAAAATCCCTTCTTATTGCTCGCCTACGTCACTTAAGGAGCATTTGTGCAAAATTTCATGCTTTTAGACCCAGCGGTTTAGGCTGTGCGTTGATCGTCAGTCAATCAGTTCTTGTTTTTATATAATATGTTTTTATATAATAGACTAGCTGATGCCCGCAGCTTCGCCCGCGATGGCGCTGTATGTGAAAAATGATTTTCCCGCTTTTCTGTTGAAATTTTTCCTGAATTTTCTTTGCTATAAACCTCACGGAGCCCGAGATCTATCCATCGAATGCAAAACCGTGGAAATCGGTTCGTGCGTTCTGGAGTTATAGCGTCAGGAAGGAAAACCCGACTTATTTTTATATAATAGATAGATTAGGTAATGATAATAAATTGTTGTAAAAATTTCAGTTGGTGCAGGTAAAACAAATCTGGATATTGCTGTATTGATGTTTCTAAATTTTTAATAAAATCACGGATAGTACTTTGAATTTGCCGTATTTCATATTATGTAAAGAGATATGTATTTATTTGGTCTTTAGTATAAAATATTACAATAAAATTTTTAAAAGAAAATGTTAGAAACCTCAATAGCGTTTTTGAAGACCTATCTATAGGTAGATACCCTACATGGTTTTGATGAAAAAAAAAATTTTGAGTTTCAATTCTGATTATGGGGACCCCCAAAATTAACTGCTTTTTTTCTAGTTTTATATAAAAGAATCTTAATGCGGTTCACAGAATACATCTAGTTACCAAGTTTCAACAGCATAGGCTTTATAGTTTCGGAGAAAAGTGGCTGTGACACACGGACGGACAGACAGACAGACAGACAGACAGACATGACGAATCTATAAGGGTTCCGTTTTTGAAATTTGGCAACGAAACTCTAAAAAAGGGCCTTTTACATCTAAAGCAGGACCAATGTTACCAATCGAAGCCTTTTTCGGCCCAGAGACCATCTGTCTTCATGACCGGAGGCCTGGGTACGGTGGGTGGAATGCTCGGGAGTGGGAGTTTCGAGTAAAAAGCAGAATAGCACCCGAACCAGCCCTAAGATTTATCTCACGTTTTTGGTTATTCGACCGTAAGGCATTTAAAATTATTTATGTTATGATACATACTTGGCCTTTTGAAAATTGGTATTTCGATTTCGGGTATTTTGGGCTAGTGACTTAAGTAAAGGGCTATTTCTACTCGTTGCTTAAATTTGATGGTCACACGCTTATATTTTCTAAACCGTATGAGTTAGAAAGAAATGTTTTAAAATGGTGGATAAAACAGCTATTAAGCTATAAAATACATGAAATTTGTTGCAATAGAAGTAAATATTCATACCAAAAATCAACACGAAAGGTCAAAATCGGGGTCATTTTTCGCATTCTACTCGTGTCACACTTCCCGATTCAGTTAAACATTAGGTTACTGCTTCACCAAATTTCCATAGATTTTGAAGTTATATACACTAAATTCACCGTGATAACATACACTACACACACAGTATTACAAAAAAAATCTTGTAACTATTGTTTAGAACTTAAAACACAATATACGTCGGTCACACGAATGTAGGTACTTTAGATTTGCGTAGTAAACGGTTGACTGTTGACCAAAACGACCGCCCCAATAACAAAACTCAACTTAACTGAACGTTATTGGTCGACCGGCATCGCAAGAGTGCAACGTGTTTCTTCTGGCTCCATGAGAAAAAAAAAATATCGGTAAGTTTCTACATTTGACACTTAATTCGAGTACCTACTTTTCGTGGGTGACTTTTTGTACATTGTATAATAGCTATTGAAGTCAGAGTCAATTCATCGAAACCGCAAATAAATAGAGATATTTATGTAGTATTTGATTTGAACCGTAACGGCTAAACTTTGTCGGAATTTGAAAAAAAGATCTATTTTCGTTACCTTCGTGTCACATCCTTCGTGGCATTTTACCCACGAAGGTGAGTTTATGCCACGAAAGTGATCTTTGACTAGTTTCAGTAAGAGTGGTACTCGTTTAGATTCGTATTGTAGTATGTAGCGGAATGAAAGCAGAACAAATAACTAGGTTTCTACAATCATGGCAAATGACAGAGCAATACCTGTAACATTCCGTGTCATGCCCTTTTATAGGAGTAGAAATCCCACCGGACGTTATGCCAGATCCCACAGTCCATACCGTCTAAAACTCACACCGTACCTACTTACCCGTCTAGTGCTAGGCGCCGCCCCGGGTAACTCCTTAGAAAGATGTATCAGGGTACCTGACAGGCTTAGGCTATCACCGTGGCCTCGCCTACGGGTTTGGGTGTTATCTTGCGTCTTTTGGGTTAGTCCAGGTGCAATTCCGCTTCTTGAGGCGTGCAGCATGCTAAGAAATTTCACGTCATGCCAATGTTTTGGCTCTCGAGGCGTAGACCTGTGACCCTTCGCATCCAAGTCTCAAGGACAGATCCCGGGAAAGAGTCATGCCACTTAAAGCTTAATTAAGGCACTTAATACCTTATACTTATATCAACTAATATACATTTAGGTAGTACTCGTCGAGTTTTCCGGCGAAGCGGTTTGTTACTACTCTCGAGAACAACTCGTAAACATGTCTAAGGAGTGAGATGGCTCTGTAATTCTTCAGCAAGGTCTTGTCACCTTTTTTGAAAAACAGAGCCACCGCACTTCGCTCCACGCTTTAGGTGTTTGTACCTGTTGGAGGACGGAATTAAAGAGACTCGTCAGCTCTTTCAGAACTGGAGTCCCGCCAGCTTTAAGAAGCTCACTTGTAATTCCGTCCTCTCCAGGGAATTTATTGGTTTTTAGTTGTTTGCGAGCCGCCCTGACCTCGCCCTGGTCAATATCCGGAATGTCTTCCTCTTCGGTATAGTGGCGCGTGAGTGGGGCTCTGTGGTCACAGTCGCTAGGTCCCATCGGTTTTTTTCCGTGATGCATATATAAATATTATGTGGTCTCTATAGAAGCTTTTAACTTCTTCGAGAATCTCGAACCTCGAGGCCACGGTTTTGCCACCCGCTGTTTTCAATTTGGTCAGACGGGGTCTTTGAAGCTGTTGCGCAAAGACTTTAGTACCCCAATTTTGTTCGATCGCTGCCTCGACGATGTTGGTGTTATAACGTCTGAGGTCGCATCGTATCAGCTTTCGGATTTTGATGTTTAAAGCTCTCTGGTCTGACGAAGACGTATGCATAGATGGCGTTTGCCGTCTGATTCTCATGAGCTCGAGAGTCTCGGGCGAAAGCTTGGAACACCTATTTTTGCTTTTTCCAGACAGAAACCTTCGGGAGACTTGTTGTAGCGTCCTGACTACAGTGTCGGCCTTATCGTGATCCTTGCCAGTGGTTTCCAGCAGATCGAAACGATTTTGAAACTCCAATTGAAACTTCTCGGCACACAAAGCTATTTGGAGCGCAGTAGGTCGGAGAGTAGGCTTCATCATCCGGGCCCTTTCGGCGCGGAAGTCTAAATTCAGAGATGCTCGGACGAGTTGGTGATCACTTCCGGTATTAAACCTGTTGATCACTGAGACATCTTTAAATATACACCTCTTGTCCGACATGACGAAGTCTATCTCGTTCCTTGTGACCTTGTAGAGGCTTCGCCGAGTCCACCTTCTTGGAAGCTTCTTCTTAAAGAATAAGTTCATCAAGAAGAGCCCCTGAGCCTCAAGAAAGTTGATAAGCATACGCCCCCGGTCATTTCTACGCCCCACACCAAAGGGTCCGATTTTCGTTTCACGGCGTTCTTATACTCCCACTTTGGCATTGAAGTCTCCCATCACAACATTGTAGTGAGTCTTGGGCCTCTTGGCAGCACATTGTAATGCTTTCACCACGTCCTCGTACACAGTCTCAACTGCCTCGTCAGTGCTTCTCGAAGTCGGGGCATAGGTACACCTGAATCACCTTCAGGGAGTACCTGTTGGTGAGTCTCAGTATTACGTATGCTACCTGAGACGAAACATTGCTGATCTCCACAATGCTGCTAACGAGGTCCTTTTGCACCATAAAGCCGTCACCGCCCTCGGAAGAATGTCTTCCATCACCTTCCCGAAAGTACAATAGGTCGCCCGACGCAAGGGTTAGCGTGTGGAGGACACGCTAACCCGCTCTTTCTTCGAACTCCGCACAACCCCAGTATGTGCTAGTTTATGCGACCCAGTTCTACCTCGAGTTCGGTGAGCCGATCGTCTAGGCGCAGAGTGCTTCCATTATAAGTAGCCAGGTACGGACAATCTCACACAAGATCATCTAGCTAGCCCAAATTAAGACAATATGAGCTTATGCTGTGGGATCTAGATAACTGATAATTTGCTACTTTGTGCCAAAGAGATGTACTGTGTTATTTGGTTCCAGAATAACTTTTACGTCAAAAGCATGTGTATAGGACCTGGTAATTGTTTTAGTTAACTAGCTGTTACCATATAACTGCCGAATGAACATATATTAACTTATAATTAGTATTTAAATAATGATTAATAATGTCTGTAAAGCTACTGCGTCACCTTTGTGGATCGTCGCGTCACCTACGTGGGATCTAATAATTCAAACCGTTATTCTTCCAAATCTTACTCAAAATTTAACTTTTTAACTTATATATGTAACTTATCTTACCGAAAGCTTTGTGTTTGTTTACAAAAATAGTTGAAATAATCGGTATTTAAAATTTACCATGAAGGTGACGATGAGAATCGTAAAAGTAGAAATAGCCAAAGGCATTCTGATTTCGGGTATTGTAATATATAACCGAGACAGCGGCAAAGGCACCGCAGGTTAGTCTTCTTCGACCCAGAGAAGTAAAGGCATCTGTCTTCATGACCGGGGGCCTGGAGACCCAAGGAACCAACTTCTACTCGTTGATGTTCTCCGGAATAAGCCCAGGATAACACCCAAACCACAAAAAAAAATTATGTTATAACTGTCTCCAATGAGTTGGAGACAGTTCTAACATAATTATAATTTTTAAGATCTTCAGCTAACCTTCTAGTTGATGTTGGGATCTCACCAAAGTTCGCAGATCCAATTAATCTGGAAATTTGACAAGCCTTGTGACCCAGTGGTGAGTGTGCCTAACTACGGATTCGGAGGTCGTGGGTTCGATTTAAATAAGATGGTAAAGGGTGCTTTTTTTAGTAGACTACGCAGCTTTACCTACTACAAGGATGTGAAAGCTAAGCTATGAAACCATGTGACCGCTTCGGAGCAGGGCGAGTAAGGGGGCAGGGGAGTTCATATCACACATACCTAATAAACATAGTAAAGTTGAACCTGTTCCCGCCAACGCTAAGCTAATAAGGACCAGTGAATAATCGATAGATATCAAACACATCTACAATAACGTAGCATATAATATCTCAAGAAAAATCACCCTAAGTGTATTTTTAGCTTTCCTGCGAAACCGGCCGGGTCGCTATCAGGTGCTCCCTCAATTTACAAACAATGTAGGACGCCGATTGAAAGCGCATGCGTAAAGATTTTCCACCCCTGGAACAGTCGCTACTCGGTAGCTTTCAACAACATACGGATCACAAAAACATATCTAGCGGTTTCGAAAAAAGGATTGGCAATAGAAAAAATCAAAATGAGCAACCAATTTCAAAACGCAGCTGTGACAAAATGCTTGAAAACCTTATTATTCATTTTCAACATCATATTTTGGGTAAGATGTGCTTATTATTTTGAACAAATTATCCACAGATTACACAGTCATTGTTAGCGGCAAATATCTTAGTAAGTTTTATTGTGTATGTAATATGAAGTAACATTGTTTGATTAGGTAATATCAAAGATATGTTTATCAATATTGTAATTCCTAAGATGAATATGTAGCTACGTGAGTACCTAATGATTTTTATAAGAAATGTTTTAAGTAAGAATATCCAAGATGTAAGCTATGCATATATTAAGAACAAAACGTAGGTATATTGTGGGTAATTGTTTATGTTTAGCTAAGCACTAACAATGGCAATACAGTATAGGTAATGTATGCAATATCGCATGGAACCCACAATTGCTTATAGATTTTCTCAGTAACGATGAAAACGAATGCATAATGTACTGTTTATTATCGGTAAATACTGTTTGAATATATTAAACGACAAAGGCACGCACTGAAAAGCAATTTATTGCAGTTTTAGGAAAAGGCCAATAGAAATCAAGTGAAACTGGTCCCAATTTCCATGTTGTACCTACATACAAACCTTTTTTAGGGTTTCGTACCCAAAGGGTAAAAACGGCCATCCTTCTGTCTGTCTGTCCGTTGCGAGGCTGTAAGTACCTATCTCGTGAACCGTGATAGCTAGAAAGCTGAAATTTTCACAGATTATGTTCCTGTTGCGCTATAAAAACAAATACTTACTAGAATAGAAAAATTATAATGGAGATAGATGGATAGATTCTCCCATACAACAAACGTATTTTTTTTTTGTACGGAACCTGTGCCCGAATCCGAATGAGACTTGTTCGGTTTTTTTATATATCTACGTTGGCACCTGCTACCAAACTCTTAAATGAATGAATTATTTCTACAGTTAACAGGATTACTGATGTTCGTCGGGGGAATACGGGCTGAATACGACCCGCACAAGTACATGGACCTCGCGTTAGATCCTTCAGGGACCGCGTCGTATGTTATGATTGGACTCGGCAGCATAATGCTGATCATCACAACTATTGCGTTCTCCTCCATCGTCAAAGGCCAACCTGTTCTTCTTTATACCGTAAGATTATTTTATTTAAACTAAGTATGTAGCTTTTATATTTTATCACTTTTTTGTGCTTTTCTCGCGTTCTTGAGAGAATGTGGAGCGCACATTATACTCCTAGGTCCTACCTACATCTTCTGTTAAATAAAATTACTAGCTGATGCCCGCAGCTTCGCCAGCGTGAAATTTGTTCCTGATCCCGCTTCCCGCGGGAATTTATTCCCGGGATAAAAAGTAGCCTATGTTATTCCAGACTATTATATATTCCTATACCAAATTTAAGCCAGATCCCTTCAGCCGTTCGAGCGTGAAAGAGTAACAAACATCCACACTCACAAACTTTCACATTTATAATATTAGTAGGATCATCTATTTAATTAAACGACGTTATGGGCTAGATGACGTTGCGTGAGATTGTCCACAAATATAAAAATATATATAAAATATAATACGTTGCACCAAGACATAATGAGGTAAAAGAATTAGTCTGCTGAGAGTAGAGTCTAGTGGTCTAACGTATAGGGCGTCTGACCCGGCAAGTTAGAAGACGCAGGTTCGAGTCCTGCTCGAGATTACACATTAAATTTGTACTTTGTTACCCAGAAATGTAACATATGATCACGCCTTTTATCCCCGAAGGGTTAGGCAGAGGTATATTATATGCCCACATTTCACCTTCGAGAACCTTACATACATACATACATATGGTCACGCCTTTATCCCCGAAGGGGTAGGCAGAGGCATATTATATGCCCACATTTCACCTTTGTATTATTTGTCCCACGTAATAGGTGGTGAGCCGTATTGCCGTGTTTAAATGGACAGGCGCAGGTTGTGACTGCCTGCTGTTGAAATAAAGCCTTCAACATAGCTTACCGACTGCCATTTTACTGGCAACCGGGACCAACGGCTTAACGTGCCTTCCGAAGCACGAAAACGCTCAAATAAATGTCACAAAGTGATCACATGGATGGTCACCCATCCATGGACCGGCCATAGTGAAAGTTGCTTACTGCAGTGATCGTTTACAGAACACTGAGTCCGCGGGGCCACGAGCGCTTCTTCGAGAACCTTGTCCCACGTAATAGGTGGTGAGCCGTATTGCCGTGTTGATAATTTGATATGGTCAGGCAGGCGCAGGTTATGACTGCCTGCTGTTGAAATTTTTCAAGCTGCCCATAGGTCTTCAATTTTGACTGACGACTGTCATTTTACTGGCAACCAACGGGTTTACGTGCCTTCCGAAGCACGGAAACGCTAGCAAATAAATGTAACAAAATGGTCACGAGATGGTCCCCCATCCATGACCGACTAGGTACTATTATTATCTTCTTGTGGGGACGCCAGCATCGCCGTCGGACGATCCGACCGCCTGTATTGCCGCCATATAGCCCGATATCCATTTAGTCCAGTATGACCGAACACAGTAAATGTGGTTTATTGCAGTGATCGTTTACAGAACAGAGTTCGCGGGGCCACGAGCGCTTCGAGCACCCAGAAAAGTAGATACCTAATAATACAACTTGATACCCAACTACCTATTATAATGTTTTCAGTACGGTGGATTCTTAGCCTGTATTTTCATGATGAATGCGGGTATGGGTGCTGCAATGTTGTGCTACCGTGATTCTTTCGGCGATGCCATGCGGGAGGCATACACTGAGAGCATTCTAACTTCAAACCAAACCAAAACTAATATGGACATGACTCAAGAAAGTGTAAGTAACAATGTGATTTTTTTCGATTATTCCCAGTTGTTCCGTTGAAGTAGTTCCGTGGCGGAACTAGTGAGACTTTTTTTCCCAGTTGTCCCGCGGAACAAAGCATCAATAATTCAGTTCCCATTAGTTCCGCGGAACAAAGTATAAATGAAATACTAATAAATTCATTCCCAGTAGTTCCGCGGAACAAAGCATAAATTAAAATCTAATAAATTAAGTCCCAGTAGTTCCGCGGAACAAAGCATAAATTAAAAACTAATAAATCAAGTCCCAGTAGTCCCGCGGGAGAAAGCATCACTTACATACGAATATTTTATGTTCCCATTAGTTCCCTCGGTCTCTTACGGATTTTTTAAAAAAATGAAGATCGACAAAACAAATGAAGATCAATAAAACAAATGACGGTTGGAAAAACAAATGACGATCGAAAAAACATATGCAGATCAATAAAACAAAAGACTATAAGCAAGTTGATAAGGTCAAAGTTACTTGCAGCCATATTTTGTAATCTAAATGCGATTACCATTCAAAAAATAGGTGCAAGCAATTCTCTACCTTATGAACATGCATAATATTTATTTATTTTGTATATATTTGTGGTCTGTGATGTCTATAAACGCCTAGAAGCACATTTTTAGGGAAATGTCATTAAGGTCGAGAATTGCTCGCATATAATTTTTTGAATGGTTATCGCATCTAGATTACAAAAAAAAGGGCCATGCAAATTTCGACCTTATGAGCATGCATAATATATATTTATTTTTTATATATTCGTGATCTGTAACGTCTATAATCGCCTAAATTTAGCACCATTTTTAGATAAGTGTCATTAAGGTCGAAAATTGCTTGCACCTAGTTTTTTTATGGTAATCGCTTCAGAATACAAAATATGGCTACAAGTAACTTTTGACCTTATCAACTTGCTTATAGTCTTTTGTTTTATTGATCTGCATATGTTTTTTCGATCGTCATTTGTTTTTCCAACCGTCATTTGTTTTGCTGATCTTAATTTTTTCGTCGATCTTCATTTGCTTTGTAAATTATTTAACTACTTCATACTTTTAAACTACATATATATGTTCTTCGTATCGTTCCCTAAAAGATCCATTTTTCATAAAAAATAAAAATGCTTTAAGGTTTGGAGTGGACATAATATAATGTCCATAAAGATCCATGATAGTTACGGCTACGGAACTATTGGGAATAGAAAAGTTTCACTAGTTCCGCTACGGAACTACTGAGAATAGAAAAGTCTCACTAGTTCCGCCACGGAACTACTGAGAATAGAAAAGTCTCACTAGTTCCGCCACGGAACTACTGAGAATAAAAAAGTCTCACTAGTTCCGCCACGGAACTATTGGGACAAAAAGTCTCACTAGTTCCGTCGCGGAACTACTGCCGTGGAACAACTGGGAATGAAGGATATTTTTTTTGTTAAAAGGCGATACCACGGAACAAAAATTAGTGTGATCCACAAATACCTACTTGTCTCGAGAGTCTGGGTGTTTCTATGTATTCATTTTTTTTCACTAAACCTCAACTTAAATATAAAGGTACCTACGTGTCCGTTGTCCTGGCACCCACGACACAAGCAAGTTAATCCTAACTTACTTCGGGATAAGATGGCGTCTGTAAAAAAAATCCATGACTATCTGCCGAATGGCATTTCTGCGGAATGCTAAAAATTTGTGTGGTGCGTAGGTACGTGTTTCCGCACTATTTTTTCGCTCGTCTATAACTCCCAAACGAAATCCTTTGGAGGATTCTTGCGATGAAGATATATTCTTATGTAGGTATTAGGTACCTATACCTTCATCGCAATCGCATCTTATATTGTTAGCACGTGTCTGAGGAAAATACTGGCAGAAATACCGTTCTTTGTTACGAGCTTATTTACAACTAGCTGTTCCCCGCGGCTTCGTCCGCGTAGAAGTCGTTATCGCGTTAAATCAGTATCTATTCTCCTTTTGTGCGGTCAGTTAATAAGTAGATTATGTCCTTCCCTTGAACTCAAACTACATAGATACCAAAGTTCATCAAAATCAGTTCAGGCAACCGATTTTGGTGAAATAGACAATATTAGGTAGGTATACAATAACAATAACAGACAGACAGACAGAGTTACTTTCTCATTTAAAATATTAGTAAGTATAGGAATTCTGTATTACCTACCCTGTATTTCCCAGTTCCGCTGCTGCGGTGTATTCAACTACACGGACTGGACACTGATGTCACCGCTGAAGGTGATCCCGCGCTCATGCTGCTCCGACAAGGCCAACTGTGTCACAGCCAACTACAGCAAAGTCTACCAACGCGTAAGTTTCCTCACATATGTATCTTATTTCTGTTGCATCTATAGAGCAAGCAAGAAAATGCAAAGAAAAACAAATAAGGTAGGTATGTATTCCGCTTTTCCCACCCTGGTGGGATGGCCGGGTGGGGTAGGTGGAACGGCAGGCATAGATTCAGATGCAATGGTATTCATTTCTGAAGGCATCTTTATCCCCCGTAAAAATAAGTAAATCTTAGGCTAGATAGAGATACCTACCTATATCTATTATGTAGCCTAAAAATTAATGGTTAGATAAAATAAACAGATTTCAATTCTTGAGCAAGTCAATGGATATATGCACCGTCTTACCTAACTAGGTACCTACCACAAATTAGAGATAGAACAGATGGAACAAGAAAGGCTTGAGATCGTTCTCACCAGACTGTCTCTTCTCTAACACGTTTATTGTGAAAGTGAAAGTTCAATCCGATTGACGTTGTCATTTTTGTTTTATTTCTTACTTACTAGGTCACGTGACCTCAGGGCCTGATTTACCCATAAGCTAACTAAGCTGAAGCTTAGGGCGCCAGGATCAAGGGGGCGCCTGGCGTTGGGCTCGGCGCGGGGCTGTGACTTACGGTGCTCCCAAAAAGGAGCACACAAAACATCTAGCAATTTTTAACAGATTTTAAAAACTCCTAACAACATGTAAACTTGTTATTTAACATTTTGTAACACCAAAGTACATATTACAATATTTGGTAATTTTGTGAAAATACAAATACGTGCGTTAAAATTGAATTCCTGCGTCCATCTTCCTGGCAGCGTGGTAGTAAATACGACAGCTCCACCCGTGGCGCGTTCAAGGCACCCAGGAACCAAAGTGAATGGGTGTCCAGCTTTTTGGCGGGTAGAAGCATCAGGGCCGTCGATAACTGCAGCTGTTCTGAATGCATGGCCATAAACGCTGGAGTACCACAAGGCTCAGTGTTGTCCCTCACTCTGTTTCTGCTGCATATCAATGACATATACTTATATTGTCTGTTGACGGCATTCATTGTTATGCGGACGACACTTGTTACACGGGCCGCACCGGTATCTCTCGGGCTGCAGTGGAAGAAAGCTGTGAACAACTTTTGTCTGAAATCGAGACTACTCGCACTAGAGTGTCCGATTGAGGAAAACAAAATCTTGTTCAATTCAACCCTACTAAGACACAAGTTTGTGTATACACCGCAAAGAAAACACAATTTACTGTAACGTCACAATTTCAGGGCACAACTCTCTCCATCTCTGACAGTATATGTATCCTTGGTGTTGACACCTCCAGTGACGTTGAATTCCGAAATTATTTGGAGAATAAGGCCAAGCTGGCGTCCAAGCCGCTCGGTGTGCTCAACAGGGCGCGGCGGTACTTTACTGCGGCGCAAACACTGCTTCTGTTTAAGTCGCAAGTGCGGCCGCAAATGGAGTACCTACAGCTGCCTCTGCTGGGCAGGGCACCTGAATATCAGAATGAATTGACTGAATTCTTCCATTCGACTCGGTGCAGAGGCGAGCCATGAGAGTGGTCAACGGTCCCATGCTTGCAGGTGGTGTGGAACCTCTTCGCGACAGGAGAGACTTTGCCTCCTTGTGCGTGACCACCGGTACATCTGGTGGGCCGTATGCTTGTCTGCCACCTTGGTGGTATAAAAAAAGTGTGAGACGGTGAAACCGGTCATGGAGTAGTGGCTGGAAAGCCACCATCGCAGCCTCACCTACCGAATGCCACAGATACTTACTGGACACGAGTGCATCAGTAAGTATCTGCGGCGGAAGTTAACATCCGAGTGTCAGCACTACGGTGACTGCAGCGAGTATACGCTCAGCATATGCACTGCAACCTCGTTGCGCGCCTGGACGTAGATGTTCTCACGCTGGAGACCGTGGTGAGAGCCTGAGAGCCATGGTCTTCAATGGGTGAAAATACGACGCCACTGAGTCTTTTTGCGAGCAAGTCATGTTTGCGAAAGAGGCAGCGGGATAGGAACTCCCTCCGTAGTTCCGTAGTCGACGGCGGGTTCGTCGCACACTGCAATACGCTCAGGACTACCCGCCTCCATCACGGAGGGCCTGAGAACGGCGAGTTGTTATCTTGCCATTCTTACGGAAGCAGATCAGGAATATAGCGTGACTTTTCACTCCTCAAAGAAATAGGATAGTACCTATTTCCTTTCCCCGATACACCCGAATCCCCCCAAGAAATCAGATAAAACCCAAACCCAAGGGAGGAACTGCGATGGCGTACAAAGTCTGTTTCGTAGACTTTGTCCGCCATCGCAGTTCCTCGGGCGTAGCAGCCCAACAGATGAGCCAATTTTGCGGTTTTCTATGCTTGAAAGCCAATGTGCCTGGGACATCCCAGCACATCAGCTTTCGAGCCCTTCTTAGCTATAAATTTTGCATATCATCAGCTCACTTCCTGAGTTATGAAGGGATTTCACTAAGATTCACTGGTGCGATTTATCGGAAACTGGATGTACCTACCGAGGTACTTAGGACTTGTAATTTAATTACATAGTTGCAGCTGGGGGCGCATATTCATAGCTAGCTAAGGGCGCGCGAAACCCTAAATCAGGCCCTGCGTGACCTAGTGACGTAGTTTAATGCAACAGAGTCACAGACTACAGACAAAGTCTCGACATAAGCCCCTCTTTACTCTATTTTATAGAGGGGCTAAAACTCATGTAGGTATCTATGTATTTTTTTTCACACCGCTTCTGCTACACACACTCGCGCACAAATCAGTATCGAAAATTCGGTTGAGAATCGCCTGACCTCGTGTCTGTGAATGAGTTGTCTTGTCTATTTGTGCATAGTCTCTGTGAAGGAGTTGTCTATGTGTGCGTGGCCTCAGTGAATTTTGTATAAGGTTTCCATCTGTACTATCTCCAATTTGTGTACCTACACTTACAAGCTCTGATATCCTACTTATATAGAATACAGGCCCAAGAAGAAAATTAGGTAGGTACTGTGTGAAATGGGTGCTATTACATTATTCTATCAGATTTGGCGGATACAGGTGAGCCAATTAATTAAATCGGTGTAACGCCGCGCCGTTCATTCCTGGACGAAGATCTCTCCCAGGCAGGTCCAGCAGGTAAGACTGGCTTGGACCTCCAAGATCTCGTTAGGTCCTGTTGTCATTCCGGACCATTTCACTTTTGTACTCACCTAAGTAATTTTGCAGGTAGGTGATCCTGTAGGTAGTCTACAATTTATATATACCTACCTAACTGAAAATCGTTTTACAATACAGGGTTGTTACGAAGTGATCACCCAGTTTGTGCACGACTACATGCACGTTATAGTGGCCGGCGGGCTCGGCATGGCAGCAATGCCACTCGTCGGAATGCTGCTGTCTTGCGTCCTCGCCAATCACGTCAAGAAATCCAAATACGACTCTATAAGTTGTTAACCTGCCATTTTCATACTTCAATTGCTCAAATATTTAAACGACTGACGCTAACCATACTGGACAAATTCGGCCATAAATTTTATATTGTTCGTTTTTTAACGAATTTAGTTTTTAACAGATACAGTAAGTATCTGTCTATTAGTTCTGTAAGATTTATTATAAGTCTATTCTATTCTGTGTGAAATATTTAATAAAATTGTATTATTCCGTATTTTAAATCTTATTAAAGTTGAGGCAAGTACTAAGAGGAGTATCTAACTATTGGTGTTTCTATTTAGACATCCCAATTCCCGCCATAAGGTGAGCGTCAGAATGGCCGGTCACTACCCATAGATCACATCGAAACAGTTATAGAGAGTTGCTACCTAGTTGCTACTAGTTGCTACCAATCATTAAATAGTTGCTACCTTAAGCTTATAGCTAATTTCAAAAATTTTACAGCGCCTTTGCTTGTTTAGCGTTCCGTGTCACTGCGAAGCATCTGTAGACCCTTGCGAAGGTCCTGGGGTATCCTTCCGAGGGCTTACCCGGGGCTCCCAACCATAGGTTGTTGGCCAGGATACGTGAGGTTTTTTAGTCGGTAGGAGTCCGGCATAGCCCAGACAAACTTGCGGCTTCTATACAGGCATAATCGCTGGCTCAACTAGTTCTGAAGCTGCTAGATGGCTGCTGGTCATAGGTGACACTTCAGTCGCGCAACCGGACCATGGCCATTAACAGTAGGCGCACACTGGGCGCCTGCATCGGGCGACTTGTCGAGACTGTTGCCGAGTCGCCGGGACTCCCCTAGCCTGTCGTCGAGTCGCGATGACATATCGCCTAGTGTGCGAAGCTTAGAACAAAATGTGTGTAATTTGGCGCCCGCAGCTTATCGCCCAGTGTGCGCCTACTGTAATTGAAGGAATATCAGAAAATAAAGCAAGTATTTTAATATGAAAATTATTTATTTCTTCATAAAATTTTGCTATAAAAAAATGATTAAATAATAATTATATTCATATGAAAAATATTCCAATAAACATTTGCGCCTACAACTAGGTAACATGCTATCGATAATATAGTTTTATCAGTTGAAGCCCTCTTTAAGAATTTAACCTCTTTAGGGCTTCCCACTAGAAATATCTCAGTTAAAAGTTCTTAAGTAAAAGTGGTCTATGGACAAGCGAATTGTATTGAAAGGAAATGATACCCTTTCCAGATATGTCATCATCTTCAAGTTACCGGTTTAGAAATCGAAAACAGTTTTATAAAACCAATTTATCTAAATGTCCACCTAGCACTTAGGTACTAGAAAATTTACAGCAGTCGTGTGATCGTACGTTTTTCGCATATCCTTGAAACTGACATATTATATAAGTTAGTAATTTATATAACGCAAGATTAATCCTCAAAGTAAGTGTTATACCTATACCTAAGGTGAGTCAGTCAGTCTTACAAACGTTTGTGGCCTCAGTCTTTAGAGCAATGCAGTTTGCCTTAAACGTTTAAGGATTCTTATAGATATTCAGATTCCCCTCCATCAAAAATCAGTCAAGTGGGTCGTCAGCTGGACCCAAGCTTGCAACACAGCCCAATGCTTGTAAAGATTTTATTTTATAACCGTTTTAAAATCATTATCAGAACAGTTGAGAATGGGAGCACGTCAGACTCTACTGACTAAAACCACACAGCACTTCTATGCCTTATGTTAGGGAGCTTGGCCATGTCTAGGATGTTTCCATGTGGGTCCTGGTTCTGAGTCTGATAATATGTTTGAAAAATTAAATTTAGAATGTGTATCCCACAATTATATGTGGGTCACAAAGTGGAAAAAGTATCAACTGACAATACAAAGTCGACCTCTTTTCCGTATGGCTCATCGTCTCACTCACTTTCAGAACTATTCTTCTGCTCCTTGACCTCTGCAGCTTGCTCTTGCTTGTAATGCCGGTACTCAGGCTTTAATTCCCACATATTCCTATGCGGATTTTTCAAATTATAATTGCACACTTCATTTAAAATTTCCCTTAAGTAGCTCATTGGTTGTTTTGTGATCTGTAAAAAGAAGTAATTTACACATTATTCACAATCACAAGTGAATGTGCGTTTGGACCACGGGTGTACAGCACGGAATCGAACTGCTCCTCTACACAAAGATGGTACCTGCAGTGTACCTCAGTGTACCCTTAATGAAATCCGGTGTACTTCTTTTGATAAAAAAAATATACAGTGCAATGTGTACACCCGCGATCGTACAGTTAGGACTGCGGGTGTGCATTTTTTTTCCATCAGGAGATGAGTATTTTACATATGTTTTTATTGTAAATATGTGTACCTGCAGTGTACCTTAGTATACCATTAATGAAATTTAATTTACCTTCTGTGATAAAATATTATATAATTAAGTATGTACACCCGCCATTCTAAGTTTAGAACTGCGGGTGTACATTTTTTTCTCGGCAAGCAGATGCATATTTAACTTTTTTTTTCTTTTTTTTATGCGTACCTACTGTGTACCTGCATATAAAAATATTAAATATAACTAACTAGCTGTTCCCCGCGGCTTCGACCGCGTAAAAGTCGTTATCATGTAAAATCATAACCCTCCTTTTGTGCAGTCGGTTAAAAAGTAGTCTATGACCTTCCCAGGGCCTCGAACTATCTCTATACCAAATTTCATCTCAATCGATCCAGCTGTTTAGGCGTGAAACCCGCTAACGCACATACAAGTGAAGTATATTAACTAGCTGCATTATTTCCAACTGAACTTGATTTTGGCACCTAGGAAAGCATCTTATTTAAACCCATAACATTGAAAAACTGTTGCACAATATTTAACAAATGTTCCATGAAATTCAGACAAGTTTTTCAATATGTGTAGCTACTTCTATCTAGTGCCATCAATCAAGAGTATAAATAAACCCATGATAATTCTGCAGTAACAAATTAAGGCAGTACTACACTCGAGAGCAATGAATCCGGGTCACTTAAAGAATGTTAAAAATCTCGGAAACTAAAAATGATAGGTTAATGCAATAAATTGTATTTAATAGACAATGTAATACTCCTTAAATAAAAGTAAAAAAAATATGAGTCACCATACATTTTATTAACACAAAATTACATAAAGAAAAAACTGCCGATCTCTCCTTAAAACAAAAATAGGAAACATGAAATTTTTGAACTTTATTACGATTTTCTTGAATTTTAATACTTCGTATTGCCTCCTCGTGCTTCCATTACTGCGTTTACGCGGTTTGGCATGCTGTACACCAAGTTCCTTATACGATTTTGGGGAATATTCTCCCATTCCTCTGTGAGAGCAATTTTGAGCTCACGAAGCGTGATTGGGGGAGGGTTTCGTTGTTTTACGCATCTGCCTAGCTCGTCCCAAGCATGCTCGATCGGGTTGATATCCGGGCTGCGCGCTGGCCACTCCATACGAGTAATGTTCATCTCTTGAAGGTAGTCATTCACAATCCTACCTGTATGAGGTCGGGCATTGTCATGCATAAATATAGCATCCTCACCTAAATTGACCATAAATGGACCAACGTGATCATTGAGGATTTCTTCCACATATCTTACGCTAGTTAAAGAGCCGTTTTCTATGATCACCAGCTCTGTGCGACTTTCAGAAGAAATTCCGGCCCACACAAGTACAGACCCACCACCGTAGGCTACTTTTTCTTCGATGCATGCTTGCTTGAATCTTTCCCCTGGTCTTCGATACACTCTGTGTCTTCCATCGTGCTTGTAGAGCATAAATTTTGATTCGTCGGAGAACATAACTTTTGACCAATCTTCAATACTCCAATTTACGTGGCTCTGGGCATACCTTAGTCTCGAAATACGATGCCCACGCTCCAGTTTAGGGCCGTTTGCAGGTCTAAGGGGTTTTAAGTTAGATTCAGCAAGCCGACGTCTTACTGTCCATGCACTTGGGTTACTTCCTCCGAGGCGTCGAAACTGATTGGTGAGTTCAGTTCCTGTGAGAAAGCGATTTCGAAGCATGGTGTTCACCAAGTATCGGTCTTCTCGTGCTGTGGTACACCTGGTTCTGCCCGTTCCTGGTCTGCGTAGGTTAGAACCAGTTTCTTCGTAACGTCGGAGAACTCTTTGTACTGTTGACAGCGACACACCGACAGTCCTGGCTGTATCGCGCTGACTCCGGCCGGTTTCCAGCATTGTAAGTATTCTGGTGCATTCTTCAGGCGTAAGCGACATAATTTCAGCTTGATTAATGAATATAGAGCACTATCAACATGGTTTATGTACCCACATAAATGACAGATTACAAACAAAAGCAACACCAAATGCTGTAATTTCGTAGTTCCATCTTCGAAAGTGGCCCTTTTTCAAATTTGATTTTTTTATGATATAACTTTACAATAACTAAGAAGTTTTAATACCTTCATTTAAGGAGTATTACATTGTCTATTAAATACAATTTATTGCATTAACCTAGCATTTTTAGTTTCCGAGATTTTTAGGATTCTTTAAGTGACCCGGATTCATTGCTCTCGAGTGTATATTTGAATTACAGAAAGTAAATATTTAAAGCTAAAGATAAGGAAGCTGGTGCACAGGAATAAATAAGTGGTAGTATTTGGTAAAAAAAATTAGCAACCTTTTGTAGATCTTTAATATTGTAGTACTGATGCTTCTCAAATGCAGCGAATAGCATGTTAAGCACAGCATCCTTCTCGTCTCTGACTTTTTTTCCTTCTGCTGCCTTCTTTTTCAAATAGTCTACCTGCAAATAACAATCAGTTTAAATGATGATTGTTTTTTTGAAAAAGAGCCTCACTGACTCGTGTTCTGTAAACAAGCACTGCATGCTATGGCTGGTTCTCATATGGGTTACCATTCTAGGATTCAGAAGGCATGTTTAACCTGCTTCCTACTAATATTATAAATGTGAAAGTTTGTGAAGATGTTTGGATGTTTGTTACTTAATCACGCTTTAAAGGTTTAACGGATTGGGCTGAAATTTGGCACAGAGCTAGCTTATAGTTTGGAATAACACATAGGCTGCTTTTCATCCCGTGAATGTTTTCCCACGGAAAACGGGAACGCATACCGAATGTCACGCGGGCGAAGCTGCAAGCATCATCTAGTTGGGTTTAAAAAATTTGAGCATACCTATATGTATCCATGTAGTTATTTATAATGTAGTCATGATAAACTAATAAGTACAATTTAAATTCCAAATTTAACTTACATTGAACTTTTGAATGGAAATAGGTTTGAAGTTCGGAACTGCTTTGCCCAACTGCTGAACCTTCCTCTTTGGCATTGAAGCTTTTCGAATAGATTCTAATTTCAAATTATAGTATGTTGTGTCTTCAAATGGGCGACACTCGAGTTTCTGTACAATCCTTCCTTCCATATAAAGCTTCTCAGACTCAGGGACCACTGCATCTGTATTATCGGCTGAAAAGGATATTTGGATATTGATAAAAGTATTATTTTCCTTTTTTGTATGTATTTTGATATCTGCCATTGTGAAACATTTAGCAATACTACCTGTTCGCTCTAACTTTGCTGCTGGCATAGAGGCGTATAACCGAATTTTTAATTACACGAAGTAAATTGACAGTAGCTAATGGTCACTACGTCATAGAAAATAGGCAACATTGTATGAAGAAGTGACATTAGTTGCTGTAAATTTACTTCGTCCAATTAAAAATTCGACTTTAGTATGGAGCCGAGCGGCAAAGTTAGAGCGAACAAGCAGTAGGTTGATTAAATTCAACTATATTTGCATTCATGTGAAACCCAGTTTGGGCACAGCACCAATTGGACAACTTAAAAATTAAGGCAAATAATTATATGGACAGGTTATATAAATGGTTTATAGCAAATAATTTAATATTGAATTCCAGCAAAACAAACATTATATTATTTAAAACTACTGCTAAAAATAATGAACAAATAAATTTGGAATTGAATGGCAATAAAATTGAACCCGTGAAAAATGCAAAATTTTTAGGCGTAAACATAGACTCGCAATTAAATTGGAAACAAGAGCTTGATGCCATAGATGCTTCAATATCATCAGCGTGTTTCGCACTCAGGAGTCTTAGAGATGAATTAAATATCAATCAACTCAAAACTGTTTACTACGCGCTTGTTGAATCCAGGATCAGGTACAGCGTTATGCACTGGGGAAATAGCTACAATTATAATATAGAAAGAGCGTTTATTTTGCAAAAGCGTGCTATTAGAACTATAGTTAAAATTCCACAATATGAATCGTGCAGAGAGCACTTTATAAAATTAAATATATTAACGGTGCCTAGCCTGTACATAATGGTTATATTAAGCGACTTCGCAAAATATTTAAATAAATATGAGTCACAAACTGAGCGCCAAGAAAGAGAAAATACGCGAAGAATGGCTGTTAAAAATACCATAATTCCTAAATTGGAAATAGTAAAGCATTGTTCGAAATATCAGGCAGTAGTAATGTTTAACAAGTTACCTAACCACCTAAAAATATTAGTGCACAAGAGAAATACTTTTAGGAATAAATTAAGGGCCCTTTTATTGGAATCGTGCTTGTATTCTGTGTCGGATTTCATGACAATCAAATAAACTTCTAATTGACTTCTACACTGGTATTATTGACATTGAACTATTTGAAACAAGTTGTAGGCAAATATTATTTTATTATGTGACATTATAAATTCCTAGCTGACCGTGGTTGTAATTTTTGTTCTTTTGTTTGTTTGTGACATTGACATTATGAATTCTGTTATTTTTTTTTTTTTTTTTTTTGTTTTGCATGTAAATTCTATCAATGTTAATATGATGTGTTGAAATTATTCTGATGAATTGTTTAGCATAAGTATAGTTTAAATGAATCATCATATATTACCTATATCAGACACAATTTATATTGTTCATGATTAAATAAATAAATAAAAATAAAAAATAAATAAACAGCAATGATAGGTTGATAAGGAACTTGAGTGATACTTGTCCATTGGGAAGCTTATCCGCCACCCCCCAGAATCTTACATTTATGATGTCACGCAAAATAGGCGCATTAAATGACATCGAGTTGCAGAAACCAGCCTGTGTAATCCTAGAACCTAGAGATGTCTTGGTACAAAAAGATTAAATCTTTTTTTTTCTTATTGAAATTATGTAATAAATACTTATAAAGGTTTTAATGTACTGCTACTATAAATGGTTGTCTAAAAAAATTATTATATTAATACCAATCATGTAACTAATAAGTACCTACATAGGTAAGCCTGTGATATGTCCCTATATTATAAAATTCTTGTTCAATCTAATAATCTCTGAAACTGGTCTAACTGCAGAGATGCAGTACTAACAAACTGGACTGGAGCATATAATATGCTAGGAGGATAAAATTTCAAAAATAGGTATTCACAACACAGTCCTACCTATCTGTTGCAGCTTTACTATATTACCTTTGAGGCACTAAACATGCATAGGCTACTCTGACCATTTTCTAGGCCATATGCTGGTCTACCACATCATTAAAAGAAAAAGTGCGAACGTGGCTGCTTTTTAATATACCTACTTAAATAAAAAGTGCACCAAGGCTACAATGTGAAGCAGGTTTCTCTCAAAATAACCTTAGATACCTTAACTTACGGATCGCGTGTGAGAATACTCCTAAAGTCTGTCTGGTTACAGTAGACACGTTTAGACTATGTTCCTTCGGTATTTTTTGTTCCCCAGGATCTTTCAAACAAAGTACAGCTTCAGACAGCGACAATTGGACCTGAGCGCGTTGTCCAGGCATCTTTGAAATCTTAAGCTTGCCCACGTCAATGTTTCCTTGCGCTTTATCCCATTTATTAGCTATATATTTAGGCACTTTTACTAGCCAAACGCCTCTTCCAGCGTTCGACAAATCCAGCTCACGGTCAATATGTGACGTAGCCCCATTTGCATTGGATGCACTCATTTTAAGTTGTCCGGCTTCTTAGTCTGTACAACTGTACACCCTATTTATAGAAAATATTTTTGATCAGGAGTTTTGGATCTGTTGTTATTATCTTATCACTTTATCACTTAGCTAAAGTTTAAATTAAATTACAATCGACTCTCCGTCTCCTCTCTCTTTAACTGACATTTGTTTGTCTTAATTGTCTTGTCAATGTCACGTGTCACGACCCGACTAATCGTGACATTTTTTTTTAATAATACAGATCTGTTTTGTTTACGTAGACCATGTGCGAAATCTAAATTTATCAAGCGTATTCGTGTATGTCCAAGTTTGGAGTAAGTTCTACTTTATTAAAGCGGTGGTAATATAAGAGCTTGCTGTGGAATTTGCCGATAAACCTAAGAAGTCGCTTATCACAGCACTATATCGTTCCAGCACGGTTAGATCCGATAGGGATTTTCTTCCGCGCACGCTTAGGTTGTGGAATGAACTCCCTGCCTCGGTTTTCCCAAACGCCTTCAGTATGGGGTTCTTCAAAAGGGGTCTTAGAAGCTTTTTACAGGGTCGGCAGCGCGAGTGTGGCGCCTCTGGTGCTGCAAACTTTCATAGGCTGCGGTGACCACCGGTCCTTCTGGTGGGCCGTATGCTTGTTTGCCACCTTAGTGGTATAAAAAAAACACTTTCCAACACTTGTGCACATTGTTGAACCTTTATGTTTAAGAATCCACCATAAATTACACATAAACACTCATATTAGAACTTTGGTATGGATAGCAATAGAAGAGACCTCCGTTTGTCAGTAGGTAACATTGAATAGTACCACTGCAACTGATGGTACAAGTGACCCAACTTTGAATCAGTAGCACCTTTATAGAAAAATAAAGATATTCCCTGGAACTTAAACATTGATGGTATAGTCCGTTCACAGTTCTGACAGATCGTTTTCTGTGTTGGTATTGCAGTAAATTGCAGCTTATTAGCTTCACGAGGCTGTATCTCAGGAACCGTGATAGCTAGTGAGCAGAAATTTTCAGATGCTTTTGATTCGGAGATTTTCAGACGCGGAGCCCGACTCGCACTTGGCCGGTATATTTATAGGTACTACCATAGATTTAGAATTTTTCGCTACTCTCAATAGATATACAAAGCGTGCGAGCGAGACCACATTATCCATAGCACTTAGCTCGAGAGGAAAAGAGAAAGCAAATTGTGTAGGTACTCATATGTCAGTATTTTGAATCGCTGAGTCCGCTGGGATCCTATGGCGGCTCTATGTTATTCATAATATAATATCCAGTAATCTGTAGTGATCTTACGATTAAAATAGAAAATTTTATATTTTCAACAATATTGTCGTGTTTAGTGTGTGAATAGGATATTACAAAACGCAATTATACGAAGAAAGACTCGTTTAACAGGTCATTTGTGACTTCGTTCATTCCATTTTTGACGTAGGTACATATTTTGCCAAATTGGATGTAAAATTTCACTGAAAGTCCAACTCATAACGTAGATTATGCATTTTCCTTCATACATAACACAATATTTAATGTGTAAATGCATTTTTGGAGGATATTTAAGGCAGAAATAGAAAGGGCTGTTTACAGTAAAATAGTCATGGGTAGGTATCGATAAGGATGTCGATAGTTCATTATAGTGGCATTGCTGCAAACAAACTTATCTGGATTTAATTTACTATAAATATGATTGATTTTTACTCGAACTGTGTTATTTAACCTTTTTTTTGAAGTGAAACTTCTTTATCGGCGTTGGAAAAAAATTTGCGTCACGTCACGTCACGTCACGTCACGTCACGTCACGATTTTTGGTTACGCGCCATCTTTGTTCTGTTCCCCACCACGGTGGATTCGAATTAAGAGTACTTTTTCCAGGGATAGCATGTCATTTAAGGGTTTTTGGACTTTTGGACTTTTGGGCTTTTGGACTTTTGGACTTTTGGATGGGACATTGGTACTTTGGGTCTTTGGGACTTTGGGACTTTGGGACTTTGGGACTTTGGGACTTTGGGACTTTGGGACTTTGGGACTTTGGGACTTTGGGACTTTTGGACTTTTGGACTTTTGGACTTTTGGACTTTTGGACTTTTGGACTTTTGGACTTTTGGACTTTTGGACTTTTGGACTTTTGGACTTTTAGATGGGACCTTGGTACTTTGAGTCTTTGGGACTTTGGGACTTTGGGACTTTTGGACTTTTGGCCTTTGGGATTTGGGACTTTGGGACTTTGGGGCTTTGGGACTTTGGGACTTTGGGACTTTGGGACTTTGGGACTTTGGGACTTTGGGACTTTGGGACTTTGGGACTTTGGGACTTTGGGACTTTGGGACTTTGGGACTTTGGGACTTTGGGACTTTGGGACTTTGGGACTTTGGGACTTTGGGACTTTGGGACTTTGGGACTTTGGGACTTTGGGACTTTGGGACTTTGGGACTTTGGGACTTTGGGACTTTGGGACTTTGGGACTTTGGGACTTTGGGACTTTGGGACTTTGGGACTTTGGGACTTTGGGACTTTGGGACTTTGGACTTTGGACTTTGGGACTTTGGGACTTTGGGACTTTGGGACTTTTGAACTTTTGGACTTTTGGCCTTTGGGATTTGGGACTTTGGGACTTTGGGACTTTGGGACTTTGGGACTTTGGGACTTTGGGACTTTGGGACTTTGGTACTTTGGGACTTTGGGACTTTGGGACTTTGGGACTTTGGGACTTTGGGACTTTGGGACTTTGGGACTTTGGGACTTTGGGACTTTGGGACTTTGGGACTTTGGGACTTTGGGACTTTGGGACTTTGGGACTTTGGGACTTTGGGACTTTGGGACTTTGGGACTTCGGGACTTTGGGACTTTGGGACTTTGGGACTTTTGGACTTTGGGACTTTGGGACTTTGGGACTTTGGGACTTTTGAACTTTTGGACTTTTGGCCTTTGGGATTTGGGACTTTGGGACTTTGGGACTTTGGGACTTTGGGACTTTGGGACTTTGGGACTTCGGGACTTTGGGACTTTGGGACTTTGGGACTTCGGGACTTTGGGACTTTGGGACTTTGGGACTTTGGGACTTTGGGACTTTGGGACTTTTGGGATTTGGGACTTTGGGACTTTGGGACTTTGGGACTTTGGGACTTTGGGACTTTGGGACTTTGGGACTTTGGGACTTTGGGACTTTGGGACTTTGGGACTTTGGGACTTTGGGACTTTGGGACTTTGGGACTTTGGGACTTTGGGACTTTGGGACTTTGGGACTTTTGAACTTTTGGACTTTTGGCCTTTGGGATTTGGGACTTTGGGACTTTGGGACTTTGGGACTTTGGGACTTTGGGACTTTGGTACTTTGGGACTTTGGGACTTTGGGACTTTGGGACTTTGGGACTTTGGGACTTTGGGACTTTGGGACTTTGGGACTTTGGGACTTTGGGACTTTGGGACTTTGGGACTTTGGGACTTTGGGACTTTGGGACTTTGGGACTTTGGGACTTTGGGACTTTGGGACTTTTGAACTTTTGGACTTTTGGCCTTTGGGACTTTGGGACTTTGGGACTTTGGGACTTTGGGACTTTGGTACTTTGGGACTTTGGGACTTTGGGACTTTTGAACTTTTGGACTTTTGGCCTTTGGGATTTGGGACTTTGGGACTTTGGGACTTTGGGACTTTGGGACTTTGGGACCTTGAGACCTTGGGACTTTGGGACTTTGGGACTTTTGGACTTTTGGACTTTTGGACTTTGGACTTTTGGACTTTTGGACTTTTGGACTTTTGGACTTTTGGACTTTTGGACTTTTGGACTTTTGTACTTTTGTACTTTTTGACTTAATTTAAGGTGAGGTGAAATATAGTTTATAAAGAAGTTTCACTTCTTACGTGTGTACACTAAGTACACGCAATTTTTTTTTAGGGTTTTGTGCCTATTTTAATATAATATTTTTGATCCATTTTGTGATCCATTTTGAGTTGAATTTTTATAATTTTACTTCACTTAAGGTACCTACTCCACGCCACACCGGGATGTTTGCTGTGCAAGGCGCAGATTAGCCTCTGCGTCGAATACTGTTCTCACCTTTGGGATGACTGTGCGAGGTACTTACTGGACGTGCTTGGCGCTATGCAGAGACGTGTTATCCGATTTCAATTACAGGTTGTCCTAAGATGACGGTAAGCCTCGAGCCGTTAGCGCAGCAAAGAACCATAGCGTCCTTGGCTGCCTTCTACTGAATGTATCACGGCGAATGTTCTGAAGAGCTCTTCAACCTGATCCCACCATCTCCTTTCCGATTTCGAACAACACGTCGGGCAGAGGTGCCACTCATATATAGCGGAGAGAATCTTCGCCAGAACTGAGCGTTTCAAAAGGTCGTTTCTCTGTCGAACTACAAAATCCTGGAACGACCTGCCCGCACATGTGTTTCCCTCATTTTACAATCCCGGGTTCTACAAGCGGAGCGTGAAGAGGCACATCATAGGGCCGCCAACTTGAGGACTACTGTCAGAAGTCTTGTGTGCTGTAAGCATGACCCCCATTCGCTAGATGCGCCACGGCTTTCCATTAGTTTCCATCAGTGGCGACGTCAATTTGGCGAGGTTAATATATTTAAAAAAATCTACGAGTAATATCTTTTATTGTTACTAGGGTTCAATAATAAATGAGTTTCTAGGTTTAGTATTACCATAAGAGTTGGATTTTTAGTAAAATTTCAAATTCAATTGGCAAAATATATATGTACGGCAACAATGCAATGTATGATGCCATAAATTACATGTTAAAAGTGTATTTTCACATTCACACACTGAATCAAAATTCGTGAAATCACTACAGAATTTCTAATATTACGAGTTACCCCATATAATCCCATTTTTACTTTTTCATAGTCGATTACATTCAAATTAACAATTTATTCCCCAAAACAAGAAGTTGGAGATGAAACTTCTAAGCACTTTGTGTGCTTAGAAGTTTCATTTCCATTCCATCCATTTATACAGATACTTTTATCGATAACATAGGTGTGACCATTCAACAACACTATTTAACCCACACATAGATCTTTCATTTTTGGTCTCGTCTTCAGTTTGACACTGTTCATCTTGTACATTCTAAATCTATGGGTACTACTGATACTGTCTAAGATGTGAGACAATCTTACGGCCCACATGATGGTTTCTTACCATAGCCTATGGTTGTTTGCAACACCAGAAGCTCCACGCACTCGCTGCCGACGCGACCAGGCGCAAGTTGTGACCACCCAAGGTTGAATTTTTTCATACCGCCCACAATGCCTTGAACTTGGCTTCACTGTCATGTTACTGAAAACCGGGACCAATGGCTTAATGTGCCTTCCAAAGCCAGAAAGTTGTCGCGTTGTGGTCACCCATCAAGGACCAGCCATAGTGAAAGTTGCTTACTTTTAAAACATCGATATCGATCATGCGGAGACCGCGGGCCCGTGGTTCTTCTGGCTAGATCGCTTGGTTACTATTTATTTTTTTATTAATAAGAAAAAAAGGCTAACATAATGAATTGTTTGATTATGGTTACAATCAAATATAACAGATCGCTAATTATATTATGTACCCGTGCATCACAAATAAATGATTCTGATTCTGTATTACCAGTGTTACCACGAGCAAGTCAAGAAGCCGTGACAAGGTCTCACCCGACTGCCCCTCTCTAAAACGTTTATTGTGAAGTGAAAGTTCAATCCGATTGACGTTGTCATTTTTGTTTTATTTCAAACTTTGAACAGATGATCCACGTTAGCTAGTGACGTAGTTTAATGCAACAGAGTCACAGACTACAGACAAGTCTCGCCATAAGCCCTTCTGCAATCTATTTTATAGAGAGGCTAAAAATACATAATACCATACCCTAATGCGGGCGTATAATATATCTCTGCCTCCTCAGGCATATTATAGGTCCACCGATCAGTCTATTGCCATGTTGATAATAACAGTAGGCTTGACAACTGCTATGTTACTAACAACCGGGACCAACGGCTTACCGTGCCTTCGGTAGCGCGGAAACGCTCGCCAATGGAAATGTACTAACGTGGTAACATCATGGCATCCGAGGGCCAGTCCAAGGAACTTATACTTCTAACTGGAATGCTTACGAAATCACAAAAACAAATTAAAATTGAACTTTATTTTCAACGTCATTCGGCTTATATTGCATTACTTCATGTCAGAGGTAAAAAACGTTCCCGAGCAGGACAACGACTTAAGGGGATTCTTCTCTTTCTTTTTTTTTTTTTTTTTTTTAATAGTTATGGCTTGGTTGCAAGACCTTTAAGCCATGTCTTTATTTATTATTATTTAAAGTTATATCTTCATTTTGCTTAAATAAGTCACAGTCCTCGTCCTCTAAGTCCAGTCAAAGTCAAGTACAGCCCTAAGTCAAAGTCAGTCTTCCTTCAGAAAAGCGGTGGATAAATTTCTGAAAGTTTCTTTGGATTTTTTTGTCAGAAACTGCAAAGTTGCGATTCACTGCGTTTTATCACTTCCCAACACTAGTGCACGTTGTCGAACGTTTATGTTTAAGAATCCACCATTATTACACACAAAGCACTCGAAAAAACACTAATTTTGCAAATTTATAAAACGATGCGATACGATTCCTTCCAAATCCCGCCAAAAAAGCCCTTCTTCTCTTTCTTGCAACGCAGTATGTTGTAAGTGGTAATAAAAAGAAACAGACGGTAGTTTTTATGACCAGTAGTAGACCAGATCAGAGGTAACAGTTTTCATACGTGCTGGTCAATACGCGTTAATTTTTATAATAATAATTAATGTTTTAACTTCAAAATTCTATTATTTCAATATTTCATACATTATTGGTGTTACTTAAAATAAATTTATTTGAAAAATAATAACTATTGGTAGTAACTCATAAATTACGCATGGCAACTCTGAAGATTCATTGGTGCCAACACGGTACGTTCTAGATCGGACTTACTTTTAATAAAATAAATATAAAAGAAATATTTGTGGATGTAGCCCAAATTAACCTAAAACAAGCTTGTGCTATAGAATCTAGACGACTGATATACATACTTATATAATTCTAAATACATACATATTATACATAGAAAACACCCTAACTCCGAAACAAACATTTGTGGATCACACAAACATTTGTACCGACCCAGGAATCGAACCCAGGACCACCAGCGCTAATGAACAAGTATTAAATTACTAGGAAATTAGATTGATGTGAGATTTTTGTGTAGGTAGAATGAAATTTCTCTTTCCCAATATTCTTACCGAAAGCAAAAAGGGGATAGATACTTCGGTAAAAATATATACATATACCTATTTGATTGTATGATACGATCTTAGACCATATGATACGATAGTTGGTTTTATGTAGTTTCCATCCCCTCTTTCCTTTGTGTATGAAAAGCATAGGCCGACATCCTACAACCCTGGCTGGCTGCGTACCTAATATTTGATACGTAAGAATCTAAACAAAAGTATAAGTTTGGTTTCCGACTTTTTGATAATGATAAATAAGACGTTCGGCCCCTCTCCCCTAAACCGTCATACATATGTAATTATACGTGCGGCACGCTATAATTTTTGACATATCAACTAAGTTACGATATTGACCGAGTAAAACGGTCTAGTCATTAGTAGTTGAGTTGATAAAGCAGTAGATATTAGGTGGTACTAAAAGGCCTTGTAAAAAAAGAGAGAGTAAGCAAGCTCTGCCAAATTCTCTTCGTACCTACTTAACGGCCATCATACCGAGCCGGTAGTGTAAGAATGGCTCCACATAGGTAATAACTGATCTAGTACCTACCTTATTCGTTAATTTTAAAAATTTCACGTCAATTATTACAAGTCATTCAATTCGTCAAATTATTAAATTGTCTTCTGTAAGACCTAATTAAAACATACATAACTGTAAGTTCCATAGATATCATTTATTTTATTATTGTGTACCTATGTCTTTCAACTTAATAAGAAAATATTGTCTCACTAGCTGAAGCGTCTGCATGGACACTTATATAGCATCCCCTTTTCTAGCTTTCCTTTTCCGGAACGCTTTTGATGTGCACGTGAGCATTCCAGTTAGAAGTATAAGTTCCTTGGGCCAGTCATAGCAAAAGTTAATTGCTGCAATGAGCCTTTACAGAACGCCGCGAGTCAACGGGGCCGCGAGTGTTTCTACAGAATTTTGTGAAAAGAAAATGACTGCCAGGCTACGAAATTTAAGTTAAATAAATCAATTTAAAAAAAAAAAACAGGCTTTAATTTTGCTAAATAAAGCAAAATTTAAGTTCTGTTATAACTGATTTATTAATTTTGGGGATAGAGGGTATTATGTAATCCTGGGGACATCCTTTCGAGAGCATACGCGGGGCTCCCAACCGTAGGCTGTTAGGCACAGGATACGTGTGGTTTTTAGTCAGCAAGTCAGAGGATTTTCGTCACGTTAAAAAAAGCCACACAAAGTGAATAAACGTAAATATATCTACAACAGTTTTATTTCTTGAAAACAACTAGATACTTACTTCATTTAAACGAAAAAGTTCCATAATAGACAAGAAAATTAACTAACTACTTCTAACATATTAAATAATTATTCATTAACATAATTATGGAGGACCCTTGAGATAATGTAAATATTATTCTCATAATGCAGATGTATCCATATTGATTTCAACCTAGTCAGTCTTACAGATAGTTGCCTCAGTCACTGTCCGAACTATTCTTGTCTTCCTTGGCATCCGCAGGTTGGTCTTGCTTATAATGTCGGTACTCTGGCTTCAATTCCCACATATTCTTATGAGGATTCTTCAGATTGTAATTACACACTTCTTTTAATATTTCCTTCAAATACACAATAGGTTGCTTTGTGATCTGTAAAGAATTAATGTTTCATGTTAAAAAAAATATAAATCTCTCGCTCTCTCTTTCTGTGACTGGCCTCATGGTTCAGTGGTTAGTGTGCCTGACTCTAGAGACCTTATTCTTAGCATTCCATGGATTCTTCGTGCGGGCAGGACAGGGGGGAACACCCCGACGGCGTCTGGGACTTGCGACCCAGCAGAGTAGGTTTAGGGTGGCCACCTTACTGTGCGCATAAACGATCACCTTCCACCGTCAGCAATGTTCCCTCCCTGCCCAACCATATTTGGTAAGATCTTAAGTTTTAGTAAAAAGCTTATATGTGAACTGACTCCGGATTCGAAGGTCATGGGTTTGATTCCCACACACGACAAATCTCTGTGTCCGTTATGCTAGCGTACCCAAGAGCTATATCGAGTTGGTTACTATGCCATTAAACTCTGTGTAAATACTGCCTAATTAGTGTAAAAATAAAAAAAACTCTTCCTCTTTAGTTTAGGAAATAAACACCATTTTCACTGTGTACGCTGGCGTCACGATCAAGCTAGCGTACACATAGCGGTACTCGAAAACGGCTAATTGTAAAGCAACAGAGTCTACACACAAAAACTCTGCATTAATACTTCTCCCGCTATGCAAAATTTCATAACGATTGCTCTTGTAAGAACAGAGATATTGAACAAGACTTTTCAATGACACTCGGAGCGGGCGTTATGGCAGCGTACACATAATAGTTCTTATAGAAAGGGAACTTTTCTTTTAATAAATGCTATATGTAAAAATACTGCGTGAAATTCTGCTTCTATTAGTGTAAATACTTTATCTACTCTGATACTATAATACAAAGATTATAAAATTGAAATCAATACTATTATGACAAACATTACGCACAGGCCAAAAAAAAAGTTTTATTACGATACAGGTCTTGTATGGACACCTATATCATAATAAAACTTTTTAATCATTACGATACACCATAAACAATCTCCAGCTGAAAAATAAGTTTGAACCTCTACTTTAAAAAAAAATTGTGTCTCCAGAGTAGCGAAAAATCCTAAATCTATGGTCTCCGCAGCCTAAAAAAAAAAAGAAACACGCATGCGCAATCGATGTTTGCGCCTTGGCGCCAACATTTTACATTTAAATTAAACAAAGTTTGGTTTTGTTTGTAAAATAAATTAGTTTTTGTGTAAAAACATGTCTTAAAGCGAGGATGGTGGTAATTGTACACCACCAGACATTCTGGAAACTGCGTCAAACATGACCATGAACCTGTTACCGGCGAAATCAAGGAGCAACTATATATCACAACAAAATGAAATCAGGTATTATAGTATGAGAGTAGATAAAGTAGTGTATGACACTGTACATAACTTGGTCTTATAACACTCGTGTGATACTATAAAAAAACTCGCCTACGGCTCGTTTTTTTAAAACACACTCGTGTTATAAGAACCCTCATTATGCAACAGTGTCTTAAACTACTATTATGCGAATTCGCAGTGGAATAATCAAAAAATCTATGTTAATTTCTAGGAACAAATGTATCGACGTACAGTCGCGAACAAATGAATTATTAGTCAAATTATAAACAGAGATGCAGCGTTATTTTCTAATATAAGTTAGCATGATGTGTTTTGACATAAATAAAATTAAAATGATTACCTATTTATGTGCTTGACTGTAAAAAGTTTTTATGGCACCGACTGCCACGAGTCTTTGCGTTATAGTATAGCAGCCAACACACAGCTTCCTTCCAGTAGTTAGATAGATAGTTAGACAGATAACCGATGTGTGCCATATTTTAACAAAAATCTCTACTAGTATGTAATACGATTTAACCTGTTATGTTGCATTACATTATTATATACACAACAAAAACTAGTTTTAATGCAAATTGTCATTATTGTAACAAAACGGTAAAAATATGGTTATACTGTGATAAAAAATAATTGTTTTTGGCAAAACAAATGATCTTTTTCTAATAAAGCTATTTATTTGAATTTTTCCAATTATTTTATTTTCTCACTTAGAACTATATCTACAAATTGATGAAGTGAATATTTTCCTAGTTCAGTATTTCATCACGTTTCAGTTTTAATTCTGTATTTTTAAAAAAGCTTGTAAAAGCACTTTTGATCATATCTGTACCTGTTCTATGAACAGAAATTAACATGGATTTTTTAATTATTCCACTGCGGATTCGCCTGAAGTATTTACACTAATAGAGGCAGAATTTCATGCAGTATTTATGCATATAGCATTTATTAAAAGAAAAGTCCCCCTTCTATAAGAACTATTATGTGTACGCTGCCATAACGCCCGCTCCGAGTGTCATTGAAAAGTCTTGTTCAATATCTCTGTTCTTACAAGAGCAATCGTTATGAAATTTTGCATAGCGGGAGAAGTATTAATGCAGAGTTTTTGTGTGTAAACTCTGTTGCTTTACAATTAGCCGTTTTCGAGTACCGCTATGTGTACGCTAGCTTGATCGTGACGCCAGCGTACACAGTGAAAATAGTGTTTATTTCCTAAACTAAAGAGGAAGAGTTTTTTTATTTTTACACTAATTAGGCAGTATTTACACAGAGTTTAATGGCATAGTAACCAACTCGATATAGCTCTTGGGTACGCTAGCATAACGGACACCAAATCTCTTTGTGTGGTGAGCACCATGACTTGTTCTGTGTCTGGGTGTAATTTATCTTTATTATAATACTAGCTGATGCCCGCAGCATCGGCCGCGTTAAATTTGTTCCCCTCCCGCTTCCCGTAAGAACTTATTCTCGGGATAAAAAGTAGCCTATCTGTTATTCCAGACCATAATGTATCCCTGTATCAAATTTCAGCCAGATACGTTCAACCGTTCGAGCGTGAAAGAGTAACAAACATTCACACTCACAAACTTTCGCATTTATAATATTCTAGTAAGATGAATGTATTTAGAAATATATAAGTACTAGATGATGCTCGCGGCTTCGACCGCGTGGAATTTGGTTCCCGTTTCCGCTTCCCGTGGGAACATATTCCCGGGATGAAAAGTAGCCTATGTGTTATTCCAGACTATAAGCTACTTTTGTACCAAATTTCAGCCCAATCCGTTCAGCTGTTAGGGCGTGATTGAGTAACAAACATCTAAACATCCAAACATCTTCACAAACTTTCACATTTATAATATTAGTAGGATAGTAGGAAGTTATCAGTCGTCTAGATTCTAGATCCCATAGCATCTAATAGGTGATAAAATCCTTCAAATGTGTCCTAAAATGATAAGACATTCACCGTCAGCACAGCCGACACATCATAGTTTTTTTCTCTTTATACTGTGCTGTCAGTTTCTCTTTAAGTACAAAATAAAAACCTAATTTAGTAACCTTTTGTAAATCTTTGATATTGTAGTACTGATGTTTCTCAAATGCAGCAAATAGCATGTTAAGCACTGCATCCTTGTCATCTCTGGCTTTCTTTCCTTCTGCTGACTTCTTTTTCACGTAGTCAATCTGCAAATAAAGGTAAAATAATATGAAAATGTACTACTACTTGCCTTCCTACCATTACCAAATTTCCCAAGTGTATAAGGCTCCAATTAACTAACTTAGAGTCAATACTTGAGAAGCTCACAAGGTGACATAGAGTGTGCCTCCAAAAACGAAAGTCCAAATACTTGAATTTCCAAGCGATTTCGATACATTTGCCAAGACCACTAGCATGCAAGACTAGCATAATTCTAACTCCTTTTAACCCACAATGAAAACCTTCACTGCAGATTGTGACAAAAAACAAATATTAGACTACATGTGTAATGCATTCCCTGTGTGGCGACGGGGGTGTTACAATGGGTTAGAGTACAAAATGTCGCCAACCCAATACATCCAGAGGGTGTCGTAAGAGGCGACTAAGGGAACACTTTCGCTAAAAGATCCATTGCGTAGAAAAGGAAAACTCGAAATGAAGCCTGGTTGTCAGAAAAATGACAATCGTTATGCCAAGTTGAAGGCCTTATGGACGGCTTGAAAAATTTCTACTGCGGTATTTCAACACGGCAATAGGCTCACCACCTATTATGTGGGACATAAAACTATAAGGTGAAATGCGGGCGTATACTATGCCTCTGCCTACCCCTTTGGGGATAAAAGTGTGATTATATGTATATATGTGTAATGCAAAAGAAACAAAACTCCAATTTTTTTTTTTCCTACTCGTTTTTCTATCAGCAATCAATCTTGGGACTATAAGCAGATGTGGTGTTAAATCTATTCGCAGGCAGAGTGTTCCCTCCATCAGGGATCCCTATTTATAGTTAGTGCCTGGTGCTACTGTCGATTTTGCAGTTCCAAGACATCAAATCGCCACAACTATATGCCATACATCCAGGTTCAAAAAAAAATGTACATAAAAACTGGCTTACATTATGCTTATGATCAGAAACAGGTTTGAAGTTTTGGACTATCCTGTCTAACTGCTGGACTTGTCTCTGTGGCATTGAAGCTTTTCTTATTGACTCTGACTTTAACTTGTAGTATGTTGTATCTGCATATGGCCGACACTCCAGCTTCTGTACAATCCTTCCTTCCATATAAAGCTTCTCAGACTCGGGAACCACTGCATCTGTATTGCTAGCTGAAAATAATGATTTACCAACATTGCCGTGTTGAAAAAGACAGGCACACGTGTTAGCTGCCCGCCGTTTTCACGCCATGAATCGGTTTCCCCTCGACTATGGATGTTTCAATTCAAAATCCTTATTTTTAATTTACAAACATTTATTGACTGCAGATGTAACTTTGTAGTTCTATAAGACATGTGAAAACTTTTTGTCTAGTTATTTTGTATCTGAATGTTCAAGATCAAGTAAACAAAGTATGCCAATTGTTATGACTTATTATTCCAATTGACAGCAATGCACAATGTTATTAAAAGGTTTCATCTTAGTCCCTTGCGGTTTTTATTTTTTTATTTTTTTTTATACTACTTAGGTGGCAGACAAGCTTACGGCCCACCGGAAGGTTTGTAACCGTAGCCTATAGATGTTTGCAACACCAGAGGCGCTACACACGCGCTGCCGACCCGGCGCAGGTTGTGACGACCCACAGTTGAAATTTTTCAAACCGCCCGTAAGGCCTTCAACTTGGCTTAACGACTGTCATTCTACTGACAACCGGGACCAACGGCTTATCGTGCCTTCCGAAGCACGGAACCGCTCGTAAATAAATGTCACAAAGTGGTCCACGTGGTGGTCACCCATCCATATCCGGCCATAGTAAATGTTGCTTACTGCAGTGATCGTTTACAGAACACTGAGTCCGCGGGGCCAAGAGCGCTTCAGAATGATTATGTAACCCTTTATTTTTATTACAATCAATCAAATCAGTCAATGGCAGTTCACTGCAGGATGTAGGCCTCGCCCAAATTTCGCAACAATACACAGTCCTGCGCCTTCTGCAATTCCTGCAACTTTTTTTTCATCACATACAATATGACAAAAATGAAATTGAAGGTGAAGAGTATGATATTTTAGAATTTTTACTATAGGATTCAAAACTAATACAATATGATAATATGGATTCAAATGTGTAGTTTTACCAAGAGCAATCATAGTATATTCATTCTAGATTTCAATGTATGGGGAAAACGGCAAAATTTATAATTTTTTTAAACAGCTGCTATTGTATACCTATATGTGAGTACATTATAATTCAAGACTCTCCCGTCCCCCCCGCAACCTGCGTCACCCCTCCCCCCCCTTGAAAAGTGTCCCGTTTTACAGATTTTCTAAATTTTTAAGAAAACTATACAAGATAGGACCAAATGGTCAATGATTAAATTGTTTATTAATAAATTACCTACAAATAAGGTCTAACATTCATTTTGGTACGAGTTACAGTTTTCAAGCTATGGTGCATCAAAGATTACGAAAAATGGTCCCTTAACAAAAATTTAACATTAGACACAGGAAAACATAATATTTATCTTTTACAAACGTAGGTACATACATCACATACAAATTGTATATGATCACGTCTGTATCCCTTGTGGGGTAGACAGAGCCCAAGGGCCACATTTAGCATGTAGGTAGGCGTAAAGATGGTAAAAGAAATCAAAATAGTGATGGGTTGCTTGCCGAATCGCCTAGTGATGTGATTAAAAAATTACGATTCCAAAAAAAAATCAGTATGTTCATCGTCTTCCACAGTTTTATTCCTGCAAATAGTTGCAGGAATAAAACTGTGTTCCATTATCCTCATATTCCATAATTGTGTCCATATGTAAACATTGTTAGGGCCATAGGGCCCTAACAATGTTTACATATGGTAGAGCAACGCAATCCAGCTCTGACACATCTACATCTTTTATTGCAGCCTTTTTTGCTGGTACATGATACTATTTTTAGTATTGACTGTGGGGCAGATGACTCAGCGGTATACATGGGTGATAAAAAGTTATTATTTTTATTCCAGACCCAATTTTCAGGGCTCATTACGTTTCCTCGCCATAATTGCACTTGATGAAAAGTACGCCTTGAATGCACCTGAAGAAGTGCCTGCACGTTAAGTGGTTCGCATCGCATCACAAATCGAATTTAATGAGCACAGTCATATAACGGAAACGAACGCAAATTTCTTAAGCAATATTGTGAACAAATAAAGATGCATTTTGCAGCTTTGCAAGCGACTGAACCCCGAAATGATAAGGACATGAACAGCTAATGACGACGCAGATATGCTCTCTGTTCAGACTGCAATAGAAGAAGCTGAAAGAAACGAGAATGTCGTTGTGGTTGGGCAAGATATAGATCTATTAGTCTCACACTACTACACAAAAATATATTCTTACTGAAAGAGTATTACAGACAATTTGCTTTAGAAATTTGCTTTTGTTTCCGTTATTTGACTGTGCTCATTGAAAAGCTGAAGGCTTTCAGAAAAGGAGAAGAGAGAAATAAGAAGATGTAATTAAAATTTGAAATGATGGTATATTATAATAAAGAACTCGGGGTCGTGGTAATTTCGAGCAGCAAGTGCGATCTCCGAAGGCCTTCGCAGGGTTCCGACTTATCTTAGTAGTTCTCAAAGCTGATGCAGTCCGCGACGTAGCCGTGCCGTCCACAACTTGGGCTGGCACGGTGTTCTCAACCCGTAGGGTGGATGATCGCTCGTAGACTCGAGGGTGCGTCTTCACCTTCGTGGCACCCGAAAGGTGGACTTCTATAGCCCGTAGGGTGGATGCTGACAACCCGTAGGGTGGATTTCTTGATAACCCGTAGGGTGGATGCTGACAACCCGTAGGGTGGATGCTGACAACCCGTAGGGTGGACGTTCCTGCTTGGAACCCGCAGGGTGGATCTTGACAACCCGTATGGTGGACGTTGACAACCCGTAGGGTGGATTTCTTCAACCCGTAGGGTGGATTTCTTCAACCCGTAGGGTGGACCCTGGAATGTTCCAGATGACGGGTTAGCTGGAACCCTTTTTCCCGCCCATTGCTAAGACAGCCGGTCCCTGTTAAACCTGTCAGGAGTCGGCTGCCTTACAATGTTTGCTGATATTCTACTTTTACAAAGAGATTTTTTCACACCCCTTTAATCTACCCTCCCATAACAGGGTTGACCAACAGCCGTTAATTTTCACTGTTTTAAAAATCTAGATTCATTATAAATAATTTGACTCACCCAATGATGGGGTTATTGACGCTCGCAGCTAAATCGCTGATCACTTTGGGAGCACCTGGCTCCTAACAATATTTTTTCACTTTGAAATTATATTTTGATGCACCTACGCCTTCGCGACTAGTGACTTTACATTATTTGAGTAATGGGGGCTTCGAAATTCGCGCGCGGTTGTTTTTATATTTTTGTACAGCGCCTCTAGCGGCACCACTCGAAACTACTAAACGTCAAGACCGCTTTTTAAATACGACTTCCGCCGTTGCGACAATAACTCGGTAGATGGCGCTTTCATTTATTAATCTACGTTTTCATTTTAAAACCCCTAATGTTGAACCCCTAATTGCACCCGTTGTTCCACAACGTTACATACTCCCCCTCCCCGGTGAGCGTTTGACGTACCCTAACGCGTCAAATGCTGCGTTCGTCCTCGAACGCCCCTAACAAAATACCTAATACTCGTCTATGTGTGTGTGTATGTTAGTGTGTTGTGTGAATGAGATGATGCTGGGTGTAGCGAAGAGTCGGCCTTAACTTTAATGAAACCAACTCGCAGGATGTATTAAGGTGATTCTGAAGGATCTTATAGGACAGAAAGAGAAAAGACGTATTTGAGGCTTTGGGTTGAAGGTTCAGGTAATACGCACCGCCTGAAAGTGGGGTGTGTATAATAAGGCTTTTTGCTGAAGGCTGGGATTTATACAACCGTCCCAGAGAAGAACATCCTACTAGGGCTCGTGTAAGACTTCCGACTCATAGGATGGACTATCCCCCAGGGCAAGCCTCTAGCTTCCGAGTGGTAGGATTAGCCATATGACGAAAATAAACATAACGGTGATCTACACCTACGACTGTTAGGGCAAGACAAATGCTGCCAAATAACAGTACCATAATTCTGTTCGGGTAAGCCTCATGCTTCCTCGTAACAGTAACAAACCTACACCATAATTCTGTTAGGGCAAGACCATGCTGCCAACTAACAGTAAACGACGAACTCTGTTAGGGATAGACTCATGCTTCCAACTAACAGAAAACTCCCAACCAAACCAAGAAACAGAAAAGTGATAGAAAATAATTTACTTGCAGAATCCTTCGTGTTGCTAATTAACCCTTATGTCCCCATGACGAACACGGCATGTGTTTGTCACGTTGTTCTGTGTACTTATTTGAAAGTCGTGTGTAGTGTGTAGTGTGTAGTGTCCCTAACTAATTACTAGGCTATTTAGCCCTTTAACCAAATAAAATAAAAAACCAAGTGCATATTCGCAATCTTAGTATCAATAACAAAAGACAAATGCTTATTCTCAACTTTAGTAGAAGAATGTTGACTATGACTATTATGTCAACCTTAATAAATGACGAAGATCATTGATCTTTGGCCATTCTGCCAAATATCTAAACAAAATATGGTGCCCTTGTTTGCCACCATGTCAGTGTAAAATGTATTTAAATAAATAATGTGTATGTATGTACGTATGAAATCTCCCCTGTGCAAGTTTTATTTTGTTTGCGCGTAAGCTGCTGACGTAATCGTGTTGATGCAAACGTGTTATTCATCGTTGCATCTAAGGCCAGTGTCACACTATGTAAACAAACAAAAAAAAAACTGCTTGTTGAGTGTTTGGAATTTTGTGTGAAGATAATTGTGATGAATATGTAATGACTATATCTTACTTAATTATTATGTAAGTGTAAATGTGAAACTTCCGTATGATCATATGTATGCGTGTAACCTGACACGAGATGTGGTACCTATATGTGCCACCTATGTACTAAAGTTATATGACGGTGTGCTAACACCCTTATATTTTCCAAAAAAATAATTATCAAAACCTATTGTGTAACTGTACTGATGTACTATATAAACTGTTAGTGAATGCATTTTAATGCAGTGTGTTACGGCCTTTACCGTTAAACCAGGTTCCTCTCCCCGGATCCTAACCTCATATGCAAGTTCCGCTTTTGGAAGCGATGTGAAATTTGATTTGAATGCCATTGTACTGACTATTTCAATTACTATAGCCGGGAATCTTTAGTGATGATGATTATTTACCAATGTATAGTGTATTTATCTGCTACTTATTTTACATGAAAAGTTAATTTTATGTAAACAACGAATGTTCGCTATATTCGCTAACGAATTCTGTTGTAGTGAACGACGGCCCTTATCGTTGTCTGTTTACGTCTTGTTGAATGTTAAGGAATGTGAATATTTTTCGATCCACCCGCCGAATAACGAAAAATAAATTCTACTTTTTAGGGTTCGTTGAACCGAATTATAAATTGAACCTTTATAAAACTTAGTATTTGCTTTAGGAAATACGTAAGTTTGGAAATAGTACCTTTTAGGGTTCCTTCACTCAATTAATAGATTGGACCCTTCTAGAAATTAATTGTCTGTCTGTCTGTCTGTGTTTAATGTAATCTAATCCTAAGCAGTGAGTAGTGAAAGTGAAGTGTGTGATGATGGGTTGATGAAATTAACTAAGTGTTTTACAGCTTTACTCGAATAATGCCATTTTCGACGCTGCTATTATTTTTATTGCAATGTAACTATTCACACAAACGTACTACGAGTTAATTGTATTTTAACTCGTACCACTAATTTTTTCTTTAAATCGTTCCTTACTACTACGGAACCCTTAATTATTATGAACTGTGTCAAAGACGATTCGCACTTGGACGGTTCTTGAAATAAACTATATGGTAGTAACCAACCTTTGATGTAAATTGTTCCTCACCACTACGGAACCCTTGAATATTTCGAATTGTTTGAAAACCGATTCGTACTTGGACGATTCTGGAAATGTTTTGTATGAGACTGTTGGTGCCCGGAGTGTATTATATTCACTTCCACCCACAGTTTATATGGAAAAAAAAAATTTCTTCTACTATCGAGCTAGTAATTCAACTTCCTCGTAAACGTTATGAAAGCAACATCTGCCGTTGTTTATTCGGAACACGAATCAAAGTTAATAGTTTATCATTGTTCTTTGGCAAGAATGTATTCACTGCGTGATCTACGTTTGGAATGTTTTTTCTTACAGTTGTACTTCAGTGTATCAGAATTCGACGTAATTCGAAAAGTGAAACAATTATGAATCTTTTAAAATTTACGTGAAGTGAAATTTGTAAAATCTTTGTTCTACCGTTTTACTAGAGTGAAATTTCAATGGGGATTGTCACCCAGACGTGTGATTATCGGCTGTTGGTCTCGCTGTAAATTCACATATGGGAAATACAACAAAATAATACACAAATTGAGGCGGTTTGACGCCGTACAAAATAAAAATTGTGGTGGTGATATCCTGTGACTACTTTTTACGATGAATATAGGCAATACAAATCACTTACTAATATTAATGTAAGCGTTTCAAATGTGAAGTTTTACTTCAGACTTTAATAAAGTAATATTTAAAATTGGAACAAAACAAAAAAAACTGTTACTTTAAATTTAATTAAAATTTTTCCACCATAAAATAAATACGTGAGGGTGTGAAAAATAAAATGGGGACCGTTAAAATTTTGAAAAATTACAATTTATGTTGAGAAAAATTCAAATTTTGCCTTGTTCTTGTTTATGCCGAAATCTGTCTAAAATCACTAAAAAACACACAAAATAAGCCGGAAAGAACAAGTTGGCAGCAGAGGTCAGGAGAGCCAAATTCCTGGGTAGTTGTGATAATTTGGAGGGAAACTACCCCGCTAACGGGCACTCTTAAGACTATTTTACACAAATTGAATAATCTTATAATTATGACCTCCGACTCCCGTCGGAAACCGCTTTCTCGCTACCCGAAACCACGATGTGGGCGCCACTGAAAAGCTGAAGGCTTTCAGAAAAGGAGAAGAGAGAAATAAGAAGATGTAATTAAAATTTGAAATGATGGTATATTATAATAAAGAACTCGGGGTCGTGGTAATTTCGAGCAGCAAGTGCGATCTCCGAAGGCCTTCGCAGGGTTCCGACTTATCTTAGTAGTTCTCAAAGCTGATGCAGTCCGCGACGTAGCCGTGCCGTCCACAACTTGGGCTGGCACGGTGTTCTCAACCCGTAGGGTGGATGATCGCTCGTAGACTCGAGGGTGCGTCTTCACCTTCGTGGCACCCGAAAGGTGGACTTCTATAGCCCGTAGGGTGGATGCTGACAACCCGTAGGGTGGATTTCTTGATAACCCGTAGGGTGGATGCTGACAACCCGTAGGGTGGATGCTGACAACCCGTAGGGTGGACGTTCCTGCTTGGAACCCGCAGGGTGGATCTTGACAACCCGTATGGTGGACGTTGACAACCCGTAGGGTGGATTTCTTCAACCCGTAGGGTGGATTTCTTCAACCCGTAGGGTGGACCCTGGAATGTTCCAGATGACGGGTTAGCTGGAACCCTTTTTCCCGCCCATTGCTAAGACAGCCGGTCCCTGTTAAACCTGTCAGGAGTCGGCTGCCTTACAATGTTTGCTGATATTCTACTTTTACAAAGAGATTTTTTCACACCCCTTTAATCTACCCTCCCATAACAGGGTTGACCAACAGCCGTTAATTTTCACTGTTTTAAAAATCTAGATTCATTATAAATAATTTGACTCACCCAATGATGGGGTTATTGACGCTCGCAGCTAAATCGCTGATCACTTTGGGAGCACCTGGCTCCTAACAATATTTTTTCACTTTGAAATTATATTTTGATGCACCTACGCCTTCGCGACTAGTGACTTTACATTATTTGAGTAATGGGGGCTTCGAAATTCGCGCGCGGTTGTTTTTATATTTTTGTACAGCGCCTCTAGCGGCACCACTCGAAACTACTAAACGTCAAGACCGCTTTTTAAATACGACTTCCGCCGTTGCGACAATAACTCGGTAGATGGCGCTTTCATTTATTAATCTACGTTTTCATTTTAAAACCCCTAATGTTGAACCCCTAATTGCACCCGTTGTTCCACAACGTTACATCATTGAATTCGATTTGCGATGCGATGCGAGCCATTTAACGTGCAGGCGCTTCTTCAGGTGCAGCTCATCAGCATTCAAGGCGTACTTTTTATCAAGTGCAATTATGGCGAGGAATCTCATTGAGCCCAGAAAATTGGGGCTGAAATAAAAATAATAACTTTTTATCACCCATGTATACCACTGAGTCACCAGCCCCACAGTCAATACCTACTAAAAATAGTATCATGTACCAGCATAAAAGGCTGCAAAAGATGTGGATATGTCAGACCTTGGGCCTAAAAAGGCCACATTGTACATTTATTTTATGGATCTTATAGTGTTTCTCTTCACTAAATTGTCATTCACTAAATTGTCTTGAGGAATCTCATTGTAAATCATCTGAATTGACAGTTTTGTATGGAAATTCGTAAAATGGCCACATCCATGAATAATTATTTATTAATAATGTCAAATTCTATGTTCAAATTGGTGAATTATTAGATTGGTAAGGGGGGGACTAAGATATTACGTTTAAATTTAGCATTTTTATTGTCATTTGTGTGCTTTTAAGTTCTTTTGGACAAAATTGCAGACTTGGGACTCTATAGAAACTTTTTAAAGCGTACACGTCAAGATAAACTAGTATTTTCATTAATGAACAGTGTAACCTTTATACTTTTGATCGTTGGCACTTGATGGAACTTGTTATACATTATGGCATATTATAGCATTCTCAAAGGTCTCAAAGGACCTTTGAGAATGCTATAATAGCGAAACCGGTTAGGTATTATAAAAATTATAATAAAAGTTGTGGAATAGTACAAGTGAGTGAGTTTTCATAACAGTGTAACCGTAGGTAGGTAACCCAGGTAGTTGAAAACGTTTTCAACACAAGTGATACAGTCGCTCTGCCGACCCTGGAAAATGTCTAAAAGACATAACATAGAGTTAAGGAACTTTGAGAAGTCTGTCCCTGAGTTTATTGGTTGTTTTCATTAATTACCTTAGCCTTTGATTAAAGGCTAAGGTGACATTATAAGTATCTTAGAGTATTTATTAGGTTTAGGTATATAATTATATACCTAATGTCACCTTAGCCTTTTGATTCTAATCAAAGGCTAAGGTAATTAATGAAAACAACCAATAAACGCAGGGTCAGACTTCTCAAAGTTCCTTAACTCTATGTTATGTCTTTTGGACATTTTCCAGGGTCGGCAGAGCGACTGTATCACTTGTGTTGAAAACGTTTTCAACTACCTGGGTTACCTACCTACGGTTACACTGTTATGAAAACTCACTCACTTGTACTATTCCACAACTTTTATTATAATTTTTATAATACCTAACCGGTTTCGCTAAGATAGCATTCTCAAAGGTCCTTTGAGACCTTTGAGAATGCTATAATATGCCATAATGTATAACAAGTTCCATCAAGTGCCAACAATCAAAAGTATAAAGGTTACACTGTTCATTAATGAAAATACTAGTTTATCTTGATGTGTACCTACGCTTTAAAAAGTTTCTATAGAGTCCCAAGTCTGCAATTTTGTCCAAAAGAACTTAAAAACACACAAATGACAATAAATATGCTAAATTTAAACGTGAAATCTTAGTCCCCCCCTTACCAATCTAATAATTCACCAATTTGAACATAGAATTTGACATTATTAATAAATAATTATTCATGGATGTGGCCATTTTACGAATTTCCATACAAAACTGTCAATTCAGATGATTTACAATGAGATTCTTCAAGACAATTTAGTGAATGACAATTTAGTGAAGAGAAACACGATCCCTAAAAGAAACGTACAATGTGGCCTTTTTAGGCCCACAGGATTGCGTTGCTCCACCATGTGTACACATTGTCAGGGTCTTAGTAGCTTGAATAAAACTCTAGAAGACGATGAACATACTGATTTTTTTTAGATAATAAGTAAACATAAACGCATTTGTTGTAAAAACTATTTATACTTTTAATGGAAACATATTTTTTTAATCATATCACTAGGCGATTCGGCAAGCAAACCATCACTACTATGATTTCTTTTACCATCTTTACGCCTACCTACATGCTAAATGTCGCCTTTGGGCTCTGTCTACCCCACAAGGGTTACAGACGTGATCATATGTGATGTATGTACGTTTGTAAAAAATAAATATTATTTTTTCCTGTGTTTAATGTAAAGGGCACATTTTTCGTAATCTTTGATGCACCATAGCTTGAAAACTGTAACTCGTACCAAAAAGTACATTACACCTTATTTGTAGGTAATTTATTAATAAACAATTTAGTCTTTGACCATTTGGTCCTATCTTGTATAGTTTTCTTGAAAATTTAGAAAATCTGTAAAACGGGACACTTTTCAAGGGGGGGAGGGGTGACGCAGGTTGCGGGGGGGGGACGGGAGAGTCTTGAATTATAATGTACTCACATATAGGTATACAATAGCAGCTGTTTAGAAAAATTATAAATTTTGCCGTCAAAAAATCTAGAATCAATATACTATCAATTAGAGATGCGCCGAATGTGGGTTGAACCGAATTCGAACATTCGGCCGAATATTCGGTAAAAAATGTACCGAACCGAATATTCGGCCGAACTATTCGGTTCAAATTAACGCGGTAAACAGGTTACTGCAGGTTAGTCAACGAGGCTGGGGACATTCTTTCAGCGCTGGGCGTGCAGCCCTCAACCCTAGGGCGCTGATTCTCAATCGAACAACTTGCAACCTTGAAGAAAGTTTACAGTCGTAATGTCTTTTGATTTGACAGCACTCCCTTATGTGGCCGCAAGCGCCAATAGAGTAATTGGTGGGAGATGGTGAGCTGAAGGGGCTCCTCTTTTAAAGAAATAAGTTTTTTTTTTCACCAACGAAGATTTCAAAAATAAAAAGAAAGATTAAGATTAAGATGAGTAAGGTGAATGTAAAATGAGAGAAATTAAATTGAAAATGAGAAGTGCATTCTCACATAGACTTGGTTCAGTTGGAGTTTTGGACTGGTTGTGCACAGCCGTGTTTTCTAGCGAATTAGTTGTATTGTCGTGTGAAGAGAAAGTTCTTGCATATTGAAACTTAAAGAAGAGATAAAAATAAAAACGGACTCAGTAATGCTCCGTAACACTAACTAGAACTAAGCCAGCTCATTACAACTATTTTAACCACTCAGTCCCTTCATTGCGACAATTTATTGGTGGAAAAATTAGTGCCTACTTTGCGAGTTAAACGGATTCATTATACTCTGTAAACTAAAGCTTGATCTCTGTGACACTTACATTAACGTTACCAAAATTTACTTTTATTTCAAAAGCATAAAGTTGTTATTTACAGTTTGCACCTCTGTGCTCTCATTTCAACCACAAAAACTATATACCGTTGACATAAATTCTATTCTTGTCTACGTTTGTACAACTGTCACGGAGATCAAGCTATATTTTACAGAGTATATTGGAACTGCTCTGTTCGCGGTGAAAACCGGGGTTTACTAATGTTTGACATAAAACATTCCCCAAAGTGCCACATGCCAAATTATGTATCCCAAATTTTCATTTGGCAAAACAAATTTTCGCAATTTTACAGTTAGCAATACTATTTTTGCCAATTTATTGTTTAACAAATAATTACATGGCAAAGTATTATTTTACCAAGTATAAGGTAGTTCAAGTTCAAGTTCATAACATACTTTTCCCAGAATATTACATATCCATATGATTTACTCAAGAGTCTAAATTCATTGCATTAAAATATGGCTATTTGCTATTATAAAAAAAAAGATCTGGTGCTTAGCTTAACATAACCCATCAGACTTTTCATGTTTTTACAATTTTTCCCCCATATTAAATTAAAATTTTGAACAAACGTACTTTTCTTTTTTACAAAAGAAATCATTAGCTTAATGTATAATTGACTTAATAAAAATTGAGCAAGTAAAAAATTGCCAAATGAATATTTGACGAAGTGATTAAAATGCGAAATATAAATTTGCTAAAGATTTTTTTGTGAAATGAAACGATAAGTTTATTGGGAAGTGAAATTTGAAGGAACATATTTTGCCAAACGGCAGGATCCCGAAAACCGGGCATTCTTTAGGTAAGCAATGTTGAGAACTCCGAGCTTTTTCATCTAAATGACTGTTACTGTGCGTCACCAGAGATATCTGTACCATGACGTTAATTATGGGAAAATTCCTACCTGTTCAATAATGATTAATTTTGTTAATAATAATTTAAACATTCGGTAATTATTTGGCAAATAAAGCGAATATTCGGCCGAATACGAACTATTGAAAACTTGCCGAATGTACCGAATTCGAATATTCGGCCGAACATTCGGCGCATCTCTACTATCAATCAATAGAATAACATTTATATTTTCACAATGTAAAAATATAAAACATTATCTATTTTATTGATTGACTAGCTGACCCCGCAACTTTGTTTACGTCACATAAGGTGTATGAAAGGAGGTATTTCTTCATCAGACTCATCAAGCAGCGTGTGAAACTGCCCTGTTTGCTTAATCATAAAAGAGCTTAAAGTCTAAAACAGACAAAAATCTAAAAATCATTGCGTTGGGTTCTATTGCGTTCATAAAGCCCCCCTATAATATTTTTTTCTTTTTTAATTTCCATATACAAACAGCGACCTGTTACGATCTTATTATGTATTGATTGATATTATTTTATAAGTAGGTGTAGGTACCTTTTCCTTCTCTCGTCAGTTAATTTTTCAGCACACTCATAGCAACTTAAAAATATACCTATTCCAAAAGAAAAGGGAAAATGTAAACTTACGAATCATATGTGAGAATACTCCTAAAGACTGTCTGGTAACGTTAGATACGTCAAGTCGATGCTCTTTCGGTATATTCTGTTCTCCAGGATCTTTCAAGCAAAGTACGGCTTCAGACAGCGACAATTGGACCTGAGCACGTTGTCCGGGCACCCTTGATATCTTCAGCTTGCCCACTTCAATGTTTCCTTGCGCTTTCTCCCATTTGTTGGCTATGTATTTAGGTACTTTGACTAGCCAAACACCTCTTCCAGTATTAGACAAATCTAGCTCACGGTCTATGTTTGGCGCTCCAGTATTAGTTGTACTCATTTTTATTTACGTTATTATTCACCTTATTCAGTGTCTACACCATGGGAACAAAAGTATCACCTAGTACTTGATAATTATTTATTTACGTTATCTTGGCTAAAAATTTACAAATAAAATGCGCGTGTGAATCGTTTTATGTCAGTCACGGCGGCGGCGTGTTGTTGTTTTTTGTTTTTTTTTTTTATTAATTTATACTGGCTTTGGTTACTTAGACCAGGGCTTCCTAAACTTTAAAGACAACGGAACAGCCAAATACCTTTTATTTTATGGAAACCCACCGAGCGATATCCTCAGAGACTGGTAGACTTAGGAGAACTCGCTCGGGTGGGAAAGCGTGATACACGTCCACCTGCCACGAGGACCTGGGGTGGCGAGTCACTACTTGAGCCTGAGATCTCGCCGACCCTAGCCAACTCTGGTAATTTATACCCCTCTCGGAAAGATTAGTTTTGACAATACAGTACGCATCTATATCGGCGGAGACCCTGAGGGCCCACGCGTGCGCGTGCTCCCATTCCCAACCGACCACCTGAGTTATCCACCTGGTTGGTTAGTTAGGAATAAAAGTTCCTAACCACCCACCAGTGACTGTATAAAATAAATAATGTCCATAATGTCTACTTTATTAATATACCCACATGTCTATTTGGCAAAACAAATTGTAATAATCTCCTTTCTTTCATAGTTTTAGTTTTCTATAGATGTCAGTCATATTATGTCAGTCAGTTTGTTTCTAGTTCAATAAACCCATATTATTCTGGGATGTTTATCATATTATTTACTACAATTTATTGAACTAGAAAAATGGACAAGTATTTACGTCCGGAAAGATTCGAGGCAGACCCGTCCTCAGAAAGTGATTTGTCCCCTCAGTGGAACCATTGGAAGAAGACATTCGAAAATTTTCTTGCTGTCATATCAACTAAAGAAAAACCCGCAATTGACGAAGTAAAGTATAGACTTCTTGTAAATCATTTGTCTCCAGCTTTGTATACGCATATCAGTGAATGTACTGGCTATGAAGATGCAATAAAGAAGCTTCATGATATTTTCGTTAAACCTCCGAATGAAATTTACTCTAGACATCGTCTTATGAAAAGATCTCAACAACCTGGTGAATCCATCCATCAATATCTACAGGCTCTCAAAGTACTATCCAAAGAATGCCATTTTAAAGAAGTTACGGCTGAACAAAATGAAAGCGACTACATTAGGGACGCGTTTATAAGAGGTATTTCGTCCCCAACAATACGTCAAAGATTACTTGAAAATAAAAGTCTCTCTTTAGAAACAGCATATGATCAAGCAAGATCTTTAGAGCTCGCCCAGGTGCATAATGCAACCTATCAGAGAGATAGCTCTCTTTCAGTGAATTCTGTCAATGCTACGTCAAGTACTGCGAATGCTTCGATAACTCCTGACGAAGATGTTGTCGCTGTAACTCGTAGTTCTTCATCTGCACCAACTCTACAAGAGGCATGCTATTTTTGTGGCAATAAGCGCCACCTACGACGAAACTGCCCCGCTGCTGGAAGCACCTGTCTATCGTGTGGCAAGAGAGGACATTTTGCCAAGGTCTGTAGAAATAAATCTCAACAGAACTCTGCAGTCTTGACTGGAGGCAATTCTAATGACACATTATCATGCATAACGTCTGCTGCCGCCAACGATTTAAGGAAAGCTACTGTGCAAGTTCTTATGAATAATAAAATTCTAGCACGAGCACTGATTGACACAGGCAGTACCGCCAGTTTTATAGACACAAAGCTTGTTGATCACTATCAACTACTCAAAGTACCATGCGAACAGAAGATAACGATGGCTCAGTCCAATCTAGTGTCACATGTCACAGGTCTATGCCCATTAACTCTAGAGCTGCAAAACCAGAAACTTAATGTTAACCTATTGATTATGGATGGACTGTGCGCAGACGTGATTTTGGGTCACGATGTACTCTGTAAACACAAAGCTCTTGAAATGAATTTTGGAGGAAATAAACCCGCATTAAAAGTATGCGCGGTGTTACAGGCGAACGTTGAACCTGTCAGCTTATTCAGTAATCTGCTGCCTTTCGATAAGCCAATTGCTATCAAATCTAGGAGACACTCTGAAGGAGATCAGAAATTTATAGAAGACGAAGTACAAAAACTGCTCTCGGATGGGATTATAGAGCCTAGCCAATCTCCGTGGAGAGCTCAGACTCTGGTAACATCAAGTGAACATCACAAGAAAAGATTGGTTATAGATTATTCGCAGACTATTAACAGATATACTCAGTTGGATGCTTTTCCCCTACCGCTCATAGAAAATGTCGTGTCCAATGTGGCTAAATATAAATTATTCAGCAAAATAGACTTAAAGAGTGCATATCATCAGATTCCTATCTTAGAAAAGGACAAAATATACACAGCCTTTGAAGCATGCGGTAACCTATACCAATTCCGGAGAATTCCATTCGGCGTGACGAATGGAGTGGCAGCGTTCCAACGAGCAATTAAAAGTATATTAGACAGTGAGAAGCTAGAAGGAGTCTTTGCATATTTAGATGATATAACGATCTGTGGTACCGATCAGGTCGACCATGACAATAAATTGAAAAGATTTAAAGAAGTAGCTGCGAAATATAATTTAACTCTTAATATGCAAAAGAGCGAATTTTCCGAAACGACTATTAATCTCTTGGGTTACAACATCTGCAATGGGGTGATTAAACCAGATCCCGAACGTTTACAACCTCTTTTAAACTTACCGGCTCCGACCAACTCAGCTTCCCTGAAGCGAGCATTGGGGATGTTCGCCCACTACGCGAAATAGATACCCAACTTTTCATCAAAAATACATCCTATTGTGAATACGGAATCTTATCCTATGACTAATGAAGCCATTAATGCATTTGAATCAATCAAAACTGAAATAGCGAAAGCCGCTATCAACACAATCGATAATAAGATACCTTTGACGGTTGAAACAGATGCATCTGACTATGCCATAGCAGCTACCTTGTCGCAGGAAGGAAGGCCAGTCGCTTTTTTTTCGAGAACATTGTCAAACAGTGAGAAGAACCAGTCGGCGATAGAAAAAGAGGCTGCTGCTATTGTAGAAAGTTTAAGGAAATGGAGACAATTTCTGATTGGTCGAAGTTTTAAGTTGATAACTGACCAGAAGTCTGTTTCATTCATGTTCGACCAAACTCAAAAACACTCAAAAATTAAAAATGATAAAATTCAACGATGGCGACTTGAACTGTCTAGCTACAATTTTGATATCGTATACCGCCCCGGGAAAGAGAATATTGTAGCAGATGCTCTTTCTCGTGTCAACAATATCATTGCTTCAAGTTCGTCAAATGACCTCATGCGGTTGCACAATAATCTTTGCCATCCTGGCATTACACGCATGATACATAGGGTGCGGTCTAAAAACCTACCGTACTCTGTTGAGGATATAAGGAGCATAAACTCATCATGCTCCGTCTGCGCTGAAATCAAGCCTAGATTCATACGGTCATCGGGTACCTTGATAAAGGCAACCGCCCCTTTCGAAAGGCTGTCAATAGATTTCAAAGGACCTTTACCATCTTCGACACAAAACAAATACATACTTACGGTGATCGATGAGTACTCCAGGTTTCCATTCGCCTTTCCCTGTACCGACCTAAACACCAACACTGTGAAGAAGAAGATGACCTCCCTGTTTTCGATTTTTGGTATGCCGTCATACGTACATTCCGACCGAGGTACAAGCTTTTTATCGGCAGAATTAAAAGACTTTTTACATAACCTTGGAATAGCCACCAGTTATACTACTCCGTATAACCCACAAGGCAATGGACAGACTGAAAGGTACAACGGAATTATATGGAAGACGATACAGTTAGCTTTAAAGACACTTAACCAACCAATTACCGCCTGGGAGACTGTAATCTCTCAAGCTTTACATTCTATCCGGTCTTTGCTCTGCACATCAACTGGCTGCACTCCACATGAGAGAATGTTCAGTCATGCAAGAAGATCCTCTAACGGACAGTCAATGCCGACTTGGTTAGCAGAAGGGAAAAAGGCTCTTTTGAAGAAGAATGTCAGGACGAGTAAATATGATCCCTTAGTAGAGGAAGTGGACTTAATTGAGGTTAATCCTCTTCATTCACATATTCGCTTGTCAAGCGGAAGAGATGTCGTAGTGTCAAATAGACAACTAGCCCCGACAGGTGAAAGCACATCTGAAATAACTGATTTACTACGAGATTCAGTTTCCACTCCATCTGGATCCAGTTCTGTTCCTGATCAGATAGAGACTCGACAGATTGATAACCCTGCCCCTCTACCTGCTGATGAAGCCCATGAGCAGCCTGATGAACCGCCCTGTCAAACTATCGATGAAATTCGCAAGCTCGATCGTCCGGAGCGCCGGTCGGCCAGAGATCGCCGCGCCCCGCGGTACTTAGACGACTACGACTGCGTCACATTTTAATAGCAAGGGAGAATGTAACAATCTCCTTTCTTTCATAGTTTTAGTTTTCTATAGATGTCAGTCATATTATGTCAGTCAGTTTGTTTCTAGTTCAATAAACCCATATTATTCTGGGATGTTTATCATATTATTTACTACACAAATGAAGATTGACAAAACAAATGAAGATCTACAAAACAAATGAAGATCGACAAAACAAATGAAGATCGACAAAACAAATTAAAATCGACAAAACAAATGAAGATCTACAAAACAAATGAAGATCGACAAAACAAATAAGGATCGACAAAACAAATGAAAGTCGACAAAACAAATGAAGATCCACAAAACAAATGAAGATCGGCAAAACAAATGAAGATCTACAAAACAAATAAGGATCTTTTTTCTATCGTAATTTGTTTTGACGATAGTCATTTGTTTATCCGACCGGCATTTGTTTATCCGACTGTCATTTGTTTTGTAGATCTTCATTTGTTTTGTCGATTTTCATTTGTTTTGTCGATCTTCATTTGTTTTGTCGATCTTCATTTGTTTTGTAGATCCTTATTTGTTTTGTCGATTTTCATTTGTTTTGTCGATCTTCATTTGTTTTGTCGATCTGCATTTGTTTTGTCGATCTTCATTTGTTTGGTCGATCTGCATTTGTTTTGTCGATCTTCATTTGTTTTGTCGATTTTCATTTGTTTTGTCGATCTTCATTTGTTTTGTCGATCTTCATTTGTTTTGTAGATCTTTATTTGTTTTGTCGATTTTCATTTGTTTTGTCGATCTTCATTTGTTTTGTCGATCTTCATTTGTTGTCGATTTTCATTTGTTTTGTCGATCTTCATTTGTTTTGTCGATCTTCATTTGTTTTGTAGATCTTCATTTGTTTTGTCGATTTTCATTTGTTTTGTCGATCTTCATTTGTTTTGTCGATCTTCATTTGTTTTGTAGATCTTCATTTGTTTTGTCGATCTTCATTTGTTTTGCCCTTTAGACATGTGGGTATATTGATAAAGTTGACATTATGGACATTATTTATTTTATACAGACACAGGTGGGTGGTTAGAAATTTTTATTCCTAACTGACCAACCAAGTGCACAAGGTGGGTGGTTAGGAACTTTTATTCCTAACTGACGAACCAGGTGGATAACTCAGGTGGTCGGTTGGGAATGGGGGGTAGTAACGGCCTCAGTTTATTGCTATAAATATCTCCTTAAGTATTAGTCCGATTTAGATAATTCAAAAAGATTCGTCATTCTTATGTCCTAGAGAACAACGTGGATACTATTTTTTTTTAATTTGATACAGCTTTACCTTAGACCATATAACACGGGACTAGCCTTTGCGAACCACCGCATACAAAAATATTCTGCCAGTTTTCATACAAGTGAAGGGGGAAACACAAAGACATATAAAATTTCATTGCATTTAAAAATGTATTAATCGACAAACGCGTAATGGCTGTTGTGTGTTAATTGTTATTGTACAGTCAACTACAATGTAATGTACTAGTTTAATCATATAAAATTATGTACTGATGTACAGGCTTTTCATAAAGCCAAAAGACCAAATGGTCATGTGCAATGGCAGAAAACAATGCTTAAGTAAGGCGCATCCTGTGGTTAGATGATCTAAGAGCTTTACCGATCCTCATTGTCTTAGTCTCGTACAAACATGTTCGATGCGGCAACTCCAATTGAATTTGCTGTCAATTGCAAGTCCTAGGTATGTCTATAGCTATCTTATCTAGTATAGTAAGTTTTGAATTTTTCGCTACTGGGACACGACATGAATTTGAACTCAATGAAGTTTAGGCAGCGTGTTTTATGGTTTTAGTTTGTGGAAATAACAAAAACATAAATGTAAATGCCAATATTGTTGTCAACTAGTTGTCAAATGTCAAATGTCGTGAATTTCTTTCTTTATTCATTAATTAGAATTTGGAGTTTCCAGTGTGTAGTTTATTATTGAATTTCAACATTATATTCGAGATGTTTACCAGATTTCACTGCATTTTAATGAAGAGTTTCTAACAGTCGATAGAAAGGTACTGGAAATCATGTTTGGATACAGTAAAGAAGCAGTGAGAGTGAAAGTCAAGGTTGGTATTGTGAAATAGTTTCTTGTTTCCTGAATTAAAATATGAAACATCTGTTTCAATGTAATTAAATAATATAATACTAATGTACTCTTTATTATTTTGATGTTATTAGATATTTTGTCTCTGAATTCATTCAGTAATAATTATTTTGAGATCGTAAAAGTAAGTATAGACTGGTAAGTGTGTCAGAAAGATTCACTGCCTGGAACCGTATTACGAACATATAATGGAAATTAGACTTGAAACGCTATGTTTTAAGCATGTGAAGGTGAAATTTCTAATACATCACGCTACAAAAAATTACAACTTCTTTTTTCTAGTTCTTTCACAGTTAACATTAAAGTTATTTATTTCTATTTATTGAACAGAAATGCGAAGGCAAGCTGCAACCAGAATTGAGAAAGTTTTCAGTTGACCCTCAGATTACTTCTCTGGAAGTGTTACAAAGCATTTTGGTTAAAGCTTTTGATATAAAATCTGACTTCACACTCTCATATAGAAGTATTGATGACTATGGACAGGAGATATATTTACCATTGCTGTCTGACTGGGATCTGGATGCTGGCTTTCTTAAGTAAGTTCTACCTTAAAATATAAATCTTGTAACTACAATATTGCTGTTGGCAGACTGGTTAAAAGTGAAATCCTAACATCCAAAGGTACTTCTAATTCATTGCAGTAAAATTAGAATTCAATTTTATGAATCAACAAGCTGCTGAAATGCACTGTACATAATTAGAAACACTTCATCAGCTATTTGCTTGAGAAAAGTCCTGTACATTAAGATATTATTATAATGTATTGTTTAGTAAGTGCTGATTAGTACAGCTACATATTTTATCAGCACTTCAAGACAAGACTAATCTTTTGAAGTTATCAATAAGTAGGTAGTATTTTATAGTTGTTTCTTTTCTGCAAACATTTATGGAGCTAAGTCCTGTGAAACAGACTGAGCGTTAGTTACAGTAGAGGCTCTATGTGTAGCGAGCGGCTCTTGGCGCCCCCTAACAGCGGGTGCCTTGCACCCTCTGCATTATAGGTAAAGCCGGCCCTGGGCATTGTTAAAGGAATTTAACACAATTTTACATTTTGCTGTGCGTCTTCACTTTGACCCAAAGAAGCCAGTGGCGGATACAGAAAAATCTCAAGGGGCCCCCCCTTGAGATTTTTCGCAAAAGATATTTCTAGTTTTAAGCTACCTTTACTATTATCACAATACTAGCGGATGTCACGCGGTTTCACCCGCGTAGTTCCCGTTCCCGTGGGAAAACGGGAATTAAATATAGCCTATGTTCACCGCAAAGAGTGTAGCTTTCCAACAGTGAAAGAATTTTTCAAATCGGTCCAGTAGTTCCGGAGCCTATTCGTTACAAACAAACAAACAAAAACACAAAAAATCAAAAAAACAAATCTTTTCTCTTTATAATATTATAGTATAGATAAAGTAATCAAGTCACATGTGAATACATGGAAAAACAGTAAAAATACAAGGTTCAAGGGACCAAACGAAAACCACGTCCATGCGGGCATTCCATAGATTCACTGTGCGGGCGCCGTGCCGGGTCCATAGCGTGGTATATAGGGAAATACTGTGAGGGTGTCTGGGACTTGCGTGCGACCCATTTGAGTAGGTTTAGGGTGGCCACCTTTAGATAGGTACGCATAAGCGTTCACAATGTTCCCTGCCTAACCAGATTTGATAAGATCCTAACAATGTTGCTTTGGATATTCGTTTTAATGAGGAGTTTACTGAAGCTCTTGACAAACCTAAGTCTTTAAATAGGTTACATAGAGATTTAGCTGGTACCTATTCCCCTTGCTCCTACTTCTACGGCTTAGAGATTAACCACATAGCCATTCTTGATCAATTCAAAATATTTGTTTTTACAGCGTGGTCCTTAGGTATGTTAGTCTCCCACGGCACCGTGAGCACGGCTTTCTCTATGGCGAGGCACATACGCCCTCCGGTATTTTATAGTATTTTTATACGTATTTAGAGTATGAGTGATATTCAGGATAAATTTTAACGAAACGAGAGGATAGTAATGTTAGGTGATTTTATGGTTGGGTGGGAGTGAAGCGCGATGGATACGAAAGTGTACTGGGAAAGTTTGGTGATGAACGAGTGAATGAAAATGGACAAAGCTGCTAGAAGTATGTTTGGAGAGGAATCTTGTGGTACCTAACTAATACCATATTTGACCACAAAGATATCCACTTGTATACGAGAGAACAAAAAGATCAGAGAAGCATAATTGGCTTTGTGATACTACTATCACAAAGTCAATTATGCTTCTCTGATCTTTTTGTTTATGTATCTTTCTCAGTTTTGCGTCTACACGCAAGACTGAAAAAGAAAGTGCTAGACACCCCGGTATACCGCGGTGCCGGGTATTGTATAATTGACACAGATAACTTCTTGGTTATCAGCCGAGTAAGAGGTCTGTTTCAGCGGTGGCGGCATCGTGTGCGTGAACCTGTTAGTGTACTAGAGCGCATAAAAGTAGGAAATTTGCAAGAGATAAGAGTAAAAGAAGAATTTTTGAGTAAATTGAGCAGGAAGTTTAAATATTTAGATAAAGAATGTGAAATGGACGAATTCTGGAACTCGATTAAGGAAGGACTCGTTGAAGTGGCAGTTGAAGTATGCGGGGTATGCAAGAGGAGCCAAAGATGGCAGGTAAAGAGAATGTGTGCAGAAGCTTTGAAGGTTTTGTCTGATAAGAAGAAAGCATGGTTAAACTGGCTTGCTGCAAAAGCCAATCAGAGAATGCCAAAGGCAACGGATGAGGATGTAAAAATGGCCAGGATGGTAAAAGGTATAAGCATGTCGCAAAAGAGGTGATAAAAAGAAAGATAGAGGATGATAGGAATGTATTTCATAACCGGTTATCTGATAACTTTCAAGCAAATATGAAATTCTTTTGGAAGTCTATAAGATCAATGGGGCTCAAAAGACTACATCACAACTCACATAAGAAATCGTGAGGGAAGTTTAGTGAAAGGAGAAGAATGTGTGCTAAAACGATGGAAGGAATATTTTGAAAGTTTGTTTGAAAAAGAGGATTTACAAGGAGAGACTCATGTCTTGGAATGTAATGAAGTTGATGATGAAAGCGATTTAAGTATGAAAGAAATTGTGGAAGCGTTGAAATTAGGAATGGCTGCTGGAATTGATATGATTTGTGTCGAGATTCTGAAAGCAGGACGTGGCGTGGTAGCTTCGCCAGTTGTACCGCCTTTTTAACCTTTGCTGGCGAAGTGGCAGAGCACTAGAGGAACGGTGTAAATCTGTCATAGTGCCGCTGTACAAAGAGAAAGGGTAGCAGCAAGAGTGCAAGAACTACCGCGGCATAAGCGTGCTCAATGTTGTAGACAAATTATATGCAAAAGTGCTGATAAAAAGAGTGATAATTGAAACGGAAGCAAAAATGTGGGATATGCAAGCAGGATTTCGGAAAGAAAGGGCATGCACGGATCAGGTCTTTTCCTTACGTGCGTAGCTGAAAAGGTTTTGGCAAAAAGTCAAAAAGTCTACTAAAGGCCTATGATAGAGTGGTGAGGAATGAAATGTGGACAATACTGTCCAGGTATGGAGTAAACGGAACCTTCATACGAGCACTGAAATCTCTGTATGAAGACTCCAGTGCTTGTGTCCGGATAAACGGAGCTTGCACAGACTTTTTTCACATTGAAAGAGGTGTGAGACAAGGTTGTGTAGCGTCACCGTGTCTGTTTAACCTGTACATGGACAGCTGCTTAAAAGATCTGCAAGAGTGTGCGTATGGTTTAAAAATGAATGAGCTGACCATCAAATGCCTCCCATACGCGGACGATCAGGTGATGTTAGCTTCATCGGCGGAGGAGTTGCAGTTGATGGTTAACATAATGCATGATGCGCTTAGAGTAGAGGTATGAAAGTGAAGTAGAAAAGACGAAAGTAATGGTTTTTGAAAGAGAAGAAAATATGACGAATTGCCCAATTTACATCGAAGGGAAAAGAGTGAAACGGGTAAAAGAGTTTGTGACTATGATGTTTAACGAAGAGTTTTGGCAGGTAATCAAGTGAATGGAGCCATTCACGCCTTTATGAACAGTCCAGGATGTGTCTAAAAAGGCAAGGATGGCTGTACATAGAGCAGTGCTTGTGCCTACACTTATGCATGGCAGTGAAAGTTGGGTGTTGCCGAAGACGCATGAAAGTAAAATGATTGTAGTGGAAATGAGAAGTTTGTGAAGTACAGTGAAGTGACTTTGATGGATGAAGAAAGAAACTGTGTGATTAGAAAACATTGCGGCTTGACAGAAGAAGTAGTGATTGTTATGCTTCCTCTACATTACACGCGAAGTTGAACGAAGTTCGTCGGCGAAGTCGCCCGAGGCAAAGAAAATTTTTGACGAAGTGCCCCTCTACACTATCGTATTCGTCCAACTTCGCGAGTAATGTAGAGGAAGCATGATAGTTAAAAAGCAAATTATTTTGGTTGGCCTGGCGCGGCGCGGACGAAATACGCGTGCGTGCGCCACCCAAGGGGGGGGCGCGCGCCCCCCGCGCCCCTACCCTGTATCCGCCACTGAAAGAAGCTACATAGTGTCTTACATCATGAACTCTGATGATGATGACTCTTTTTGTTATTCGCATTATGGAAATCATAGAAGAATATCAAGGGAAACTCGGCACTATCAGGGGTTTCTTAGCTTATTAAGCGGGATGAGGAATCATATTAAGCTGAAGTGTGTTTAAAATGACATACCTATTATGCAAGAAATCATACTCAATATACATACATACATACAGTCACGCCTCTTTCCCAATGGGGACAGGGAACACAGTGGGGGGGGGGGGGGGGTAGACAGAGACCACCTGCTCAAACTCAAACTCAAAAAACATTTATTTTGCATAATCCTAATACATAGGCACTTGCGACACGTCAATGAATACAATGCAAATAGTACCACCAGTTCGGAACGCGGCCCGCTTGAGAAGAACTGGCAAGAAACTCGACGGGCTTTTCTTTTTGTGCTCTATTTACAAAATTGAAACTAAAAATCACAAACTATTGCTTGAGAATGCAGTAGAGCAAGCAGATCATTTCCAGGCTTCCTTGTCAAGCAAATAATCGTCAATTGAATAGTAGCCCCTGCGGTACAATTTACTTTTTATACACTTTTTAAACTTATTTAAGGGCATACTTTTTATTTCATTTGGAAGCCTGTTGTAAAAACGTATACAGTTACCCAGGAAGGAATTACTGACTTTTTTCAGTCTACACTGATGACAAGCAAGGTTATCTTTATGTCGGGTATTTACACTGTGTATATCGCTTAACTTAACGAAACTAGATAGATTCTTTTGCACATACATAAGATTTTCAAAAATATATTGTGATGCTACAGTCAGAATATTTACCTCTTTGAATTTTTCGCGCAGAGAGACCCTTGGACCTAATCTATATATGGCTCTTATGGCTCGTTTTTGTAAAACAAAAATTGAATTTATATCTGCGGCATTACCCCACAGTAGAATACCGTAAGACATAACACTGTGGAAGTAACTGAAATAAACTATTCTAGCTGTATCTACATCAGTCAAATGCCTAATCTTTTGTACCGCAAATGCTGCTGAACTTAACCTGCCAGCTAGCTTTTCAATATGTGGACCCCACTGCAATCCAGCATCGACCGTCAACCCTAGGAACGCCGTAGATTTCACAAGTTCCAAATCTCGGCCATTAAGTTGAACATTGGTTTCTGCCTGTGTTACATTGGGCAAGGTAAATTTAATACATTTAGTTTTGTTATCGTTCAGGCTAAGATTATTAGTAAGTATTAAACCAATGTACTACTTTCAGGATTGCATTGTTGACATCGTCGTAGTTATCTAGTTGTCTTTTAATGTTGTCTTTTAATGCTGTATCCATGGCTACAGTAGAATGCTATCCTGGCATACATCTTTCGCTCCTTCTACATTAAAAATTTTGATTTCATACACGCTCGCTGGTTTTGGGTACTCTTGCTTAACATGTTGTTTCTTTAGTATGTCTTTGATTTGATTGGCATACTTAGGTATGTCTAGGTCGACACCTACTGGGTTGCATTCTCTCTCGCTTCATAAATCTGTTTTGTCAATCTTCTTTCGTTTATCCTCTAAATGTGTCCGAACCATTAAAGCATCCCCGCACTCGATCCGTCAACTTTACTCCAGCTATACTTTTATTTTAAGTAATAGCTAAAAATTTTCTTAAGCAAAACATTCTCTCATGTCCGTCGTCGTAACGTAGTCAAGTGTTGAAAAAAAAAACCGTTCTTTTCCCGTATGTCATAACATCATCATTATGCTGATGGTTTTCCGTGTTGTGGTGTCCGTCCTCTCAAAGGGTAGGGAGGCGCCCCCTGCGCCCCCCCCCCCCTCCCCCTCTGTATCCGCCACTGGTTTGGGTGTTAAATGTCCGTAAGACGCTAATCGGTTGAAACAAGATAGAAGATATACATTTTAGGGTGCAATAAAGAAAGAGATGCGATCGGTTTTTGTGCGTTGTTAACGAAATAAATTAATGGTACAAGAACTACAATCATTCAGAAAAAAATGGAGCGAGTAAATGAATATATTATTATTGTCTTTCTTATAAATAAAAATATATTGTAAAACTATCCTTAAATTTTACTAATGATGAATCGCTTATAGGCAGCATTGACTACGAAGCTCCCATTGGTAAAAGTGATCACGTCTGTTTACTGGCTACTATACAACTGCAATTGCTTGACAAACAGCATTTGCAACGCAAGACCAAACTCAATTTTCATAAAGCTGACTTCAATGCTATTGACATTAAATTGCGTTCTATTTTACCTGAAAATATGAGGGATAGAGACTGTGCAGAACAATATGAAATTTTTCATAACGCTGTTCAAGAGGCAATTGACTTGTATGTACCTCGGGTTACAATTGGCAAACAAATGACAAACAAGCCGTGGATATCAGATAAGACGTTGAATCTTATAAAACGCAAAAAACTTTTGTGGAATAGATATGTGCTAACTGGACTAGACAAACACTATACAGACTACAGAAAGCTGAATAACCAATTAATAAACAAAAATAGAAAGGCTCGATCTGCATTCGAAAATAAGTTATTGAATGCTGGACCTAAAAAGTTTTATTCCTATATCCGACAACAAATTACAGCAAAGGTTAGCATTCCAACAGCATTACACAACAATCAAGGTCTACTTGTGTCGGACTCAAGTGCTATTGCGAATGTGTTTGCTGAGCACTTTGGAAGTGTCTTTCAAATGGAGCCAGCTGGCCAATTACCAATTATAAATCCAATGCTGCATGTTAATGACACAATTGATGAGATCTCTTTTACTCGAGATAGCGTCTTAAGGGCTATATCAGATATGAAAATTGATACCTCTTCGGGACCAGATGGCATTCCGGTGGCGATATTAAAGAAATGTGACCTGTCAGACTGTTTGGCAACAATAATGCAGACCTCTTACAATACAGGCACACTACCAGATTTGTGGAGGAAAGCTGTGGTGACTCCCATTTTTAAAAAGGGTAGCAAACTCGATCCGTCTAACTATAGACCTATCAGCTTGACCAGCGTGGTGTGTAAAGTTATGGAGAAGATCATAGTCAAGCATATCAGGGAATTTTTGTCCAACCATGAAGTTATCTCCGCACACCAGCATGGCTTTTATCCTCACCGCTCTACAGTTTCTAACTTACTGTCATGTCTATCATTGTGGACGAAGCACTTCAATAAAAGAGAACCTATTGACGTTATTTATTTAGACTATGAAAAAGCTTTCGATAAAGTTCCTACAAAGCGACTTCTTCAGAAACTGGAATTTGTTGGACTGTGTGGGAAAATACTTAAATGGGTCGAGGCATTCCTACAGCAAAGAACTCTGCAGGTGAGGATAGGGGAAACGTTGTCAAGACCTGTACAAATATATAGTGGAGTGCCGCAAGGTTCAGTTCTAGGCCCCATATTATACATCATCTATACTTTTGACCTTCCCCACTACATGGAAAGCAGTGTCAGTATATTTGCTGATGACACAAAAATTTTCGCCAACCCATTAATTAATTATGATAGCCTTCAGAACGACTTGAATAAAATAGCAGCTTGGTCCAAGGAATGGCTGATAGGTCTAAATGTCTCCAAATGCACAGTTCTGCACATGGGAAGTCGCAATCCTCATCTATCTTACAAGCTGGACGATACATACCTGAAGAGAGTCAGCGCACAGACAGATCTAGGAGTGACAATAACCGAAGACCTGAAGTGGGAACAACATATCACAACCATTACAAAAAAAGCTAAAAGCCTGGTCTATCTGGTCAGGAAGGCATTCGGTGCGTTGACACCAGAAATGATGTTAAAGATCCACAAGACATTTATTAGACCACTTTTGGAGTACGCTTTCCAGGTCTGGAACCCATATTTCAAAAAAGACATTGAACTCCTGGAAAAGGTGCAGCGTGGCTTTACCAAGGTTCCACGACTCCTAAAAAGACGGTCCTACGAAGAACGCTTAGCAGTTTTAAAACTCACAACACTGAAAGACCGTAGGAACCGAGGTGACTTGATAGAAACCTACAAGATCTTAAGTGGACACTACAGCATAAACAAATTCGAGGAGATCTTCATTCGCAACACTAACTCCCATCTCAGAGGCCACAAGCTTAAATTGTGTGCAGCTTTGTCACACAACAACACCCATAAGCACTTTTTGACCAACCGAGTTGTCAGGGAATGGAATAGACTGCCGGTGGATGTGATCTCGGCGTCAAATGTGAACCAATTAAAAAATCAGCTGGACAGATATTTAAATATATAATGGAAATTGGTGGGCAGTAGCAAGATACGGGCATCATCAGTTGTTTTTCAACTGCTTGCTTGTTAAACTATAATAATAAAAATAATAATAATTAAACTCATGAGAATCAGCCTAAAATTTCCCGAAATTATCAGTAAACGTGTTTTTGGTCGAGAGCATTTTAGTTCCTGAACTGAATTGACTTGTGTTAATACGAGTCCTGAAATCTAGATCAAGATAATAGCCCATTTGCGTCATACGGACCCTAAACCCCGCACTGCTTGGGAGTTGGGGCAGAGAATTGAGTGACTATGAGAGGCAAAAGACGTGCCACTGTCTTGATCTGCTTCTGTAAGTCAGTGAGCAGCCAACTCGCCGTTCTCAGGCCCTCGGTCATGGAGACCAGTAGTCCTGTGTGTAGAGCAGCCTGTGACGACGTCGCCCCCGACTGGCGGCCCCGCATCCGATTGTGGCTGATTGTTTAAACAAGACAGGTAGTCGCAGAAAATATAAGTGTTTTAGTGTAAAGAGTGAAGAAAAAAATATTTTCTTCACGTGTCTGGCGGGCGCCGGGCGTTACTCCTTATAAGGATGTCCCATGGTTCCCGACAGACTTAAGCCAATAACCGCGGCCTTGCCCGTGGGTCCGGGTGTTATCGCAGGATTGTCTGAACAATTCGTCACCCTAAAGTCCCTAACCATGGTAGGGTTAACAAAAATTAGCACCATAACTTCACTTCAGAAGGAGGTCCAAGATTGCAGCGTGATGCACCAACACAAGACCCGAACAAATCCCTGAAGTGGTTCAGGGATTGGTTCGGGTATATCTTCAGTTCTTGGGGCGTGCCGCGTGATGTGTGCAACTCTCACATCACTCTGCAATCTTGGACCTCCTTTTGAAGTGAAGTTATGGTGCTAATTTTTATTAACGCCTAACCTACCATGGTTTAGGGACTTTAGGGTGACGAATTGTTCAGACAAGTCATTCAAACATATTATGGGTTTGTTTCAACAATTTCTCGAATAAAGGACCTTTTTGTGAAACATGCACCCACGGCATGCAGCTACCCCAAATTGCTCGTAGCCCGACACCGTGGTCGATTTAACTATAGTGGCATCTATTTCGTAAACGAGTAATTACTAAATAAACATAACTATGCTAATGACTACACAACGATAACAAAAATATTGTAATTTATTTACAAAACATTAGAGAGTTTGTTTACAAACGATTAATGTATATGTAAATAAGACAACATTGTTTAAGAGGGCTAACATATTTCGCGCCACATATTGCTCAGAAACCATACTTTTCATTGCATTTAAAGTCATTAAATATTTATCGTACAAACATGGTATTCACTAACATACTTAGTAAATTTAGCACTCTAAACGTTTCATAAAACATATTTTACCTAACAACGGATTACATACGGTAATTATCAATGAAAGTGAAACAGGTTTTTCAAATCATACGATTTGCATAGTTTTCGAGGCTTAAATTCATGTCAAATTACTGATAAATTTAATAAACAAGGGATACGAAGCAATTGCAAAGGGGGTTGGCCATCTGTTTGTAGAATAACCTGATATCAGGTAGGTTCCTTTTTTTAGAGAAAAATGACTGTAAAGTTTGCTCAAATAGTGAGAAATTTCACCAAAATAAAGTAGTCTTTTCACCAGCTTCTGTAGTTTAAATCATTATGATAATTATGTAATATTATGTCAGATCTTCTCCTTTGACAATAAAAATATTTCTTTTTATGTAACTGGATACAGATTTTTTTTTACAAAGTATTTTGTGAACCCCTATAAATGCAGATACGCGAACAAATACGATTTAGTACCGCCGAGAGGCTCTCAGAGAGTGGTCATGTCGCTCGATGTTCCATTTTTGAATACGAAAAAATTAACAAAAATAGTCTAATTCTAGCGTGACCAAACAATCTTAGTACTTTGTGACGTATAATATAATATATATAAATATTTATGGTCGATATACAACGTGAACTTTTGTATAGTACAAAGCTCAGACACCCCGACTAGAGTTTCGCTTCGAAATACTGTATAAAAAAAATTAAATGAAACTAACGAAAACTGACCAAGTTATAAGCTTTTACAGTTGCACTATTTTCTTCACGAACAGCGTAGGTGTAGGTATTATACGCAAGGCAGGTAGTCACTATTCGTGTGGTATTGATAATAACACATTAACACACCATTTTCATAAGTGGTAATTATGGAACACCTGTGAGGAACCAGACCAGGATTGGGACGGCTATAAAGCCGCTAAAGCAAAATACAAGTAGCGACTGAGATACAAAAGTACCAAGTCTTGGAGAAACCTCTGATAGAGTCAGACTAATACTAGCCAAACAAGGGACAGAACTGTCCGTATCTATAAAGAATCCTGACGGCGCGGCGGTCTGACCCACACATGAAAAGAATTATTTATACTGTTGATTGATGGTACTTGGTGGAACCTTTCGGCATTTTCAAAGGCAAATTAACATTACATAATGACCACTAAATCACTTAATTACTCGAAAACAATAAATTAATAATATATAAATTACCACTACATCATTCTACTAACGTTAACTATCATGAAAAGAAGCCAAGAGTATTTTGATACAAACGCACTTCCCAGAATGCCAATTGCTGCAGACACTCATGTGGCTGGTGGAAAACGTATCCACAGAAGAAGTCCAGCGGGAGCTCGCAAGACCTGTTCTAATCTATTCTGTCAACTTACAAAAAACTGAATGGGTAATTAACAGCTTCAAGTCCTTCAAATCTCCAGGACAGGATGAAGTCTTCCCTGCAGTGATAAAATGGGGGAGGACACAAGTTGATATTGTCAGTTACATAGTATCTATACGCCTGACAATGAATGGGACTGTGACCCAGACTGTGGAGAGAGGTCTAAGTGATCTTTATACTAAAACCCGGTAAAGGGATTATGTTTGTGATTCAGACCTCTGGTTATACAGACCGATAAGCCCTTCGTCTTTCCTGCTAAAAACTCTGGAAAGATTGTGTGACAGAGACAAACGAGGGACGGCCCTTCAAAATAAGCCACTGCATTCCAACCAACGCGCATAATGCCCCCGGCAAGTCTACAGACTCAGCACTACATGCAGTAGTACACAAAATAGAAGAGGTCATCCAGAATCAATCAATCAATGTGCCTCGGCACTTTCATAAACATAGAGGGAGCTTTCTACAGAAGAAGCATAACCACGGCACTGGCAAAACACCGAGTATACACGGTAGTCAGTGAATGGATAGATAACATGCTAAACAAACTCATTTTAAAGCTACAGACAAGCAGAAACCAGTGCGCAGCCATGGCCAAAGGTTGTCCACAAGGAACGCCCCCTTCTTTCGTTCTCACCACTGCTAAAGAACCTTGTTGTAGACGACCTAATAACCAATCAATCAATCAATTTAACCTAGAACAGTCCCTATATACCATGGATGTTGAACAAGCCATAGCAGATGGTAAAATTAAATTATGGAGAAAAACGGATCTGTTTACAAAGCATGACTGGTATTTTAAAATCCAAGGCCAACTTCAAATTAAGTGAGAAGCGGCGTTTATTTTATCTTCTAGTGATCTTGTGTATATAATTAATATTTTTAATAAATTGTATTAAAATTACTTTCAGTCAAGCCAACATTTATCGATTTGCGGTGTAGACTGAACACTAATTTGCCCATAAGCACAGTAAATATTTCGCAAGACGACGAGTTCTGGACTACGAGTATGGAACCTAAAATGTTAATTTTTTACGACTAATGTCTGTTGCCCAAAATGATTGAGCCCAGAAAGAGCCGATAAAATAAAATAAAATAAAATTTATTACCTTTGAAATTAAAAAAAAAATAGGTTTGTCAACATTTTTTGGGAAATGCTACAAACTGAGAAGAACACCCCAAGAAACTCAGTTCGGTCCCTCCCAAAATTCATCTTAGCAGGTATCTAATAATCTATCAATGCCGATACGGAATGGCTTTTTCTGGGCGGTGTGCATTGTTATGCACATACCTCTTACTAAATATTTGGTTGTTGTAAATGAAAAACACCTACTATCAATTAAGATTAGATTTAGATCCCATAGCTCAAGCTTATAGCTTAGTTTGGGCTAGATGATGTTGTGTGAGAATATCCAACAATATTTATTGATTATTTATTAAAAATATTTTAACGTTCCTGCCAGCACTGAATCTGCAGTAGGCAGCAAAACATCGTACCATGCCAAGCGCCTGCGCATTGCTACATTAATATTATTGTTTTTAACTATGATTATTGTCAAATTTAATTATTTATAGTGTAAAATAGAACATTGTCCATTACTTTCTACAATTTTCGTATATTAAGATACTTTAAAAATAAACTTGTGGACCGTTTTCATGCATGTGTGTATTATATACTATACTATCTTCACGCCAAATCCCTTGCGGGGTAGGCAGAAAGAACCGAGCGCTACACGGCACGCTCCATACACACCTCACTTGCTTCTTCAACTTACATTTTTCTTTTCATTCATGCACGTCGGTTCCTTCGGTTCGGTATTTCTAATTGCAATATTGATATTAGTTAGGTAAATAAATGTCAACTTTATTAATTTTATGATGTCAGTGTCTATCACTACTTAATATCAATCAATTTGCAATACAATAATCAATAATATTATTAACTAATATTACTAACATAAAAATTAAATTAAAAGATTGAACGCTTAGACTAAGAATATGACACCGGTAATACATCAAGGAAAACAAAAGTATCAAACTTGTTAGTGGCAACAATTGGCACTATACGGCTATGTGCGCCGCGCCGGCTGATTTCTTACGATCGTAAAGAAATTTAAAAACCGAATTTACGCTCTTAATGTCTTACACTTTCAGGGCGCATAACGTAGCTATCACACAGAGGTCAGAGCCATGTGTGCAGTTGAGAGTAGACATGAAACCTTTTGCGGAAGCGTCCGAAGATTGGGAACCGCCGAGCGTGAGTGCCACTACTCCACTTCTAAACCATCAATATAAGGAACAGCCGGCGACAGCTCCTGCCCAGCAACAGAACGAGAGGCAAGAAACGCAGACTGGTTTTCAAGGAATGATCATGAACCAGGTATGTTTCCTATTTTTTAATCTCACACTATTAGTACAATGCATTAAGGATTTCATGTCTTTTCCCGTATTTTGCAAACATTTATCGCGTCTATTAGTCTAGTGACGAAAAGAGAAGTTAGCAGAGTTTAAAACATTACTAATAGGTACGCGATAAAGATCCGAAAACCATAATGAATGAATAAAGAAATGTTTAAGTTGCCTTGATCTAAAAAGTTACTGTACCACAAAACGAAGTACAAGAATAACATTAGTTCATTTTAAAATATTTATTTGTTACTAGCTTTAGCCAGTAGATTGACTCGCGGCCAGATTTTTATTCATACCCTCTCTATTCTCTATACTCAGATTATAAAAGAATATTCTTTTAGTCTGAGTCCCTATCTCACATCTTAGTGTAAAGTTCTAATTGCATCCAACATATTGTTCTTAAAGCCCAGTAGCCGTTTTCTGTTATCATTATCAACACTCCAAGACCAAGTTACGACATTTTTGCCCCGTTTTACTGCGATCATCTATACCGATCTCACCGAAAACCAGTTAGACAAACTTGAGCGTCTTCAAAATGTCTGTATAAGGTTCATTTTTGGCTTACGCAAATATGACCATGTTTCACAGTTCAGAACACAGCTCGGATGGTTATCAATAAGACTTCGCCGGGATGCTCACGTTCTTTCGCTACTATATAATATATTATTTAGCCCTTCTTCTCCTTCCTATCTTAAGGGACGGTTTGAGTTCCTTCATGACACGCATTCGAAATGTCTAAGGTCGTCAAAAAACCTGAGGTTAAAGATGCCATATCACTCTTCCATGTTCTATGACAAATCGTTTACGGTCACTGCAATCCGACTATGGAATAAACTTCCTGTCAAGATAAGACAAGCACAGACTTTAGCCAAATTTAAAACTATGGTAAAGGAACACTATTTATCTATGTAGCATACTTTTTATGTACGAGTGTGCGTTATTTAGGTAGGTATGTATGTGTATATGTCTGTATATAGGTGTGTAGGTATGTGTATATGTATGTATGTATGTATGCATATATGTAGGTATGTATGTATATATGTAGATATGTATGTATGTGTCTTATGGTTATGTATGTTTAGGCAGTATAATCACTTGATAAATTGTATCTATGGAATGTAAGAAAAGTATAGCAGATCTATAAGTACGCCAAACAACTACCACTCTTTACCTTACCAACTTCTCCATCCAAAGGTTGCCTGGTAGAGATCGCTTTTAGCGATAAGGCCGCCCATTGTATTGCTATCAGTATATAATGTATGTCATCTTAAGTTATTGAACTGGCGTACAATAAAGTGTATAATAAATAATAAATAAATAAATAAATCATGACAAAATTCCTCATACCTTTTGAAAACTCCTGTTTTACAAAAGACCAAAAAGTAGGTACTGATCAAGTTTGAAAGGCGACTACTTATATTTCTAGAGAAAATGAAAAGTAAAAATGTTATGTAGGTAGATTATATGATATTTCAACTCGTGAAAACGCATCGTACCAGGTTTTACATAGGAGACTTCTATTTCTATTGTTAGATAGTGGATTCCCCGGCCACCATATATTAGAGAAAGTAACAATCTCTGCCTACAAAAAGAGAGTCCGTGAATATAAGTAGCCCTTAACATAATTGTTAACATTTTCAGTTGCTTATGCATTTCGTTACTCAAGTATGTTCCTACCTACCTATGAAGGTGTGTGTGTATGAATTTATGTGTATCCATTTATTTATAAAAAAAATTACATTAATTTGATTCTCAAAAAAAAATGTAAATTTTAAATTGCCCAACGACATCCTTCATCAAATTCTATCCTTAGTTCGGTACAGAGTTTATGAAATCGGGTCATTATTTTATAAAAAAATACTTCACGGATATTATGTAGATAACATTTGCAAGTCCATCCTGCCCGATGTCACTATAAATAAGTTATCAAACCTATATATAAATTTATTATCATCAGGTTGAAAGAACATTCAACATGGTGTCACGAGCACTGAACCTCTATGAGGACCCGAACACGCCACCGAGAGCGCCGCTGAGTGACATTGAGTTTAGAGCATTTCTGGACGCTGTTGGTCAAATCACGAATACGGCAAAACTCAGAGAAGTTATTTATTGTGGAGGTATCGATCCTAGCCTGAGGTTTGTACGACTTTCTCAAAATCTACCAATATTATAAATACGAAAGTAACTTTTTTTATACGAAGGTGGCAGACAAGCATACGGCCCACCAGATGTACCGGTGGTCACCGCAGCCTACGTTAGCAACACCCTGTAAAAAACCTTCTAAGACCCCTCTTGAATAACCCCAACTCTGTCTCTTACGCTTCCACTCCTTAATCATTGAACAAATTCTGATGACATCGGGTACAGGGATAAAATAAATAAATAAATAAATAAATATTCTCGGACATTTCACACAACGCTATCTGATCCCAAAGTAAGCTAGGAATAATAGGATAGATCGGATAAAGCTTGGTAAAGGATATACCTGCGTTACTTTTTATCCCGGGAACAATATCCTGCGGGAAACAGGTACGGGAAACCCACACCACGCAAAAATGAGTAAAAAATATAGTAAATAAGCACCCAAGAATGTTCAATACATAGTTTAATGGTCACGCAGCGATCAACGAATCGTCAAAAAAAGCGCCTGCAATTTAGAGTCTCTTTGAATGCAAATAATCTCTAAATCGCTGGCGCCTTTTTTCGGTAATTTATGTAGTTGTTAGCACGAGTTCACACAAACCACATTATGTATAGAGAATTTGTTAAACTCGCCTTCAAGCAATGGAACCTAAGTAATGAACGTAGCCGGCGATCAGAGCTAGTTTATGTTATAACATACCTACCAATATTTCTATGCTTATACTACACATGTACTTTTATTTCAGGAAAGTAGTTTGGAAACATATTCTAAACGTATATCCCGAGGGTATGACAGGAAAGGAGCGAATGGATTACATTAAAAGGAAAGCAAACGAATATTATGCACTTCGAGCTCGCTGGAAAGACTGTATACAGAAAGGAATGGTTTGTATACCTTTTTTATAATTTCACTCGCCCCTGGCAGGTGGTTTCACCTACGTAGTCCCCGTTCCCGTGAGAATACGGGAATAAAATATAGCCTACGTTACTCGGGAGTAACGCAGCATCCTAAAAGTGAAAGAATTTTTAAAATCGGTTTAGGAGTTTCCGAGCGTATTCAATGCAAACAATCAATCACATCGTTCCTCTTTACAAATCAATCATACCAATCAATGAAATGAATCAAATCAAGCTTACCCAGACATAGACATCTCCGAATTAGTTTGAGAGAGCGATTGGCGGTACGTACTTACTTATTATGACCTTGCAAGTTGATACTAGATAGATAGTTCAACACATTTGAGCGCGCGGCGCTATGTGTGCGTGACTTGTTATTATTCAGCTTCCATTTGTGTGATAGTGACAATGGACGGCTTTGTCACTGTCACACAAAGTCGTCTGTTTGTTACGCTTTCACGCCTGAACGGCTGAACCGATTGAGATGAAATTTGGTATAGAGATAGTTCGAGACCGTGGGAAGGACATAGGCTACTTTTTCAACCGACTGCGCAAAAGGTGGGTTATGATTTTACGCGATAACAACTTCTACGCGGTCGAAGCCGCGGGCAACAGCTAGTTTACTATAATTTCACTCGCATATTTTATTTAGATCGAGGACTCGGCGTGGGTTCCATAAAAGAAAAATAAAATAAGATTTCTTTTTCATCGGCATGACCTCATTCGTTAGTCAGCAAGTGTTACTTGGAGAGGAGGCTGGCTCGGCCCCGATGATCCCAATAGGGCTCCATTGCAAATGTTTTTATTGTTATAATGTTCGTTTCCAGGTAAACCCTGACTTAGCTTATGTGACTGGTATGGTTCGGAAAGATGTGTTGAGAACCGACAGACATCACAACTTCTATGCAGGCAGCGACGACAATCAGAATATAGCTTCGCTTTTTAATATATTAACCACGTAAGTTTTATTCTAATAATACCTTAGATCATCTAACCACAGGATGCGCCTTACTTAAGCATTGTTTTCTGCCATTGCACATGACCATTTGGTCTTTTGGCTTTATGAAAAGCCTGTACATCAGTACATCATTTTATATGATTAAACTAGTACATTACATTGTAGTTGACTGTACAATAACAATTAACACACAACAGCCATTACGCGTTTGTCGATTAATACATTTTTAAATGCAATGAAATTTTATATGTCTTTGTGTTTCCCCCTTCACTTGTATGAAAACTGGCAGAATATTTTTGTATGCGGTGGTTCGCAAAGGCTAGTCCCGTGTTATATGGTCTAAGAATAATACAATGGTGCATTTAAAACAATTTATCAATATCACTTCAATCTTGCATACACCTCGTAAACTTTTCACAAGCTTAACTATTGTTCCGAACCATCTGAACCCAAGAAGAAGTTGGATAAGGTCCGTAACCAATGTACCCACGGGAATTGGCCGCGATGGTGGACAAAGTCAGACTTCCCAGGACATACCGGGGACTTGTGTTTTTCATAGTATGAGACATACAATTCCTATAATTTGAAACGTTCGGGTTGTGAGGCAGCAATTCAAGCTGCACGCGCATTCGTCATGGATACTGAAAATGCAGACTGCGTGGTGGTCAAATTAGATATAAACGCTTTTAACACTCTCGAAAGAGACGTCCTATTGCACGAGGTCTGTGATCTTGCTCCTGCTATCTATCCCTTCCTTCATCAAGTATATCGCTTGCCTTCTAATGTCTTCTATAACAATGAACTTATTCTGTCACAAGCTGGGGCACAGCAAGGGGACCCGCTGGGGCCCCTCGTATTCAGTCTGGCAATTCACAGGGTTATTAAAGAACTGAAATCGCCACTTAACGTCTGGTATTTGGACGATGGTACGATTGGTGGTAAACCAGATGATGTTCACAGGGACCTGGTAACTTTTGTTTCTCGATTTGGGGACCTTGGTCTAAAGGTGAACACGAGCAAATGTGAATTTTTCCCTTGCATTGTCCCAGCTGGTGCACACTATCTTATTTTCAATTCTGTCTTGGCTGACCTCAGAAAACTTACCTAAAATACTTTCCACTTATTAGGATCTCCTATATTTCCTGATGCTTTACCTGAGGTCGTAAATGAACGCAATACCCTACTTAGGAATGCTCAGGGACGGCTCGAGGGTCTGTCGGCGCATATCGCTTTGACATTGTTACGGATGTGTTTTGTGTTGCCGAAAATAATGTATCTGTTGCGAACAACCCCTACCTGGATTTGCTCGGCGGAGGTTTCGTCCTTGGATGACGCAATGAAATCTGTCGTGGAGTCAGTCCTGAATGTTTCCCTTACTGAGCCTCAATGGGACTTAGCGTCTCAGCCCATCAGGTACGGGGGTCTTGGGATTCGGCGCGCGCAAGATGTTGGCTTGCCGGCTTTCCTTGCGTCGACGCATGGTGTTGCGGGCCTTGTCGCTGTTATACTTTATTCTGAAAGTGACAGGGCTAATATACCCTTCGCGTCCGAGGCATTGGAGTCCCGGTCGGTGGTCAGTGCGGTGCCCGGATCCCAGCGGCTCCTCATATCCAGAGGTCTTGGGATGAAGTGGGAGTTAGACTGGCCCATGGGCGGCGGTTGGAGGGAGCGTATGGGGCGGATCGGGCGAGATTGCTGGCCGTATCGCAGTCAGAGGCGGGGGCATGGCTACACGTATTGTCATCACCTCACCTTGGCACTTTATTAGACGACGTCTCTCTGCGTGTTGCAGTGGCTCTTCGCCTGGGCTGCGGGGTGTGTGAACCCTGCATCTTTGGGGTTCACCTGCGGTTCCATGGTGGAGGCTAACAGTCATCACGCGTTGAGTTGTCGGCGTAGTGTGGGTAGGTTCCCTCGTCACCATGCCCTCAATGAGTTGATACGAAAAGCTCTGATTTCAGCGGATGTGCCCTGCTCTCTTGAGCCCTCTGGTCTGTCTAGATCAGATGGTAAGAGACCAAACGGATAAATAATAATAACACTAGTACCGAGGAAGAGGGGTAGGAGCTGCTGCGGCTGATGACGCGGCAAGCAAAAAGCATGAAAAGTATGCTGCCTTAGAGTCACGATACATTGTCATGCCGGTTGCGTTCGAGACGATGGGCAGTTGGGGCATGGAAGCTAAAAAAATTGTGACAGATATAGGCCGTAGAATAAAGGAAAAAACCAGTGACTCTCGCTCTGGTTCGTATCTGATGCAGAGGTTAGCTATTGCCATCCAGCGCGGATGGCAAATTATGGGCACCTTTGCATGGGATACGACTCGGAGTGGGTTATGTAGCTAACAAATTATTTTTAGCTTTTATACCTACTTGACATTTTAATAATTAATGACTAAGTGTAAAAATTTAAATTAGTTATCAAATAAAATAAATATAATATTTGAAACACAAAACATATAAACGACACAGTTTTAATTTCACTCTGTACGATTTTATAAAACCATAGGTTCAAGTCAGAGCCCGCATGCTGTAACGAGGTCATGACCTTATCGCAGCGATTTCGCCTTTATATTTCTACCCAAAAACGACCTCGACTTGTTCAAATGTAACATAATCTGCGTTCTGATTTAATGTAATTGACAACAGTTTTCACAAATGTTAATATCTTCTTTTTCCTACTCAGGTACGCACTGAACCATCCAACTGTAAGTTATTGCCAAGGTATGTCGGATTTAGCATCTCCGCTGTTAGTAACAATGGGTGACGAGGCTCACGCCTACATATGCCTATGTGCACTTATGACCAGACTACATCCCAATTTCCTACTTGATGGTGAAGCCATGACTCTCAAATTCTCGCACTTGACTGAATCTCTCCAAGTTTACGACCCCGACTTTTACAACTATTTAAAATCTCAACAAGCAGACGACTTACTATTTTGCTATCGATGGCTACTTTTAGAAATGAAACGTGAATTCGCTTTTGATGATGCTCTTAGGATGCTTGAAGTTTTATGGGCGTCGTTACCACATAAAACTCCCACGATGGAATTATCTTTGAAGGAAAAAGAATTTGATCCTTCGATTGAAGTAGATGATGATCCACCACCTTTGAGCCCCCTTGTCAAAGCACCTAGAGAAAATGCATACACAAAAGTTTGTGCAATGAGACGACAAAGCTCAAGTTTTAGCCTCGCACAAGTGAAAGCTCCCAAACTAGGTACTGAGAAAAATATAAATCATAGCTTGGACGAAATTGCTACTCGTAAAGTAGTGAATAATACGTCTCTTCGACATTCCAAAGAATTTCAAAGTTTAGATGATGCTGCTCTGCAGCTTCAGAAACCAGTAACAGATAGATGTGAAACTGAAAAACACATAGAAAACAGTAATTCAAAAGATTCAAAGCTTCATCGTGGCAGAAATATGAGAAACGTTAAAGAACACGAAAAAAGCCCACTAGCACACAACACTCATAGAGCGCAGTTAAATACTAAAAACTTAACGAACGGAAGTTTACATACCGATGCAAAAGACACGCGGCTAGGAAATCAAATAAGAGTACTGAGGGATAAAATTTCCGTACATAATAACAAATTCTCATCATCCCTTGATAAACTTAATGACTCGATTACCATAGATTCTGCCAGTAAACCGAAAGTTAAAATGATAAAAAACTTAAACGAATTTTTAAACTTTGCCACGGGAAGTAAAGTTGGTGCTGTGACTCAGGAGAAACTACAAAGAACCCACTCTGTAATAGAAAAAACATCTCCACAGGAATGTCCCAGTATAACACTTACTAAGACATCTTTAGATGATTTGAGAGTGCAAAATTCTAAAACAGATAAAATTTGTAAAGTTAGAAAGAGTATTTATACAGATACAAATGATGGCAGTAGCCCAGATGACTCCCAGGAGTACTATCCCATGACTACATCTATGACAAGAGAATTAAGACTTGAATTAGAACATCTGGATCGCCAAGTATTTGGTCCTTCGTATTTAAATAGGTGTAGTATGGTTTGTGATACTCCTTCAGACTCCACTAGCACCGATGATAAACCGACTCAAGACTGTACTGAAATTAGACAACAAACGATATTACGTAGGCCCGATATTTCAGAGCTGTTAGAAACCGTAAAGAAATCGCCTTTGCTGGAGACGACTGGTAGGTCAAATGCTAGAAGCGCTGAAGATATCTATCTGTGGGAAAATCCATTACATAGAAATACTCCAACGACGCGAACTACTGCTAGTTGCCCGCAGACACCTGATGAGCAAGCTGAATTAGACTTTGACGGTGACACTGGCGAGATATTCGAAGAACATTCCGGAAAAAAATCCATAACGCCTATTAGACTATTAAGAAAAAATCAATCTTTAGAACCGCAAGAATTATATAAAGAACCTAATCAAACAAGTATACATTCCAGCGAATCAGAATCTTCAGAGAGAGATGCAGCAGAATCAGATAGTGCTAAAAATAGTCAGGGACAGAATAATACTTCCAGGTCGCAAAAATTTTTCTCTAGCATGTCGCAAGAGTTGGAAAATGCGAAAAGAAATTGCGAGTCTCTTCTAAATGCCAAACAAACGAATTTACACAGTGTTGCGTCGACAATAAACAGTTTTCAAAAGAAATATGAAGTGTTTAAGCCGCCACTGCAGAAAACGGCTAGTGTATCTTCAGTGACCAGCGATGGTTCTGCTAAGAGCAGCGTAAGTGGATTGCCACCTCCTACACTGTTTGGAGGTGGCAATCCTTTCCTAATGTTCTTATGTTTGACTGTATTATTGCAACATAGGGACTACGTAATGAGAAATCGTATGGATTATAATGAATTAGCTATGCATTTCGACAAAATGGTTCGTAAACACAATGTGAACAGGGTATTGAATCAGGCACGACAAATGTATTCTATATATTTAAAACAGCAAGCACATAAGACTGGCGATGTTACTACTTAGTCATAGGGTAATTTATGATCTCTTTCGGATTTAATAAGTGAAAATATTATTGCTCATAAGTTAGTTTTGATCATCAATAAACTGTATTAAAACACCAGTAGCATAAGACGTATAGAGCGGGTTGTAACTACATTCATAATGTAATGTAAGATAGATCAAATCCTATTTAATATTAAATATGCAAAGGCACGGTAATGTAATATAGAGAAAGGGAGTTCCGATTTTGATGATTTTTGGGACAGAGATTGAAAAACTGGATATCTATTTTTTTCACTAGCACGAGCTAGTATTTTATCTTGGTCAGCTTCATTAATGAGAAACTTGTATCAAAACTCAATTTATTTGTGCTTAATATAATGCACTGTATTTATTAGCTTTAAATCAAATTCTAATGTTATACAATACACTACTGTACATTCCCATACATAGTTATGAATATCTGTAGTCATAGCATTGTACTCTATCTATAACTACTATACTAACCCCCAGTTTCCGAAAGGCTGATCAACGCTAAAATTAACTAATCGGCTTTTAAAGGCGGATTCTCACAGAAGATCCAAAATGAAAATCCATTTACAAGGAACATAAATGCTTCGTAAGTATTTAAGAAGAATGTAGGTTGTTGCTACCAAAGCGATTCGACGTCGTTGCTGATGCACATGTGACTCCATAGCGACCGAAAGTTCAACTGTCGGTTGGAGCGTGTCGGTGGAACGCGGCGGGATCGCAAGAAAAGTTTTGTTCGTGGATCGCAGGAATTGGCGATCCATTTTGGATCATCTGTGAGGATTCGCCTTTAACAGTCGATTAGTTAATTTAAGCGTTGATCAGCCTTTCGGAAACTGGGGGTAACTAAATGATAATTCCAAAGAGCCTTTAAGTATTTGTTAAATAATTGTGATATTTTTTCTTCGTTTTACTCTTTTAGGACAATAATTAAATTATACATTGTTATGCAGCTTATATTTTTAAAATTCTTAACGGCGGCAATACGTACCTATGCATAATTTTTAGATTAATTAGAATGCAATTTTTCTTATAAATATTTTGTCAAAAGATTTTTTAATAGGTGCACATTATAAGATTATATCAGATGATAATCACCGTATTCATGTACCTGTCATATGTAACAAATCTGAAATTGAATTGAATTCTAGTCTTTTTTATATCAAGAAATCTATAAGTTGCTTGTGAGCCTACCTATGCATTTATTTATATTCGTACATAATATCCGAAACTCAATTTTGTATTTAAATTTGATGGGATACAAATGTATAAAATGCTACAATTTAGAATTGTAAATAAACAATCTATTCAAAAGAAGCGGAAGTTTTATTTGAAATTAGGGATTACTCACAATTTATTCAGCTTAAGCCGTCTTTGGCAGCTTTCAACGCGAAAGAAAAGGTTTGAAATACGGCAAAAATGTTGGTAGTCTCTACGTCCCTGTCCGTTAACTATGGTCTCCTGTAACGCCATAGGCTGCGTACACGTCACGCCAAACGCCGTGTCACGCCGATGTCAGCTTATGATACAGACCACAACGTGTACGTTACCCCAGCAAAAAAGTAGCTCCTAAACTGATTTGAGTGGAACCTATATTTAGAGCGTATTATGCCATATATGTGCGCCGAAAAAAAAATTTGTGCGTATTGACGTTGTGGAAAAAAAAGGAAAAAACGATTTCTGCTGGAGTAACGCCGTTCCAGCAGGAAAATTCTAAACGAATAATCTTAGAGAGAAATATTTTGCATGCACCGAGGGCTCATACTTTTACAAATATGTGCCCTTAAAATAAAATTTGTGCGTCTTAAGGTTTTCGTTATATTGAGTTTTTTGCTGGGGTAACGTTTTGTGAAATGCTGTATCTCGGAAACCACTACATGTGCGCCTCTGGAATAAACTTACACGAGTAGCTCTTAATTTGTACGAATTTGTGTCATAATCAGATTCAGGAAAATGTGTATAGTTTTCAAGTAATCACGCTTTGTTGAAAATCTGAAAAAAAGTTGCACCACCTAAACGAGAACACCTACGAACTCGCTAAAAACTGTATTCGATCCTGCTCGACACTTACAGTGATCGTAAAAAGTTTCATAAGGCGTAAAACAGACGACGGGGCGGGCCGGGCCGGTCAATTTCGCCGCGAACGATAGCGCTAAAGGAATCCTATACTACCAACGCACACGAAGGGCAAAAAGACCGCGCCGCCGCTGTCCGCCGGGCACTGGCGGCGCGGCATGTCCGTGGCTCGCCGCCATGAATCACACAAACCAGTTTGTATGAAGTAACGCAGACGGGGCGGCGCGGGCCGGCCAGGCTCAGTCCTCGCCGCACGTTTTCTAGTGATGGACGCCTTCGACGTCGAAAATTTAATTTCTCAAGTCGAAAAAAGATCGCCGATTTATAATACGGCATTAAAAGAATATCACGATGTAAATGAAAAGAGGAAGCTATGGAACCAAATATGCCAGGCAATATATACGCCTGCAGTATGGGATGAGTTGTCATCGAGTACCCAGTACTCCCTATTAGGCGCTAGACAGACGACGGGGCGGGCCGGGCTTTTTGCCCGCGACGTAATAAAGACCGCGTCTGTCCGCCGATGCCCGCGACTGCCCGCCCCGCGAACGCAACGCACACGACGGCGACGGGCGGGCAGTTAGTTCACTACGTTCGTTCTAGTGAAGAGCGCGTCAGTGAAAATGGATACCCAGAGAATTCGAGTAGTTGCTTATTTAATGTACAAAAAAAGAAAGAGACGCAATCGTAATAAAGTCCATTGAAATGTTACATGAGCTTTGCATTTATTAGAGGACGCAATTTTATTTTCGGGACATATGTGGGGGGTCAATAGAAGCTTAACCTCAAGTTTGTGGGGTCGCCACCCTTGTCCCCCGGCCGCCATCTTGAAAAGAGTGGGGAAAAAAATACTTTTTTCGCAACATTTCGGAAACTATGAGTCTTACAAAAAAATTGTAAAAGCATAATTTGTAGCATATTGTGTTGCCTACAAATGTGTATATAACTTAACAAAAAATTTTGAATTTTTTTATAAAAAAAATCTTTTTTGGTCTTTAACTTTTTTTATACATTTTACAAAAATAATACCTCAGACTAATCTTGTAGATGATCTTTAAAGAGAAATTTAAAAAAAAATGCCACAGAGCAAAAAAGAAATTTTTTATAATTTTATTTTCAATTTTTTGTTTATAATTTTTAATTTAGGACAAAAATTTGTTTGACATATTTTTAGGCAAAACAATTTGCTACAAATTAAGTTTTCACAATTTTTTTGTAAGACTCATAGTTTCCGAGATATTGAGGAAAAAGTGTTTTCACCCCTTTTTAAGATTGCGGCCGGGGGACAAGGGTGGCAACCCCACAAACTTGAGGTTAAGCTTCTATTGACCCCCCACACATGTCCCAAAAATAAAATTGCGTCCTCTAACAAATGCAATATTCGGTCCTTAAATTGTAACATTTCAATGGACTAATAGGGAGAGTACTGGGTACTCGATGACAACTCATCCCATACTGCAGGCGTACATATTGCCTGGCATATTTGGTTCCATAGCTTCCTCTTTTCATTTACATCGTGATATTCTTTTAATGCCGTATTATAAATCGGCGATCTTTTTTCGACTTGAGAAATTAAATTTTCGACGTCGAAGGCGTCCATCACTAGAAAACGTGCGGCGAGGACTGAGCCTGGCCGGCCCGCGCCGCCCCGCGCCGCCCCGTCTGCGTTACTTCATACAAACTGGTTTGTGTGATTCATGGCGGCGAGCCACGGACATGCCGCGCCGCCAGTGCCCGGCGGACAGCGGCGGCGCGGTCTTTTTGCCCTTCGTGTGCGTTGGTAGTATAGGATTCCTTTAGCGCTATCGTTCGCGGCGAAATTGACCGGCCCGGAAATGTTACAATTTAAGGACCGAATATTGCATTTGTTAGAGGACGCAATTTTATTTTTGGGACATGTGTGGGGGGTCAATAGAAGCTTAACCTCAAGTTTGTGGGGTTGCCACCCTTGCCCCCGGCCGCAATCTTAAAAAGGGGTGAAAACACTTTTTCCTCAATATCTCGGAAACTATGAGTCTTACAAAAAAATTGTGAAAACTTAATTTGTAGCAAATTGTTTTGCCTACAAATATGTCAAACAAATTTTTGTCCTAAATTAAAAATTATAAACAAAAAATCAATACATATAATAAAATCGTAACAGGTCGCTGTCTGTACATGGAAGATAAATAAGAAAAAATATTATAGGGGGGCTTTATGAACGCAATAGAAGGTTTGCTCCAGTTAACATTTAGCGTTTGTTTTATGTAAATCGGTTTAGAAATAAAAGAGTTATAACACTTTTAAGAATCAGATATTTTGAAAATTTTAATTGTAGGGGTTTCTTTGAATGTGAGTGAACCTAAACTGGCGTGTTGGCTTAATCATAAAAGAGCTTAATGATTAAGACTATTTTTAAACAATTCAGTCCGCGCCGAAGGCGTGGACTGAATACTTTTAAAATAGACTTAATCATTAAGCTCTTTTATGATTTAGCAAACAGGGCAGTTACAGACGCTGCTTGATGACTCTGATGAAGAAATACCTTTCCTTTCATACACCTTATGTGACGTAAACGAAGTTGCGGGCTCAGCTAGTTGAAAATAAAATTATAAAAATTTTCTTTTTTGCTCTGTGGCATTTTTTTTTAAATTTCTCTTTAAAGATCATCTACAAGATTAGTCTGAGGTATTATTTTTGTAAAATGTATAAAAAAAGTTAAAGACCAAAAAAGAAAATTTTTATAAAAAAATTCAAAATTTTTTGTTAAGTTATATACACATTTGTAGGCAACACAATATGCTACAAATTATGCTTCTACAATTTTTTTGTAAGACTCATAGTTTCCGAAATGTTGCGAAAAAAGTGTTTTTTTCCACACTCTTTTCAAGATGGCGGCCGGGGGACAAGGGTGGCGACCCCACAAACTTGAGGTTAAGCTTCTATTGACCCCCCACATATGTCCCGAAAATAAAATTGCGTCCTCTAATAAATGCAAAGCTCATGTAACATTTCAATGGACTATATTACGATTGCGTCTCTTTCTTTTTTTGTACATTAAATAAGCAACTACTCGAATTCTCTGGGTATCCATTTTCACTGACGCGCTCTTCACTAGAACGAACGTAGTGAACTAACTGCCCGCCCGTCGCCGTCGTGTGCGTTGCGTTCGCGGGGCGGGCAGTCGCGGGCATCGGCGGACAGACGCGGTCTTTATTACGTCGCGGGCAAAAAGCCCGGCCCGCCCCGTCGTCTGTCTAGCGCCTAAGTGCACATGCATGCGTTAACGAATAATATTACTAAAACTCAAAAAAACGGCGTCAAAACTTTGACATCAAAATACAAAGACTGGCTCAACGCAAGATAAGGGAGTATAAATAAAAATTTTGTGCGTATAATTTAATAATATATGGTGAAAATTCAGCGTAAAATATTTCGTATTTAAGAAGAAATAAACAAAAAACAAAACATACTAACAACGGATGGTTATCCAACTAAATTCGAATGACTACAAAAAAGCGACTGTTTAATACATATCGATGACCTTCTTAATTTTACTCTCGAACAATTTGAAACGTATTGTGTCTGAGTACAGTGAAGTAGAAAAGTACTATTAAATTAAATAAACTTGCTCTTGGATTATATTCTTACCAGCGGTTGCCGCGAAATTGCACATGATTAAGTACATCCATACTATATTTGCATTAAAATTAGTTTATACTACCTACTACTTATAAAAGAGTAGGTAGAAAAAAGCAAAAACGTGACATACTTGTGTCACAGACACAGTTTTTTTTTAAATATTCACGGACATTTTACACAACGCTATCTGATCCTAAAGTAATAGGAATAACCTGCTTGTGTTATGGGTATCAGACCACGGATATTAATACTTAGGTATAATTATACTTTTAAATACATACATATTATATACATAGAAACACCCAGACTCTTGAGACAAACATTTATGGGCCACACAAATATTTGTCTCCGATGGGAATTGAACCCACGACCTCCAGCGCCGCAGGCGATATTACTACCGACTGCGCCACAGAGGCAGACACTAAATAAAAGTAAGTTAATAAATAAAAAGGTAATTAACACTAGGTTCGATACTATCAATATATCATATTCATATTCATCATTATAAAAAAAGTCAAAAGAACAGCTCGTGGCAGGCGGAGGTAATAAAACATGCAAAAGAAAAAGCGCACATCATGCTCTCTGTCACACTTGCACTGTTTATGGAAGACGTCACACATACACAGAGATGCGCGTTGTATGTGTAGATGCGTTTATCGATAACAACAGTGGGCCTAAAAAGGCCACATTGTACGTTTCTTTTATGGATCTTATAGTGTTTCTCTTCACTAAATTGTCTTGAAGAATCTCATAATGAATCTCATTGTAAATCATCTGAATTGACAGTTTTGTATGGAAATACGTAAAATGGCCACATCCATGAATAATTATTTATTAATAATGTGAAATTCTATGTTCAAATTGGTGAATTATTAGATTGGTAAGGGGGGGACTAAGATTTCACGTTTAAATTTAGCATTTTTATTGTCATTAGGGTGTTTTCAAGTTCTTTTGGACAAAATTGCAGACTTGGAACTCTATAGAAACTTTTTAAAGCGTACACGTCCAGATAAACTCGTATTTTCATTAATGAACAGTGTAACCTTTATAATTTTGATTGTTGGCACTTGATGGAACTTGTTATACATTATGAAAACTCACTCACTTGTACTATTCCACAACTTTTATTATAATTTTAATAATACCTAACCGGTTTCGCTATTATAGCATTCTCAAAGGTCCTTTGAGACCTTTGAGCATGCTATAATAGCGAAACCGGTTAGGTATTATTAAAATTATGATAAAAGTTGTGAAATGAAAAGGCTAAGGTGACATTAGGTATATAATTATATACCTAAACCTAATAAATACTCTAAGATACTTATAATGTCACCTTAGCCTTTTAACATGATATAGTGGTCATCAAGTTATAACAACCTTACCTTTGAGAATGCTGAAAGGCGAAACCAGTCAGTTGTAAAGTAAATAAATGTTGTAGAACAGTATGAGTGGTGTTATTCAATATGAGCAGCAGGTTCCACCAAGTGTTATCAATCAACAGTATAAATAACCTTTTTGGGCTACCTACGTGTCACAATGTTTCGGGGAGTGCCACGGGTCCTTCTAAGTTCACATGGCATCCGCAGTGGTAGCTTATGGGATGTGCTATGGGTCCGGAATGCATTAATTGTTGGATTTATAAGCCCCTTTTGGGCTAGCAAAGAAGACCTACATATCGAGACAGAGATATCTTATTTGCCATTATTCCGGATTGACCAATCCTAAGGGAGCCACAAATCTTTCTCCAATATTTACATGGCATGGCACCCACAATGGTACCTCATGGGGTTGTGGCATGGGTTCGGAATCCTAGGGGTACCATGGACCCTCCTCCAAAGATTATATGACACCCCCAGGGATATCTTTTGGAGGGTACCATGAGTCCGGAATGTATTATTCCTGGATGTGGCACAATCCTTCTCATAAGTTAACATGGCACCCCCGGGTTATCCTATGGGTCCAGAATGCATTTCCAACAGTGTTAAAAGCACAAGCCAACCTGTCCAAGCCAAACTGTCCAACCCAAACTCACCTGTCAACTAGTACATCTGCTAATCTGCTGTCATTCCTGTAGACCTGAGGCTTCGATGTGAAAGGATTTTTTAGATACATTGACGGTAAAGATGAAATTAGAGATATAAAAATGATATAGAAACTTTGTACACTTAAGTATTGCTTAATTTATTTATTCATTCATAATAACAGTGTTCTAGCCATGGTAAACATATATAGGTTAGGTACAGTTTTGAGAGCTGTGCTTGGTGTAAATGTACCTAAAGTCAACAGAACCTTTACCCTTCTTCTGTCGTAGTCGGGTAAAATAGCCCTGTAGATAGATTTAATTACCAAATTGTGATTTTCTGTGATTATGCGACTCCGCTATTTGTATTTTAAAACTGAAATGAAAACCTGATCTGTGATTTAAATTAATAAGGACTACACATGGTACATATTTATATCATTTTAAGTTTAGATGCCAATATTGATGGGAATTATGTATAGAACCTGCCAGCGAGAGGTGGTTGACGATTTAACAAGTAAATTATAATGAAACAAAAACTCAACTGCGGGGGTAATTTTTTAACATTATGTATCTTAATGCAGTAGGTACCTATCTCAATTGAGACGAATCTAACGACACCTCGATTATTAAAATCCGTCAAGCCATGGAAGCTGTAGAAAACGCCAACCATATGTACACACACTCGACAAAGATTACCCTACTTCTGGCGCAGTCAGGTAAAATTACCCTGTAGATAGATTTAATACCAAACTGTGATTTTCTGTGATTATGCGACTTCGCTATTTGTAAATTCATACTTAAATGAAAACCTGATCTGTGATTTAAATTAATAAGGAATACACATAGTATATAAATAATATAATTTTATTTTTGTTTTGATATTTATAGGTAGGAAATTTGATCTGTGATTTGATGCAATAATTAGTTTAAGAGTCAATAATAAAAAAATAATTACATATCAACAAGGTCTATCATTTGTTATGGTCATAATTAAACTCTAAAATTAGGTTACAAACTTTTGAACGCGACTGTTCGGTCAACACTTTAGGTATAATCCGTTCAGTTAAGAAGGTCATCGATATGTATTAAACAGTCGCTTTTTCGTAGTCATTCGAATTTAGTCGGATAACCATCCGTTGTTAGTATGTTTTGTTTTTTGTTTATTTCTTCTAAAAATACGAAATATTTCACGCTGAATTTTCACCATATATTATTTAATTATACGCACAAAATTTTTATTTATACTTCCTTATCTTGCGTTGAGCCCGTCTTTGTATTTTGATGTCAAAGTTTTGACGCCGTTTTTTTTTGAGTTTTAGTAATATTATTCGTTAACGCATGCATGTGCACTTATGAAACTTTTTACGATCACTGTAAGTGTCGAGCAGGATCGAATACAGTTTTTAGCGAGTTCGTAGGTGTTCTCGTTTAGGTGGTGCAACTTTTTTTCAGATTTTCAACAAAGCGTGATTACTTGAAAATTATACACATTTTCCTGAATCTGATTATGACACAAATTCGCACAAATTAAGAGCTGCTCGTGTAAGTTTATTCCAGATGCGCACATGTAGTGGTTTCCGAGATACAGCATTTCACAAAACGTTACCCCAGCAAAAAACTCAATATAACGAAAACCTTAAGACGCACAAATTTTATTTTAAGGGCACATATTTGTAAAAGTATGAGCCCTCGGTGCATGCAAAATATTTCTCTCTAAGATTATTCGTTTAGAATTTTCCTGCTGGAACGGCGTTACTCCAGCAGAAATCGTTTTTTCCTTTTTTTTCCACAACGTCAATACGCACAAATTTTTTTTTCGGCGCACATATATGGCATATTACGCTCTAAATATAGGTTCCACTCAAATCAGTTTAGGAGCTACTTTTTTGCTGGGGTAACGTACACGACCACAACCGTACCTTTGTATAGTAAGCATAGTGCAGTGGCGTACGGTGTGACGTTGCACGCAGCCTACCGCATTTATAGGGGGACCATAGCCTAAGGCATAGTTAAACAGATTTTTTAAAAATAAAGCAGCTCGTGCAGCGTAGCATACTGAACTCTTCCACGAGGCGTACAGTAAACTCTTAGTCCGCTGTCTTTCACGACTGGTTTTCTATCACTTTAAGTAGCCCGCACGAATCATGTAGCTGCAGCTCCATCGACAGTTCAAATAATAAGTAAGCCGCAAGCAGATTGTGTTTCTAAAGCTGCGCATCAACTTCGCCTGAGTGCAATCATACATTGGTTTGAGCGGCCGAGGGACTTCATACACAGTGCCGTGGCGCGAGACAACTCCAGCTCACTTGAAAATCATAGAGCAACACGACCTATGACTTTAAACGGGAGGGGAGATTTTTAGCTTTTGTAGGGGTGTACGTCAGTCTGTCGCAACTACGTACAAGCAAAAAATGTATGAAAATTGACCAAATTGTAATGGCGACTATATGTGTCTCACTCAATTACTCTATCTGCCTCGCTCGTTCCTTGAGGAAATGTAGATAGACTGTAGATGTCAAGTTGTTATTCGTTATTTTCAATTTATTTTTCTCTGAAAGATATTATTGAAATAATTGAGATAATAGCTTATTTTTGCTATCAATTCGTTCTCTATATTATATTCTCTTGTGTTTGTTCTACATAGTTTATCGAATGTGTCTCACTCAATTACTCTATCTGCCTCGCTCGTTCCTTGAGGAAATGTCTGTCACTGTAGATGTCAAGTTGTTATTCGTTATTTTCAATTTATTTTTCTCTGAAAGATATTATTGAAATAATTGAGATAATAGCTTATTTTTGCTATCAATTCGTTCTCTATATTATATTCGTTTGTGTTTGTTCTACATAGTTTATCGAATTATGCATTATAAAAAGTGTGAACTATGCGGTTTAAAATCTGGAAGAAAAGACGGCACAAAACGGTTTTTCATGGCCAGATTTCCTATGGATGAGCTTCGGTGAGTAGTATATTAGTAAATCTATCAATGGTTCATAGGTTATATGGGTGAAAACAATAAAAATTATATATTGTATAATCGTTAGGAAAATAGTGTGGTAGTAGTTTTGCAATTACTTATATATCGATGTTTAATTTTAGTTTGAAGGAATGGGTGAAGAACACAGGAAACGAGGATTTAGCATATATATACCCATAGAGAAACTCCACCAGTTAAAATTTGTTTGCGGAAAACATTTTACTGACAAAGATTTTAGGAAAAAAAGGACGCAGTTAAAGAAATTTGCAGTTCCATCAATAGACTCACTGCCAAGCCACTTAACACAAAAATATGTTAAAAAACACGAATAATTGTCATTATTTTTGTTTCAGCCAATTACCATGTGTATAAAGTGAGTGGTACAAAGTGATTAAAGACGAAGGCAATAATGAAGCAAGCATCCTAATATTTAGTATTCAAAAGGGTCAATATTATAAACAGTCACTACAGCGAGCTGCAGAATTGATTGAACAGACAAATTTAATTCAAAATAAAATTGCTTGATTAATGGATTCAGCTAAATAATCACCATAACAAAAGGTTGGTGCCACTTCAGAAATCATGGCTACATATCTATAACTCGTACGATAAAAAATATTAAAAATAACACAAAAATATTATCTCATTATTTTGTTTCAGCTAATTACTGTACTTTAGTGATTAAAGACGAAGGCAATAATGAAGCAAGCGTCCTAATATTTGGTAATTAAAAAGGGTCATTATGATACACAGAAGTCAGAATAAGAAATAAGGCGCTGAAATTACAGATACTGTTTTTTTAAATAAATATAATAATATTTTATGAACTTATCATTTCACAACCAAAACTAGAGCCTATACTAGAAGTAAAGACCACTGCATTTATCGATATCGATAAATATAGTATCGATATCGATAAATATAGTATACATCACTATTTTTCCCTAATGTTGGCAACTGTATGTGTTAAAGTTGTTAGGTTGGCTACTGTCAGTTGATCATGGTTTGACATTTCGTAAGACTATTTCGCACTATGGAAGTCCCGTCTCTTCTTACCTAGTATTGTATTCTCTTTGGTGTACGTTCCTTTATGAATACGATTTCCACCCGCCAACATATTACAGACTATGTATGTATATAGAGCAAACATGCTATGACTACTCCCCTTTTACTGGTCGCGTTGCTCTATGTTGAAGTGCTCGAACGTGGCGCGCGACCTAAACCTACGCCGGTTTTTGACTCGTTGGCGGAAAAAATATGCGCTGAAAACTTTGGCCATTAAACTACAAATATCGCGATCGTGAGCCAAAATCATGCCAAAATACAGGTTTGCTAACAATGAGGGCGCTGCACAGCTTTAAAATAACGAATGGAGTGTAGTCTATTATGGAGCCACGCCACGCCACCTTGTACATCTGCCAGACATTTCGCATTTGTAGAAGCATTGAACTCGGTAGATTTCGCTTACTTTGGTGCCTACTGTATCCATCAAGTGGGCGGCATCATTTTGGCGAGGTAAAGGTATGGTCACACATAATTATGTAAATACTTAGGAGACTGAATCTGAATGTCGAATTACGCGACTTTATGTCCGTTAACGAGTCCGAACTCGGCCGCAAGCAGCACTGCTGTCGCTGCAGTGCTGCCGCGGAGATGCTGCCTGCCGCGTTGATTCCGAGTACTGCAGCAGTGTCGCGCTGCACGTCATGTTTCTTCAATATTACTATGTTTCATTAAATTATAACGATATTTTTATTACCGGTATCATATAGGGGTGGATATAAATTCCAATTAATTGTTCCTCTTTTGAATGAGATAAATAAATTAACGTATAGTTGCGGCGATGACGTCATTAATGGTATATCGCGGCGGCAGGGCACAGTGCCGCGCAGCAGTGCTGCCGAGTTCGGAATGTATTCTAATATAAATCTATATGGAATGTATGGGGGCCAGTGGTGCTGTCGCAGCACTGCAGCGACAGCAGTACTACTTGCTGCTGAGATCGGACTCATACCTTACAAAAAAAGCCCCTGCCAGGTTATACAATGCATAGCAATGTGTTGATTCACGTTCGTCATAATTTTACATGATAAATAATAGTCAAATTGTGTGTATGACTTGATAATTTATTATTCTATAAAGCCCGGAGATGTGTTCTGCGCATATGACCACAATCATTATTATGATAACAACGAAGAGTTTCTACCTTAATTTAAATAATGTTCACGAGTTGATTACAGCATCAAGCTATAATAGTTGTAACATGTTTCTTATTGGTTAAACATAGTTCGTTGACCATTTTTAGGTGACCTTAGTCATATGCTCAGAACAAACCATTATGTTACAACCTCATATCATAATATCATTTTAATTATACATAATATCACAATCTATGTTCTTTATTACGCGATATTGTCGACATTTCGTAGTTTTTCACTTTTTAATTTAGCTTTCATCACAACGTGCTTGGGTGTAGATCGGTTTACTTCCTCTTGTTGCCTCCTCCTGACAAGATCATAGCGATGCGCATAAAGATGTTTAGGATGTCCAGATACACCGATATAGCTCTGTAACAATTTAAATGTCAATAATCAAAAAGTATAGAAACAGCACCTTGAATGGGAAAAATTCCCATAGTTTAAAGGTTATAAAATATAAATATAGGTAACATAAGTTTAGAAGCCATCGCCATTACAGAACGATCTAACTTGAATTCTCTTAAAAGGTAAGGTAACATAACTGGGCAGCGAGAGATAAACATAAGATAAATTTAGTTATACCTTTTAGTTTTTCACAATACGTGTGGATTTCCCTCATTTCCCCATAGATAACACACCGGACTTGAACTGACTAAAACCAAACGGTTCTTACCTAATCGTCTAGCGCACGGCGCCCCGCGTTCCTTCAAGGACGATTCCCAGCAAACCTTGGCTACGTCACAGTTACCTCAGTCATCAATACAATCAGCCTTTGCAGGACGTAGGCCTCTCTCAGCTTACGTCCCAACACATGGTCCTGCACCTTCCGCATCCAGTCCCAGTCTGCAACTGGTCGCAACTGGGCGCAAACGTCCACTCACTCACTCGTTTGCGCCATCTGCCGTCGGTTCTCCAGATGTGGTCAGCCCATTGCCACTGTAATGGGCTAAATCTGCGAGCTATGTCGACCACACTGGTTCTCCGCCGGATACATTTCGTATCGTGGCCTTGCATTGACCTATCATTTTTTTCACACAACCCTGTCAAAAAGGGGACCAATTTGCATAGTAGTAATAATTTAATATAACGTGAGACTGTGTTGACAGTGATTGATGATTGTACTGTTTGTCGCTAATAATACACCATTTTATATTGCTGTAGTCTATTTATGGATGCAGTACATGTTATCAATATTCTAGACACAGTACATACATAGATTAATACAGTCACGCCTTTTAACCCGAAAGGGTAGACGGACGCATACAATGCCTACATTTCACCTTTAGATTTTGTCCCACGTAATAGATCGTGAGCCGTATTGACGTGTTGCAGGCGCAGGTTGTGACTGCCTGCTGTTGAAAATTTTCAAGCTGCCCATAAAGGCCTACAAAGTGGCTGCACCATTGCCATTTTACTGGCAGTCAGGGCCAACGGCTTAACATGTCTTCCGAACCACGGAAACGCTTGCAAATAAATGTCACAAAGTGGTCACCCATTAATGACTGGCCATAGTCAAAGTTGCTTACTGAAGTGATGTAAAATGATGGCACACAGACCATGGAATACCACGCAAATTATACACAAACATGCAGGAACGGGAAGAGGAATCCACGCCAGTGCAGCCGCGGGTACATCTAGCAGCTAGCTGAACATAAATAAAATACTCACGAATCAATGGGGTCATATGGCCGGAATCCATACATGGGGTGCACTTCAGCGCGTTTAATGATAGCTTGTGTGTCGTACAGGAGAAATCCGCTGAACACTATCAGACCACCATACATGCTCAAGGAATACAGGCCTGAAAACCAACAGGAATTCAATCCATACTAATATTATAAAGCTGAAGAGTTTGTTTGTTTGTTTGTTTGTTTGTTTGTTTGTTTGTTTGTTTGTTTGTTTGAACGCTAGGATCTCAGGAACTACTGGTTGGATTTCAAAAATTCTTTTATAGTTTGATAGTCCATTTATCGAGGATGGCTATAGGCTATATAACATCACGCTAAGACGAATAGGAGCGGAACAGCAATCAAGAATGTTTTGAAAACGGGGAATATTTTTTACCGTCTGAGAGCTTCCGAGGCGTAGGCTGCGTAAATGGTTACAGTTAGGTAAAAATTGTGTATTACAAAATTGTTTCTCTTAAAAAGTTCTAAAAAAAAGTCCGCGACAGCATATGTCTATCTTTTAAGGTTCGCTCACAATAACCTAATTTGTCTATCTCTGAAGGTTCGCTCACGATATAATAAAACTGAAGAGTTTGTTTGTGCTAGGATCTCAGAAACTACTGGTTGCATTTCAAAACTTATTACATTTTTTATTAGTCCATTTATTGAGGTTGCCTAATGGCGATATAGCATCACGCTAAGACGAATAGGAGCGGAGCAGCTATGAATAATGTTTCGAGAACGGGGATTATTTCTTTCTTCTGAGAGCTTCCATTGCGGACGCTGCACAAATAGTTAAAGTTGCCTGAAAATTGTGTATTACAAAATTGTTCCTCTTAAAAAGTTATAAAAAAAGTCCTTGACAGCATATGCCTATCCTTTAAGGTTCACTTAAAATAACCCTCTTATTAAGTATGAGCGACGCGACGTAAGTAAACTTGGTTTGCAGTGGCAGCCAGTCAACTGAACGATAAAAACCGGCCAAGTGCGAGTCGGACTCGCACACGATGAGTTCCATACCGAAAAACGGATGGGGGAAGTAAAAGCGACGGGAAACATTATATCACTTTAACACCTCTTTCCCTTTCTCTCTCATGTGACGGAAACTAAGATATGCCGTTCAGCTCTAATGAATACAAGCGATGCGACGAGAATAAGCGCGACGGGGGTAAATACAACGGGAAATATTATAATACTCGAAATATTAATACCATACCTCACTCTTTCTCACTCTCATGTGGTGCAAACGAAGTTGCGCGGGTCAGCTAGTCAATTATAATAATAAAGGATGACTGCAGCCTAACCTGAATGTATCAGAGATACAAAGACATGACTATACAGGGCTACTGCCCTTTATAATAAGATTAGAAATGCTGTTATTCAGAAAGTATTTTCTGTGTCGTTATTTGTATAAGGTTGTTTGCCGGTATTAGGCATTGGCCGTAACCACCCCACCACCTTCTCAAATATTATAATACTTTATTGAAGCATGTTACGTTAGTTCTTTTATTTTTATTATATTTTTTTATAATTCATTTATGTTATTAGGAACCTGAACATCAAAAGTTGTCACCATAGCCTTTTATAAATACGAAACTTAAAATACTTTCATAGATGCGAAGATTTGTTTCTTATTTACAATCTAATGGCTGAATCTGGATAGATTATAATCTGCAATACACAGGCTACTATTGTTCCCTAAATTAATTCTCATGCGGAAATGGTAACAGAATTCCACGTGAGCGAAGCCTCAGTCGCCATCTAGTGTTGTATTTGGTAAATTTTTGACTTCCGCCCTAGAATTCTGAACTTAGTATAACATAGAAAGTAGTCCTAGAGTAGTAACTACCCAGTAGTGTCTTTCACATACCCGCTCCGAGTGCTGAAGTAGGTGGCAGGAACATGCCGGCAAGAGAGGCGGCGAATACGGCGCCCAAACCCATAGCCAAGGGCGCGCGCATGTTTAAGAATTCGCCTGAAGGCGCGCAGATGGCGATTGTGCTCAATCCACCTACTACGCCTGCTGTGTACCTGTGTTTATGTTTGATAATATTAGTTCTGCAACACATGCACACTATATTAACATCAACAAAAATAGGCCTTATTTCAGCGGCATAAAATTACTTTCTGCCACTGAAATAGATGTACATGTTGTTTGCATAACTGTCTAGAGATCAAGCTATGTTTTACAGTCTGTAATCTGTAATTAGTCTTGTTATTTTATAGTGTGAATAAGGTAAACTTTCTTTGTTTGTTCACGTTATGAACAAAATCTGGTACAAGGTAAAAAGAATCCAAAACATTTGGCATGCTATAACAGATGACAAAGAAAGACATTATTTTGAATGCTGCATGATGTAGCCAGTATGCAAAAAAAATAATAGTAGCATTTCAAACCTGACCCAACACTGTACAAATTAATAATTCATTTTTATCAGTCCAATAACTTCTTCTAAGACAAAAAAAGCCTATCAAACATCTTCACGCAGCAGAATTTCCCCAACCTTTCAATAACTTGAATAGCATTTTTTCCCAGGAAGCACCATTTAAGTCTGTTAAACATACCATGCAGCTCGTGTCAATACTGGCCCGCCGAGGAAGCAGATTGGTGCAATAACGGCACCCATGATGCCAGTGTGTATGATCCATGCTAGCTGTTTGGCTCCGAACCCAGGCGTATACTCCATACTACGGACGACCATTCCAGAGCCAATCATTAATCCCATTGTCACTATGATGGACTGGAAGAGAATAAATTTTAGTTTCATCATAACTTGAAGTGGCATAAATAAAAGTGATTAAATGTGACTGTGGAATGTATCTTTCACAGAGGCATAGTCACGCATGAATGTATTAATACTTGTATTATGAGAAGTTAATCTAATGAAAATTTATGAAAACATTAGCAATCTTATCAGTAAAAGGTTTCTTTTACTCGAACCCTAAAAAAAAGAAACAGTAAGTTATTTAAAATAAAAACAGAATTTTTGGCTATGAACAAAAAATAGTTTAATTCAAATAGAAAAATTATCAAAAATTATACTACTAATAAGGTCTGAAATTTTCTGATTCAGCTTATTCTAGGGATACTAAAATTTGCATGTGTTCCACAGGTTCAACTTAAATGAGTATGCAATTAGAAAATAATGTTAGGGATCCTAGAAACTATTTTACTACTTACCACCCATCCATTCCTAGCAACCAGCTGTAGTAGTGCCGGAGTTCGAAATACTGTAATAGCACTGCCCGCAGTTATGACTAATGATCCAGCTATGTATGCATATGTAGACCTGATGCGATCCTTAACATACTGTGGCCAGAGACTGAAAAGATATGTACATGAGTAGATGTCCCATAACACTAGGTGTTCAAATACTTAGGTGATCATTTTATTACTTACTGTGATTCTGCTAATGTTCCAGGCTTGGTACTTGTCCCATAGTAGCAGAGTGCAACAAGGCCCATCGCAGATGCTCCTGCCAGTGCACCTTTTCCTAGACTGAATGCTGTAAAACAAATTAAACCATCAAAATTTACTTCTGACCTGATAAGCATTTAAAATTATATTTTCTTCATAATATGATGCTTGTAGAAACAAAAGTGGAAGTGTTTAGCATAACAGGTTGCCATCAGAAACCACAGGGGCTTTTGTAAGATATCCTGTGCTGGGTTTTGTGAGGTGTAAGACTAGAGCAGTCATGCACAATCTTATTTGGTAAATTTCTACAATGATAAAATTCATAAGGGAGTCACGGGACATCCTTCCTGAGGACTTACCCAGGGCTCTCAACCATAGGCTGTTAGGCGTGGCGTGAGATTTTTTAGTCGGTAAGAGTCCGGCATAACATCCTATGAGGATTTTCCCTCACGTTAAACAAAAAAAAAATGATAAAATTCATAATCACGGTAATAATAGCAAACATGTTACGGACTTACCATTAGGTCCAGCCGGAGCCATCAGTCTTTCCCATATAGTTGGTGCAGGGCGAGTTCCAACGCGGGTACGGGGTTCGCGGGCATAATTCCTAACAGCGTAGTTTCTAGGTACAAATTTTTGCGGTACTGGTGATCTTACAGTCTGTGATATGGTAAGCGAACAGCGAGATATGGGACACATACGAGACAACATTGTGCAGTCTAAAACGTAATCACAAAATAATTTTAATATAAATATTGATGATCCAAATGTTATGAAATATTGTGAAAATTTTAATAGTCAAAATTTTCAGTAGGTATTTACGTTTCCAAATTATTTCACTGTATCTTATCTTCTTCTATTTGTGCGGAGTAACTGTTGTTATGTTACTAATTATCACGAAAGATGATGAAAACTAATGAAAATCTTCGTCGGTATTTGAGTTCTGTCTGTCTGTCAACTGTCAAGTCAAGATCGATTGCTGTTGCTGTTATTTTAGTGATGGTCGACTCGAGTACCTAACTCGGGTTAACTTGAGTTAGGCGTAACTCGAACCCACTCGAGTTAAATTCTCTCTGACTCGAGTTCATAAACCGAAGACACTGAGCGAAGTTTGCCGGTCATTTGAGTGAGACTATGTTCAATATTTATCATTGTTATTTATTATTTCATTCATTCAGTCATACAAAGTTTAACAAACAATTGTCACATATTATGTAGATTTATGGTCGACTTTAAACTGCCGGTTATTGTTGTAGATTTTCGTGTTTTATGTTCTGTTTTTGAAAATGCCGGGTCTTAAAAGAAAATCTTTAGTTTGGGAAATAAAGTAAATATACCTTTACATACCTGCATCATTTTTTTTTTTTTTTTTATACTACTTAGGTGTCAGACAAGCTTACGGCCCACCGGAAGGTTGGTAACCGTAGCCTATAGACGTTTGCAACACCAGAGGCGCTACACACGCGCTGCCGACCCGGGTGCAGGCTGTGACGACCCACAGTTGAAATTTTTCAAGCCGCCCGTAAGGCCTTCAACTTGGCTTATCGACTGTCATTTTACTGACAACCGGGACCAACCAATCATAATGTAAGTCTGACTTTATTTAAGAAAGACTTCTATATAATGTCATAGTATTATTGATAATAAATATAAATATTTTTTCGAATTAAAATTAAAGTCAGAAATACATAAATAGATGATTCTATTTCAAACAATAATTTTCTTTCTAACTTTAGTTAGTACTAGCGGACGTCACGCGGTTTCACCCACGTAGTTCCCGTTCCCGTGGGAATACGGGAATAAAATATAGCCTATGTTCACCGCAAAAAGTGTAGCTTCCTAACATTGAAAGAATTTTTTAATTCGGTCCAGTAGTTCCGGAGCCTATTCGTTACAAACAAAAAAATAAATCTATCCTCTTTATAATATTAGTATAGACCCTCGGTTCCCAAAGTGGGTTCCGCGGAACCTAGGGGTTCCGTGGACCAGTCATCAGGGTTCCGCGAAAATGACGACCCACTGCTGTTGGAATAATACCTTTAAGTAATTATTTTTGCCAACAGTTGTTCACGACCTTTTTCCACTACGCACCGAGGTATATTGAGTCGGCCTGTGAAATAGTGTCGCCCGTACTCGTCTGCATAGCAATTAATGCCGTCAATAGACAGCTTATCATTGAAATGCAGCATAAATAGAGTGGGCGATAACACCAAGACTCGTGGGGCTCCAGCACTTATGGCCATGTAGTCAGAACAGCTACTGTTGACGACGGCCCTGACGCTTCTACCGGCCGGAAAGCTGGATACCCATCTACAAAGCCTCTCGGGCAGTCCATAGGAAGGCAATTCCGTAAGAAGACCACGGTGACAGATCCGATCAAAGGCCTTAAAGATATCGAGGCTCACTGCTAGAGCCTCGCCTTTACTTTCAATAGCAGTCGCCCAGCGGTATATGATTTGAGTCACACAAGAAGACTGCCAGTCGAACGACCGTGACGGAAACCGTATTGCCAGTCACTGAGCAGGTGGTGTTATTCAAGGTACCTCAGGAACTGTGTATTAATAACGCGCTCCATCACCTTACATAAAGGGAGATGACGGCTATAGGTCTGTAATTGGCCGGGTTGGTTCTATCACCATTCTTGGGTACAGGATGCATGTGCGCGGTCTTCCACGAAACCGGGACTTGTTTCATGGAATATGAAAGCGTGAAAAGACGAGAAGTACTTGACACAACTTAGGACCAAACTGTTTTAGTACCATCGCAGGTATGCCATCTGGCCCACTCGATTTATGAACGGGATCACGGACTGAAGCTCCTGTCTAACGTTCCGCTGCCTGAATTTAATTTCTGGTATGGAAGTGCCACACCAGGGTAATGCCAGGCGGCGAAGAACCCTCGTCGTTCAAAGTCGAGTTGGAGGCAAAGGGAGCAGCAAAAAGGTCGGCTTTCTCCTTACCAGCCAGTCAGGCTACCATCCGGTTTAAGTAAGGGTGGCAAACCCGACCGACAGTAGCTTCCCTCGGCAGCCTTGGCAAGCAACCACAATTCACACGACTCCCAGAAGGGTAGCCCGACAGTCCATATCATCGCTGTGATACCTGTACAAACATGCACAGATCCGATACGATCCCTGTCTTCAAGGGTCTTGAGACGGCGACAACAGACATCATCCCGGACGTACATAATTATACATATATACACCCCAGCGTTTCACCAAAAGCTGTGCTCCAGCTTGTAGTCAAGGAACATTAAGTAAGCTGTATCGTCCGGGCAAGAGATTTGCGTCTCCATCAAGAAAATAGGGTTGGCTGCGCAGTTTCCAGGTGCAGGTGGACTGCGTTGATGTTCTTGTGTATGCCTCTGATGTGACAAAAGTCCATTGCGGACGACGATGCCGCTGTGATGTGTTCCTTATTTTTCTTTTTCCCTGCCATGGTGTTTAGAAAAGGGGAATTTAAGAAGGTTAAGGTGTACCTGTGTACCGGTGGCGCAAGAGACAAAGCGAGGCTACTGCACTTCGAAAGTAACGTGTGATGCGGTAGATTAGCACGGCGGGCGTACGGAAGGGCCGATTCCCTTTAATGCAGTGGCCGCGTCCACTCCGGTATCCTCCTCCGGCACGACCACAGCATCAGGAACTTTACACAGGCTGCCGGTTCTGCCTCCTGGGGCGGAGATTAATTAATTCTCAGGTTTGGGTCCCGTACAGCCTGCGGGGGGCCCTGTGGTCAACCGTTTTACCTCGTCTTCCTGACCACCGCGCCGTACCAATGTTCCGCGCCCATACTAGCTAATGAAGACAGACAAGCCTCTGGTCTCACCGTCACCGTCTTTAATCACCCCAGTGAGCTCTGGAACATTGCTCACCGACGGAGAACATAACCCAACACGAAGCCAGGTTACTATTACCGCTGTCTTCTGCAGGGCGAAGGTACTGCGCCAGGCGGCCTGCTCAACGAACGGACTACCGTTATGCCCTCCCTTCTAATGTGGCCTTTTATTTAATTCCAAAGATATTTGATCTTAGCGAACTAATTGAAAAAGCCAAATTTATTTATATATATTATAGCTACAGCTCCATGAAGAAGTAACGCTTATCCCCTGATCGAGGATCTGGTCTGGAATAACACATAGGCTATGTATTTGCTCAGCCTAGCTCTTAATAGAGCTCTGCAACTTAATCCTACCCTCCCGTTTTCAATCTTGAATTACGCATGCCGGCCAAATGTACCTCTCCTACAGCGGAGAGTACTTCGCCAGAACTGAGTGATTCAAAAGATCGTTCCTCTGTCGTTCTATAAAAGTTTGAAAACGACCTGCTCGCGCACGTACTTCTCTCTTCTTACAGCCCCGGGTTCTTTCAGCGGAGCTTGAAGAGGCACATTACAGGTTTGCTATCTTGAGGACCACTTTCAGAAGTCTTACGGACTGTGATAGTGGCCCGCAATCGCTAAATGCCGCTATGACTTTCCATCAGGCGAACGACGTCAATTTAGCGAGCTTAATAAAAAAGCTTTTTATCCCGGGAAAACATTCCCATGGGAAGCGCGAGTGGTAACAGGATTTCAAGCAGGTGGAACCGCGGGCATTGTCTAGCTAGTTTACTATAACCTTTTATTAAAAGGGTTCCGTAGAATGAAACATATTTGTTTGGTGTTCCGTAACCTTAAAAGTTTAGGAAGCCCTGGTATAGACAACTCTCCCAATACATTATAAATAAATAATAAAAAAAAATAAAAGAATTGAAACAGATAAAAATATCAATTTATAAAATGCAAAATTAGATAAAACGCAAAGCTGAGGGACTAAACTGGTAAAAATTCAACAAAAGGATGCACTTGTCCATCCAGATAACTCGAGTTACGTAACTCGAGTTCAACCCGAGTTATGTGAATTTTAACTCGGGTTAAATCGAGTTTTGTTTTTTCCGAGTTGGCACATCACTATGTTATTTTCTTTCTGGAAAATCCATGGAATGCTTACGAAATCACAAAAACAAATTAAAATTGAACTTTATTTTCAACGACATTCGGTTTATATTGCATTACTTCATGTCAGAGGTAAAAAACGTTCCCGAGCAGGACAACGACTTAAGGGGATTTGTCTCTTTGTTGCAACGCAGTGTGTTGTAAGTGGTAATAAAAAGAAACAGACAGTAGTTTTTATGACCAGTAGTGGACCAGATCAGAGGTAACAGTTTTCCTTAGATCATCTAACCACAGGATGCGCTTTACTTAAGCATTGTTTTCGGCCATTGCACATGACCATTTGGTCTTTTGGCTTTATGAAAAGCCTGTACATCAGTACATCATTTTATATGATTAAACTAGTACATTACATTGTAGTTGACTGTTTATCTATAGCTTCATGAGTTGACTGCAGCTCCGGATCTAGGGGGGGGCAAGCTGGGGCCCGTGCCCCGGGCGGCATAATCAGGGGGGCGGCAAATCAGAGGGCGACAAATTAAAAGTTTTCATACAAATGGACAAATCATCAGTCAATAACCTTAACGATAGTAGATTACCTACCTAATAATAAACACTTCAACTTATTTAACTCTTTTCACAAGAAATAATTATGGTATTTGTTCGAATCAAAGTGAAAAAGGAAGCTGTCAAATCTCGTTTACAGAGTAACTTCGTGCTTGTCAATTTATTTAATTTTTGTTGGTAAAAGTGTTAGAATTGTGACTAAAGTATTGTGAGAGTGTTTAGTATTGATTAGATGAGGTGTACAAGTGTTTTTTTCGCTGAATTAGTGGGAATTCTGGCTGAATCAGTTAAAATAATTTCTAGTTTGACACAATATCTCTGAAAAATTTTTGCTCCTACCCTCTGAAATATTTTTCTTTCCATTTGTTATTGAGACTCATTCAAACTGACAGGACTCAGTGTTGCCAGTGTAACGAAACCAAATAGCCCAAAAATGAGCACTCAAAAGTCTAAAAATTGCACACCCAAGTTATTGCAAGTATGTGCCAAGTGTAATAAGATACCAACTGATAAGAAACCATCAGTCAACTGTGATTGTTTTAAGTCCTTGCTGTGTGGGGACTGTCATGGAATGTCACCCACTGAGGTGCGTGTGCTGGAACTAAAAACTGTTGCTCGGGTTATGACCTTCCTTTGTGGTGACTGCAGGTCTGCTATGTCTCAACTGCCTATGATAATGAGAAAACTGAATGAGCTTACTGAGGAAGTGAAACAATTACGCATGAGACAAAACATGCTTGCGACTGAGTCGGCAATTCAGGAAATGAGTGAGAGGAATAACAGAGGCAGTAATATTATCATCTATGATGTGCCAGAATCGGTTAGTGATGTGGTTGAGGAGAGGAAGGAGCATGATAGAAAGGAATGTGTTGCTGTTGTCCAAAGTATCACAAAAAGGGTAAAACTAGACAACATAAAGCTTATCCGCCTTGGTGCACCAAAAACAGCCACACGCACCAAGCCGCGTCCCCTGAAGGTCGTACTCCATAGCAAATCTGATGCTTTGGAGATTTTACGTAACAGAAACAAACTGGGGAAGCCTACTGCTATTGCTGCAGACCTAACTCCCATGCAAAGAGAGTACATGAGATATCTTAGAGAGGAATTAAACAAACGAATGGATAATGGAGAAACTGATATAACTATTAAGTACATTAGAGGATGCCCAGCTATTGTAAAAAATAATTTTCAAAAAAACTAAATAACAATCACCACCTTAAACTGGCCCCCAACACTGATGTGAAACTTCAAAAAACCACTCACAACAATAATTCTTCATCTTTGATCGTTATTTCCATACTATACACCAATATCCAGTCGGTAACTTCTAAGTTCGATCTATTTATTGCCAGAGTTGAGAATTTAAAACCAGAACTAATAATTATAACCGAAACATGGCTTAAACCAAGCATACCAGACTCTATGATAAGGATACCAGGGTACAACATACACAGAGATGATAGACTTGACAGGCGAAGTGGTGGAGTGGCCATATATTGTTCAAATAGAAATGAAAACGTGAAAACCAAGTTGAATGCTGAATACAATAGTAAACATGAAGCATCGGAATGCATATGGTTGGATCTAACTGTGGGTGACAGGACACTGCTTTTGTGCGGGTTGTACAGGGGACAGGACTCTGCACTCCATCAGGATGACATCTTGCTGAATCAGATAACCAATGCCTGTGAAAATAATACAGTACTAATAATGGGGGACTTTAATTATAGAGGTGTGAGGTGGCCACTTAATGCCGGTGATTATCTCACACCAAAGGAAGTGAATTTTATACAGTGGTACAAAAACACCAACCTGGAGCAGTTGGTAGACCGGGAAACCAGATTTCGACAGGGAAACCAGCCATCCTTTCTGGACCTTGTTCTGACAAATGACATAGGATTAATAGCTAGTATAGACCATCAAGCTGCTATTGGAAAGAGTGACCATACCTGTCTTGTGGCGAACCTGCACCTGCAGGCACCTGTACGACACAGCAAACCAAGATACAGACCCAACTATAACAAAGCAGATTATAACAAAATTAATGAAGAGTTGTGCACTGTATTGCCGGGGAGTTTAGGGAACATACCTGATGTGAACCATCAATACAAGACCCTTATTAATACCCTCAAGGAAGCAATTGATCGGCATATTCCTCGTGGAGCATGTCAACAACAGACCATAAACAAACCCTGGGTATCAAATGAGATGAAACAGCTAATTAGAGAGAAGGTAGCATTATGGAACAGATATGTTTTGACTGGTTTGGACGGGACTTACTGTGAGTACAGGAAACTAAATAACACACTTATAAGACTCAGCAGAAAAGCTCGTAATGCATATGAAAATCGTGTACTGAAAGCTGGACCAAAGAAATTTTATTCATATACTAGCTGACCCGCGCAACTTCGTTTGCGTCACATGAGAGTGAGGTATGGTATTAATATTTCGAGTAGGTATTATAATGTTTCCCGTTGCATTTACCCCCGTCGCGCTTATTATAGTCGCGTCGCGTCGCTTGTATTCATTATGGCGCATCACATGAGAGTGAGAAGGATGTGACTTTAACACCTCTTGTTAAAGTGATTTAATGTTTCTCGTCGCTTTTACTTCCACCCATCCATTTTCCGGTATGGAACTCATCGTGTGCGAGACCGACTCGCACTTGGCCGGTTTTTATCGTTCAGTTGACTGGCTGCCATTGCAGACCAAATTTACTCCCGTCACGTCACTCATACTTTAAAACTTTATAAGAGGGTTATTGTAAGTAAACCCTAAAAGATAGGCATATGCTGTCAAGGACTTTTTTTTATAACTTTTTAAGAGAAACAATTTTTACGTAACTTTAACTATTTATGCAGCGTCAGCAATGGAAGCTCTCAAAAGAAAGAAATTATCCCCGTTCTCGAAACATTATTCATGGCTGCTCCGCTCCTATTCGTCTTAGCGTGATGTTATATCGCCATTAGCCAGCCTAAATAAATGGACTATTAAACTGTAAAATAATTTTTGAAATGCAACCAGTAGTTTCTGAGATCCTAGTACAAACAAACTCTTCAGTTTCATTGTATCGTGAGCGAACCTTAAGAGATTGACAAATTAGGTTATTGTGAGCGAACCTTATAAGATAGACATATGCTGTCGCGGACTTTTATTTAGAACTTTTTAAGAGAAACAATTTTGGAAACCACAATTTTTACCTAACTGTAACCATTTACGCAGCGTACGCCTCGGAAGCTCTCAGTTGGTAAAAAATATTCCCCGTTTTCAAAACGTTCTTGATTGCTGCTCCGCCCCTGTTCGTTTTAGCGTGATGTTATATAGCCTATAGCCATCCTCGATAAATGGACTATCAAACTGTAAAAGAATTTTTGAAATCCAACCAGTAGTTCCTGAGATCCTAGCGTTCAAACAAACAAACAAACAAACAAACAAACAAACAAACAAACTCTTCAGCTTTATAATATTAGTATGGATAAGGCAACAAATTACTTCAAAAATAAGTATTCCAACAGTGTTGCGCAACGAGCAGGGTGAAATTGTAACCACGGCTGATCAAATCGCAAGAGCATTTGCAGATCAATTCGCAAGTGTCTACCAAATAGAAGGAGATAATCAATTGCCGACCCTGGATCTGCTTTTCCGAGTAGAGGATTCTATTGATGACATCTTGTTTACAAAAGATCAAATTAAGATAGCCATCAAAGAAATGAAATCGGACTCCTCACCAGGACCTGATGAGATTCCTGTGATCATGCTGCAAAACTGTGACCTTGGGGATTGCTTGGTAACTATTATGCAGACATCTTATGACACAGGTGTTTTGCCGGACATGTGGCGAACAGCGAACGTGACACCAATCTTCAAGAAGGGAAGTAAACTGGAGGCTGCTAATTATAGGCCTATTAGCTTGACCAGCGTAGTTTGCAAGGCCATGGAGAAAATTATAGTTAAGCATATAAGGAACTTCTTCGCTGCCCATCCGGTAATCCCTGATCAACAGCATGGTTTCTGTCCACATCGTTCCACAGTATCTAACTTGCTGGCATGTTTGTCTTCATGGACTGCAGATTTCAATAAGAGAGAGCCTATTGATGTCATTTACTTGGACTACGAGAAAGCTTTTGATAAAGTTCCAATCAAGAGACTTTTACTCAAATTAGAACATGTAGGAGTCCGGGGAAAGTTGCTAACATGGATTGGAGCGTTTTTGCAGCGAAGATCTTTTCGTGTAAGAGTGGGCGAGACCTTATCAGATGATCGTGTGATTAGCAGTGGCGTTCCGCAGGGCTCCGTTCTGGGCCCAGTACTGTATGTTATATACACATTTGATATGCCTCAATGCCTGGAATGTAACGTGAGTGTGTTTGCAGATGATACCAAACTATTTGCTAACCCACTGATCAATTATGACAATATCCAAGCGGATCTAAATAGAATAGCTGATTGGTCGAAAAAATGGCTCCTCAATTTGAATACCTCCAAGTGCACTGTACTACACATAGGAAACCGCAATCCAAGATACTCATACACACTGAATAATACACAACTTGTGGAGGTTGGAGTGCAGACGGACCTGGGAGTGAACATTGCTGAGGATTTGAAGTGGGAAGCCCATATAGTAATGATTACGAAAAGGGCGAACAGCTTAATATACTTGATCAGAAAGGCATTTGGAGCACTGAGCCCTGAGATGATGCTAAAGATCCATAAAACTATCATAAGACCCTTGTTGGAATATGCCTTTCAAGTTTGGAGTCCATACTTTAATAAAGATATAGAGCTACTGGAGAAAGTACAGCGAAAATTCACTAAGATACCCAGAAGACTTAAACAACTTACATATGAGGAACGTTTAGAGATGACAAAACTCACAACTTTGAAGGAACGCAGGGACCGTGGAGATTTGATCGAAACTTACAAGATCCTCCATGGTCATTATGATATACAGAACTTCGACTCTATATTCAAACGCAATGAGAATTATAATCTGAGAGGGCACAGTCTCAAATTGTGTACTAGATTTTCCAACAACAATCCTCACAGGCATTTTATCAGCAACAGAGTGGTCCGAGCATGGAATAAGCTTCCAGAGATTGTGGTGTCTGCAGATAATACTAATCAGTTTAAGAATAGATTGGACAAGTATTACCATACTCAGAAGGAAAACTGAAGAAAGAAATGGCTGGATACAGGCGTCATCAGTTGTTTCAACTGCCTGCCTGATAAATAAATAATAATAATAATAATAATTATATCAGAAATTAACAATTCCAAGTTGCATGCACCACTTCTTTACAAACTTGCAGCATGTTGTGGGGGCGGCCAACGCAGGGGCGGCCACAGTATTTCATATTCTGATTTTTGCATCGTACATCAACGGATAGCTTTATAAAGTTTCCTTTGATCATTTTCTTCTTGTCACTTAAAAATAAAAAAATGCTAAGTAGGTCATTTTTGCATACGTAAAAATTGAGGATTAGGCACTTTTGCGCTGACCTCAATCGTGCCGCTGCCTGGTTGGCCAGTTTCTTGAACGGGTGACGTTTATCTACTAGTCCCCTGTGCTGGTCAAGTTCTCTGCTTTCTGCAGTTTAATTCAAGAGTACCACAGGGATCTGTGTAGTCCAAAACTATTTCTTCGGCATATTATCCCTAGGGTTATGCAGACGACAAGTACTCTACAGGAGACTTAATCTGGCCGTCCAACGTAGGGGCGGCCCGACCTGGAGGAAAAGAGGCGGCAGCTCGTAGCGTTTCTCGACCGGGTCTGACCGCATTTACCAATGGGATTTAGAAAACAAGGTAGATTTAAATGCCAGGAAATAATGGCTTAATTTATACTCTAAGGCGTGTGCGTTTACAGCTGAAAGATCTCCTTTCCGTTCTCCACCCTTTCTTCACAATGCGATAATGCTACCAAAGGAATATCTAGACATCCTCCAACCGTTCAGAGGGGGGCAGTCTGACGTAGAAGAAAAGAGGCGGCATCTCGTGGCGCATCTCGACCGGGCCTGACCGCATTTCCCAATTTTATTAAGAAAACGTAGTAGATTTAAATGCCAGGAAACACAGGAATGTGTGTTTACAGCTGAAAGATCCCATTTACTTCTCTACCTCTTCAGAAGGAGATACCTCTTCTACCGGTTCTCGCAGATGATTACTGGGCGCGGGATCTTCTGTGTGACAAATACACCGGAAAACCACAGCTGAGTGACAGCACTGCGAGGAACGCAGCCAGGAAACAGCGGTGCACACATTGGAGGAGTGCACAGTGGGAGCGCAACAGCGCCAAGTCCTATTAGCAGGTCTGGTCGTGGACATTCTCTCGCTGGAGATCATTGTGGCCATGATCTCCAGTGGGAGAAAGTGGGATGTCGCCTCGACTTTCTGCGGGCAGTTCATGTTCGTGAGTGGCGTGGCGAGGAGTATCGGGGAGGAAGCGTGGAACTGGAGATAACTGTGGCACCCGCGCCGCAGCCTTATCTTCGCCCAAGACTCTCAGTCTCCATGACCAGGGGCATGAGGACGGCGAGGGCATGCTCATCTTAACAGAAATCCAAGCCCGGAACGCCCCAAGAAGCGGGTGACACCTGATCAACCCCCGAAGATGCGGGATAGGACCTTAACCCCCTAGGTAAGGTCGCAATTGCGGCCAAAGTCTGTTGGGAATCCTGGTACCTTCCGAGGGCTTAACTGGGGCCCCAGACCGTAGGCAGTGGTAGGATTAGAGAGTTCGGCATAGCATCCATGACGGATTTCCATGCGTATCTAAAAAACTCTCTCTTCAGGATGCGATAATACTACTGAAGGACTGTCTAGACATTCTCGACCTAGACTCCGAATACATCTCTCGTGGAAAATAGGAGCTCTAAATACAAAAAGTGATGATTACGCCACCAAAGAGGTGTCTGTTGTACCAGACGCAGATTTGTACTAAAAAATAGGGGGGGGGGGGGGGTTGTGGGGCGGCATTTTCACATTTTGCCCCGCCTAAAAAAATCTCTTGATCCGCGGCTGGTTGACTGTACAATAACAATTAACACACAACAGCCATTACGCGTTTGTCGATTACTACATTTTTAAATGCAATGAAATTTTATATGTCTTTGTGTTTCCCCCTTCACTTGTATGAAAACTGGCAGAATATTTTTGTATGCGGTGGTTCGCAAAGGCTAGTCCCGTGTTATATGGTCTAAGCAGTTTTCATACGTGCTGGTCAATACGCGTTAATGTTTATTATAATAATTAATGTTTTAACTTCAAAATTCTATTATTTCAATATTTCATACATTATTGGTGTTACTCAAAATAAATCTACTACGCTACTAGGCTACTAGGCTACTAGGCTACGGTTACCAACCTTCCGGTGGGCCGTAAGCTTGTCTGCCACCTAAGTAGTATAAAAAAAAAATATATATTTGAAAAATAATAACTAGAATAGAATAGAATAGAATAAACTTTATTGTACACCAATTAAAAACATACAGAAGAGAAAGACATTACAATTTTTATAAATGTACAGAGGGCGGCCTTATCGCTAAAAAGCTATTAAAACTATTGGTAGTAACTCATAAATTACGCATGGCAACTCTGAAGATTCATTGTGGTGCCAACACGGTGCGTTCTAGATCGGACTTACTTTTAATAAAATAAATATTTGTGGATGTAGCCCAAATTAAGCTAAAACAAGCTTGTGCTATGGAATCTAGACGACTGATATACACACTTATATAATTCTAAATAAGTACATACATATTATACATAGAAAACACCCTAACTACGAAACAAACATTTGTGGATCACACAAACATTTGTACCGACCCAGGAATCGAACCCAGGACCTCCAGCGCTAATGAACAAGTATTAAATTACTAGGAAATTGGATTGATGTGAGATTTTTGTGTAGGTAGAATGAAATTTCTCTTTCCCAATATTCTTACCGAAAGCAAAAAGGGGTTAGATACTTCGGTAAAAATATATACATATACCTATTTGATTGTATGATACTATAGTTGGTTTTACGTAGTTTCCATCCCCTCTTTCCTTTGTGTATGAAAAGCATGGCCCGACACCCTACAACAACCCTGGCTGCGTAATAATTGATACGTAAGAATCTAAACAAAAATATAAGTTTGGTGTCCGACTTTTTGATAATGATAAATAAGACGTTCGGTCCCTCTCCCCTAAACCGTCATACGTAATTATACGTGCGGCACGCTATAATTTTTGACATATCAACTAAGTTACGATATTGACTGAGTAAAACGGTCTAGTCATTAGTAGTTGAGTTGATAAAGTAGTAGATATTAGGTGGTACTAAAAGGCCTTGTAAAAAAAGAGAGAGCAAGCAAGCTCTGCCAAATTCTCTTCGTACCTACTTAACGGCCATCATACCGAGCCGGTAGTGTAAGAATGGCTCCACATAGGTAATAACTAATCTAGTACCTTATTCATTAATTTTAAAAATTTCACGTCAATTATTACAAGTCATTCAATTCGTCAAATTATTAAATTGTCTTCTGCAAGACCTAATTAAAACATACATAACTGTAAGTTCCATAGATATCATTTATTTTATTATTGTGTACCTATGTCTTTCAACATAATAAGAAAATATTGTCTCACTAGCTGAAGCGTCTGCATGGACACATTAGTAGAAAGAGATAGCATTCCCTTTTATAGCTTTCCTTTTCCGGAACGCTTTTGATGTGCACGTGAGCATTCCAGTTAGAAGTATATGTTCCTGGGGAAAATCTGGATCGGATATTTTAAACAATCTGTGGTAAGTGATAGTGATGTCAGCCTCAGAAAATTTGATCGAGAATCGAGATAGACGTGGAGTCTTTTGACGTGACAACGTCTTATAATTCGATGGAGCCGCTAGCCGGCTGCACGAACGAGAAAAAGATGACGCAATTCGTCGTTCCCTTCTCGCGTTACCTCGCTTGCTCTGCCTCGCGCTGAGGCGTTCCATTTATTTTAGTAATGTTTTCAACAGATGGCGCTATAATCAATTGATGTGTTTTTTTATATTTGTTTTTTTTTATTATTATTTTTATTTTTTTATATTTTTATTTGTCATGGTCGTTATCACTGTATACTGTAGTTTGACTCAGCCGGATTTTAGAAATAAATGCCTACAGCCGCGCGGTACGTAAGCATGCGATAGGGCTGCCCACCTATAGCATTTTAATAATATGTGGCTACTTTGACTTTCTGTTTAGTATTGCGATTGTAAATATGTACATACATACATTCATATAGGCACGCCTTTATCCCTGAAGGTGTAGGCAGAGGCATAGTATACGCCCACATTTTACCTTATAGTTTTACGTACGCGTAATAGATAGTGAGCCTAACTAATGCAGTTGATTTTTTTCAATCCGCCCACAAGGCCTTCAATTTGTATTAAGGATTGTCGTTTTACTGACAACCGGCTTTCATTTCGAGTAAATATGTACCTTTTTTATTTAAACAAAAAAATACTTTGTGAGTAATAATATAATATCCCCGCAACGGCTGACGGCGCGGGGCGGCGGCTGCGGCGTGGCCGTGGCGGCGCAGCGCCCGTTATCTACTAACGATTGAGTGAGACGGGTATAGAAATTTGAGAATGAGTAAGCGGCGTAGACAATATTAATCGGCTCATCACATGCTTCGTCAGTGATAGAATCACGGAATTCTAGTCTTTAAAATCATTGCGTTAAATTTTTGATTTACAAAATGAAACTATTTTTCGATTTGAAAGTAGGTACTAGTCAGTCTCTAGTACTTTTCGTACATTGTCAAGTTGTGTTAAATTTTGGAAGTTCATATTTGTGCCGTGTAATAAAAATCAAAGGTAACAAAAATGCTGTCAATCAAAGTCATACGGTGCTAAGTGTACTGTAACATCGGTCATCCACAAAGAAATTAATACTCTTGAAACATACCTAAATCATTGCACTCAATTAAATAACTACAAACTGACAACGGGACTAAATGTACTACCTACACGTACTAGAGCTTTGAACTAGTTTTTTTTTGGATATTGTACTATTTTGGATCGCACCGTTCACTGACTGAGCAAGCACAAGTCTAGTTTTAAACACAAACATACCTACTTCATGTAACTACCTAGTTCACTCGTGTCAATCACTTTGTTTAACTTTAGTCAACTAGTAGTATAGTACCAATTAGTACTTAAGTAAAATCAATTTATAGTGTTACCTTTCGGAGTTTCGAAAAAAAAAAACGACACACCGTCCATTCGTCTACTCGGCACAATCGCGACTGCGGACGCTGCTTGCGTGCTGAAAGGTCTGCCGAAAACGAGAATCGTAGGTATAGCTTGTGCTTCGTCCGTTTGTAGGGAGCTACAATACTGGTTAAACAACATATATATACCGTGTCGTTACCTCGCTTTGAGGCGTTCAATTTGAGTGTTCCGTGTGAGGAGAAACCATTCCATCAGTATTTTCTTCTGACGTTGTCAAGTTCAACTATCGTCAGTAAACCGACTTTACAAACAACCGATTTTTAGTAGAGTGATTTAAAAATAATGTAACATTCATCTACATTGTATAGTCCGTTCCGTTCGTCCGTTCACAGTTTAAGGGAATATTAAACCTTCCTAAATTTAGAATCCGATATTTAAGGTGTCCTGAATTCATATAAGTTTAATCGCATTTAGAACGAGTAGCGTCCTATTTAGCACACGATTTAGGGAATGGTTTCCGACGTCCCCTAACTTGCTAAATCGGATGAGTGTAATCACATTTCCTAATTCAGGACGCTTAGTCGCCGCTCAACTGCCATCAAGAGCGCACGTTTTGTCTTTTCCTCCCAAACAATATGACGACCGAAAAGGAGACGATCTAAAATATTTTGGAATTTTATTATGGAATATTATTATATGTTAAATACATATAATAATATTCCATAATAAAATTCCAAAAGGAACAAAAGTGATCCAAATTATAGTATGAACAAAAGTATATGAAACGAAGGGTTCAATCTCTTATTAAGAACTAGATGATGCTCGCAGCTTCGCCCACGTAAATTCGGTACCCGTTCCCAGTTCCCGTGGGAATATATTCCCAGGATAAAAAGCCTATGTGTTATTCCAGACTTTAAGCTATCTATGTACCAAATTTCAGCCTAATCAGTTGAGCCGTTAAAGCGTGATTGAGTAACAAACATCCAAACGTCTAAACATCCACAACATTATGCACTTTTTGCTTAATCACTTGTACTTTATTCCACAATTTTTAAATACATATAACCTGACCGGTTTCGCTTTTATAGCATTGTCAAAGGTAATTTAACTGTTCATACACTTAAGTTTCCAAACACAATGATTAAGCAAAAAGTGCATAATGTTTTACAAGAAATTCCACCAAGTGCCAACAATCAAGAGTATAAATGATAAGCATCCAAACATCTTCACAACTTTCAAATTTTTATTATTAGTAGGAAGTAGAATTTATAAAAAATATGATATTAGATTGTCTCGGTGGCGCTTTCGGTAGTGATACCGCCTGCCGCGCTAAGGTGATCCACAAATGTTTGTTTCTAAGTTTGGGTATTTTCTATGTATAATAATGTAAGTATGTACTTGTTCAGAAATATATAAGTATGTTTATCACTCGTCTAGATCCCATGGCACAAGCATATGGGGTCCCGACACGATCAATTGGCAATTAACTAAAATTTCTATACTGAGGTTTTTGCATGACCAATAACTTCAGTCAACAATTAATTCAATAAAAGTCAAGATATTTAACTAACAGTTCTTCTATTATTATGTGAACATCACCGAAGTCACTTTGAAAAAGGCATTAGTCCTGAAACTTTAATAAAAAATATCATTATGAAAAACATTACTTTTTTAAAAATAAATGTCACAATAATTACATAAATACACAGACTTACAATAAGTAGCAGACAAAGCATTAGAGATTGAAAAGTACGCCAAAACTAACACATATAAAAACCACACACACTAACGCAACTACAGGGAAGGAGTTAGCCGCCTAGTTCAATAAGATTTATTTTAATGAAATAAGAGTATCTTAAAATACCTCTTTTAAGGTTCTGTAGCCAAATGGCAAAAAACGGAACCCTTAGAGATTCGTCATGTCTGTCTGTCTGTCCGTCCGAATGTCACAACCACTTTTCTCCGAAACTATAAGACCTATGCACTTGAAACTTGGTAAGTAGATGTATTCTGTGAACCGCATTAAGATTTTTAAATATAATTTAAAAAAAGCAGTAAATTTTGGGGGTCCCTATACTCAGAACTGAAACGAAAAGATTTTTTTTCATCAAACCCATACGTGTGGGGTATCCATAGATAGGTCTTCAAAAATGCTATTGAGGCTAAAGCACCTTTAGAAAAAAATGATGTTACAAAACATCATTTTTTTCAAAGACGTATTATAATATAGACACGTCATGTACGAACATCACGGCTTTCAAAAACGGCAAATATTTTATACATTCAAAAAAAGAATTTCTATGAAATTATCTATGACAGCATGTATGGAAATTAAGGCAATTGCCTGACTTTTTTGTTGCCATTTTTCAGTGTTGATAACGTATCTATAGTTTTCATATATCATTGATTTTTTTCTAACGGTGCTCCCTCACCGGGAGCATTCGCGCGTAATGTAATGTTACGAGTCGAGAATTACAGCCAGTGTGGGAGGTGAACCGAGCATTGCAATGCGCACCTTGTAATGATACAAGACGAGGTTACAGCAGTGAAGCAGGTGATCCGAGCATTGCAATGCGCGCCTTGTAATGATACAATGTGTAACGTTTTGATCCAACTCGTAACATCAATGCGGTTTTTTTGTTGCGGCTGGACGGCCGCACACTGGTCCGTATTATAAATAGGTGGACATACGATCTAAGATGTCAAACGCTTTTGGGAAAAAAATAGTAGTACGAGTACGAATTTCAGGTTAATTTTGCAATCCAATATGGCCGCCGCGCCACCATTGTAAAATTTCATGTTGGATATCGTTTATGGGGTTTTTTGGTATGCTGAGTACGAATTTCAGGTTAATTTTGCAATCCAATATGGCCACCGCGCCACCGTTATAAAATTTCATGTTGCATATCATATAAGCGGTTTTTGGTATGCTGAGTACGAATTTTGGGTTAATTTTGCAATCCAATATGGCCGCCGCGCCGAATTCACAAAATTTCATGATGGGTATCGTTTAAGGTGGATTTGGTACGCTGAGTACTAATCTCATGATAATTTTGCAATCCAATATGGCCGCAGCGCCGAAATCACAAATTTTCATGATGGGTATCGTCTAAGGGGGTTTTTGGTATGCTGAGTACGAATCACATGATAATTTTGCAATCCAATATGGCGGCCGCGCAGAAATCACAAAATTTCATGATGGATATCGTAGAAGGGGTTTTTTGGTATGCTAAATACGAATTTTAGGTCAATTTTGCAATCCAAGATGGCCGCCGAACCACCGTTGTAAAATTTCATTTTGGATATCGTGAAAGGGGTTTTTTGGTATCTCAGCATACTGACAGAAATCTCGCAACAGTGGCGCGGTGGCCATATTGGATTGCAAAATTAACCTGAAATTCCTACTCAGCATACCCAAAAACCCCATAAACAATATCCAACATGAAATTTAACAACGGTGACGCGGCGGCCATATTGGATTGCAAAATTATCATGAGATTCGTACTCAGCGTACCAAAATCCCCCTTAAACGATACCCATCATGATATTTTGACATTACGGCGCAGCGGCCATATTGGATTGCAGAATTATCATGTGATTCGTACTCAGCATACCAAAAAACCCCTTAAACGATACCCATCATGAAATTTTGTGATTTCGGCGCGGCGGCCATATTGGATTACAAAATTATCATGTGATTCGTACTCAGCATACCAAAAAACCCCTTAGACGATACGCATCATGAAATTTTGTGATTTCGGCGCGGCGGCCATATTGGATTGCAAAATTATCATGTGATTCGTACTCAGCATACCAAAAAAACCCTTAAACGATACCCATCATGAAATTTTGTGATTTCGGCGCGGCGGCCATATTGGATTACAAAATTATCATGTGATTCGTACTCAGCGTACCAAAATCCCCCTTAAACAATACCCATCATGAAATTTTGTGATTTCGGCGCGGCGGCCATATTTGATTGCAAAATTATCATGTGATTCGTACTCAGCATGCAAAAAAACCCCTTAGACGATACCCATCATGAAATTTTGTGATTTCGGCGCGGCCGCCATATTGGATTGCAAAATTATCATGTGATTCGTACTCACCATACCAAAAAACCCCATCACCAAAATTTTGTCAATATCATCGAAGATTACAGGCATTATATTAAAATGCAATTCTGAACTAATTAAATGCTGAATCACAGTTTGCCACACTTATTTTTATGTTAGCATTAAATTTAATCTTGAAAAGAAGTGCCTGAGTTTGGCCCCTACAATAATGAGAGGTATCTAATACGTCAAACTGCAGCATCGGCAGCTTAAACCTTTCAAAAACCAGGCGGACGTCATTTTTTTTAAAATGTCATGTATTGTGTTGCTATACGTGTAGAAACGAGATAGCAGCATTCACTAACCCCTTAGAGCGAGCGGAATGGAAAGACCAACGCACACAAACATAATTAATGTTTCGTCTGCTACTTATTGTATGTCTGTGCATAAATATTTCTTTTATTTAACTTCTTTTATTTTCCATTTCTTTACCATCATTAACTTTTTTTAAATAAACACATTTTTGTTGTTCCAAAGTTTTACTATATATGGACTTGAGTCCTTTTCGAAATGACGGGTTCAAAATTATTGTCACTGCTGTCTAAAGTGTCAATGTCATTCATTCTTTGTCAATAGGCAGGCATGGCTGGCAGATGGCAGATAAAATTTTGTGGTTATGTTGTTGTGCACTTTTGTTGAGCGAGGATAATTTACTCAATGAGAATTGCATTAGTTAGTTACCTACTACGTTTATGTAGCAAGTTGAGTAAGACAAATAAGCTAAAGAAATCTGTGACTGAGTGTATTGTTTCGGTGAAATTAGACTTCTAAACACGTTGAATATTGTCCGGTTCAGTTTTTAAATAACTCAAAATGAAGAAGACTAAGGCCCTCGTGGACATGGATAATTCAGGTGCATTTTTTATAATTGACCTGAAACCTTCAGGAATGCATTAGCGCCACTGTATTCCTACCAAAGTTGTAAAGAATATAGTGCAAACTTAGTTTTATATCTATGTATAAGTATTTACAGAACAAATTTCAAACTGCTGAGATTTGCGTAAACAAAGCATGCATCTAGAGACGCACCAAATGTGCCGTACTACTCGCACAAACTTACTCAATTCTTACTTATTTTATAATGATACTATTTACAGACTCTGATGAAGATTTGGATCTAGAGTCCCACAAGAAATCTCTGGAAAAGCTCAAAAAGATTGATCCTGACTTCTACAACTTTTTGGAGGAAAATGATGAGAACTTATTGAATTTTGATGTAGCCTCTGATGATGATGAATTATCAGATAAAGACAATGATGATGATGATGAGAAAGTACACAAACCTGGTCCACTTCAGGGAGAAAGTGATGAAAGCGATTTTGAGGTAATACATTTGATATTTTCATTTATGTCGTAATAGATTACTTAATATTATATTAGTCTCCTAAAGATATTTATATATAGAGTTATAAGTTGCTAATAATTCAACTGGTGATTACACTTCCAGTCTTTCATGTGTTTTGACCAGGTTCAAAACATAAGAAAAGATATCAGGCTCCTAAACTAATACTTCTTCTTAGTCTAAATTCTAATCTCAAAAGAGTATGTATGTATGTAGAAGTAGCAATAGATGCTACATTGACTGCAAACATTACTTACATTGACTGCCTCTGTGGCGCAGTCGGTAGTGATACCGCCTGCCGCGCTAGGGGTCCTGGATTTGATTCCTGGGTTGGTTCAAATATTTATGTGATCCATGAATGTTTGTTTCGGAGTTAGGGTGTTTGCTATGTATGATATGTATGCAAGTATTTACAATTATATAAGTATGTCTATCAGTCGTACAGATCCCATAGCGCACAAGCTTATATTAGCTCAATTTGAGCTTGAGATTGTCCACAAATATTTGTTTTATTTATTAAACTAAATAGATTACTTCTCTTTATTTCAGGATGAGGATGCTAAACCAGTCCATGGAAAAATTACCCTCAAAATGGTGGCACAATGGCAAGCAGAACTGCAGAGTGAAAATAAAATTAAACTAACCACTTTGAGTACTGTCATTAAAGTTTTTAATGCAGCCATGTTGAGAGCCACGAGTGAAGATGGTGCCACCTCGAAGGGAGAATATAAAGTTGAAGGTGAGAAATTTGAATAAATCAATGAACATACTACAGTGATAATTTGAAATATGCCATATACCTATTATAGTAAATTTTGTTTTAACCCCAGACACTAAAAATACATCACAGGGATCTAACTCACATGCATAAAGTTCAAATGTTTGATAAAGTGCTTTATTGTGATTATGATAATTATTCTCTATCTCTTCATGATTTCAGGTTCATCTGTTTTCAATGCTGTAATCCAGATGTGTGTATTATATCTACCCGATGCTATTAAAAAATACTTGGGTATGGAAAAATCTGGGAAAGATCCCCAAAAATGCAAACATTTTGTTAAAATCAAGACCCAATTGATTTCATATCTTGGTGACTTAATGAAACTCTTGAGCGGAGTAACATCCGAGAATATATTGACAGTATTGCTCAAGCATCTGCATCAAATGTGTGGTTTTGTGGCATGTTTCATAAGAATAGCTAAACAAGCCTTGAAGAAACTGTTCTCATTCTGGAGCACTGGAGAAGAAACTGTGAGAGTGTTGGCTTTCCTCTGTATATTGAGAATAACAAGGGATCAACAATCAGCGCTACTTGATATTGTATTAAAAGCTATGTACATGACATATGTCAAGAACTGTAAATTTGTAAGCCCTACAACATGGCCGGGAATTAATTTCATGAGAAGGTCCCTGGTTGAAATGTTTAGTCTGGATCTGAATGTTTCCTATCAACATGTGTTCTTATACATTCGTCAGCTAGCCATACATCTAAGGAATGCTATTGTTGTGCAAAAGATTGAAAATAGACAGGCTGTTTACAACTGGCAGTATGTAAATTCTTTACATTTGTGGGCCGACTTGCTTGGAGCTACTTCGAACAAGGCTCAACTTCAGCCGTTGGTATATCCATTGGTGATGATTATTACGAATACAATAAAGTTGGTACCAACACATCAATATTACCCGTTACGATTCCACTGTGTTGAGATATTAATTGGATTATCTAAAGAGTCCAACACATTTATCCCGATATTACCATTTCTTGTCGAGGTAAATATATTTAGTACTTTATTCTGTCAATATTTTCTTTATTTTAAGGTGTTCTGAAGTATATTTTTTAATTTTCTTTTAGGTTTTAACGAATTACGATTTTAATAAGAAGCACAAAAAAGTGTCCATGAAGCCACTAGACTTTTCCTGTATCCTTCGCCTGGCAAAGTCTCAACTGATGGAAAATGGATTTAAGGACTCTGTTATAGATCGAATTTATGGACTTACGTTAGAATATACAGCCAATGAGTCTCACTCTATTGCCTTTCCAGATGTCACCATATTGGCTGTGATGCAGGTAAGTCATTTTATTGGTATATCATATCATATTGTAAATGTGTTACATCTTGATTAACACGATACCTTTCATTGCTATATGCAAAATCGTCTTTGCTCATTTAATTGGAACCTTCCTAATTCTATTAAAGGCAGAATATAACAAATTAAGAAACCTGCAAAATAAGCAAAAGTAAAATATTGCAGTATTTTAAAACCAATAATAACCAATGACAAATAATTATTTCTTTCGTGTTTTATTTACGCAATATCGTCAATAATAAAAGAACACCTTGTTACAGCTCAAGCAATTTTTAAAATCATGTTCAGTGTCAAACTACACAAAAAAGATGAGGCAGTTACTAGAAAAAATTGAGGAGAATGCCAAATTTATTGAACGCGAGAGGGCTAAAGTTACTTTCTCATTGAGTGACGAAAAACTGATCACGGCCTGGGAAACGAGCATCAAAACGAAAGGAACACCGCTATTATCATTCTATGAGAACTGGAGTAAAATAAATAAGATACAAAAACGTAAAAAGGTCACCAAAAATGATGAGCTAGCTGGTGTTGGTGAACTACCTAAAATAAAAAGACCGAAACTATCTGATGAGGTCCCTAAGCCAGAAAAGAAAGGACCCTTAGTACTGTTCCCGTCAGATGATGAGGATGATGAAAAAGATCTATTTACCGCTCAAGATGATGATGATGACGCACCACCCAAAGCAAAGAAACCCAAAAAGAAAGAAAAGAAAAAGTTAAAAAAGAAAGTTCTTACAAATAAGGACAGTGTTGTCGATGACGTAGGTGATATTGTACAAGAGCTCAGTGTTAAAGATTGGTAATTAATAAAAAATATCGAATAAAAGATGTTTTTTTATTTGACCGTTTAAAACATAATAATATAAGAATAAAATAATCAAGAAATTGATAATATTAAAGTTATATTTATAAAGCGCCTTGAAGGAAATATGTCCAATACACTGTAGGCGTGGCTGGTTCATAGTTTTCAATGGTGAGATTGCCTGTAGGCATTTCAATCCATCTTGCGTCGTTTTCTACCAAGTAGACGACTATCTTCGCTTCCTGTTGAGGACAAAACACAATTGTAAAAACTGTTGGCGGGTACAGAGATCCTAAGCTATTCTACCGAAGTTACATACATACTATACATACATCACATCACGTACATCACATACATCACACATACATTCTTCTTTTATTCTAGACTTCGGTACTAGGGTTGCCAACTGTACTGTTTTAAACAGTATTATACTGTTTTTCACTAAATTATACTTTTTACTGTTGAACAAAAATAAAGTAAAAAATACTGTTTTCAGCCTCGAAATGCAGGCACATTATTTAATAATGTGCCTGCATTTCGCATTAATGATTATTATGTGTTAAACTTAGACGCTCACAAATTTGATAAGGCTAATTTGTATTTAGAGAAATGGTTCGATTTCAATCAGACTAACTGGCTTTCTTTAATTAGCTGTTTGTCTTTGAAGTCTGCGGTGACATTTGATCATTTTGAGAAAATCTTTCCTACTAATATTATAAATGTGAAAGTTTGTAAAGATGTTTGGATGTTTAGATGTTTGGATGTTTGTCACTCAATCACGCTCTAACGGCTGAACGGATTGGGCTGAAATTTTGTACAGAGATAGCTTATGGTCTGGAATAACACATAGGCTACATTTCATCCCGAGAAATAGTTCCCACGGGAAGCGGGAACGGGTATCGAAGCTGACGCGGGCGAAGCCGTGAGCATCATCTAGTTATAGATAATCTAAATTTGTAAGACTCAATATTGGTAAGTATGATGGATGATTTATATTCAGAATTAACAAATTTCAAAGTAATATATGAAAAAATATCAGAAGACAAAGATTTTCTTGAAATGAGTACAGGCCGAAAGTGGAGCCATTTATTAGTAAACACTTCAGAAGAATTTAAAAACATAAGAAAAACTATTTCATATCTACTTTCTGTTCCCGCCACCTCAGCATTTACTGAAAGAGTTTTTTCAGTAATGAATGCTTAGTGGCGAAAGGATAGAAATAGATCATCTATCAATTTAATAAAAACTAAGCTCCTCATTTATTTTAATTTTAGTTATAATTGTGATGAGGCCTATGAAGTTTTTAAAAAAGATTATAAATTAGTATCTAAGTTGTGCGAGAAGCTCTAAAAAATATGTATTTAAAACAATAAATAAATAAAATACTGTTCGTTTTTCTAAAATACTGTTTAATAATCTTCATAGACCTAAATATACTTTATTTCTTGTAAAAAAAGTTGGTAACCCTATTCGGTACATACATCACATCACATCGCGCCGGCCTCCCAACGGCGCACACTGGGGCAGCGTCATATAGGGACATGATATAAATTCAATTTTGAAAAGTGGGTATTTGATAAAACTAATGATGTTATGGTAAACTTGACTATTGAGTGCATTCAATATTACCATTTATAACAAAATATCAAATTATTTTGTACCAACAAATTGCACTTGAAGTAAGACGTAAAAGGAATTAAGAATATTGCAAATATGTTTAATAATTTATTTATAGTGGATCGCGAAACGAATTAATTATGTCTAATATGAAGCATAGTGATAATGGTATGTAGAATATATTGCACAATAAAAACGTTAATATTAAAACCCTTCATAGGCTGTATGAATAAAAACAATATTCACACTACTTTTATATATTTTTTATATTTCTGCAATGAGTTCCTCATATATTTTACTAGTATATAATAGGGTACCTACTGTTTAATATTATAGTACAATAAAAAGTAGGGAACTCATTGCAGAAATACAAAAAATATATAAAAATAGTGTAAATATTGTTTTTTTTATACAGCCTATGTAGGGTTTAAATATTAACGTTTTAATAGTGCAATATGTTCTACATACCATTATCACTATGTTCCATATTACACATAATTAATTCGTTTCGCGATCCACTATAAATAAATTATTGAAAGTATTTGCAATATTCTTAGTTCCTTTTACGTCTTACTTCGAGTGCAATTTGTTGGTACTAAATACATTGATATTTTGTTATAAAGGGTAGTAATGAATGCACTCAATAGTCAAGTTTACCATAACATCATTAGTTTTATCAAATACCCACTTTTCAAAATTGAATTTATATCATTTTCCTATATGACGCTGCCCCAATGTGCGGCGTAGGCAGAGACTATGGTTTACCAGTTCCTAAATTAGGAAGGTAAATCTAGAATTTCACGAAAATCTGACTTACATTTTGCTTTCGAACCAAGGTACTTCTACTTTTCTTGGGTTATCGTTTAAGAGTTACCAGACACCCGCCGCCAGACGGTAAGGAATGTTTTGTTTTAGTTAGTTTGAGTCTGGTATGGCATTCGTGAATATTTCCACACGTAAAAAAGGCTTGCTACAAAGCACCAAACCAACCTTCGTGATTAAATACTTACTTTCTTCGATTTAACAGTCTCAAATTGCGTTTTGACATAGAATTCGGGTTTATCCACCTGTATCTTAAATATTCTAGTATCCTCAAATACGTTTTTAAATAAAATCGTAGCAAATCCTCCAGCCTTAATTTCGTAAGGTCCTTGAGGTTTCGGCCGCTTGCCCCTTCCGTGTATGTTAAATCTATAGGCAGATAATAATAATATAACAATCACAGCAGAACTTGGTTCCACTGTGCAGGGCTCATCTATGAAATGCAAGCATGACTGACTGAACTATGTATTATCTACAAGAACGGATTCGGCAGATTGGCTAACAAGACGTAGGTAGGTATTAATTTCTATATAATCATTTATGATTATCGAAAACAGCCACTCCATTTGTGATGGGGACTGAAAGTACATTGTAGATATAGCCGAGGATCACAAGGTGAACACAATATTATATTCTGTGGTGGCATAATAGTGGCCATATTTGGTAGGCACAGTAAGTACGGAGCGTTAACATGCTATAACTCAGTCGGACGCATCCAAAAAACGACGAAGAAGAAAATATCAGGGGCCATTTATTTAAATACTAGCTGTTCCTCGCGGCTTTGCCCGCGTAGTAATCGTTATCGCGCAAGAGTCGTTATATTGTAAAATCATAACCCTCTTTTTGCATAGTCAGTTAAAAAGTAGTCTATGTCCTTCCCAGGGCCTTGAACTATCCCTATACCAAATTTCGTCTCAATCGATCCAGCCATTTAGGCGTGAAAGCGTAACAGACCGACAGACAGTGTTACTTTCGCATTTATAATATTAGTAGGGATTGTTACTTACATGAATTCACCAGCAACAGAAGAGTTAAAGGAAACTCTACAATTCTGAACGCCAAGCTCTATTGGTTCGAACCACGCTAAGAACTTTCCTTTGTCCAGCGGGGCCAAGCAATATTCAGGGTCGGCTTGTATAGAGCCGTGAGATACCTGGAAATAGGTATGGTAGTTGTACAATGTAGATGAAGAAATAAAAAGAAAAACTTTAGAGTACTGTGAATGAAATAATGGCAGTGACAGGAACCAAGACGAGCACGGGATAGTACCAGAATATAGATGAAAATGAATGTTTCATGTAAGCACTGGAATCAATGGGTGCCACGCGGTTCGTAGGATGTCATAGGTGAAGCGGTGGGGCATATCTAGAACTTAGTATACGTTTCTGAGCTTCGGCCAATATATGTGAAGCGCTCGTGGCCCCGCGGACTCAGTGTTCTGTAAACGATCACTGCAGTAAGCAACTTTCACTATGGCCGGTCAATGGATGGGTGACCATCCATGTGAACATTTTGTGACATTTATTTGAGCGTTTCCGTGCTTCGGAAGGCACGTTAAGCCGTTGGTCCCGGTTGCCAGTAAAATGGCAGTCGTTAAGCCAAGTTGAAGGCTTTATTTCAACAGCAGGCAGTCACAACCTGCGCCTGTCCATTTAAACACGGCAATACGGCTCACAACGTATTACGAGGGACAAATTATAAAAAGGTGAAATGTGGGTATATAATATGCCTCTGCCTACCCCTTCGGGGATAAAGGCGTGATGATGAACCGAACATATCTTGGAGTCAAAGTCCCAATAATGTGTGCACACAAAAAATAAAAACTGTGCACAAAAGACCCAATGGCACCGCACGTACCTACGGTTACTTGAAATGCCTATGATCCTACCCTTCTTAGCTTTGACCATAGTCATTATTACGAGGAATCCAAAAAAAGTCAAGAACATACCGTACATACGAAGTCAGCTCTCGTTTCGGCTCTGTTTTGCACTCTCAGCCGTATCGGTATCATAGTTCCAAATAAAGTTTCAAAGTCCATAGTCTTTTCTTTTGCCGGCAAGCATTTTAGCACTACTTTGTACATGTAAGTGCCAACCAAATTATTGGACACCTCTAGGTATTCTTCAGTCTCACCCACAACTAGGGGTGAGTATCTCATTGTTAGAATTGCCTGAAATAACGATACGCTGAGTAGGAGCTACGATATAGTGCTACGAGTCTACGATGTGACCCTATGGTGCTACGAGGCTACACTATCGAGCTACGAACCTACGCAGCTACGTTAAGATCCATTCAAGCTGAAGTACTATCGAAAGATGGAGAAATTCCAATCTTAACAGCAGATACATAGTTATTGTTCTAACACGCAGATTTCACTACAATATGCTTCCAATTGTCTGTCACATTACACGCATCTGTACATACATACATACATACATATAATCACGCTTGTCTCCCATCGGGGTAAGCAGAGACTATGGCTTTCCACTTAATACGATCCTGACATACAACTTTCGCTTCTTCTACTTTCATAACTGTTTTCATACACGCTCGCCGGTTAAGGGTACTCTTGACCTTGCCTTTTTCCAGAACGTCTCTGATTTGATCGGCATGCGTACGCCGAGGTTTACCCCTACCAGTTTGCCCATTCATTCTCGCCTCATAAATCTGCTTTGTCAGTCTATTCTCATCCATTCTCTCCACGTGTCCAAACCATCTAAGCATCCCTTTTTCGATCTTAGTCACTGCATCTTCCGTTATACCACATTTTTCCCTTATCACGCAATTTTTTTTTTGTCCATTAAAGTCACTCCAGCTATACTTCGCAGACTTCTCATTTCCACTGCATTAATTTTGCTTTCATGCTTCTTCTGCCATACCCAACTTTCACTACCATACATAAGTGTAGGGATGAGCACTCCCCTATGTACAGCCAACCTGGCCTTCTCAGACACATTTTGACTGCTCATAAAGGTGTACATAGCCCCATTCACTTGATTTCCTGCCAAAACTCTTCGCTCAATATCCTGGTCACACTTTCCATCCCTTACAAATTTGGAACCCAAGTATACAAATTCTTTCACCTGTTCCACTCTTTGCCCTTCAATGAAGATTGAGCAATTCGTCATACTTTCTTCTCTTTCAAAAACCATAACTTTCGTCTTGTTTACATTAACTTTCATTCCTCTACTTTTTAGAGCCTCATTCATACTATTAACCATCAGCTGCAATTCCTCCGCTGATGATGCTAATATCACCTGATCATCAGCGTAAAGGAGGCATTTGACGGTCAGTTCATTCATTTTTAAGCCATACATACTCTCTTGCAGTTCTTTCAGACAACTATCCATGTATAGATTAAACAGCCACGGAGACGCTACACAGCCCTGTCTCACACCCTTTTCAATGTGAAAGAAGTCCGTGCAGGCCCCGTTGATCCTGACACAAGCACTAGAACCCTCACAGAGGGACCTCAGTGCCCGTATCAAGTTGCTGTTCACTCCATACATGGACAATATTGACCACAGTTCATTCCTCACCACTCTGTCATAGGCCTTTTCCAAGTCCACGAATATGCAATAGACCTTTTGACTTTTAGCCAAAACTTTCTCAGCTACGCATCGTAAGGAAAAGACCTGATCCGTACATCCCCTTCCTTTCATAAATCCTGCTTGCACATCCCACATTTTTCCTTCAGTTTCATTCATCACCCTTTTTAAACACTTTTGCATACAATTTGCCAACGATGCTGAGCAAGCTTATGCCGCGGTAGTTTTTTCACGCATCTGTACTGCGGCATAAATTGCTAAGTTTAAGGTAAAGAGCAAAAGAAACCTCCGATTTCCTATTAATTTGTAGCTGATCAGGGCATTCCAGCTTCTGACAATTGACGTAGAACACAGCGTCGTTGGAGAGAGGATTTTTCACAATTAGGTCTTTTTGCACAGATTCCCTAGCGCGCGACTCGAACGTTAGCGTGGCTACGATAGGGCTCGCTGTCACGGTCGCCATTATGTTGTAGTATTGGTATTCTCGACTTTCTTCATTGATAAACATCACCTGTAACATAATTAGTTGCTCGTAGGACTATTTGGGATTACTAAATAACATCTAAAAGGGTAAAAGCATAAGAAATGCGCAATTAAATCAGAAATGAGTTTGGTTTATTCGATTTGCACAAATATCATAACGTCTATAATTTAAAGGAAAGTTTATTCATGTTAGTATTTCTTTACGTTGCAAGGAATCAAAGGATTTACGTGACTTTCGAAATGAATGTAGATCTGGTAAGTCAGTAAGTCAGTCTCATAGAGATGTTTCAAAGTGTCAGAAAAAGGTAAAAGTACGACAAAATACGAAAGGCCGACGATAAAATGTGATTTGTCCATTAGACAGTAGAGTAAGTGTCCTACTAACTTTGAATTGCATTTGACACTCTTCATAACAAACGTAAGTCCATCGGCACGTGGCGCTCGCCTCTCCCCAAGTTTTGATCGTGTTGGGATGCTTGATTTCGTAGTAACCTTCAAATTTATCTGGCACTACTTTAGATAACTCTGTTAACACAATGTAGGACTCGGGATTCTGTTAAAAAGATAAAATAAAGAAAAGATACAGTAAATTATGATACCATGTTATTTAAGACTAGTGGACGTCACGCGGTTTCACCCGCATAGTTCTCGTTCCCGTGGGAATACGGGAATAAAATATAGCCTATGTTCACTGCAAAGAGTGTAGCTTCCCAACAGTGAAAGAATTTTTCAAATCAGTCCAGTAGTTCCGGAGCCTATTCGTTACAAACAAACAAACAAAACAAATCTTTCCCATTTATAATATTACATTACTATAGATAAAAGTTTATAAGGACAAACTTTACAACAGTTTAGTAAACTGCCGCGCAAGTATTTGTTCAAGCGGCAGTCATCTCCACGCCCGTTATGCTACATATTTTTTGATATCCTGGTTCAGTTAACACGAGTTTATAGTTGTGCAGAGTCTGGTTGTTTCTGTACTATTGGTACAGAAAGGCAACCAGACTATGAATATAGCTGAGGTGGTACGAGTACAATGAATATTTTAGTACATTACACGCCCAGGGGATAAAAGAAATTGAGGCTGCTAATGGATAATGAAAATAAAAATTATACCCGTAGGTACTGTTAGTAAAAACGTAACCAAACCTCAGTGATATTGTGTACGAGTAATTCGACAGTGTGTAAATCCTTAGCCGGTACGCTTATAGGAATAGTTCCGTTAGGATTCGGATGCTGAGCTATTCCGGTTACCGTTAGGAACAAGGCACTTTCTCCAAGAGGCGAATACAAAAGCTGACACTGAAAACAGAAAATTGAGCTGTGAGTGTGTGTATTATAGCGATTAAGGAATTTTCGGTTAGGAATTCATTCCTTTACCCGCAAACTATAATATTGTAGGCATGGGATGACCCATAATACTTGTGTCAGGATCAATGGAGCTTGCACAGACTTTTTTCCCATCGAAAAAGGTGTGAGACAAGGCTGTGTAGCGTCACCATGGCTGTTCAACCTATACATGGACAGTTGCTTGAAAGAACTACAAGAGTGCGCGTATGGATTAAAAATGAATAACCATGAGGTTATCATGAGGTGGAACTTACATAGTGAGCTACTGAAATCAATAAGTATACGACTTCTCGTCCCGCACTCACCATTCGCGGTCACTGTTATTCGGTCTCAAGTAACTGTTTTGAAAAGTGATATCCGCAATCAAGTGACTAGTACGCCTAGTTTGAGGACCGTACTTATTTACACTTGAGAGAAAGTTTGAATGTAAGAAGCAAGTTGTAAGATATACGTTATTATTGATATCAAAATATACATCAATTAGCTGCTCCCCGCGGCTTCGTCCGCGTAGAAGTCGTTATCGCGTAAAATTATTACCCCCGTTTTGCGCAGTCAGTTAAAAAGTAGCCTATGTCCCCCCATTGGACTCAAACTATCTCTATACCAAATTTCATCAAAATCGATTCAGCGGTTTAGGTGTGAAAACGTAACAGACTTTCGCACATTAGTAGGGACTTGTAGGTCTTGACTTGAGGATATGTGAAAATTCTCTACATTTATCCAACTAGTAAACAGTTTTTTACCTCATGTTGTCCAATGCTTTTAGGTTTAAAATTGACAGGAATATCGAAAGTAGAATTCGGTTCAACGTGAAACTCTTTCAAAGTATCAAATGGTCCACCAGACACTTCGGACAATACCAGCCACAAGTCATCCGTTCTGTGAATGAAGTTGTTTTACTTATTAGTGCAGCCTAGATTTTGAATTGAATTCGAAAGCGATTCTGTAAAAAGCAGCTGAGGAGGCGATTATTCTCATACAAAAACGACTCATGAATGTAGAGACTCCGGGCAGTCTTTAATACCTGGCGATAAAACGTCAATTTAAAGCACATAAAAGCATTCAATGAATTCTTTGAGAAAACTTATTGAAGGAAGACTTAAACAGTAAGACTTAAACCTAACCTTCGAAACTGTTGAAAATTTCGAAACATAGAGTCATGCAAAATTATTAGTAGTCGGAAGATCCAAGATCCGTTCTGTTTGGAGATGAAGAACCTCCTTAAATTAGTTTCGAAGTTTACGAGTGTTCAAGCTGTGGTGCAGTCACCAGTACAGTCAATTACCGACGATGTTGACTTTATCCTGCATCGGTAGTGGTTATATCTTACTTTGAAAATCTTATATTAGGTTTTCATACTCACGGATTAGTGACTACCACGTAATCAGTCTTCACTTCACGCACAGGGCATTCCAAATACATCGTCTTATTCTGGATGTTGCCGATGTCAACGCAAGTGGCATATAACGCCAGTTCGAGAGGCGTGTAGTTCTCTATGTTACAGCTCGCCTGTATTATAGCATCATAAAGATTTTATTTCACTTAAACACCTACTTAAATACCTCGGATGACATTATAAAAGTTCACTTGTTATGCTTTCTTATATGGGTCTCTGAAGACAGTAACCGGCTATTTTTCTTTGCGAAAATAGATCTTGAAGCCACCCCGACCATCGGAACCGCTAGCTACCGTCCACTGTTTTTGTGCATTTATGAATTCAAAGACTTCCAGCACCGGTCCTTTCATAAGTTTGCAACCATTTCCCCTAAAATCCTTACAATTGAAGTGAAATTGTAAGAATAGGTAAGTAGTTAGGCTTCATATCTACTTTTCTGAAAAGCAACTATATTACGGCAATCTGTTTGTCTGCCATCTTAATGGTATAAAAATGTTTATCGATTTGTCTGGAAAGCAAAAACTGTCTATAGGATATGGTTTTTTACCATTGGATGGAAGAGCTGAAAAAAAAGCCACGAGAGTTCACTAGGTAAGTAGCAGATCTACACACTTACCCAAACTTTGACGAATGGATTGTGATGTAACGGTCGATATGTGATGGTAAACGTAACGTTGGTTTGTGCGGCGATTGTGCCCTGCTGAGGTGATATCGTAAATTCAGTCGATTTCAAAGGTTGCCACCAAAACCTATTACAAAGCCATTAAGTGAAAATTTCATAATCATAATACCTTTTATTAGAAGAATGTAATAAAAACGGTTGTTAATGAAGTCACAATCAATGTCATTTAGTAGGTTTTTTTTGGTTTGCGTGAGATAAAATCCTCATGGATATTATGCCGAACTCCTACCGACTAAAAACCTCACGTGTCCTGCTAACAGCCTAACCACAGGACTCGTTTTAAGTTTGGCTTGATTTGTTTTGTACCTTTTGATTTGCGTCTCTACTCTATGCTATTCTATTTGAATGTTATAATAAATATTGCATGTTTCACCTTGCTCCAAAATTGCCTTCGTTTTGCAACATAACTTTCAATATCTTGCATCCACGTTTTCTTACTCGACCAAATTGTAAGGAGTTTTGACTGAACCTTAGACTCATGCCTGTTGCACAGCCACTGAGACGCACTAGCGGCCGCTCGAATTCAAATACTTTCATATTCAACTGAAATATAAAGTACCGTTTATTTTTTACTTAACGGTACTCCACGAAAATAAAATAAACCGGCGAAGTGCTAGTCGGACTCGCGCGTACAGGGTACCCTACCAATAAACGGCAAGAAATCACATTTGTTGTATGGGAGCCACCTCTTATCCGCCCCTTTTTTCTGATTTTAGTAGAATTTGTTGTTATAACGGCAACAGTGATCAGTGAAAATTTCAGCTCTCTAGCTATCCCGGTTTCAGAGATACAGCCTCGTGACGGACAGACAGACAGACTGCGAAGTCTCCTGAATAGAGTCTAGGTTTTACCCTTAAGGTACGGGAAGTACTAAAAATGAGAAGAGACCTAGTAGGTTAGACTGAGCTGCTAAGATTAAAACAACTTAAAATAGGAGTTCGAGCAAAACTTTCAGCTACGAAGTCGATCTAAAAATTGCTTGAGCTGGGTTTAAACCACGATAACCACGACGTTATCTGCGACGAGAATAAAACTGCAAAAGCGCGATCACACATTTATGCTAATAATATTCATGGTACCGATTCTCTCATACCTGTACATTGAGGGTGCTAATCAGGCCAACTGGTTTGAACTGTATTTTCAGAGGAGCTTTCCTGTACGGTTTAATTGTGCATTTATTTGGTATCACCTTCAACGATGACAAGGCATTCTCTATGTCCTTCGAGATTTGCTCCCTAACTTTGTCATCTTTGTAGTTTTGTAACATCTGCACTCTACAAAGTGATTCAAAGAAATATAAGTAAATTGCCTTTATGCATATAATATAAGTATGTAATTACATTCTGTTACCTACCTACCGATCGAGTCACGCCAAACAACATAACAATATCATTGTTGTACCTAGATAAGTAAACAAAACGAATTAAGTACTTGAAGCGCTCGTGGCCCCGCGGACTCAGTGTTCTGTAAACGATCACTGCAGTAAGCAACATTTACTATGGCCGGACATGGATGGGTGACCACCACGTGGACCACATTGTGACATTTATTTACGAGCGTTTCCGTGCTTCGGAAGGCACGTTAAGCCGTTGGTCCCGGTTGTCAGTAAAATGACAGTCGTTAAGCCAAGTTGAAGGCCTAACGGGCGGCTTGAAAAATTTCAACTGTGGGTCGTCACAACCTGCGCCCGGGTCGGCAGCGCGTGTGTAGCGCGTCTGGTGTTGCAAACGTCTATAGGCTACGGTTACCAACCTTCCGGTAGGCCGTAAGCTTGTCTGCCACCAAAGTAGTATAAAAAAAAATGTTTTAAAGATTAATTGATAAAACTTTATTTATCTATCTTAAGATACATAAAATACAAATTACCTGGTTGGACCAACACTTCCTTTAACAGTAACTCGAGAGGGACTGAGGCAGACGCTGGTCATATCAGACTGTGTAGCGTCCCCTCCTACTTCGGGGTACATATCTCTAAATATGTACGTAGCATCGATAGGCATTTGACTGTGGTTCATCACGTCTATTGTCCGAATTATTTTTTCACCAACTTTTACATGTCCTAAATCAAAACTCTTTTGGCATCCTTCGTATAAGTCGAAGAGGAGAGGTATGCCTGAAAAGAAAGTACCTATGTAAAATGTGTTCTGTTTAACTAATGGCAAGCGCCACGAATTTCAGATTTACTAGTTTTTTTTTGTGGGAATATTTCATAAGAAACAAAACAACATAAGAGATTCTATATATTGTCAAGAGGAAAGATTTACTTGTTTGTTTGTTTGCACTGAATAGTCTTCGAAACCACTGAAGCAATTTGAAAAATGTTACACTTTTGGGAAGCTGCTTCATCCCCAGGTGACATATGCTACATTTTACTCCAATATTCCCACGGGAACGGGAACTACGCAGGTGAAATCACGTGGCGTCCGCAAGTATATTATTATATATATACGAAAATATTTAGCTTTCAAAGAAAATATCAAAACTATATTTTCTTTGAAAGCTAAATATTTTCGAGGACTAGATAGTAATTCAGGACACGAACCTTCGCCTTTTATAGTTACAATTTCTTCACATAAAGAGTTAACCCAAAACTGTAATTTGAATTCATATTCCTTAACATGTTTTGGTCGGAAGAATATTGATATTCTGTGCCGTTTGCCTTCTTCGATTTTTGGCACTTGTTTGTAATCAACGAACAATTCGGGTACATTAGTAAAATTCAGGTCAAGACTGGAATGAAAATAATTGTGTTCATCGAGTAAGATTAAGTCAATCGAATGTTAGTTGGCATGTTTACATTCTACAGGTATGTAGCACATCAAGAACATTTTCGTTGAATACATACTTAGATATAGACCACTACTGGCTGGGAATAGGTCATATCTGGTCATGTCATTGCCCACATCTTCTATTTGCTATCTTCTATTGTCCTAGTTCCACAGATTTAAAAACAATGTATCCTTCCCACTGCTGTTTGAACCAGTTAATTCTATACTTACGTAATAGCTACGAGTATACAATATGGCAAACTACAGATTAATTATTCTAAATTCTTACAGCACAGGAACTTTGTCTCCGTTAGTAAAAGCAATATTCTTCTTGTAAGTTGTATCAGGTGTGTTGATGAAGCATTTTCCAAAGTCAATTTCCTTACATGAAAAATGGTATATTGGTTTTTCAATCTCTGCATATAGGAACACACTGTATTCTGGACCATCAGATATCTGTAAATTCATTTAATTGATAGAGTAAAGAATTAATACCCAAGTTATATTCTGATAAGTAGAGTTAGGCACGTAATATGTACTGCAATAACAATTAGTGACACGTCTAATAGGCTACCGACCTTACTGAGTGTGCTGGGCAAGGTCTGGACCCGAGCCAGCTTTATCTGGAAGTGCTGACTAAGGGACAGGTCATGACGAAGAGATCTCGAATGAAAACCCCGTACCAATCAGTCTGGTAAGCATGGTAGCGTAATGCCAATCACCCTCCTAAAATAAAATTGGTAGAAGCCTGCATCCGACCAAACAGACAGGCACTATCTCTGTGGCAGGGCCGCGGGATTACCTACTGCTTATAGAAAAAAAACAACTTACCGATAAAGTAACTGGAAAAGCCTGAACAGGTATTTGTTTCAATGTAAAGTGTAAGATACAGTCTACTTCATTTCCCGGCACTACATGTCCACTTTTTGGTTCCACGTATACAGTTAAGTACCTTTTCACAAACGAAACGTTATAGTGCCAGTCGAAGAAGAATGTTGCTGAGCCATTATTCTTTATTTTGAAAGGTAATTTTCTTTCGTAGGTGGATGCAGTCTGAAAACAAATTAAGTCTAAATCGGAGATCTCAATGCAAGCTCACGTGCTGTTATGTTTCGGAGGTTTCTGGAATGGGCAAGCTATTAAATAAATTCTAAAATATTTCTATTTCCTTTACCTAGGTAAATCAAACCAGTTCTAAGTTGTCACTACGTAGTCTCGTCGTCATAAAGATCTAGGTAATTCTTAGCATTGCATAAATTTCCCTTGCGGACTTGTAGAGAGGGAACACTTTATCGGAGTCTTGGACTTGCGACCCAGACGTGGGTTTAGATGCATCAGTGATCACCTACACATACCTTCGTAGTAGAAATATGTACATTGTTTCCATAATATAGTTTTGAAGCGCTCGTGGCCCCGCGGACTCAGTGTTCTGTAAACGATCACTGCAGTAAGCAACATTTACTATGGCCGGATATGGAAGGGTGACCACCACGTGGACCACTTTGTGACATTTATTTACGAGCGTTTCCGTGCTTCGGAAGGCACGTTAAGCCGTTGGTCCCGGTTGTCAGTAAAATGACAGTCGTTTAGCCAAGTTGAAGGCCTTAAGGGCGGCTTGAAAAATTTCAATTGTGGGTCGTCACAACCTGCGCCCGGGTCGGCAGCGTGTGTGTAGCGCCTCTGGTGTTGCAAACGTCTATAGGCTACGGTTACCAACCTTCCGGTAGGCCGTAAGCTTGTCTGCCACCTAAGTAGAATAAAAAAAAAATGTTCTAAAGAATTAGGAGTGTTATAGTTTTTATTCCTGTAGCACAAATTGCAGTTAGCTGTGCATTGTTACGACTGTTACATTCGAAGTATAACGTACCTGATCTAAATGAATGTTAGTGTTATTGTCACTACTAAGCACATGTTCGTTTCCAAGCAAATAGTACGTAACTTTAGGCTTAATAGAATAGCTAAGAGCATTTACGCATAAAGTTAGGAACTTCGTCAAAAAAGTAATACTGCAGAATATTTTAAAGGATTGAGGTCCGTCTTGTATTGGGGTGTAAATTATCCTGTAAACAAATTATTTTATTACGAAAGAGTCATTACAACTAAAACTAACTAAGTGTTTGGGAACTAAGAATAAAAATGAAATTACAGCTGCGTCTAGTGGCCAACAGGAGCGCACCCGGGGCTTCACGGATTAGCTATTGGAAGCACCCTAGCAAAATTCTTAAAACTGGAATTCTTAGATCACTCAAAGTATCAGCCCAGATGAGGTACGATTTGATGGATATGCTCAATGTAGAGTCACCCGAAACGTCTTCATATGGAGAAACTGCTACACGGATTGAACATTTAGTTTGCCTTGTAAAAGAGAGTCCTCTCTCTTATCTTAGTCTCTTCAACGGGTCATTAACGATTAGGTCTCAGCTTTAGCAAAGAGTAGTGCCCAGTTTTATACATGTTCTATTACTAAATAATGAGCATATTCCCCTTATTGGATGGACTCTATTCATGGGTGAAAAAGTTTAAAACTGTAAAGAATATTCCAGTATCAGAATCTTATAATTTTGGTCTGATTAAAAAAATAAAGCCTTTTCTACAAAGCAATGGAATCCAAATCATAGGTACAGTGCACGGCATCTAACTTGGTAAGGTTTTGGAGAAGTGGGGGTAAGTTCACGCATCGTACACTTAGAGGCACAAAAAAGTGCTCCACTCACTCCAAAAAGTGCTCCACTCACTCCAAAAAGTGCTCCACTCACTTCAAAACCTTGCCAAGTTAAATGCCTTGCACTATACGAGTAAGTACGACTTCACTTACTTTATTGGCGTTTCCGAATTGGCCTTCAATATTCCTTGATTAGGTTCAACAATGACCGGTGTTTTACCAGATTCATTACACAACGAGTTACCCTTGAACTCAAAGTTTAGTGCTTCGTTTTCATTGTTCTTTAATATGATTTCATTGGTTGTTGTAAAACCGACTAATGAATTGCTTATAATCAAAATGGTCGGTACAAATAAGACATCCGATTCTCTTACTAAACCCACTACTAATATATTCATGACAAGATTATGGGCATTTATAATGAATTTCCATTGCGATTCGTACACCTAAAATAATAAAGTAAACAATATAAGTATACCTACGTAGATAGTTAAACTACTCGTATGAATATAATAAATAAATAGAATAATAGAAACACCCAAACTCCGAAATAAACATTTGTGAAACACAAATATTTGGCACGACGCAGGAATCATACCCAGGACCTTCAGCGCGGCAGGCGGTTACACTACCGACTGCGCCACAGAGGCATTCAAATAATATCGTTCAGTGCAAAAAACTCCTTTAAATAAGTATAATTGTGCAAATTTTGGTCAGAAGACTTTTCAACCATATTCAAAAGAATATTTTATTTATTCTACTAAAATAGAATATTAGCTTGAAATAATATTTTTACGCCCATATGCACAGTGCTGGACGTTGCAACTACTGAGAAAAACTCAAAAGGATTTTTTTTTACAAATAAAATAAAATCCTTGTTTAAAATAAATGTGGGTAAAACATACCCCAGGAGCAGTAGGAGAAAATGTAAATGTAACTTCAGTGGAAGTCCCTCCTTCAACGGTTCCTTTCAACGTGTCACAATGCACCGGTATTAGCTCAGGCTTGTCCGACATTACCATTTCGAAGATAAACTCGTAAGCTTCACTTGTTGGATTTATGACATTAAATCGTCTGTAAATTATCAAAATGTAGAAAGAATTTTAGGGTTTCATAAATTAAAAAATAAAGAGGACAAAAGTGGTTAGAAGAGTGCGAAAGTATTTTTTTTAAATGTATTTTATGTATGGAACAAGTAAGAAGAAGATGGTCACGAAGCAAAGCTCCGACGACAGCGAAAGCTCTACAGGGAATGTCGCAATGAAGGACTGTAAGAACCTTCATAGACTAATCTTCTACAGAGCTTCTAGTTTAAAACCAAAGTGTTAACCATCTTCTCGGTTACGTGACTAAAAAAAATCTTAGGTTTTTATTTCAAACAGTCTGAGTAAAGTCCTATTTTATGTGGTCAGGCAAAATTGTTTTCACACAACGTTTTTATTGATATGACAAAATTTAATAAGTGTATATTAGTATAGTATTTTAATAAGTGGCACACAATGTACTTACTTCTTATAGCATCCCGATCCTAAAACATTAAACTCTAGAACTGTGGTATGAGGTGGTAATGCTACCCCTGTTATTACTTTCCTCCTTCCCGATGTCAAATAATCACTTTCTTCTATATCGAGATGCACGTAAGGAACAAGCGATCTCGCTTCTAACTTACACGTGATGTTCTGATCATACGGATCCAGGTTATCTAGACAAAGCATTTTCATTAGTTTTGAAGCACTGGGAGTCCCCCTAGCAGAGTGTATTGTAAACGATAACTGATTTAGGCATCTTACGATACAGTTCTAACCTGTAAAACATACATACATATAATAACGCCTTTTATTCTCGAAGGAGTAGGCAGAGGCGTATTATATGCCCACGTTTCACCTCATAATTTTTTGTCCCACGTAATAGGTGGTGAGCCGTATTGCCGTGTTGATATGGACAGGCGCAGCTTGTGACGGCCCGCTGTTGAAATATTTCAAGCCGCCCATAAAGGCCTTCAATTTGGCTTAACGCCGACCATTTTACTGGCAACCGGGACCAACGGCTTCACATGCCTTCCAAAGCACGGAGACGCTATCAAATAAATGTCATCAAGTGGTAATGAGGTGGTGGTTCGTCCATAACCGGCCATAAATGTTGCCCACTACAGTAATCGTTTACAGAACATTAAGTCCGCGGGGCCAAGAGCGCTTCCCTTTAAAAGTTGGTGGCATTTCCTTTATTTTGAGACATTACTGTGTGGTTAGCGCCACGTTAAGCCGCTGGTCCGGTGTACCAGTACTATGGTAGTAGTTGAAAGTCATGGGCGGCTTGATAAATACTTACACAGTTAATAGCCACCAACTGTTCCTGTCTATTTCAACACGGCAAAAGAGTTAAGATCACCAGTGTCAAGGTTTTACAAACGTCTATGTTGATTACTTTTGATCAAATGGAGCTATGCTTAGCTTATTTGTAGGATAAAAATGTTTTTGTCAAGTCATTTGTTCATATTACCTATGGTACTTCTCAACTTCACTTTGAAATCAAATGCGTCTAGAGGTGCAAAGGTCACTTTGAAAAAAGCTCCATCGCCGGGTTTCAAGCATTCCCTAGTAGGTTGTATTGTGAAGGGCAGGTCGACCTCAAACCATGTGTCGACGCTTTGTCTATCCATACTGCCACTGAACAGTGTCACTTTACTTGAAACTGAAATAGTGAAATTTTGATTGTAATGTGGGTTTATATAGAAAACTAGCTTTTGCCCGCAACTTCATTCGTGAGGTGATTTTAACTTATACCAATCCACTTTGACCTGTCCAATGTATTGGGCTTCTAGTAAAACATAGGTCAAGCTGTATTATCATTTTCGCAGAACCGATTTTGATGAAACATACAGCGATATTTAAGTTGAAAACATACATACTAAATCCTAATTGTACAATTATGATCAAGCTACTGAATTTCGCTTCAACCCCGAACAATTAAACAAACAAACAAACAGAAAAATATTACAGATTTTGACTCTAAATTAGTCGATTAGTTTTTTTTTTATTTATTTTGAATATACCGTCACAGCAATTATTACAATTTTATAATAGTAGGATACGAGTACCTACATAGGTCTTGCCAAACTTCTTGATCTCTCTGAGGAAGTTGAAGTTCGGAGGAATAACAACAAAGAATTTAATTTGCATTGTGCATTCAACCCAGTCGTCACTAATGCGCTGGGTTAAAGTTGGACTTCGTCTAATTTAGGTCCAGTTCGCAACTAGGTATCACGAATTCTATCATGTATCACCCATCCCCTGTGCTATTTCACCAGCACTATATCAACAGAATAGTCAGGTTTCTACTGTTACATGTAAAAACGCTACATAGAAGCATGCGATGCACAGATCCGTGGTAACTAGATCGAGAGGCAGTGTTATTATGTACCAGTACGTGTACCATCTTCACCATACCGCCAGATCCTCCTATGCTTGCTATGAGTAGATTTTTATATGACGCTACCATTTGCATTGATGTCGTCAATACATTGTGATAAAGTTTAATAATATTGAATACACGCGTATTGTTCATTATTTTACCATTTTCATTTGGGGCATTAATTTGATCCATAACACTATTGTAACTTTCAGCCAAAGAGTTTCTGGTTGTTTCGTCTTCCAATGATTGCTGTGTCTGAAACAGTTTCAAGTTGAAGTCTATTATCATAACAGTCAATGTACTGTAACAAGAATCGAAATATATTAAGAATATCCACTACTCCTAAATGTGCCATACACTTAAAATGGCGATTACAATAGACTGAAGAATTTGAACTTGTTTCAGTACGGTCTCCGTAGCTCAATTGGTTAGAGCATTGCCCTGGTTTAGGCAAAGGTTGCGGATTCATGTCCCTTCTGGACCAAGTTGTTCTTTTTTCACTTTATAATAAAATATTATGGTATTTTTGTGTATACGTGGTGTGAATTCGTATCGTATCTGTTCACAATTCTCTATTTTTACTCTGAAATCAACATGAATTAATATATAATACATAATACCTCCAAATTCATGAGATTGGCTTTATCTAATCTTGCTGGATACTCGTCGTCAATAACAAAATTCCAAATAATTTTCAATGGAACTTTGCCAATATTTTTCACAGCAAATGTAAAGTTTCTGGTCTGTTAAAAGAGAAAACATTATTACCCTATTGTAAAACCTACTAAACAAAGTCGGGTGTTTCTTTTAGACTAAGAACGTTATAAATGAGCGTACTTTTTCTTTAGTTTTACATGGCGGCGACAGTGGTACCTTGTTGTAGGATTCTCGGGCCTGAAGAGGGACCACACAACAATAACCGACTCGTAGAATAGGTTACAGGTTAAGGTAAGGATTGCTGGGATACCCAAACACATCCCTTGGAGATGTCCTGGAGAAATGGGTAGCAGAAAGGCGGTCGGATCGTCAGTTCGGCGGTGCCTGCGTCCCCAAAAGAAAATAATAATAATAAGGTACTGCGACTCGGCAAAGGTACAAACGCCACGAAATGGAGCTCTCTTCGGGACCCAAGAAGAAACGAATTAGTGAAAACTGTCCAGGTCAGTGGAGTTCTCTACAGAGTTTTCGACAAAATGTTGTACTACATTGTATTAATTTTTTATTGACACCCCTTTCATTTTACTTCCAATTTAAACAGCAAATGGTACAAACCGCTTATTTCATTAGAATTAATTTTGCATCTGATATTGTGGCAGATATTATTATATAACAAAAGTCAGTCCACGTCATAATTTCGAAATAATCTGGCCGACCGTCAAAATTCCGAACGCTCATTTCGCCGATGATGAATTCAAGGAATGGTTGTATGGTCGACTGTTTAAATTCCGAATGGTCATTTCGCCGATGATCAGTTTTACGAATGATTGTATCGGGGTACTCTGAGTCGGGGTGTTAACCATTCACTTATTATGGTTAACACCTCGACTCGGATAGGTTAGGTTAGAAGGCTAAAGCGGGAGCGAAGCGGAGCGGAGCTTTTTTTATAACCATCCAACACCAACATCAATTTCATACAATCATTCGTAAAACTGATCATCGGCGAAATGACCATTCGGAGTTTTAACAGTCGACCATACAACCATTCGTTGAATTTATCATCGGCGAAATGAGCGTTCGGAATTTTGAGGGTCGGCCAGATTATTTCGAAATTATGACGAGGACTCAACAAAAGTTTTAAAAATAGTTATAGGGTACCTACCCAATGAAGACTTTGAGGTATATCTGAGATGAAACTATGCTACTACTATGCATATTTTGATCTTACTTGATAAATAAAAGTATCGTCTAAGTGCTTCTCTTCTGGTAAGGTGCATAGATATTTTGTATATTCAGTAGACGCTGAATAAACTATTATCATAGTTATAGTTCCTAAGAAATAGTCCGGTGGTGGGATACCCTGTTCGTCAATGACAATTTCTTCCCTTTGATTCAGGCTTAAATCCCTGAAAATTGTGTAATAAAGGTATAGTGTTGTTCGTTGCATGTTGAGTCAAATTTGACTAATAGCAAGTCTTGAAAAAAAAACGTCATTATGCTTCCTTTACTTTTGCACTATCTTAATCCTACTCTATTTATTTACGTGTACATACTAAAAATACGCTGCGCAATGTAGGAGTACCGTTATTCTTTTAACTTAACCCTATCATTGCATTGGTTAAACAGGCACGATATTTATCATCAATCAATACATATAATAAAATCGTAACAGGTCGCTGTCTGTACATGGAAGAAAAATAAGAAAAAATATTATAGGGGGGCTTTATGAACGCAATAGAACCCAAAACAATGATTTTTAGAATTTTTGTCTGTTTGTCTGTATGTCTGTATATCTGTTTGTCTGTACGGTTGTGCACGCTAATCTCAGTAACCGCTCAACCGATTGCAATGCGGTTTTTTTTATTGTGTTAAGGTTTGCTCCAGTTAACATTTAGCGTTTGTTTTATCCGTTGAATGCCGCATGAAACCCGAGTTGCCAATCTCCCGAACAGTCGATTGCTTTGGCAACCAGGGCGGCCAACTTTTTTCGTTTGGTTCTCCTCGCACATTTTTCGATATCTATGGCTGTATGGTCGCGGGTTTAAGTCTTTCTGTATAAATTAATGTGTAGAATTGGTTATGGTACTGAATGAGAGAGCTTGCCGAGTGAATGTAATGAAAAAAAAAGTCGAAATCACGATTTGATCGCTGTCATTATTTATTGTTTGTTTGGCGCCGTTCCTAGAAAGTATTAATACGATTAACTTTTGAATATTTTCGTTTATTCTGTTTCAAATATTGTTGTTTTGCATTTAAAAGTATTCTGTCATGTTGTTTAACAGCTGTGATAAATATTTTCAGTGTAATTCGAAGTTAAATTTGTAAAATTTGATAAAATAACACGCGAAGGTCACCATTATTTTTTGTTGTTGTTTTTGTAGTGCAGTGCTCGTATTTAACCGATATTTGTTGAGATTTTCTCAATAGAAACTATAATCTTTTGTCAAAATACCATTTAACATTTAACATATGAATAATTTATGTGAAAATCAATAATTAAAATGGGGGGTTTTTTTTTAATAATTTAAGATTACATAGCCTCGATATCCCCAAAATAAACAAAAAAATAAACAAATAAATAGGCAGTAATATTTTATTTTATTTTCGGAGATTTTATATCTACAGATTATTATGTTTTTGGTGAAAGTGAATTGTTGATGTGTATATTTTGTAAATAAAATAATTTATGTCAGAAAATTGCTTTTTATTTTGAATTACATGGTAAAATCTGAGAGTACTCCTTCATTTTCCCCATCCTAATTTTCGGCCAAATATCATAAATCCATTACACATGGGGTGTTCTCGGATTTAGTGTAGTTATTTTCGTCAGTTATCCAGCATGATGAAACAGTAAGTATTTATGTAGTACGACTCCTGTAAAAGAAATAAGGATATATTGTGTGACGTCCGGCGTGCAGCCGCCGTTCCCGCCGGTGGCGTGGGCACCGCCTATGGATACGCCGGCGTGACCACGCCACCGGCGGGATTGAGCGGTTATGAAAATCGGTTTAGAAATAAAAGAGTTATAACACTTTTAAGAATCAGATATTTTGAAAATTTTAATTGTAGGGGTTTCTTTGAATGTGAGTGAACCTAAACTGGCGTGTTGCTGCGCTGCTTGATGACTCTGATGAAGAAATACCTTTCCTTTCATACACCTTATGTGACGTAAACGAAGTTGCGGGCTCAGCTAGTTATCTAATAACTCTGAAACGGTTAGTTGAATTACTTTTCTGCCTGGATTTACTTAGCGTATGGATGGATGTAAGGATGGAGCGATATTTACTTTCTACATGAAACCATATTGTCATTGTTTGATTTTTACGGGGTATTTGTAACACCAAGTGCATCAACATATGTATATGTACTTACGCAAAAGATGTGAAGGAGAGATCTATATACTTACTGGTTATGCTCAAACTTAGTGAGTATTTGACGGTTATCCCACGTAGCACCTTTCATGTCCAGTGTAAGAGTATCATCACTTACTGCCAATAACATGCATACCAGGAACTCCTGGTTATAATAGTAAATAAAAATAATAGTGCTAAGTAATGTTTATAAAACACGGTATAAAATTTAAACAACCTCACATTACCGCGTTCCATTCTGGAGGTGGGCATGTCGGATTCGTACCGACTAAACGGCTATTTTTTTTATGCCTGTGTGTTCGAAGATCCAGATACTCCGAAGACAGCTGGACGGTCCAGCAGCGGCCCCAAAGTAAAATCCCCTTGTTTCTGCCAAGATCCTTATGGAACAAGTCCACGAGCGAGAGAATTGCGGCGATATTATCGTCGTGCCACGTCTTTCAATACACACTCTCTGAAGGGCCGTGTCGATGGGCAAGAGGATCATATAGAGTAACGCAGCACGTAGATAATGCGATTCCCTCGTTTGAGGAGATGATCCCATTAGACGGCGATTGCTGTGTTTCAGGCCGTATGATTGTCCCACACGAATAGTTCAAAATCTTTTGGAAGTTGTCATCGATTTTCATTACTACTGAATTCTAACCTTATATATTTCGATAGGTTGTTCAGCATAGAACATGATTTCAATATCTTTCTCTTCGCCCGGAGAAATGTAGCCCATAGATGGTTTGACGACTAAATGTTCTATAGGATTCCACGTGAACTTGTACACCTTGTCTGAATTGTTTACCATCACTACAGAACTTCTATGCAGTGAGCATAATTCACAGCCACCTTGAAATTTAAGTAAAATATGTACCTAAGGTATAAGAAATCAGCCTATGGCTTTCCGCTGTTGGATGTCGACCTCTCCCAATCCACGCCACAACACATGGTCCTGCGCCTTCCGCACCCAGTCCCTGCCTGCGACTTTATCCAGATCGTCTGTTCATCTGGCGGGTGGGTATGGCTCTCATTTGGCGGGTGGGTATGGCTGTACTAAGTATACATTTTGTCTAACATAAATCTTGGTTTAACTTCAAAATATAGCATTATGCTATTAGACGTGGTTTACATTGTAGTAAATGTGACGTGACACATGGTTTCACCCGATATAAGCATAGGAGGAACCTTAGTGGCATCCTTTTTACCCCGTAATTGGCCTTCAATTGGAAGACTGATTGTTATGCTGACTTTATTATTACTGCTCTTCTCATTTGCCCTCATAGTTAACGGATTAATACTAAAACCACGGTTACGCTATCAAACGTGTTAAATAAAGCATTTAAAAATGACTTAGGTACATTGTTAATATCTCGATCACATAGCATGTCATCTCTGAAACTGGGAACTTTTAGACTGGTAATATTTCGTATCTATTGAATTGACTCAGTTACTTACCAAAGTCAAGTACATATTTGAGCTGAGAGCCCTGAGAGCGAGTCAGTATAGAGGTGCCCGATGACTTCTTGCTCCTTCTGTCTTCGCTCTTTGAGGATTTCGCTGGAGATGATGTACTCTTGATAGCACCTATACTTCTAAAAGATATTGTTATTTTTGAACACAGTTAACACATTAACTATTTCTAAAAAAATATCTCCAATTTTGAGCTACCCTTTGTTAGGGTTGGTATTTATTTACAAGCAGACGAACAAGAAGTAACGATACCGAGTTTAGAATATTGGGCACTGCCATGAAAAACCCACGTAGGTATATGATCGGGAGCTATGACTAAGCTTATAAAACTTACAACGAGTTCGAACTCGTCTTAAGGAGTTCCAAGACAAGTTACTTACAGTATCCTAGAATCAAGGAAATTAACGATCTTATCAAAACGAATTAAAAGACTATATTCAACCACTCTATCGCACAGCAGGAGTAAGTACGACTGCGCTGCCTCTTTCTGCGTGCAGGTCATGCTCGTGAAGGAGGCGGCAGGGAGGGAGCGGGAGAGAACTCTCCCGCCCGAGTTCCGCAGTCCACAGTGTCTTCGCCCAAGACTTATAATACTGTTATACTGTGCTATTGGCCTCCATGGCCGGGGTCTGAGGTCGGTGAGGGGGCAGCTCACCGTCCTTACAGAAGGAGGCCCTAGACGACAACGGGACGTGAGAGATTCATTCCCTAATAAGCGGGATAACACCCGCCCCCCAAAGACGCGGGGATAGCATCCGAATGCGAAAAAATAGAACTCCGATATAACATCCATGAGGATTTTCCCTCAAGTAAAACAAAAAAAAGGCTATTAAACCAATAAATATTCGGAATAAGAATACTTTCTCCACAGACAGATTAGTCATTTATAGAAAAAGGTTTTTTACATCACCATAAAATAAAACAAAACATCAAATACACCGTGAATGTGTACTTACAAGCCTGCTCTATAAGCTTCAAGGTCGATTTCCATAGGAAGCATTTCCAGGCCCGTGATTATAATGTCTTCCATAAATGCTTCACCATCACAAGACACCTGAAGATAAAGAAATAAGAGTAATGTTTGATTATCTCTCTCACTCTCAAAACAATTTCAGAGCAGCTCTTGTATTCTTTTTTTTACCACTAAGGTGGCAGACAAGCATACTGCCCACCAGAAGGACCGGTGGTCACCGCAGCCTATGAACGTTTGCAAAACCAGAGGCGCCACACTCGCGCTGCAGACCTTGTAAAAACCTTCTAAGACCCCTTTTGAAGAACCCCATACTGTAGGCGTTTGGGAAAACCGAGGCAGGGAGATCATTCCCCAACCTAAGCGTGCGCGGAAGAAAACCCCTACCGGATCTAACCGTGCTGGAACGCTCCGGACGTAGAATGTAAAAAGTATTCTTCGTAAGACAAATTTATGCAGCTTATTACAAAAAGTTTCAGGTTAAAAAATATTACTTGTAAGTATATTTTTAACCTATAGGTCTTTGTAATTCTATATTGGAGTATTTGTGCAGTAACTACTAACTAAAGTATAGCAACAGGAAAATTTCTTAAAATAAACAAATATAGTTTCGTACAGTAAATTATTACTTGAGAGGTTACTGCTTATTAATTCAGAAATAAATTATCCCTCCGATGTAATCTTGTTCTAAAAACCGTGCATTATGTATCTTCTCGGCTGACCAGTGTCCTATCCCTAGATTATTGAAGTACATACATACATACATACATATGGTCACGCCTTTATCCCCGAAGGGGTAGGCAAAGGCATATTATATGCCCACATTTCACCTTTGTATAATTTGTCCCACGTAATAGGTGGTGAGCCGTATTGCCGTGTTTAAATGGACAGGCGCAGGTTGTGACTGCCTGCTTGATTAAAGCCTTCAACTTAGCTTAACGACTGCCATTTTACTGGCAACCGGGACCATCGGCTTAACGTGCCTTCCGAAGCACGGAAACGCTTAAATAAATGTCACAAAGTGATCACATGGATGGTCACCCATCCATGGACCGGCCATAGTGAAAGTTGCTTACTGCAGTGATCGTTTACAGAACACTGAGTCCGCGGGGCCACGAGCGCTTCAGATTATTGAAGTAGAAGAACTTTATAAAATAATCTTTATAAAAATCTTCTCTCACCACAAAATATTCGTAAGGATTCTCTACAATACACAGTCGCACGTCACAGCTATCATTGCCCTTGTGTACTGGATTATAATTGATATTGATAGTGGCTACTTCATCTGGCTTCAGAAGCATTTTCAGAGAAACATTCAATTCATCTTCACTGCTGAAATTGATGGCACTTGGACCTGCGAATAATAAAATATTACGAGTAAGTAATACTACAAATTATGCTAAAAAAGTTCTACGAGCGACTTCCTGCAATAATTGAGGTCTCATCTATAAATTCATGATGGATCTATTGAAAATTTGGCTTTTTTGCTACAAGTATTAAACAATGGCTCTAAGTTGGGAGGACTCTACATAGGGATAGGGTGTCCAAGACGGGCAAAAAACCTGCTGTTGCTTAAGACCTCAAAAGTTCTGACTTCTGTTGTTAACTAGTTGATGAAGCGCTCGTAGTCCGACATAGATAGCGTTCTGTAAGTACTAAGTGCCCTGAACATGTATGGTACAGTCGCAATTACGGTATAGTTATGAAATGGATAACTGTTTGTGGCACTTCCACTTACCAGCGTTTCCGTGCTTCAGAAGGCAGGTTAAGTCACTGGTTAAGATATCAGAACATGGCAGACGTGACGGTAAGTCATGTTGTAAAATTATGAACGTCTTGAAAATTATCAACAGCAGGTAACCACTGCCGGTGTCTGTACGGTTCAACACGGCAATAGGTACGGCAACGCGAGTGTAATACCATTAATGTTGCAAATGTCCATTGGCTACGAGGATACTTTCGGTCAGATGGGTCTTAGGTTATATGCTTGTTTGCAAACTTACGAGTAGTACTAAAAAGCGAACGAATATAAAAATCTAATGTAAAACGATTGTAGCTCTATAGAGAGTCCCAGGATGAAAAGAAATCAGACCAGCCCCTTAAGACAAGTGTCACAAGCGTAAATCGCAAATGAAAGGATAGAATATATCGACCAATCACACGCAAGTTCGTGATCACGCCGAGGCGCGCGCGTCGTACTCCGGCGACGAGCTTGGATGTGATTGGTCTACCAATTCTATTTCTTTCGTTTGCGATTTACGCTTGTGCCACTTGTCTAAGGGGCTGGATCCGAATTCTGCAATTATAAATTGAATTGCTACTTACACTTATTATTCGCTAATACCATACAATCGCATTCCGGACTTGGGGTGAGCCAGAAAATCGTTCTTTTCTCATAATTTGCTTTTCTTATGTCTACAATCACCATACTTTTCACAGAGGTTATATTTTTAAACTGTATAGGTTTATGAGTAACAGAGCCCAAGCAGGTCACAGGTAAATGAAGCCAGGCCCTCTTTTGAGTTTTTAATCGTGGTTCTATCATCTGTATTCTGGGTATTACACCCTCACCAATGAGGCATATTTTAAACGACTGTTCTTCATTGTATAAAAGTTTTAATTTTATTTCCAAAACAGCTCTGTATTCCTGAAAAAATAATTCGATGATGGTATGGTTATTTCAAAAGACCACATTTAGCAAGACAGTATCTTACTATCTTATGTTTAGCCTCGTGTTCATTCTCTTTTTGTATATAAAAAAAGACTAGCAGTGCCCCACAGCTTCGCCTGTGGTTTACTACGGAACCTCGTAGCACCTATTGAACCTATTTAATTACTGACAATAACCTTGGATAATAACATGCCTGTTACTTCACAATAACCTAACTTTTAAATCGTTTTAATCGGTTAACTAGTTCCACAGTTATCGATTACAAACAAACAAATCTTTCGTCTCTATATCATTTTGTACTATAGATATTGCAGTGATCGATAGTAAAAGAAAAAACCTGAATACGTTTGGTATACATAACATCTTACCGTAAGAGCTTTCGGTGTAAAAATTATTCCAAGATTCTTATGCATTAAAGGTTCTATGTGCGCCTCGTATTTGTCTAGAGAAAATATTCCGCTGTCGCAGTTTGATTGATAATGTAGTTTCATGGTTAGCGCACACGCAACAAGTCCATTGTTATACAGATCTATGGTGCCCATGAAACGTGTCTTCACAGTGACGCAGAAAAAATATAACGTTACAGAATTCTCCACAAAAACACAGTGCGGGGAAGACTGAAAATGAAACAGAAACAAAGATTACGCTGAACGGAACCCTCTTTTCTACATATTAAAAGAATAATCGACCTTAGTATACGACGACGTTGAGTACAGCGCCAGAGCGTAGGGAATAGTTCAGGTTTGGTTCGAGTTAACCCTCTCTTTGCCATGATCTCGTCGGTTAGTCATTACTGGCATCATTTGCTGGTGAGACCAGCTTGGGAGCCCAAGACTTCGATAGGGGTCCCATTGCATCCCAATGCTAGGTACCTACAGTTTTAAAAACAATACTAGCAACTCAACCGAGCTAAATTTCTTGTATTTGGAGAGTGGTTCGTTAGTAGTATGGCTAGGTATCAATGGCATATTATGCAGAATCAAGATCTACACCCTTTTTGTTTCCGTTGTGATTACAGCAACATCACAGCCAGTTCTTGACCATTCAACTCTGCAATCAATAGAGTCGGCAACGCGAGTGTAACACTAGAGGTGTTATACATATACGTTCATGTGATACGGTGACGATTTTCAGCCAGGCAGACCTGATCCTAGACTGCCACCTTATAATTCACCTTATAATTGGTATTATTATAAATGGTATTATTATAAGCTAGTACAACAAAATAATGCCTCGCCTAACTTCTACATACCTCGGGTACTTTATATTCGCATAAATTTTTAACAATCAAATGTTCTCTGAAGGTAGTCTCTATGTTCCAAAGATCTAAACTGGGCATAGCACCAGTGCCAACCAACCGCAGCGGCACTCCTTGAGCCTCAGCAGGACAAGTGTCGCTAATGATAAAATTGATGGTCTCCTCAAACTTCTTTGACGCTGTCGCAAAGAACTGGATTTGAATAGTACGACTGGTGCCGGGGGCGAGTAGATTGTCTTCGTTCATGATCATGAAGTTGCCACATTTTAATGGAGGATTTTTTATTCTGTGTCAAGTTTAATGGGTATTAGTAAGAATTATATTAGGTTATAGATACATTAGACTATTAATAGTTTTATAACCGACCACCGCGTTAAGCATCTTATGCTATGATCTATCCAGAGATGGGTGACCATTTATAACATATCAATCGAAACGCTGCTTGGAAGTCGTGAAGCCGTATGTCTTAGCTGCCACTGCTGCCAGTAGCATGGTAGTCGTTAAGTTGAATTTATAATGAGTATTTTCACAAATATCAGCTGCAGGTATGCAGAAACTGCACCTGTCCGTTTCAGCAATTGGGATAAATTAAAACTAGTGAAATGTAGGCGTATTCTTTTGCCTACTTGTGCAGAATAAATTATGTAAATTATTAATATCTAGTTAATTATTAATTATGTTTACTGAACAACAATCTTACTTGTTATCCTTTGTCTTCGCGACGGGTACTGGTGCATTAGGATCCGGCTTATATTTATCTGGTAATATGATTTCGTACGTGAAAGGACATTTGCTTGTATTGTTCAATATAACTTCTCTTTGTATAGCCGTACCAACTGCTATGATGTGGAAGTTCAGTTCGCCTAGCGGGAATAGTGTAAACCTTAAAAACACAAGGGTTGCTTCAGTACTCGTTAATAAATATCGAACTTTGAAAGAAGACATCCGCTGATTTCGATTCGTTAGATGCTCTCTCGCACACTACAATGCGTACATTACTTATCTAAAGTAATGTAGTCATGTTTAAGATTTTGTGCGACTGAAAAAGTTATGACTATTCATGTCGCAAAAAGGTATATTTTGACACTCACTCAAGGGAATTAAAATAATAAAATGGACGGACAACAAAGTGATCAAATTAGGGTTACGTTTTTTTCTGAAACCCTTGTCTGAAACCCTAAAAAGAAATTCACCGTTATTACGCTTAACCTATTTTCTGATATTGATCTATCATGTAATATCAAGAGCTATTCTTGATATTACATCTTAACTTACGCCAAACCACAATCAAACAATAAAATTCTCTTATCATAGTCCTCTGTTTGCGCAGGCCTCTCGCAATTATATTTTTAGAGTCATTGCTTTACTGTACAACCCTGGTCAAACGGTTTGGTGCATGGTAGTTTCGTTTTCTTCGCCATGACCACGTCTGTTACACAGCAGATGAGGCTGGCTTACACATTGAAGATTTCCGTCAGACCCTTACCTTTACAAAGCTGGAGTTAATGCAATTATGCATATATAAACTTAAATATGTAGTACTAACGTGTTGTAAAACGATGCTATGGACACACAGACTGGAAACTTGGCCACAATGACCTGTTCCTTACTGCTGTCTAGTAAGGAACAGGTGTACGCAGGCACGTTGATAAGATTCATGGAAGTGGTAGGAGTGCACTGAAAGTCAATGGTCGTCAATTTCAAGGAAGCAGGAATCACTCCGCTTTCTGGGTCAGCTTCAAAGGACTTCAGTAATGACGGCTCCGGGAAATTTTTAACTTTTTTTAGCCTGGAACATTTTAGGTGAAAGATTAGCGTTATGAAAATTGTTATCATAATCTCAAGCGATCGACAAATTCAACTCTATGCTTTCAGTAAGATAAGTGTGGATGTTTGCAACTATAGAGGTTGTGACTCTTCTACCGTTGCAAACTTCCATGACCTTGAGCTGACGACGAAATACCTTCCAAAGACTTTTAAAAAATCTGAATTTTTGGCAATAACCTTGCAAGGTGTACAGATGGGCGGTGATTAATTGGCTGTACAGGGTGGCCTAGATGCACAATATTAGGATAATCATTAGGGTAGGAAAAACATAGTTACTTTAAACGATAAAATGTGTACTAACTTAAAATAAATATTATATTTGCCACGATTTAGCAAGTACATGTCCCGATTAACAGTAGAATTGACTTTGACGTTTCCATAGTTGAGATAATTCTCGGCGGGATTTTCATGCGCACATTCGACCATAACATCGTAACATTCCGCCGACAAGTATAGACAGTCCGTCAGCATGGGCTCTCCGCGTCCTTCCGAGTCGTAAATCTGGAATAATATTTATATCAGGCATTGTCTTCTGGCTTTGATTATTTTGTGAATCAAACTACTTATGTACCTAATTATTTCTTGAAATATATAAATACCAGTAGGTACGTTTAATTTTTAAGGTTTACACTATTCCCGCTTGGCGAACTAAACTTCCGCATCATAGCAGTTGATACGGCTATACAGAGAAATAAAATAAAAGGAATATTTTTCTTTATCAAAAACTAGCACAGCTTCTCTCGTTCTATCTAAATTCCCCAACTTTCATTTTATTTATTTTGATCCGGGTTCCAAGATATAGTACCTTCTCCTGAGACTATCCCAAGTGCGAGCTACTTTAATGGTCTTGGTCATTGTAATAAAGACTAACAGGAGTCACAGTAACGGATTATTTTCGTGTGTAGGTATAGCCTGAAAGTATCTTTGGGAACTCCTACAGTAAAGGAGTTTTAAGAAAAGTACCTAAGTACTTTGCATACGTTGTCGCGGGCGGGGCATTTGTAGTGAAATATATACTCACATCAATCGCGAGTATCCTATTATGTATAACACCAACACGGCAAGCAATATACGTGACAGGCACCACCTGATTATCATGTCTCGGCACGATACCCGTTTTTTGAGATATTATAAAGTCCTCCGCGAAGTCTTCGTGATTGCGAATCTTCCACATTATTGGTAATATAGAATCGTTCCTGACAATGAACCTGTCATCTTCCCGACGATAGAGTAGGAGCTTCTTATAATCTAAAAAATCAGACAACGTCCAAGCATAGTTTAAATAAATCAGATACAATGGATGATGGTAGGAGCAGAGTGTATAGGATTTTACCAAACAAGTAAGAAGACCCAGGAAAATAAATTAGAAAACTAGTTTTTTTATTTTCTTTTATTTATTTCTTCAAGATCCGATGTAGTTTTCTGTTTCATAACTTCGCCAGCTACAAAGTAATAATATCGTAGGCACTAGGCACGTAGTGTCCGCTACGCCGTAGACATAATACTCAGAGGCCTTTACTCGTAGAAGCAGTCAACTGACCAAATAAAATAAGTACATGTACCAAAGACGTACACAATCGGTTACCGATCTATGTTTTCTACCCTTCAAAATTAACCCATTGCATTGAATATTTTTTGTGTGGTTTGAGGGACCGAAAAGAAACTATTTGTTCCACTTTACTTTATGTAACAAGATTTTCACACTTGCCAAAGGCGTGGACTGAATTGTTTTAGAATGGACTTAATCTTTAAGCTCTTTTATAATTAAGCAAACAGGGCAGTTTCATACGCTCCCTTGAGTCTGTTGAAAAAATACCTGTCCTTTCATACACCTTATGTGGCGTAAACGAAGTTGCGAGGGTCAGCTAGGGTAGAATATGGCGATAGAGATTTTTTTAGGTTAGGTTAGGTTAAGGTACGAGTTGGCAGCGGGCGACATGAGGTAGCAGCAGACGACGTGTCGCAGCGACACTACTGGTTTCTATGTATTTCCATAAAATTTCCTACATAGTTAGCGACACGAAGCTAGCGACGCGTCGTCGAGCGGCCGACGCCAGTGTCGCCCGACCGCGGACCAGTTGTGCCGCTGACCATGGTGTTATCACTTAGAACTGTGCATTGAATTATAATGTAACCAACTTAGGTAGAGAACTTACGTAGATCTGGTCCATGGATGGGTGACCATCCATGTGATCACTTCGTGACATTTATTTGAGCGTTTCCGTGCTTCGGAAGGCACGTTAAGCCGTTGGTCCCGGTTGCCAGTAAAATGGCAGTCGTTAAGCTAAGTTGAAGACTTTATTTCAACAGCAGGCAGTCACAACCTGCGCCTGTCCATTTAATCACGGCAATACGGCTCACCACCTATTACGTGGGACAAATTATACAAAGGTGAAATGTGGGCCTATAATATGCCTCTGCCTACCCCTTCAGGGATAAAGGCGTGACCATATGTATGTATATGTTATTCTATCTGCTGTTGCCGTCTGCAGTCGGGTTCGAAATCATGACTGCAGCGACATGACGCAACGACGTGTCGCGGCGACATGAAGCGACGACACGTCGTCTGCCGCCGCCTCATGTCGCCCGCTGCCAACTCGTACCTTTAGAGTCGGCAACAAATCCGAGGGGATTTCTAATGAGAAATTAAACAAAGGTTACTTACCAATGGTTTTGGTCAGCGGCAATACATCAACTGTAGGTCTCACTCCGGTGCAGGCAATATGAATTTCTACAATTTCAGGATTGTCTTTTACGCAAAATAAAAGTGTGCACTTGTGAACATCGACTTCTGCTGGCGCGGCCGAGACAGTGAGCTTATCGCGACAGCCTGGCTGTAGGAAAGATATTTTGTTATGGATTTATCAAAACCTATAACAAAATATCTAAATACTAATATACTAAAACAACAAGTGTACCATTAGATTCCGTTTATCAGTTAAAACTACTGAGGTGGCTTACAAGCTTACGGCCCACCTATTAAGCAAGCCCAGCAAAAGAGCGTTAGCGAAATCGGTTCAGCAGTTCAGGTGTGATGCGATGATCAAGGGAAATAGGGATTTATTTCTATATAAAAGTAACTATATGGGCTCACCACCAGTCACGTGGGACCAAATTGTACACGGTGAAATGTGGGCCGGTATAGGCCTCTGCCTACCCCTGCGGGGATAAAGGCGTGAGTATATGTATGTATGTATGTATGGGCGAATGATCCAATTCGCGATTTGTTCATTTCATCCTTCTTGTGATTGGTACAATTTGCGACTTAGATAGCAAATTGATTTAATTTAACCTTTTACATCAAGCGCTTTAACTAAACAAAACTGAAATAATCTGATTACGTTGCATCTTACCTCTAACCGTATAAACTCCTTGTCAATTTGAAATACTGTCGTTTCTTCAAGGAACTCGATCACAACATCGGCCGTTATAAGAGAAGCATTTTTTAAATCGATCGTATATTCTTCTTCATAAATTCTGTTTAGTCCCACAAAGATGGGGCCGAATTCAAATATTTTGAGATCGTCTAAATATGTTATCTTATAGACGTAATCTTCGATTGTCCTTCTGACGAAGTTCTCGAACATCTTTTTTGGTCGACTGTCCAGTCTGTGATTAATAAAAATATGTAGTATTTAGTCTACAAAAACGAATTTAATATTTAAACCCGCGCGCATTTTGTGTACTAGGACTGGGGAAGTCCTGATATCTCCCCTAGGGTATGGACCAGCGGCGACAAAAGTACTTAAATTAAAATTAAAAACGTTGTACTGATATCTCCCCCAACCAGGGGGGACAACAGGAATATGAAATTCCTGATGTCTCCCGCAGGGGATCGACCATGGGAGCCACGAGACAGCACCCAGTCAAGGGTTTATGTATCATCGCGTTCTGATCACTATTCACAGTTGCAATCGTTTAAGAATCTAGTCGATTTTCGATTATTGAATCAAATCAGCCAATGGCAGTCCACTGCTGGACGTAGGCCTCTCCCAAATTTCGCCACAATACACGGTCCTACGCCTTCCGCATCCACTGGACCTTTTTCAGGTCGTCAGAAAAGATCGTCTACTTTTACCGAAATACATCCAGACACGGAACAATTCGGTTCATCTGGCGGGGGGTCGTCCTACCCCACGTGTACCAAGTCACGATCTCCACTCTAGAACTCGTTTGCTCCATCGACCATCGGTTCTCCTACAGATGTGGTCAGCCCACTTTCGATTATTACTTTCATAGAAATTAATATCGGTATTTATTGTATTTGCTCTATAGGCAATAATGGAAAACAAAGCTATTTTTATCCTAATTTATATGACAATAATGTAGCTTATCGAAAGAGAAATTATTTTTAATTTTTTATGATACAGACGAACGTACACACACACACATTCACACACACACACACACACACACACACACACACACACACACACACACACACACACACACACACAAACACACACACCACACACACAAACTCACGCGCACACCGTTGTTATAAATATGTCGTATTCTTTTTATTTTTACTTTATTGATTGTTGTATAGAATTTTTTATTGTTGTATGGAATTATGTCATACTATGTTTCAATGTTTTTTTTTATTGTTGTATAGAATCTCATTTTTGTATTCTCAATATCTAATCTCTTAGAGGTGCAACTGAAAATCAGCGCTCCTTGTTAATAAACTGGCAAGAAGCATTTGCTGAGTTGCAACCTTTTGCCATAACTTGTTGAATATTGTTTATAAGATGATTATTTATTTATGATTTATTTATTTGTTCATAAGATGATCTAATAGTTAGATGTTCTGTATGTGGTTTTTATGGCAATAAACGATTTTTAAATTATTTTTTATTTTTAAAGAATTCTTCGAATCGTTTCAGGAGTTTCGGAGTCTATTCAATGCAAACAATAAATTCTTTCCTCTTTATAATATTAGTACAGATTAAGGTATTTGTATCGATATAAGAATATTCTTTTTTTTAACGTGAGTAAAATCCTACAGGCATGATTTGCCGTACTTCTACTATGGATTCGACTACAAACCACACGATTCCTACCTAATGCCTACGGTTGGGAGTCCCGGGTAAGCCCTGGGAAGGATGACCCCAGGGCTCACAAATATCAATTTGAAGTAAGGTATACCTTGTAGAGTACATACCTTGGTAAATCACAAATACCAGTTACATTGATATCAGCTCTAGAATCTGGCCAACCACTGACTTCTACAAAACGTTTGACGCTGTATGTGCCTTCGTTTTGTGGACTAAAGGAATATTTACACCGCACCAGGTCACCAGGTTCCAGGATGAGACGCGTGGCGGGTTCTATAATAAATAGAGTAAAATTAACTCATATCATACACCGACTATTAGGACACTTGAATATTTTATTGGTCGATTTGAGTGAGAGAAGAAAACAATAAAATTGTATCATTGCGAAGGAGCTGATTCCTGAAATACAAGTGAAAAAAAAACTGTTTAGGACTCACTGTGTCAATAAAGGTATAGGTATATCAATGTATTATTTAGTTTGAATAATTCTGCATAACTGTTAAGAGCATAATAAGGACGTTATATTTTGAAGAATGTTTTGACGTATAATAAAAAACGTTTTTGACGTTTACCCTCCATGGATTTTATACTATGTAACGGCAAGGGGTATATTTCAGCAGGGTCATCTTCACCAACCATTTTCTCGACAGTAGACGGAAATTCAGTAGTTGATGTCTGTGATGACGTCACCTGAAAATTTTATTCTGAATTGTATTTTATAATACAATTGCACATGACGTGGCATAATTTTAGGTACGAAACTAGATCCTCTAATTTTTTTAGGTTACCTCAGTTACCTAAGAGAAATCTCAGTTATCTTCATGAGGTCAAGCCGAGGTCACCTACAAGCAAATATCTATTCTGTTCTTAGATGTACAAGCGAGGTTGTGAAACAAGCATTCACAGACAGATTGTCATGTCAGATGAATTATAGATTACATGACCTAAAGTGGTTATATAATCCCCCTGACGTGACAATCTGTGCCAGATGCGACTTGCTTCGGCCTTACTTTGCTTGCTAATATTTCTAACAGCTAAAACAGCGAATAACAACTCCGGATCGAACTTATCAAAACACCTGTACAAAAGGCTACGTGCGCTACGGGAATACGTGCGCTAGGGCTAAGTGCTCTACGGGGCTACGAGCGCTACAGGGTTACGAGATATTTCTTTTATTACCTTTCTGCCGCAAACGCAATGCCACTTTGCAAGAATATTTAAAACATTATCTTGAGTCGAATCGTCCAACAAATCAAGGTTAGTTAGCTGATTACATTCACATTTCTTTATCTGTAATTAATGTGAGAATAGTAAGAACAGAAAGCTGCGAAATATAGATTTTTGGTTCTTGTTTGTTGAACAAAAATACTAACTAGTATAATCTTTTTTCTTTTGTTATTAGGTTAGGTTTAGGTTTAAAGACTTTATTCTCAAAAAAGACTTACAAGTCACTTACATGAGAACAATTTATAACTTAAAAGTAATTACATATTGCCGTCGTTTGTAACATACTCTCGTTAATCAGTTCAGCTAAACAAAATAACTGCAGTTAGTGGGTAGGGTAGTCATGTCCCTAGTACCTATAATGTCTAAAGTCGAGACTTATCATCGCAACCGTGGCATCTATCACTTTATCACACATTCTACGTAAAGACCCAAGAAAATACCGTCCTTAAAAAAAATTGTGATGTCTATGAATACATTCAGCCATTACCGGCACTTCATCCAAATATCTCCAGTTCAATGGATCTTCATGGTTGATAACTGGAAACGTTTTAGGTAACAGCACGGTGTACTCAAGCCTTTTCGTGGCATGTTTGAGGATATCAGTCTGTTCCTCTTCTTGAAGTGCTGCCCTCACTACTGGCGAGTGTGCCAGCATGTCCAGTATAGCGACCTTGTAGTCCGAGCAGGGGCACATTATTAATGTTAATGGAAAGCCTCTGTCTGTGAGGCTGACTTCAGACGGCTGCAATTGAAAGGTTTATGCTAACTTTTTCATTCTTTTAGGAACTAGCTTAACCATAAGTGTCCTGGGACATCCTTCCGAGGGCTTACCCGGGGCTCACAACCATAGGCTGTTGGGCGTTACGTGAGGTTTTTTAGTCGGTAGGAGTCCGGCATAACATCCATGAGGATTTTCCCTCAAGTAAAAAAAAAAAAAATAAGTGTTGGTTTGTTGTGAGTTGTTCATGTTTGAAATATAAGTAACAAGATGATGCCTGCGGTTTTGCTTGCGTGTAATAATGTTTCCGCATCCTATGAAACAGTATCCGAGGTACAAAAAATATGTGATATGTAAATAAGAAGTATGTATGTAAGTGATATGTAATATGTGATATGTGATATGTAATATGTAATATGTAATATGTAATATGTGTGCCTTACATGTGACATTATTGCATTGCTCTGTGAATTGGAGTGCGTGCGTACGAATCTGCGTCTTGTACAGCAAACACAAAAGATTCCCTACTGCTCGTTCGCTCTAACTTTGCCGCTCGGCTCCGTACTAAAGTTGAATTTTTAATTAGACGAAGTAAATGACAGCAACTAATGTCACTTCTTCATACAATGTTGCTTGTTTTCTATGACGAAGTGACATAAGCTACTGTCAATTTACTTCGTGCAATTAAAAATTCGGGTATTCGCCTCTATGCCAGCGACAAAGTTAGAGTGAACGGGTAGTACGATATTGACTGCATTTAATACCAATTGTCTTAAACAGTCTGTTCATATCGAAGTAAATACCTGCAACTGTGTTTCCGATTTCTTTTTGGTTTTCTTGAGAGCTGCAGTAGCAACTTGGCCGTTTATGGCATATAAGGGGGTACCTACATCACATTCTTCGAACACCCAATTGTTGGCAATACTTATAATCTGGTCATATGTAGTCTTATAATATTCGTTATATTTAGCATTCATAGCTATGTACTCACTGGTGGCTTTTCCTGTAAATGATTAACGTCACTGAAAAAATATTAATCGTGAACTATGAGGTCTTTGTCAATTTTCTCTTGAAACAAAAACCAATGGCAACCCATAGGGTACAGGCCTACGTCCTGCAGTGGGCCTTGAAAGCCACATTTAATCGATTATTGTAGTACTAGCTGACCCGCGCAACTTCGTTTGCGTCACATGAGAGTGAGAAAGAGAGAGGTATGGTATAAATATTTCGAGTATTATAACGTTTCCCGTTGCTCGGTATGCCCGACGCGACGCGACGGGAATAAGCGCGACGGGGGTTACCGTCGCGCTTATTCCCGTCGCGTCGCGTCGCTTATATTCATAAGAGCTAAACCGCATATATCTTCGTTTGCGTCACATGAGAGTGAGAAGGAAAGAAGTGTTAAAGTGATATAATGTTTCTCGTCGCTTTTTCTTCCGCCCATCGGTTTTTAGTATGGAACTCATCGTGTGCGAGTCCGACTCGCACTTGGCCGATTTTTATCGTTCAGTTGACTGGCTGCCACTGCAGACCAAGATTACTTCCGTCGCGTCGCTCATACTTTAAAACTTAGTATGAGGATTATTGTAAGTGAAAGATAGGCATAAACTGTTCAGGACTTTTTTTTATAACTTTTTAAGAGGAACTATTTTAGAATATACAATTTTTACGTAACTTTAACTATATATGCAGCGTACGCAATGGAAGCTCTCAAAAGAAAGAAATAATCCCCGTTCTCGAAATATTATTCATGGCTGCTCCGTTCCTATTCGTCTTAGCGTGATGTTATATTGCCATCAGCCAGCCTCAATAAATGGACTATTAAACTGAAAAATATTTTTTGAAATGCAACCAGTAGTTTCTGAGATCCTAGCACAAACAAACTCTTCAGTTTCATTATATTGTGAGCGAACCTTAAGAGATAGACAAATTAGGTTATTGTGAGCGAACCTTAAAAGATAGATACATGTTGTTGCGGACTTTTTTTTTTGAACTTTTTAAGAGAAACAATTTTGTAATATGCAATTTTTACCTAACTGTAACCATTTACTCAGCGTAGATACGCCTCGGAAGTTCTAAGACGGTAAAAAATATTCCCCGTTTTCAAAACATTCTTGATTGCTGCTCCGCTCCTATTCAATTTGGCGTGATGTTATATAGCCTATAGCCATCCTCGATAAATGGACTATCAAACTGTAAAAGAATTTTTGAAATCCAACCAGTAGTTCCTGAGATCCTAGCGTTCAAACAAACAAACAAACTCTACAGGTTTATAATATTAGTATGGATTCGATTTATCTCCAAACACCAATAGTGGTATTTGCACACACAAGGCTATATCAGTCTACATCATAAGTGCTATCATGCTGAGCATTGTCCGTTTTTTCATCATTTCCTATTAAACAGGATTCTGTATCAATTAGTATGAGTATGATAAAGCGGAGTTTGCTTGCAAATGCGAAAAGTACGCCATAGAAGCTGCGATAGTTTCTTTAAATCTGTGTACCTAATAGGTACCTATGTGTTTACCTTTTCCTTCTTCTCTTTTCGCCTTTTTCTTTGGATCTGACGTTACTGTTAGCAAGGATTTACTGCGTTGATCTGAAGAAAAAAAATGGTAACTAAATTTTACAACGAATGCAAGGACATTATATCAAATTACGCGCGTGTAATTCAAATTAAATTAATTAATTCAAATTAAATTGATTCACATTCTTTTTAGTACTACAAAAAAAAATAGACTAGCCAATGAGAAAAAATATTACTGACCATTTCACTGCTAGGAATGCTTTTTACGTGTGTAAATTCCACGGAGCCAACGATGAGATGTGCACATCGGACTAGTACTGATTAAAACCACACCGTTCTATTTCCTAGTGCCGGATCAAGTATCATGAAAACCAGATGCCTCATAGTAAAATCTCTAGGACCCTGACCAACATAAGAGAGTTGCTGACTAATACTTTTCAGAATTCCGAATTTCTAAGAAATTCGGGATTTTGAACTAAGTAGGTACATGTTGTTTGAAGACGAATTTCCTGGTTCCATCCATGTTAAGGAATACGTCACGTCACTGTTGACTTACAGCCTAAATTAATGTAAGTAACTAAATAATAATAGATGCAAACCTTTTCCACCCTTTTCCTTACTAGCTGCATGAGATAACGTTGGTGATCTGCAACATGAAGATTACATTTAAAATGGCCTGACCATATGATTATAACCTTTTATGATGGAAACTGTCTGGGATGGAGAAGTGCCAGTTACAATTTCAAGCGCTTGAACTGAAATAGGTAGATCTAACACTCTTTATGCCTGCTCGAAAGCTGACTTAGTCATAGCTAAATAAGTAAGTGACCTGCTTATTTAGGTGTGCAATTTCTGTCCGATTAAGACATACTTACAACACAGCCTAGCTGCATCTACAGATTAATAAATAGTAACCACGTACACGTTACACAGATTATTAAATAGTTACTACGCATCCACAAAGGACAATAAATGTTTGATAGGCAAATTGCAAAAAAAGGTTCCATACTCAAATTTATAATAATTTTGATAACTTTTTTTTTAAACAAGAAGTCTTACACTATCTTTTCCATGTGTTTTTTCCGCCTGAGTTCTAAACCATGACGTATGTATATCGCCTTTAACTCTGCAGGCGCATTCTCATATTCTTCTTCATCCATTTCTGCCAAGGATTCAACGATTTCATTTATCTCTTCCTCATCGTAAACTCTCGAATGTGCGCTACAGAAAACATGTGATATAATAGTACTTGGGTATTGCCATAAACTCATAAGTCAGACTGTTTAAGAAATATAATTATGACTAAGTGTTAAAGTCAACCTGGTGAATGTTTCAATACCCTTGTAAATCCATGCGAACATTTTATGTACATGAAGATCCTTTCAAAGAATCTGTTTCTATTGACAAATCATGTTCGTTTTATAGTTATAATTTATGTTAAGCAACTAATACAAATAGGTTATGCCAGTCATTCAGACAATTTCAGCATTATACTTACAATAGTATTTTGAAGTTTCAGCGTACGAATTAAAATTACTCATAGACCCATGATTAAATATTAGCTAGTAAGTGATCGACTAATTATGGAAATAAATTGAAAGCTTATTTTAAAACTAGCTGTTCCCCGCGGCTTCGACCACGTAGAAGTCGTTATCACGTAAAGTAAAATCACAATCCTCCTTTTGCGCAGTCAGTTAAAAAGTAGCCCATGTCCTTCCCAGGGCCTCGAACTAACCCACGGCTCCAGCCGTTTAAGCGTGAAAACGTAATAGACAGACAGACAGACAGACAGACAGACAGACAAGCAGACAGACAGAGTTACTTTCGCATTTAGAATATTAGTAGGGATGTAGCTAAAATTGAAAAACGTCATTTTAAAGTAATAGCGCCTATATTTTAAATTGACTGAAAAATATTATACCTGACATGGTCCATTTCTTTATGAGATTCTTCATATGCATGTGCCCATTTATTAAAATCCGATTGACATAAAATTAAATGTGCATTCCATATAATATTTTTACATTTGAGTATTGTAGACAGAACCAAGGGAGGGCTCTTCATAATCATACTAGTGAGTGAGTCTACTACAAAACCACGATTAAACTTTGGCAAGTTAAAGAATTCAGTAAGAAGTTCTTCAGTCAAATCCTGTAAAAATTAAAATCTTTGTACTTGCTGTGCGATAAATATGTATCTTAGTCTGAACTGAAGACTTATGCTAGTTCCTTTTGTCCTTTACATCTGGGTACACTTGTTCATAATTTGTTTTCTGGTGAATATAGTTGCTAACTAGATCTTACTAGTGATTCCTGTTATCGACTATTTGAGTACCGTATCTTCATACTTACAAGACAGAATTTTCTACTACATCACAATAACTATCTATATAAATCTCTTCAGCATACATCAGTTCGATCTGTGCATTGATGAATCATTTCAATTTCTATGTTATCTGGATGTTTTTACCATTCGAAAAAGTGTAGTGGATCCCAATGCCGAGGTAGCCTGGTTGGGTAAAGATGTCGCGGATTTCTTCTTCTTTTTGTCGCTCCCTTTAGATCGGGGAGTCCCCACATACTTGTGATTAGCTATGCGTGTTATTTTCTTCTGAAGTATTTCAAACGCATCTTGAGTCGTGCTCATATCATCTAAACATAAATAAAACAGCTTTCATTTTTACCAGTCGTTTAACAGTTCCATTTGAAAATTTGCACTCTCAAGTAGCAATATGCTGCCGTAACAGTTGAATACTAATGCCTGGCCGATAGTATTTCAATGATAACCTATACAAATAGGATTAATTTGTACAAAATTTAATTTGATTTAATAAATAACTATTTTTGTTCAAGTCTCCTCACATTCGGACTTTTAAATAAGAAAATAAGACAGACGTATAATAAATAGGTTAGAAGTGTCTGCTGAACGTGGTCGAACGACGGTACGTTATGGCGATCTTTGGAGGAAGCCAAGCCGCGCAGACGATTTCAAACAGTTGAAATATTACAATGTCATGAGAAAACATATTTAACCGTTGTCGTCGGGTACTTTATATCAAAAAGATGAAAGAGTACTTGATGCTCTAAAATCTATTTATAGAAAAAGATATTTACAACTAACCTTCATCTTCCTCATAATTATAGTCACCCTTCACACTTCGCTTCGACGATTCAAACCCTTCATTTATGGCATTAATAATTATTTCTTTTGTACCATTATCCGGTTCAGTGAGCAATGCTTCAACTATACAATTATCTATGTTTACTACCGGTAAGCAGAGCTTTTGACCAATACTGTATGCTATTTCTTGACACTGCATTTCTATAATGATAAACAGCAACTAACACACAAGTCATCTCACAGTTTCAAGGAACTAATAATTAATTAAATAGAATAATTTCGATAAATAAAGTCATTGGATCATATACTTATTTGAGCATTTATTTATACCACTAAGGTGGCAGACAAGCATACAGCTCACCAGATGGACCTGTAGGTCACCACAGCCTAGGAACGTTTGCAACACCAGAAGCGCCACACTCGCACATTTCTTTTGTAATGTAATCCATCTTCAGGTACTTACCTTCACATGGAGACCCATGGACAAATAAAATATATCCTTTAGAATGCAAATCTACATCTGACTCTTGCTTCTCATCCTCCATTATTCTCAAACAGTCTCGTAAAGGATCTATATGGTCATCTTTTAAGATTTTTATTTCATCTGTAACAATGAATGTAGTGAAAAAAGTAAACCATTACATATAGAGACGATGTGTACCTATCGATTTACATTCTAGGAGCGCTTTTCACGAAAATCTCAACAATTGTTGAAAATACCTCTAAAATTGTGTGTTGCAGTTAGCCAGGACTTTAAAATTAACTTACATACACATAAACACGCACTTATCCCCAAAGGGGTAGGCAGAGGCATAGATTACGCCCACATTTTACTTTACCGCTTTTTGTCCCCCATAATAGGTGGTTAACCTATTGCCGTTTTGAAATAGACAGGCGCAGGTCGCGACGACCCACAGTTGAAACTTTTCAAGCTGCCCATAAAGCCTTCAACTTGGCTTAACGATTATCATTCTACTGACAACCGGGTTTCATTTCCAGTTTTCCGTCTTACGCAATGGACCGTTTTGCGAAAGTGTTTCCTTAGTCGCCTCTTACGACACCCACGCCTCGGCATGAATTGGGGTGGCGAAATTTTTTACTCTTTCCCATGGTCACGCGATGCAATTTTTTTTTAAATTAAGGTTTTTCTTTTCAATATTATTTTTGAATACATACATAAATGAAGATATATTTTATTGTTCACATGTAAATACCTGCTATAATCTCTGCTTCAGTTCGAAATTTGACAGGGGCATTGTCTTTACCTGCAACTGGGGTCTTTGCACCTCCTTTAGAGGCAGGACTTTTAGTTTTTCTGTAAACCAATAAAGTACTCATCTCAAAAGTGATTTACCTTCATAGTAGTTGCTTACAACAATAACATCCTATTAAAACTATTAATGGTAATTTTTTTTTTCCGGTAGTTCTTCCAACAGAACAGGTGGAAATTGCATTACCATTTGTTCTGTGGACAGAACTAATGGTAAAAAAATGACCAGTTGTTCAGTTGGCAGAACTACTCAACAGAACAGGTGGGAGTAGACGGCGGCACAAATCTGTTTAGTACAATGCCTCTGTGGTTCAGTGCACATGCTTTTTCATGTTTATAATCATTTTCATAAAAATATTACCTTCGGGCTTCGCCTCGGGTTTTACTATGATTTGTCTTTTTGGAGACTCTTTGAAAATTAATGATTTCTTACCTTTTTTCAAACAGAAAGTATCATTACACGTCAGCAAGTCTAAACAGATTTTAGTGGAACCGTACATCTACGTAAAGTCACTACGAATTCAATTGCTCTAAGTGGTATACTTACTTTCCTTTTTCCGCATGCGATTTTGCGGCAGCAGATTTTGCACTTAGCAATTCCTCCTCTTCCTTGAGTCTAAAATGTTGAAAAATGATCATTCGTCCACCTATACATATAAAATTACTTGTTCTGATACGCTTGGATGTGGAAAGCACAGGACCGTGTATTGGGGAGTAAATTAGTAGAGGCCTACGTCCAGCGGTGGATTGCCACAAGCTAATTTGAAATTTCTTTGATACTCCTAGCTAACCCACATTACATAGCCTAAACTAATACAGCAGGGCACAAGCCACCTAGGTTTTAAACTTGGAATTGTCATGCATTTTTGCTCTTTCAAATACTAAATAGTTTCTCAAATTAAACGATGCTTATAAAAATGAAGAACAAGATCTAAATAATAAAATTAAAGAGTTTCAATATATCGAAGAGCGAGTAACATCAACATATTAACAGCGAATATTCAAATATCGATAAATTTATAAACATGTTATAGGTACTTACTTTTTCACTCTAGCATTGAAATTTTTATAAAAATTTACGATTTCTAACGGATAACCCGTTCCAGGTTTTATGGCTGGTACAAGTATCTCTTCTGGTTTATTATAATACTTGTAAAGTAAGTGATATATATCCTCTTCCTCCTTCCACTTGCTGCAATTTATTATAATATAAACACAGTGTAGAGCAACGCGAATAACTCATTTTTCTATCATTTCTTCCGCTATTGGTAAGATATACACTAAAATTCTCATGCGATTATTTTTAAAAATTGCACAGTGGTAGTTTTTAGGATTAAAAATGCCATTGTTTGCAGCACCAGGTTACAATAACGTATTTTGAACTAGACGGCGCCCTCTTGTTCAAAATAAAAAAAAGATTTTATTATTTAAAAAACAGCTACGTTACATTGAGAATGATACGTAACTTTTGAAGTGCTAACCTTGATTCTAAGAATAAATGGTTCAAACTTACTGATCACTGTGTGCTATTATCAACTCTATAGGAAACGGACAAGGGTTCGTGAGTCCAAAATAATAATACGTAGTTTGTGCCCAGGGTAGGGTTGGTGGAAAACTGACATTCGGTCCAATGATGTGCACGTGTGGCACTATGCCTTGCCCAATCACTGGTATGGTCATTCTATTTGGATTCATGTGGAACCGGAATATAAGTAAACCTTCGTACACCATCTGTTTAAAAGATATTGAGCATTAGTTCATAAATGGTAGTATTTCACTTAAAAATGAACTTCTATTTATTAAAAAATTAAAACTTTTAGGGTTCCGAACCTCAGAAGGAAAAACGGAGCCCGTATTAGCAATACTTTAGTTTATCGGGTGGAAATCCCCCACGGATGATATGCCCAACTTAAATCGACAGAAAATACGTCTGTGGCCGTTGGTCTTAGGTGTTCAGAAGGAACCCCATCATTTAAAAAAAACAGCACATGAACACATGAAAAATAATAATATCCCCACCTCGGATAATAATGGCTTCTAACTCAAGATTCTTCTGATTAATCGGAGACATTTTAGTTATGTCTACGTAGAACGATTTTTAAGGAGTGGAGGGAGATGATATAGTTATTTATTTATTTTATTTATTTATTTATTTATTTAATTTAAGGCATGGAGGACTTACAGCTTATATTACCAGAGTGACACACATTCATAGAATCAGAAAGCCAATTACATGTCCTCACTTATAGCAACACATTTAACTACAAAAAGTGAGCAAAGGTATTAAAAAAAACAGAAAAGTAACCCTAACAGAAACAAAGCACAGTTAAAAGTGTAAATACTACGAAGACGAACTTATTTGTAATTTTACAATACTAATTTATGCCCTTGAAAAAGTCTAGGCTCAACATCCTTCTCACCGCTGCCACTCTCAATGAGAATAAATCAAAATCCTGCTGTCTAGCTATCTGATTCACACTTCTACTCACACGCACAATATAACTATTCTGCCTATAATTCGTTGAAGCTTTTGGTACACTTAGCGGAGAAAAGTGACGTAATGATTTACCAGGTACATTGAAGTTGAATTGCTCTAGGAGGTCAGGGCAATCGATTTCATTATTCATTATTTTTGTTAGAAACAGTATGTCAGCTATCATTCGACGATTTATGAGTGGTAGTATGTGAAATTTCCTACACAGCAGCAAGTAATTTTCCGATCGGTACGGAATTCTCTGATGATAGCACAGGTATTTCATGAATCGTTTTTGAACATTCTCAATCCTATCAATGTAAACATTATAACATGGGTTCCATATTTGAGACGCATATTCCAGGTGACTTCGCACATATGTACAGTATAATATTTTAAGTGTCTTAGCTTCAGTGAAGCACCTGGATATGCGCATCACAAACCCAAGCGCCTTAGAAGCTCTTTTGACTATTGCATCAATATGATCGTCAAATACTAGGCAACTATCATGATATACACCTAGATCTCGTACGTTATTTGTTCTCAAGAGGGCCTCACCCCCCAACACATACTTTGGAGTCAATATATTACGTTTTCTGGTGTACGTTATTACCGAACATTTCGCCGGATTCAGGTCAAGTTTGTTGACCTGGCAATATTCATGAAGCCGATTTAAATCAGCTTGAAGTGCTGCCATGTCTTCCAACGACGATATAGTAGAATATATTTTCATATCGTCCGCAAAACACAGCAGTTTGGAAGTTTTAAGGCAGGAGTCGATGCCATCCACATAAATCACAAAAAGCAACGGTCCCATCAGGGAACCCTGAGGTACACCAGAGGGCACAGTGACCCAACCAGATACGCGGCCATTGAGAGTAACAGCTTGAGTCCTATTCATGAGATAAGAGGAGAACCAACGGAGTAGACCCCCTCTTATTCCAATGCTACTTAATTTCTTCAATAAGGTGTCATGATGAATACGATCAAAAGCCCGGCTGTAATCAGTGTAGACGACATCAACCTGTTTGCCACCTTCCATAGCACTCGTAATAAACTCATTTAGCAACGTTAGATTAGTCACCGTAGATCGGCCCCTCAGAAAGCCGTGCTGAACTGGGCTGAGACATACGGATATTGCAGAATAAACCTGCTTGTATACTATTTTTTCGAACACTTTAGCTATGATACAGAGTTTCGATATGGGTCTATAATTTGTCACCTTGGTTTTACAGCCTTTTTTGTGAATAGGCGTTATATACGCCGATTTCCATATGCGAGGTACGGTATGCAATGACAAGGATTTTCTGAACAGCATCGAGATGGGTAAACAGATCCTCGAAGAGCAACTTTTAAGAAGCTGTGGCGATATATTATCGGGTCCAGGTCCCTTTGAAATATCGAGGTGTTCCAAAATATTGGCAACATCATCAGTTTTAACTTCAATCTGATAGATATCAGCTGTAGATATAGGGCACTGATGGTCTATGGCTGTAATAGAGTTTGAATTTTGGTTGCTGTTTAGGTGATGGGGGTCAAGAAACGTTGAGTGAAAATAGGAAGAGAATGCCTCACATATTTTGTCGGCAGTATACAAAGAGTCATTGTTATAGGTAAGTTGATTAGGCACCGCATTTGTGTTGTAACGATTTTTCACGAAAGTCCAAAAAGCTTTAGGATTATTTTTGATCGAATTCTCTGTTGACTTTATGTAGTTACTATAACACATGGCCTCCAAAGCTTTAACCCTTTGACGTAGTATCTTAAAAGATAATTCATCTGATTTATTACCGTAGGTCTTATACTTTTTTAAATATTTATATTTCTCTTTTATGGCCCTAATTAGGTTAGAGTCATACCAAACAGGGTATTTGCTATTTCTGACGATCCTACTGGGTATATATTTATTTTGTAAATCGGCCATGGTTTGATTAAAGAACTTAACAGCATCGTCAACTGATCGTGACGAAATTTCAAAGTCCCAGTCAACAGCGCAGATGCCGTTATTCAGGGAGTCATAGTCACCCTTGCTAAATATGTACCGAGTTCTTGGCGGACAGTCTAAGGCGGGTATTATACAGGCATCAATAACAATTAATAGTGCAGGGTGGTAGCTGTCGATAGGCACTAACGGTTCTGTATTTTCTGTTACCGTCGCCAAGCTACTCGAAAGAACCAAATCGAGTATTTTGCCATCCTTATTGACAACATGATTATATTGTGCCAGACCTGATGTATATAATTCGTCCGAAAGTAGATATTCATCAGCACTAGTTAAATTTGATGGTACAAACGACTGGCACTCCGATGGCAACCATACAATTCCGCGAAGGTTAAAATCACCCACCCCCACAAACATATCGGAACTATTGTTACTAATCACTGTGTTGTTTAATGTCGAAAAAAAATTTTGAAGCTGAGACGAGAAAGAAAATCCTTGCGCCTGCTTACATAAGTAAACAATACATATGTGAACGTTTACATACCGTCGTGAATCCGGTACTTTGATTCGTATGTTTACCCACAGATCCTCGGCCGAAGAGTGAAAGTGTGGTTCAGGATTAACCAATAACTCCCGGCGCGTTGCAATAGCGACTCCACCACCACGTTTTTGTTGAGTAAAGTTGTAATCGCGGTCGCGACGCCACACGACATATCTAGAATCGAAAAGCTCCGAATCCAGGATACCATCCAACAACCACGTCTCAGTCAAAACAATAACGTCGTATGACGCCATACATATCTGCCTGTAAAAGTGTTCCGTTTTGGTTCTAAGACCTCTTAAATTTTGATAATAAATGTTTAGTTTATGTTCAACATCAGACGCCATTAGAAAACAAGAAGTTAATTTCATGTAAAATATCATAATAATAGGAATAAAAAGTTATCTGGTTCAACAAATCACCACTTTGACATACAAAGTCACCGTACACAAATGGTAAAAGTAGGTAATTATTAGACTGACGAAGTTTATTTCTTTTGATTGAGTCACTAACAAGTGCGTAAATAAGACAGCAATTAGTCAGTGTGCGTATGAGTAGGAGCAAGACAGATGCAGTTATACATGTTAGCGCTTCAAAGGTAACAACACGATATAGCGGATACAGCGAGCAACAGCAGGGTTCCAAGAACAAGTTATGCAATGCAGAGGCACAGAACATTTTGTAAACATTAATTAATCGTAAACAAATATGAGGCATAAGAACGGTAAAAGCCGGCTCACAGAGCGTTTTACTGCAATGCGAGTAGCATACTAAATGGCACGTTAAGCAATTTTGTTTAAATCCAAGTCGCCCCTTACAATCATCGGTTTAGAAGTTGTGTCTTTCCTGATGTGAATTTTCCCATGCTTAACCCATACAAACTGGTAATGTTTTTCTTTAGCCAAGTTTTTTACTTTACTGAGCAACTTTTTAGAATCAACACTTAAATGGTCATTCACATAAACTCGTTGCGGGGGTAAATTAAATCCGAGATCTGTAGTAGACAGGTTTTTCACAGCACGTGCAGCAGCAGTGAAGTCCTCCTTAACATATCTGTTTAGAAAGCTCACAATTATTAGCTTTTCCTTAGAGTTTTGCATGGGTACCCTTGAGATATAATTAATTTGGGACTTAGAGCAATTATAGTTAATCTTGCGTCCAATCGAGTCTACAACTGCATACAAATTTTCGTCCTTTTTGAGAGGGACTCCCTTAATCTCCACATTGTTTAGTCTGGATCTTTGGTCGTGCGATGAAAGTTCAAACTTTGTCTTTGATAGTTCGATCTGGATATTGTCAACGGTTTCACGCAACTTTTCAAGTTCAGATGCTCTGTTATCAAGTTCAGTGAGCTTACACTGAAATTCATCAAGCTTATTGGTTGAGAACTCGCAAGACGCTTTGAGCTCAAATAACTCATCCTTGATTGTTCTTATGTCTTCAAAAAGCGTTGGTAGATTCATAAGTTGACGCTTCATATCCCGAATTTCGCTGAGCACGGTGTCAAGTGAGGCTGGCAACTCTTGCACCTTCGGTGACGATATTCTACACTTGGGACATTTCCACTTCGATCTTCTATCAGTACCCAACTTCTGCCAGCCACCCTCTGATATGGTAGCACATGCATAATCCAGATATTTCTTACAGGTACTGCACTGAACACCATCACTAAAAGTACCATTACACATACCACATGTTTTCATAATTACAAGGGACCGACAAAAGGTTGACGATATATTTATTACTTGTGCGACCGGGTAACTAAAGAGCTGTGCGTGTTGTCGAGGTACGCGCTCACTTAGAACTGAAATATGTCTACTTACATGTCTATCTAATACTGCAATCTCATGACTAACCTCCATTGTTGGTTTGAAGGCAACACTAAGCCAACCACCTTCTTCAGGCTCATATTTGCCGGAGTTGTCCATTACCAACATTGGCGGAGGTCCAGGCGCTTTTAATCTTAACGTCACATACCAAATACATGTAGGTTTGCCTCTAGAACCAAATTAAACAAACTTAATTGGTGGTTCTCACTGATACCGTAAGAAAACCCAGCCATCGCATCGTGTCAAAAAACCAATAATGTTGACTAATATTGGAGTATGAAATAGCAGTAGGGGAAGGCCACTTCGTGTAGTTCAAAAATTCATGATGGATGATGAAAAATGCAGGATGGCCTTTAAAGGGTGAATTTTGTACCAGAACCGTTGTTGTTTGAGACAAATCATTAGGCAAGTTCATTCAAGTTGTGTCATTGAAACTATTACTACCCACAATAAGAGGGTTCCAGTAAGGTTACTACCACAGAACAGTTAAAGGAGGTTAGAAAGGAAATAGTTCCTAATTTGTATTAGGACGCGTGTCGCCGCTTGTCTCCCACTCTTTAACTCCACTATAAAAAAGAGACCAATACGACGCAGTTTACGCACACAAATAAATCAGCACACTTAATTAGCGAGTTTGCTGTTGGTTGTCAACTTGTCACACTAATAGAAATACTGCACTTGACGTATACTCACACACGCACAAAAGCAATAAAAATTTCTCATACATGTTACGGCGGACAAAGGTCGATTTTCGATATCGATAAAATTTCCGTAATTTTGATACTGTCTGAAGTTTACACAAGTCGAGTACTTTATTGAGTAAGCTCATTCTGCGTTAATAGTAACATCAAAAATTCATCATAATTCCGGTATTTTGAGATACTTAGACTTAAAAAAATTGACAAACTAGGTGAAAAGTAGCCGTAGTCGGGCTAAATGTAAATACATAATTAATATCACAGACACTAATTACTAACACAGACAGCCTCTGTGGCGTGGTGGTAGTGAACGCGACCGGCCCCCTGGGCAAGGCCGCAGTAGTGACCGTGTCTGTTGGGAGTCCTGGGACATCCTTCCGAGGGCTTACCCGGGGCTCCCAACCGTAGGCTGTTGGGCGTTACGTGAGGTTTATTTGGCGGTTGGAGTCCGGCATAGCATCCATGATGGACTTTCCCTTACATAAAAAAAAAACAAAATGGGCCGCGAGTATAGTATATATTTAGTAGGTATCCATTCAATTCTACCAGTTGCCTAAATCCACATTTTTTTCATATCTGGATTTGTTGGAAATCTAAAATTTAATTATAAATTTGTTTTTAATATAAATGGCTGACCTCAAACAAAATTTTACAATTAACAATGATGGTAATAAACAAATGTATTTTGATTTCAATATTACTGATAATAACGTACGTACTTAGGTTATATATTAAAATACCAGAAATCAAAATGCCTTTACTTAAAATGCATTAGACCAAAATACCCGAATTCGAAATACCTTAACATTCAAAATACCTTATTTCAGTACACCTTACCGCAAAATGTCTAAATTTAAAATACAAATAATCATTATATCAGAATTCAAAATACAAATTTTCAAATATCCTTAATTTAAAATACCGAAAATAGAATACAATGTGTCACTGTCACTCACACGTTTTGTTATTCGGCTTTAACTTATTTACACCCCCCCTCCCCATCTAAGTGAAGCCGCAGTTGTAGCCGTAGGTCTGTTGGTCCTTGGGTATCCTTCTGAAGGCTTACCCGGGGCTCCCAACTGTAGGCTGTTATGTAGGATACGTGTGGTTTTTAGTCGGTAGTAGTCCGGCATAGTATCCATGTAGGATTTACCTCATGTTAAAACACTTTGATTCAGAGTTACAAAAGTACTACAGTGGGCTAACGAAAAATAAAAAAAAAATAACCACGAAGGCTAAGGCGGGAGCTCCGCTTCGCTTCGCTCCCGCCTTAGTCTTCTAACCTAACCTATCCGAGTCGGGATACTCTGAGTCGGGGTGTTAACCATTCACAGATATATAGCATCCTTGTAGGATTTAAATCATTTTAAAAAAAAGGTATTTTGCGTTTGAACATTTTAAGATAAGGTATTTGATAAATTTATTTTTTGGGTTTCGGTTATTCGACCGTAAGGCATTTTAAATTATTTATATTATAAATATTTGCCTTTTGAATATTGATATTTTGATTTCGGGTATTTTGGGCTACGATATTTTGAGTTAAGGCATTATAATTTCTGGTATTGTGACGGTATACCACGTACTTAATATCGACAGTGTTTATAACGGATCATTTTGTCCAACACTATCGATACGCATGGATATCGCCGGCACTCGCGATTCTCGCAATACACTGCGCGATCGCTCACGTAGTACAAGATGGCACTCATGTATTGCAAGCAATGTATAATTTTGTATCAGTTTGCGATTATATCGTTTTGGTCTACAAGCTACATAATACTTTTGTAATAATTACAAATATTACTTGTATTGTAAGGTTTTTGGACTTCCCGATGAAAAGAAATCCCTTCTCGGGCTACACTGCACACTTGGCTTCTTTTTCGACACGTTACTATAGCGCAAGACGGCATAATTCTTTTTTTTTCGCGGAGCTTCTTACGTTGTTACAATAAGAGCGCGACTGTGTCGGCCGTGAAGTGAATTTCGGTGGAATATGAGCATTGCTCATATGTCGCGGCGCGTCTGCCCCGCCCACAAGGCCCTTCTAACCTCCTTTAACTGTTCTGTGGTTACTACAATACAATAAGATTGTACCTGAAACGGAAAAATCACGTTTTTTGTATGGGAGCCCTCTTCAATATTTAATTACCTATGTTTTTAGTAATTGTTGTTACAGCGGTAACAGAAATACATCATCTGTAAAAAATTGTAACTGTCTATCTATTACAATTGATAAGATACGACCTTGAGACAGACACACGGACAGGCAGACATGCAGATGGACAACGGGATCTCAGTAATGGGGCCCGTTTTGTCCATGAGTATGGAATCATAAAAATAGAGATCTACTTACACATTTTTTAAAGGAATAGTACAAACTATTTTGTCACCACATCTCACTGATCCAAAATTAATTGACTTCACGTTAGACACTAAATAAGGGACAGCGCAAAGAGCTTTGATATGAATTGGAATTGTTACACCGTACGGTACCTGAAGACAAAGAGATTAATTTATAATCTAATCTTTATCTCCTGTTCATACTAAGGATGTCTTAAGAAGATAGTATTAATGATGACCCGCCCAACCTCAAGTCCCTCATTTATAGTTTCACCAAGTTGGAAACACTATTAGGGCAATGTAAATCGTATACTTAGGTATTTATTTTCCAATATTGATAGGGAAACAAAATAAGTCAAGGATTTAGGTTTAACCTCAATCTAATATTAGTAGAACAAATGAAAATAGTGATATTCTTCACGAAGGTTACGACCAAATGTTACAAATTGACCATAGGAATGGGTAGGATAAGTATCTATCAAAATTTTGGATCAAACCTTACTAATTGTATTATTCAGAAAAAGAGTTTGAATAAAACCTCTAAATTAAAAGAAGTTTCAACATTCTGTTCCAGTTCAGTGAACTCGGCGGACGTGGGAGAGAACGTAACTTCCAGTCTGCCCGTCTCACCAGGATTGAGTTTACCACATAGCTTCATATTCAACCATAGCGGGATATGAGTTCCTTTGGCAAAATGTAGTTTGGTTGAGATAGGTCCATAATTAACCACTTCAGCTATACACTGTACCTGTTGGGAGGAGTAAAAAAAATATGTTAAAGCCGGTTGTGTACCCGCAACCTTTCTCCATGTGTGTCATCTCAATCTGTCTAAGACAAACTCAAGAAGAACCCTCAATGACTATCATTTAGGCATTGCTTCACAAGTTAAATCAGTTACGACTGTCGATGCACTTAGTAATATGAAGCGTTGTACTGTCAGTCAAGCGTTCGTGAGGAAATCACCTCGTTGACAAGATTTAGGTGAATTCTCGAAAAGCTCTTCCATTTAATCAAACCTTCTCCTTTCTGTTCCATATCATCGTGTACTATATGGAGCTACAGCCTCACACAATATGAAGCTATAACCTATGTCCTTACAATGTTGGGGTTCATTAAGCGATGCGGTAATAAATATGTCTGGATACCAACTTGGAGATTTGTCAACATCTTACCATTATGATCTGATGGATTCATTGGCACGAATTGATATGACAAAAGATGTCCACCCAATGTCATTCAAACGTACTTAGACATATCTTAAAGTAATCCTAACTAACATTTTATTATTATTGATAAATCAGGCAGGCAGTTGCTTCAACTGATAGGTGCCTGTATCATGTCATTCTATGTCATTTTCTCCTTTCTATTAATTAAAAATATGTCCAGTTTGTTCTTAAATTGATTCACAGTTTGTGCTGATATGATATCGTTAGGCAGCTTGTTCCACTCTCTATTCTATTCCAAACAATGTTGATATTATATTTTGAACACTTATTTACAGTAACAGCAAACTAACCGTGCTACCTGTTATCACCACACCATAATCTATAACGTAAGGTAACGTATGAAATCCTTGAATTGGTCCTGATTTCGTCGTAGTGGCGTATACAGTCAGTAGCTCTGGTCGTTCCTTCACATGATTTACTACCAACAATCTTTCAATCGCCAATTCTATATCAATGATTGAAGGGAAGCCATCCTTAAAATATGGTTATATTATTATAAAAATGTTCATGATACTTTTATTGATATTATTTCAATGTCAAAAATGAAATTGTACCCATGATGAACAAATATGCCAAGTATATTGGAGGTCTGGATCCTCAAAACAAGACTCAAATAAGGGTGAATTCAAATGCTCGGGTTTATGTTTTGAAAATATTTCATTAATCGCTTCCAAATAGGTAGTCGTTAGCGCTTGTAAAGCTATGTATCCAATCTCGGGTTTCAGCTGCAACAATAAATTAATTTATAAATGCTTCTGGCATTATAATGTTATTATCATTGCCAAAAACGCAATCACTTTTCAAAGAAAATTGTTTGCTTTAAAATTATAATGTCTTCTCCTGGCTTTCACATGGACACAAATGAGAGAGGGATTTATACCGTAAGACGATAAACCGTAGTACCTATTATACCTATATAGGCCCCATAAATGATTTATTTATTCCCAACAAACAAACACAATGCGGCAGTGTTACAATATCAGTTGATGTTACAATGATTATTTTAGTATAAACACGCAGTTGATACCACGTATGCGATCGCTGTAAACTGCACATAATAGAGAAAACAAATAACAACACCTGTTAAATAAAGCTGCTACTGAACTTCCGTATAAGAGGGACGATTTTGGACTGCACTAAAATTTTCTAATAAATTAGACAATTTTAACACTACATAATATCTACTTACTGCTGATTCGTCTGGTCGTGGTAGAGTCAAATATACTTGAGGAATTACTCCCCAACCAAAAACTTCTATTGGTATATGTGGCAAATGACCAATTTCCAACAAAAATACTCTTTGAAAATAACCTAGTATACCAGGTTGCATGACAATCTGTACTTCGGCTTGCTCATCTGGTTCCAAGACCTTTTCCGGCGGTAGCAATTCAAGGATATGCCCTTCCAGTTCATTCTTACAAAGTATAGGAGCCAGATACGTTTTATATTCAAAAGGTAGTTGCGCAGTATTAGTTATTAACAATTGTTCAATGGCATTTTCATGGAACGACCTTATTTTAAAATTTAATTTCTGAGCATTAATTTCATATCTTAAATCAGAACTTCGACCGGTTACTAGAATAGACTCCGCTGGCCCTCCAAGCACTTCGCACTCAAGGATAGCTCTCACATTAATGTTAGGTTTTGGTTGAAATATAACATTCACGTATTGAATTTCACCGGGTTTGAGTAGACCACGATGTGGTACCAAATAAAAAAGTCCGTTAATATCTGTTCTGCGAACTTTTTCTTTTTTCGAAAACTTGTGTATCCATTCAAACTGGAAGTCACAATCGCCGTGTATCATTGGTGCTATTTTTCTCATCATTCGCTTTTTTATATAGTCTCGGGTTTGTGGTACAAACTCAACCTCGGGCTCCAAGGTAGTATCTTTGACATGAACAGATTCCTCTGGAGGTGAATGTGCACGAGCCTGATGTTGTGCTCGACTCATTTCTTTACGAATACCTTCATCTTCAATTGGTTTCTCTTTTTCTAATTCGTTTGCTGGTATAATAATTTCATGCAATCCGCTTGCTAAAATAAGATAAAGTATTAGAATTTCTAATAAGGATAGATTTTTTATTTGACGCACACATAGTTGCACGGCTCAGCTAGGAATTTAGAGATTTTTGGTTATCATTGTGAGACCGACGACACTGGTAGACTCCTAACCAATTACTTCTTACTTCTTACTAATATTATAAATGCGAAATTTTGTGAGTGTGGATGTTTGTTACTCTTTCACGCTCGAACGGCAGCACGGATCTGGCTGAAATTTGTTACAGGGATACATTATAGTCTGGAACCCCTATTACCCGTGGTCCCACCGGAACGTCCCACTGGTGGGTCCACGGGGAATTTTTTTTCCCCGTAGTCCCACTGCCTTGTGGTGGTACTATGGGGAAAAATAATTACCCATAGTCCCACTGCTGTAGAGATGTGCCGCAAAGAGTTTATTATTAACATACTTACCTCTTTGCATTTTCCTGTTGTTTTTTTCCTCTGTGTCACTTTGACTCGTAGGTTCTTTTCTAATTTTGTTTTCATCTTTTAATTTGGTGTAGATATTTTAAAAGAAATAATATGGGTGACGAAATTAATATCATTAAAAGAAAAAATGGTTTCGTAATGCTATATAACGGTAAACAATATTATAAACACAAAGAATATAAAAAAACACCTACATGTATTTGGACATACAGTAAGAAACGCAGTGAGAAATGTAGCGGTTCAATTACTATAAATGATGTAAGTTATCTATTTATGACATAAATTGATTCTTATTATATACTAGCTGTTGCCCGCGACTTCGTACGCGTGAAAATTATGTTATAATGCCAATTTGGTTTGAATTTGAATTCTATTCTGCCAAGCCTCTAGGCTAAGTAGCGTAATAATATGTAGCCTGTGTGTAAAACCTATCTCTTACTAATATTCCTGCTACGTTTTAGTTATATCAATCCACCAGCTTATATATTTGTTTGCTCTCTGCTTAGCCCCTAGGATATGTAGCGTAATAATATATAGCCTATTTGAAGACCCCACCCCTAAGTAATATTCGTGCAAAATTTGAACCAAATCTATCGAGTACTTTTCGAGATCCTTCCGGACAAAGCAAAGCAAACAGACAAACAGACAAAAAATTTTCTAACTAGATTTTTGGGTTCGGTATCTTACATAGAACACCTAGCGAGTATTTTTTTTAATATTTCCAATATACAGTTTTGACTTTTCTATCATTTTATTATATGTATAGATAGAAGATAGATAATGCCAAAGTTCTCACTTCTTGGGGTCGCCTATTTGCTTTATTTTTATTGATATTTATTTTTCATTTTAGCAATCAGTATTTTTACCATCGGCACTTATTGACTACACTTTAAATTCTTTTTACAGAAAATGCAGATAGTAACACAACGTACTCACACGTGTGTTGAAAACTTGCTTCAAAATGAAATGAGTATTGTCATGAATGAACTGAGAAATGATGCACAAAGAAAGGACATTCCAATACCGCAATTATATGATGAGGCTTTAAATAACTGGCAACAGAAAGGATACAACTTAGTTACACCTTTACCAAAATTTGAAGATGCAAAGCATAGTTTATACGAATCGCGCAACAAAGCTGTAGGAGTAACTAAACTTAATTTTAAAAATTTCGACGAAGTTCAGGTACCAATGCAGCACTCGCAATATGTAGTAGCAGATTACTATGATGGGCATACCAAAATTCTAGTTTTTTGTATGGAAGAAGACAGAGCCTTCATTAATGATATTAAGGAAGTTTTTGGTGACTCGACTTTTAAATGCACTCCATATCCATTTGCTCAGGTGTTTATCATGCATGGTGAATTTGGTAGTACAAATATTACCACACATGTAAAGCCGTTACTGTATGCTTTACTCAGTAATAAAACCAATGAAACTTACAATATATTGTTTAGGTTAATAAAAAGTCAATTTCCGGATTGGAAACCTCAAATTTACCATTGTGATTATGAGCTTGCTGCGTTGAATGCCATTTTAGATGTGTTTGCTGATATAGATGTCATTGGTTGTTATTACCACTGGTCCCGTGCAATGCGGAGAAATGGCAAAAGTATATTTGGAGTCAGAAAAACAAAATCTGAAAACAGATTGATTGGATTGTGTTCGGCACTACCTCTGCTACCCCATGAATATCTTTTAAGCGGCTGGGAGTATAATTATACAGCAAGAATATAGTAGCACAAATGGTGATAAAATTAATAAATTTTTACGTTATGTTAAGAAACAATGGCTATCAAGGGGTGTATGTAAATTTCTTAGTGTTTTCGGAAAAAGACATCGCACAAATAATGTATGTGAATCTTGGCACAGCAAAATAAATAAATAATTAAATAAAAAAATACTAACATACTACGAATATTAAATGAAATAAAGATATTGACAAATTTTAAAAATAATACAAGAATCAAAACAAGGTCAAGAGTTGCAGTAGAAAATGATGATTGGATAAGACAAATACAAATGGAGTTAGTGGCGGGTGGTGCTACGGTTGGCTTAGTATTAGAAAAGTTACGATGATTTAATCACAAATCCACAGGATTAGAAGTTTCATTGAAGTTAAAAGAATTTAGGTTTCTATTTAAGACGTAATTTTTTGTTTGTTGTTTTATTTCATGTTGATAAATAATTTTAACGGTCATAAGTGTCATTTTGTGACCTAGGTACATGATTAAATAAAATTATTTCATTTCATTCGTTTATTTTTTTAAGTTAACTTGATTCTCCTTCACTTTTAGGCACATCTCTAGTTCAGTGGGTCTACCGAATTCGATTACCCGTGGTACCACTGGAATTCGCCGATTGAATAAATTTGAATTTTCTTCAGAGCGGTGGGACTACGGGGAAAAAAAATTCCCCGTGGACCCACCAGTGGGACGTTCCGGTGGGACCACGGGTAATAGGGGGTCTGGAATAACACATAGGCCCGGTAATAAGTTCCTACGAGAACGGCAACAAATTTTACGCGGGCGAAGCTACGGGCATCAGCTAGTTAAATATACAATCAAGTCCCTCTTGACATCTATGTAACTTTGATATAAAGTGAAAAGAAGTAGTCAACAGTCGTCCGTTAAAATTGGTATATTCATAAATTAGAGACAAATCAACATTTGTCACCCTCGATATTTTTAGGTACTTAGGGAACAATAGGTCGAAGGTCTGTGGTGGGTTCCCTCCTCTGTGAAGCATTTTTGGATAAACGTTGTTGATGACAACGGGTGCTAGGTAAACTTACTTATCGGTGTAGTAAGACAGACCAAGTGTTATTATTATAAACTGCGTAATAATGAAATGCCTATTTACTGTTTATATTAATAAACTTACTTGTGGTCTCATCAGTCGTGGACTTATATTCTGATTCACTATGGAATTCGTGTTTCGGATACTCCACCTGAATAAAGAACATGAAAAATAGCGATATGCCTATTATAAGTTGAGAAAAGATCTCACCTCCTGACATAGCTGAAGTGCTCTGTATTGCGGCAAAGTTAGCGTAGTCTTAATTATTAGTAAGTACCTATTCTGTTGAACCTAAATGATAATAATCATATATTTAACTATATGTTTTCTATACTAATATTACATAGAGGTCAGATAAGTTTTCACTATTTTAAAGTATACCTTTAAAGTCTATCACTATTAAAAAGCTACATTATGAGCGAGTAACGGGGATCGTAATATTTCACGGGCAAAACCGTGGGGCACAGCTAGTAGTTCATAAAACACTTTATTACTTATTAACCTTACCACAGGTATATCAGTAACTGAACACTTCTTCCAATTGAATCTATAGCAAACTAGAAGCGGAGTGACATTCTGTACTTTGATTGTTCTACTTTCAACACTTCCATTGAGAATACACTGAAAATCTACTCGTGGTGTTAAAACTAATATGTTTGGAAAATTGATTTGTCCTATTAATTTCACAGCATCCTGAAAGTACAATATAGTTAACCTTAAAGGCGTCATCTGAAAACCAGCGCTGCCTAACATTAACCTGTTAGTGCAGCAATAGCTGAGATGACGACCTTTTCGTGCACGCACATTGTACATTTTCTACAGTTTATTTTTTTTGTCTTTTTATTATTGTTTTTTGTGCGTGCCGAATAAAGCATTTTATTTATTTATTTATTTATTTAAAGTTTTATTTGCAAAATTAAACTTTCAAACTATAGCATTTTATACTAAAAGTAACCTATACCTAAACCTAGGCGAGGCCGCAGTGGCGGCCGTGGGTCTGTTAGGAGTCCTGGGACTGGGACATCCTTCCGAGGTCTTACTCCTAACCATAGACTGTTGGGCGTAACGTGAGGTTTTTTAATCGGTAGGAGTCCGGTTTAGCATCCATCCTTAACGTCCCGGAAGGATGTCCCAGGATTTCTGACAGTGCTTCGATTAGATTGGCCGTAGTCAAGAGCTAAAAGGCCTGGCAGGGCAATAGGTATCAAAATCAGGCACTAACCACAAGACACAATGTACCTACTTGTAATCATCATCAATCAATATAATAAAATCGTAACAGGTCGTTGTCTGTATATTGAAGAATTATAAGAAAAACATATATAGTGGGGCTTTATGAACGCAATGGAACCCAAAACAATGATTTTTAAAGTTTTTGTCTGTTTGTGCACGCTAATCTCAGCAACCGCTCAACCGATTGCAATGCGGTATTTTTTAATGCGTTGGGGTTTGTTTCAATTAACATTTAGTGTTTGTTTCATGTCAATCGGTTCGTAAATAAAAAGTTATATCAATCTAAAGGATCACACATAAAATGCAGCGTACGAAGTCGCGGGCAACAGCTAGTAGAATAAAATTTGATATTGATAGTTTATTTTTAGGATGAGTGTGGAAATTATGTAAGTTCTTACCTTATTTTTATGACCTTTGAATTTAATCCTCAAAACATCGCAGTATACTTTTGATTTCAAAGTAGTATGTTTTGTAGTATCAAAGAGGATCTGCAACTTCATAACATCGCGATCTTCTAAACGTTGTTCCACAGTATGCGTAAGATTGAATGCTAGTTTCATTTTATTAATATCTCGGAAAAAGTTTAAGGATCCTCTTCGTTGTGGTTCAACTGGCTTAGAAGTGAAGAAGTCAATGAATACTCGCGATTGATGAGGGCCGAGGGTTTTCAATAATTTTTCAAGGTCAATATCGGATTCCCTATACCGAATACAACAACACATGTTTTCTTCCTCTGGGGGTATTATGTACGTATCCTGTCGCTGTATTACCGCGAACGGTGGCTTCGTGCTTATGTCCAAATCCAGAGGCAGTTTTGAGACGTTTTTGATCGTGACGATATCTGTGATACATAATAAGAAGTATACTTAGGTCGGGTTAGTTCTATAATATTGCAAAACAATTCATATCTTCAGTTACCATAAAGTAGTTAGAATGAAAGCCGATTGACGCCCACTCATAGGTCTCCCTCAAGGATCAAACTATTCATTTTAGGGGAGGGTGGTTGTTTTGTGTATTTATTATTATGCAATATTGCGCATCGTGGTAATAATGAAACGCTTGTGGCCCCGCGGACTCAGTGTTCTGTAAACGATCACTGCAGTAAGCAACTTTCACTATGGCCGGTCCATGGATGGGTGACCATCCATGTTATCACTTTGTGACATTTATTTGAGCGTTTCCGTGCTTCGGAAGGCACGTTAAGCCGGTGGTCCCGGTTGCCAGTAAAATGGCAGTCGTTAAGCCAAGTTGAAGGCTTTATTTCAACAGCAGGCAGTCACAACCTGCGCCTGTCCATTTAAACACGGCAATACGGCTCACAACGTATTACGTGGGACAAATTATAAGCAGGTGAAATGTGGGTATATAATATGCCTCTGCCTACCCCTTCGGGGATAAAGGCGTGATGATGATGTGGTAATAATAATCCAGATCGCGATGGTCTGACCGGCTACTATATTTCAAGTTTATGGTATAAGTACTTCATTACACCTAGGAGATGAATTGAGATGTTGACAAAGTCATATTGAATTGTAACCAGTTTCATTTTCCTACGAAGCAGCCTAGCTGTGACTATGCCGTCTTACGTTGGTAGAGCTTAAAGTGCCATGAAATTTATACTAGGCTTTTAATAATATTGAATTTTAACTGGTTACCTGTTAGTTTGTAATGTTCACTATAGGGCCCGTAGTCGTATCTGAAATCCATTACCGTGGAAGACAGTTCTATCTTTGGGTCAACAAATTCTGCTACAATTTGGCATTCCAACAACAATTCCTTTTTATTTATCCCCTCCACACTCCCCACCAGATACCACATCTCCTTGATAGTCGTCACTTTGTGCGAAGTTCCAGTTATTAGTAAATCTAACTGTTCTCCTGCAGCCATTTTAAAAGATCGGGGTTCTAGATTGAAAAATCCTCTAGAAGTGATGAAAAAACAAAATCAGTACGAGTATATTTTTTTAGAAAGGAAAATTATAATAAAAGTTAGAACTGCTAGACTTTGACCTAACAATCCCTCTACGGCGTAGAGGGCCTACGACCTCGACACGTCTTCGGAACAGACGAGCAAATGTCGTAGAGTTTGTAGACTATATACCTATATTCAGAGAAAGAAGAATTCTAATAAAAGATAGAACTACTAGACTTTGACCTAACAATCCCTCTACGGCGTAGAGGGCCTACGACCTCGACACGTCTACGGAACAGACGATCAAATGTTGTAGACTGTAGAGGCTACGATACTCGTCGGTTTCGTCGATTTTTAAAAAAAGTCAAATGTTCGTTGCTCCTAGCAGACATCGTTTGTCTAATTTGTTAATTACTCGAACCTCTAGCTCCAAGATCAGAAGCACCAGGGAATCAGAAAACGATGAAGAGTTTTATAATGTAAAAGTGAAACGGCGAGTGCAAGTCCAGTCTATCTTTTGGATTTCACTCACCTGCTTCAAACATTGCTATTGTCTAATTTGTTAATTACTCGAACCTCTAGCTCCAAGATTGAAGTACTAGAAGCACCAGGGAATCAGAAAACGATGAAGAGTTTTATAATGTAAAAGTGAAACGGCGAGTGCAAGTCCAGTCTATCTTTTGGATTTCACTCACCTGCTTCAAACATTGCTAGCGACTCTTGAACTACATAACGGATATTTTCAACGTTAGCGAGATGCGATAAGAGAGAACACCTACAAAGCAGGCATCTAATGAAGAATTTTTAAGAATGTAGTAGGTATGTTTAATGATGAAAATGGAAAAAGCAAACGTAGGCTGATTGATTGATTAAATAATTAAAATTAATTAATGAATAAACGTACGGAGTTGGTTGTTTAGTCTTAGGAGCCTTGTAGTGTTCGCTCCACTCGAGGGCGTGCATCCTGGTTCCTCGATTTTCCATAATAACCTTGACGTTCAAGGGTATCTTGGTAAAATGTCTGCCAAGTTCAACCCTATCTCGGAGTTCGCCTACTATGATGCTTGTTCCTACACCAGTAGCAGATAGCGGCACAAACTGAAAATACATAAGACACTATCAAGCATTCTACTCGTGCGTAAGAGCAACATTATGTAATTGTAACTTTATGAACTGATGCGTAAAATTATAGGCGATATTTTTTTTATTTTTAAGACTACAGTGGTAGGCAACAAGTGGTCATAATAGCCTATGTACATTTCAACACCAGAGATGGTGCACTCAACCCGGCAAATATCATCTATGACCTCGTTTGTAGAACCTCATACTTTAGGAAAAATCAAAGATAATATAATAGTATTACATACAGATAGGCAACTTCCTGCCCCTCACTGACCAAGTTTCCCCACCCTCGCTAGTCTGTCATTATAGTTGACGGGTATTTTGAGGGAATATTTGCTTAGCCTTATTGTTCACACACACACATTCAAGTTCAGTACGAACATAGCGTGTTTTTAGTGTAGGTGTCAGAATTGAAAACGAACAATTTGTATGGAGTTCCCGCCCTGTGGAAAAACCAAGGCAGAGGCTTCATTCCACATTCTAAACGTACGCAGAAGGAAGCCTCTATCGGACCGTTTCGTGTACGAGCACCTAGGCCACATTACTATCATAATGTCAGAACTGTCAGAGTACAAACCTATTAAACATCTCACTAAACACATTTAGTACTTACAATATCTTTTACTTTCTCCAACTGTATAACAGCTTTATTTGTATAAGAGTTGGCATCGATTAAATATAACGTTAATATCAAATCTGTCTCAGATTCCGGCTCTATAATTCCTTCTGAGGGTGTTATTTGCCATCTCCCGTCTTTATAAAGCTAGAAAAAAATTTATAGTGTGCAACGTATTCTTTTTATTTATCCAAACTACAAGTAATATTATACAAAAAAATCTAATTCCAAACGGAAAACTCGTAACTACTCGTAAGTATTGTATATAAATTAATTGGTCAAAGTACTAACGACAAATGAAAATTATGTAATAAAATTAATGAGGAATTACATTTGCTAGCTTCTTCTTTAAAGAAAAAAAATCACTTGATTGAAAAGTTAACGAACGTTAAAGGCTTTCTACACAAATCTATATAGATCATAACAAATCTATTCTTACCAAACTCGCCTTATATTGGACTACTACAGGCGAATCGTTGCAGAGTGTCAAACATTTTTGTGAGGTAGTTAATAGTTTGACTTGCCCCCAGTGCAAAGCTATCGGCGTACACGTCACTATTGGACGAACGCCGCACCCGCTGATGTGGCATATCTCTATAGGTTTAGACAACCCAAATAGGTTTAACCTGTATGAAACAGTCAATATAACATAATACATAATTAGTCAAGTTTATTATTTCAAACATTTTTGAAGTGAAACTTCTTTATCGGCGTTGGAAAAAAATTTGCGTCACGTCACGTCACGTCACGATTTTTGGTTACGCGACATCTTTGTTCTGTTCCCCACCACGGTGGATTCGAATTAAGAGTACTTTATACAGGGATAGCATGTCATTTAACGGTTTTTGGACTTTTGGGCTTTTGGACTTTTGGACTTTTGGATGGGACATTGGTACTTTGGGTCTTTGGGACTTTGGAACTTTGAGACTTTGGGACTTTGGGACTTTGGGACTTTTGGACTTTTGGACATTTGGACTTTTGGACTATTGGACTTTTGGATGGGACCTTGGTACTTTGGGACTTTTGGACTTTTGGACTTTTGGACTTTTGGACTTTTGGACTTTTGGACTTTTGGACTTTTGGACTTTTGGACTTTTGGACTTTTGGACTTTTGGACTTTTGGACTTTTGGACTTTTGGACTTTTGGACTTTTGGACTTTTGGACTTTTGGACTTTTGGACTTTTGGACTTTTGGACTTTTGGACTTTTGGACTTTTGGACTTTTGGACTTTTGGACTTTTGGACTTTTGGACTTTTGGACTTTTGGACTTTTGGACTTTTGGACTTTTGGACTTTTGGACTTTTGGACTTTTGGACTTTTGGACTTTGGGACTTTGGGACTTTGGGACTTTGGGACTTTGGGACTTTGGGACTTTGGGACTTTGGGACTTTGGGACTTTGGGACTTTGGGACTTTGGGACTTTGGGACTTTGGGACTTTGGGACTTTGGGACTTTGGGACTTTGGGACTTTGGGACTTTGGGACTTTGGGACTTTGGGACTTTGGGACTTTGGGACTTTGGGACTTTGGGACTTTGGGACTTTGGGACTTTGGGACTTTGGGACTTTGGGACTTTGGGACTTTGGGACTTTGGGACTTTGGGACTTTGGGACTTTGGGACTTTGGGACTTTGGGACTTTGGGACTTTGGGACTTTGGGACTTTGGGACTTTGGGACTTTGGGACTTTGGTACTTTGGGACTTTGGGACTTTGGGACTTTGGGACTTTGGGACTTTGGGACTTTGGGACTTTGGGACTTTGGGACTTTGGGACTTTGGGACTTTGGGACTTTGGGACTTTGGGACTTTGGGACTTTGGGACTTTGGGACTTTGGGACTTTGGGACTTTGGGACTTTGGGACTTTGGGACTTTGGGACTTTGGGACTTTGGGACTTTGGGACTTTGGGACTTTGGGACTTTGGGACTTTGGGACTTTGGGACTTTGGGACTTTGGTACTTTCGAACTTTGGGACTTTGGGACTTTGGGACTTTGGGACTTTGGTACTTTGGTACTTTGGGACTTTGGGACTTTGGGACTTTGGTACTTTGGGACTTTGGGACTTTGGGACTTTGGGACTTTGGGACTTTGGGACTTTGGGACTTTGGTACTTTGGTACTTTGGGACTTTGGGACTTTGGGACTTTGGTACTTTGGGACTTTGGGACTTTGGGACTTTGGGACTTTTGGACTTTTGGACTTTTGGACTTTTGGACTTTTGGACTTTTGGACTTTTGGACTTTTGGACTTTTTGACTTAATTTAAGGTGAGGTGAAAATTAAGTTTATGAAGAAGTTTCACTTCTTACGTGTGTACACTAAGTACACGCAATTTATTCTTTTTACGTCGTCTAGCCGTGCCCCACAGCCTTTCCCGTTACTTACACAGATAAACTTTAACCCCGCATTTTAACCCTACGAATTTGGAAAACCCTTTATTTAGCCAGTTCGATTTATACGCTCAGTTTGATGCAATACTTATCACGATTGAATCATTGATATTTGTAAAAGCTTAGACTTTTTTACTATATTCTCATCGCACATAGATGTTATCATTATTCGTGCTTAACATCTTAAATTTAAAATTCTCGTGTCACAATGTTCGTTCCCGTACTCCTCCGAAACGGCTTGACCGATTCTCATGAAATTTTGTGAGCATATTGAGTAGGTCTGAGAATCGGCCAACATCTATTTTTCATACCCCTAAGTGACCGGGAATAACATTCCACGCGGGCGGAGCCGCGGGCATCAGCTAGTTTTCTATAAACATCAGTAATGCTACTGCAACATCAGTAAGTTACCACAAAACATACCTCATAGAATACTCCTGCAAGCCCAGAACGTTAGTTTGAATGCTTATTGGGAAACATATTGTACTGTCAGGTTCTATGTAACCTTCCTTTACAGGAGTGTGGACTTGCAAACAACCTTCTTCCTAAAACACAAAACTAATGAACATAATCTTGGTCGGTACCTACTCGTAGCTTAAAACAGAAAAGGATTTATGTTTGGGCTATCAGATCTTAATAATAAAAATGAATTGCTGTTCGTTCATCTCGCTAAAACTCTAGAATGTTAGAACAGATTTGACTTATTTCGGTTTTCAGATGTTTGTGCGAGAGGAAGGTTCAAAAATTGAGAAAAGTTTCATGTTTCTGAAACGGTACGAATAACGGCGGGTCATTACTCTGTCCTGTGTTAATATAATTATTATTACTCCATTTTATACGATTCCTATTTCATTGGTTGGGACACTCACGCACACACCGTAATGCTTCCTCTACATTACTCGCGAAGTTGAACGAATTCGTCGGCGAAGTGGCCCGAGTCAAAGAAAATTTTGAACGAAGTAGGCCGAGGTGCCCCTCTACACTATCGTACTCGTCCAACTTCGTTCAACTTCGCGAGTAATGTGGAGGAAGCATAATAATTCAAACTAGCTGTTGCCCGCGACTTCGTACGCGTGAAAATTATGTTATAATGGCAAAAAAAATGAATCAAATCTATTCAGTACTTTTCGAGATCCTTCCGGACAAAGCAAACAGATAGACAATTTTTTTTAACTTTATTTTTGGCTTCGGTATCTTATGTTGAACACCCAGCGAGTATTTTTTTAATATTTCCAATGTACAGTTTTGACTTTTCTATTATTTTATTATATGTATAGATTTATTCTTCTTATCTACTCTGATACTATAATACAAAGATTATAAAATTGAAATCAATACTCTTATGACAAACATTACGCACAGGCCAAAAAATAGTAGTTTATGACACTGTTGCATAATAAGGGTTAACGAGTGTTATAAGACCAAGTTGTGAACAGTGTCATACACTACTTTATCTACTCTCATACTTTAATACCTGATTTCATTTTGTGATATATAGTTGCTCCTTGATTTCGCCGGCAACAGGTTCATGGTCATGTTTGACGCAGTTTCCAGAATGTCTGGTGGTGTACAATTACCACCATCCTCGCTGACAAGTTTTAACACAAAAACTAATTTATTTTACAAACAAAACCAAACTTTGTTTAATTTAAATGTATAATGTTGGCGCCAAGGCGCAAACATCGATTGGGCATGCGTGTTTCTTTTTTTTAGGCTGCGGAGGCACTACTTTTTTTTAAAGTAGAGGTTCAAACTTTTTTTTCCAGCTGGAGGTTGTATAGGTGTATCGTAATGATTAAAAAGTTATATTATGATATAGGTGCCCATACAACACCTGTATCGTAATAAATCTTTTTTTTTGGCCTGTGCGTAATGTTTGTCATAAGAGTATTGATTTCAATTTTATAATCTTTGTATTATAGTATCAGAGTAGATAATAGTAGTTTATGACACTGTTGCATAATGAGGGTTCTTATAACACGAGTGTGTTTTAAAAAAACGAGCCGTAGGCGAGTTTTTTTATAGTATCACACGAGTGTTATAAGACCAAGTTATGTACAGTGTCATACACTACTTTATCTACTCTCATACTATAATACCTGATTTCATTTTGTTGTGATATACCTATAGTTGCTCCTTGATTTCGCCGGTAACAGGTTCATGGTCATGTTTGACGCAGTTTCCAGAATGTCTGGTGGTGTACAATTACCACCATCCTCGCTTTAAGACATGTTTTTACACAAAAACTAATTTATTTTACAAACAAAACCAAACTTTGTTTAATTTAAATGTAAAATGTTGGCGCCAAGGCGCAAACATCGATTGCGCATGCGTGTTTCTTTTTTTTTTTAGGCTGCGGAGACCATAGATTTAGGATTTTTCGCTACTCTGGAGACACAATTTTTTTTTAAAGTAGAGGTTCAAACTTCTTTTTCAGCTGGAGATTGTTTATGGTGTATCGTAATGATTAAAAAGTTTTATTATGATATAGGTGTCCATACAAGACCTGTATCGTAATAAAACTTTTTTTTGGCCTGTGCGTAATGTTTGTCATAATAGTATTGATTTCAATTTTATAATCTTTGTATTATAGTATCAGAGTAGATAAAAATTATTACGATACAGGTCTTGTATGGAAACCTATATCATAATAAAACTGTGAAGGTATAGTTATAGATCTATATAACCTCTGTGTGTAATAATATATAAAGATGTTCATTGTAATAAATGAGATAGTATTCAGCAGACAGTCGTTTGATTAGTATCCCGACACCCAACCTTATATGGCGACCCTGCCATGCCATGTCTTAGGTTTCGGATTGCATTCGGTCGAAGTGCCTACTAAGACAATGTGTAACTTAAAGTATTTTGTGCCGCCGCGCGTGTATATAGAACCGAAAGTGAAGTTACTTCCATAAATTAAAATGTGCAATTCAAATTCAAAACCCCAAGATCTTACCATTAACCAAAATGGTATTGGTGCAACAAATGGAGCTACTACGGATCAGCTGCAATTCCACCTATCCACTATAAGCATTGTTATGGTGATTCTTCTTGGACTGTGCCTGTTGTTCGGCGCCTACTTCGTGTTGCGATGCTACAAAAAATGTCACCATGGATGGATCAATGACCAATAAGTTCGTGACAATCTGAGGAGGTCATTTGCTCGACGCAGAGATACTTCAGCTGTATATGATGATACTCTACGTCTGAAGGAGGACAGAAAATTAATTCGTCAAATTGTGATAAACACTAAAAAAATTATGTGATTGTGTGTACCTATCTAATAACAAAGAAGAACGGAAAGTCATTAAGGTCAAACGAAGAAACAAGGTCATTAAGTGGTGTAACTGGGTAATTTTAATTTTCATACTTACTCGTATTTTAATGAACTTTTAATATAAAATTTTATTTTATGTTTTCGTTACTTTAAAGGAATTGTATTGTAGTTATAATGGAATATTATGGCCCAAGAGCTCAAGAATATACTAGATACATTGAAATTAAATAAACAAAACTTGATCAAATTGAATTATGATCGTAGGACACCAGAGTTGTTACAGGAAAGGTTAAATAAAGCAAAAAGTGTCTATAATCAGTATGCTACTTTAAAATTTTGATGAGAAATTTTGCAGCAGTAATTTATTAATAATTCAAGAGTATAGGGATAAAATTAATGAATTATATTTAGATATTAAGCAATTTTGTACTAAGACTCACATAAAAGCCTCAAATAGTAAAATAGTAGAGTCAAAGTCATTTACAAAAATGGAGTTTAACTTAAAAACGGCCTTGAGTTTGTTACCAGTCATGGACGACAAAGAATCGACTACTAGACGACTAATAGACGGCCTTGATTACTATAGTTCCATGTTAGAAAACGATACATGTAAGTTCAATTTAATTAATTTTATATTAAAGAGCAGACTGTCACAAGTAGCGAAGTTAAAACTTTCGTCTAATTATACCTCTATTGACGCGTTATTGACAGATATGCGAGCGATTCTTTTACCGAAGAAAAGCGCAGTTGCTTTGCAAAACAAATTGCAGACTTTGCGACAGGAGCAGAAGTCTATTGATGACTATGGCAAAGAGCTGACGGAACTGTTTATAGATTTAACTATTGCCCAAGCTGGAGGCAAGTCCGAATCTCTCAATATTTTACGCCATTTAAATGAAAATCAGGCGATTAAGCGTTTTGCTGATGGTTTGCGTAATAGGCGACTTAGCACTATAATAGCCGCCCGTAATTTTGAAAGTTTAAAGGATGCTATACAAGCTGCGTTGGACGAAGAAATTGCTCCGCCATTGCAATCGGAGAATAATCTATTATCTATGGTCAAAAATAACCGAAATAAGTTTTCAGGTACTTTTTATAGGGGTTTTTTAAGGTCTGGGACATTCAACCGACCAAATCGAGGTGTTCCTTTTAATAATAATACCTTTAGCTACAATAATCGTGGTAGTCCAGGTCACCGAGGTGGTGGTGCCTATCAGAATTCAGCCAATCGTGGGAGATCGACGTGGTACCGAGGTAAGTAGCCTAATTTTAATAATAGGTCTAATAATTTTAGAGATCATCAAAATACGCGCCATAATGCAAACATCCGTGTTGTAGAGGAGGAACCCAGGGAGAATAAGAATTAAAAATTTTTCGTGAACAACAAAACTAATGGTTATATTTGTTCAACAGACAATACTTGTAATATACAGTTATATGTTGGTACCTATAATTACTCATTCTTAGTTGACACGGGAGCTTCAATAAGCGCTATTAAGTATAAACATATCAGTGCCTTAAACATACCGATCCATAAAGAAAACATTAAGATAAGCGGAATCGGAGGCACAGTAACTGCAATCGGATATGTTTATATATCGCTTAGCAACACTTGTAACTTAGCTGGAGAAACATTAGATCATAAGTTTTATGTTTTTAATTCCTTACCATGTAAGGCGCATGCTATTTTAGGACATGACTTTCTGGCAAAATATAACGCTGTTTTGAATCTTAATTGTTTAACATTGACTTTACAGAAAAACCTGCATAATAATATTATTTTGCCATTGCAAAATAGTAGTACCAATAACAATTGTTTGACCTTACCGCCAAGATCTGAGTCTTTACATTATATTCAAACTACCTTTACAGAAGAATGTCTAGTCTGTTCATCAGAATTACGCGAAGGAATTTTCATAGCTAGTTCTTTGGCAAAACCAATAAACGGTATGATACCTATTTTAATCTTAAATACAAGCGAAAATACAGTTCAGCTTCAAGATTTTACACCAAAACTAGAGAGAAGTTGCGAGTACGACATATGTAGTTGTAATAAATGTGAAAATATAAATGCGGATCGAGTGAAACAGTTATTAAGGTCATTAAGTTTGAAACATTTGAATGATGAAGAACAATTAACAATTGAAAGTATTTGTGCAAAATTTTCGGATATATTTTTATTGCCAGGAGATAAATTGACAACACAAAAATTTACAGCCACCACATCAATTTAAAAAATTATATTCAACCAATTTATAGTAAACCTTACCGAATACCGTACTCACAGAAATCAGAGGTAACTAAACAAATAAATGATATGCTAAATCAGGGTATAATAGAACCATGTCATAGTGAGTGGTCTAGCCCAATTTTAATCGTTCCTAAAAAAGTAGATAATTCAGGCAATAAGAAGTGGCGATTAGTAATTGATTATAGAAAACTAAATAATGATAAATTTCCTCTTCCAAATATAACCGAGATTTTAAATTCGCTTTCAGGATCTGTATACTTTTCTACCCTTGACCTTTCTAGTGGATATTATCAATGTGACCTTGATAAGGATAGTCGCAAATATACGGCATTTTCATCGGGGCAGTTTAAAATTTCGGATAGTAAAAATGAAAATAAAAATTGCATTACTTCCGCTTCGTCACAATACCAGATGACTAGGATGCCCGTAGGCTTGAAGACGAGCCCGAATTCTTTTTCAAGGATGATGTCAGTTGCAATGTCGGGCTTGACATTTGAAAAATGTCTTGTATAGTTAGATGATCTTGTAGTTTTTGGAAATTCATTACAACATCATAACAAAAACCTAATAGATGTTTTTAATAGATTGCGACAAGTAAATTTAAAATTAAACCCTCATAAATGTAATTTTCTGAAAAAAGATATTTTGTATTTAGGCCACGTAATTTCGGGTGAAGGAGTATTGCCCGACCCTGAAAAAATTCGTGCATTAAGCGAATGGCCGGTTCCAAATAACGTAGAGGAAGTAGTAAGATTTGTTGCCTTTTCGAATTATTATAGAAAGTTCATAAAAAATTTCGCTGCCATAGCCCATCCCCTTACTCAATTAACGAAGAAAAATACGCCCTTTATTTGGGATTCTAGGTGTCAAACTGCATTTTCTACATTGAAATCTATTATATCATCCCCTCCAATTTTACAATATCCGGACTTCTCCGAAAACAATAAATTTGTACTGCAAACTGACGCTTCGAAATATTCACTAGGTGCAGTTTTGTGTAATTTAAATAACAAACCTATAGCTTTCGCAAGCAGGAATCAAAACAAAGCCGAGGTTAACTATCCCACCATCGAAAAAGAGTTATTGGCGATTGTGTGGGCTGTAAAACATTTCCGCCCTTATTTATACGGCAGAAATTTTATAATTGAAACTGATCATAAACCACTTATTTATTTGTTTGGGATGAGAGATCCATCAAGCCGCCTTATGAAATTTAGACTTTTACTCGAGGAGTATAATTTTGAAATTCAATACATAAAGGGATCTGACAATGTAGCTGCCGATGCAATGTCACGAATGCCTACTATAACATTAACTGAATTGAAAAATATGCATGAAGTTTTAATTACGGTTATGACGCGAGCTCAACGAAAGAAGTTGCTTGATTCTCAGAGTTCTCCGAGTGCTATGGTTCCTACCAACGATCGGCCTGCGCAACCGAAAGTTGTAGAAATTCATAGTAAACCGAAAATTTCTGTAGAATTGCAATTTATCGATCTTAATAAGTTGAATAAACTACGTAGTTCCAACGAAATAGACTTAGAGAATAATGTGTTCTGTTACTCGTCAGCGAAAATGACGTTGTATATAAATCCAGTATCTCAATCACAACTGACGTCAACCGCTTTTGTGAGAGAGCTGAGATATTTTTGTAATAAAATTAACGTGCACGAATTAATTTTTATACGAAATAAAATATATGATGATTTTATAAAAAAGGTAGTGTTAGAAATAAAAAACTACACAAATTGGTCCGGACCCCGTTTATGTATTTTAAATAATATTAGAAGAATAACTGATAAAGACGACCAAAGGGTAATATTGAATGATTTTCATCTTTTACCATCTAGTGGCCACGCTGGTATAAGACGAATGTATAAAAATATCAGAAAATATTACTTTTGGCCTGGTCTTGAAAAGGATGTGACAAATTTTATAAAAAAGTGTAACAAATGTCAAAGACATAAACATAATTCCCATTATATTAAAGAGCCTTTGGTTATTACAACCACAGCCAAATCGGCGATGGAAAAGGTCTTTCTAGATGTTGTAGGTCCCTTAGATAGAGACGATTATAATTATTCTTATATTTTAACTATACAATGTGAACTTAGTAAGTATGTTGAAGCATTACCTTTGAAAACTAAATGTTCTCTAGAAATAGCTAAAACTTTTGTAAATTACTTTATTCTAAGATACGGAATTCCTGACAGAATCGCGACTGACAGGGGTTCTGAATTTTTATCATCAGTTTTTAAAGAAACGTGTAAACTTCTAGAAATATCTACTTTACAATCTACTGCCTACCATCATCAATAGGGTCCTTGGAAAATACTCATAAACATTTAGGTAATTTTTTAAGGATTCAAACCGATAACCATCCGGGGTCATGGAGTACATGGCTACCCTTTTGGTGTTTTACTTACAACACATCTGTGCATGATTCCACTAAATATACACCCTTTGAATTATTATACGGTAAAATATGCAACATCCCATCTAATTTAAGTCAGAATAAAATAGATCCACTTTATAATCATGACGATTATCCCTTAGAATTAAAATATAGACTACAAACATCTCAAAAAGAGGCTAATCAGAATTTATTACACAGTACATATCATAGAAAACAAAAGTACGACTGTAACTGTAACCCTATAACATATAGACAAAATGACTTGGTACTTGTGAAAAATGAGACTGGAAACAAACTCCAAAGTATTTATAACGGCCCGTATCTTGTGATTAAAGATGTATAACCAAATGTAGAGATACTAAAAATGGTAAATTAGACTTAGTCCATAAGAATAGAACAAAATTATATTGTTCTTAGTTTTATTTTTATGTAATTTCAGATTTTTTTTATATTGTTTTACAAAATGTACCTTTTATTTTTTTTTACATTCTTTACTATATGTGCTTGTATTGTAAGTAAATAGATACATATACTTAAACAATTTTTATTTTTGGAAAAATGTATTGGTTTTAGGATTTATTACGCAATGTTAAAATGTTGGTAACTTAGCAATTAAATAATAATAATTGTTATCATTATTATTTAATTTCTTTTCGGGGAAGGTGTGAAGGTATAGTTATATATCTATATAACCTCTGTGTGTAATAATATATAAAGATGTTCATTGTAATAAATGAGATAGTATTCAGCAGACAGTCGTTTGATTAGTATCCCGACACCCAACCTTATAAAACTTTTTAATCATAACGATACACCTATACAATCTCCAGCTGGAAAAATAAGTTTGAACCTCTACTTTAAAAAAAGGTAGTGCCTCCGAAGCCTGAAAAAATAGAAACACGTATGCGCAATCGATATTTGCGTCTTGGCGCCAACATTTTACATTTAAATTAAACAAAGTTTGGTTTTGTTTGTAAAATAAATTAGTTTTTGTGTAAAACATGTCTTAAAGCGAGGATAGTGGTAATTGTACACCACCAGACATTCTGGAAACTGCGTCAAATATGACCATGAACCTGTTACCGGCGAAATCAAGGAGCAACTATATATCAGAAAATGAAATCAGGTTAGTATGAGCGTAGATAAAGTAGTGTATGAAACTGTACATAACTTGGTCTTATAACACTCGTGTTATAAGAACCCTTATTATGCAACAGTGTCATAAACTACTATTAAAACATCGTTAGATACACACATTTACAAAAGCATAGGTACATTTGTTTCGGTCGTATGTATACAGATACATATTGTTGACATATCCACTTTTTGAGCACAGATCAAGAGTTTCGTAACACGCTCACATTTCGCCAGGCATATCTTTAATCCCACGTAATTGCCATCAACCGGGAACTTCTTGAGTTATAAATATGACTCCCGTCTATAAATACTTATGCGTCTTATCGGATTGTAAATAGCCCTGTCCCTTGTTACCTAATCGTCTCTACGCTGTCCAAATAATCACAAGTTTTTAAAATGTACTGTGACTAAAGTCAACTTCCCCTGGTACCTAGGACTTGAACCTTCGCCATTCATCTTTTGTTTCAAGCACGGTGTATCTGTTTCATTATATCAAGATTAAAATTAATTGTTTTTATCTTGTCTATCTCATTGATGTAGTGCTAGCAAAGTCATAATAGGTACTTTAGTGGTGGTTAATAAATAGAACAGACACAACTACAGTCACCCGTAAAAAGCAATATTATTCTTACAAAGAAAGCAAATGGTTCTCTAAATAACAGGAAGCAATTATTATACCTCATCATCTTGTAATGTAAAATATCCTTTAAGTTCGTTAGATGTTACAACAACCTCAGCCTCATATGCAAAGTCTAAGAAACAAGCGCGCATTTTAATCTCAGGAGCTACAGATATCTCTGGCACTAACGCGTTGTAGATAACGGGAAGAATGATCGGAGGGCTGTCTGACTTCTCTAATTCTAGTTCGAGTGACGTCTGATTGGCTCTGATCAGGTTGGCTATTAGCGTGACCTGTTGAAGATAAATAATTCAAATTAAAAATGAATTCCTGCAGCTCTTTATTAATAAATTATAGTGAAGTCTCTACACAATAAACTGAGAAGACGATAAGGACACTAAATGGGATGAGCACGTCTCCTCTCCCGTAAAGAAACTACAAAGGAAGAAAGTGATGTTTTATTTCCTTAAAATATTACGGAAATCGAAAACTTTATACCCTACTATAAAAAAATTGCATAAAAAGATAAACGTAAAATTTTAGTCTTGTCCACTGTAGGGCGTATGCTTATCCCAATTTTTAAGTTCAAACGCGATACTGAAATTAAACGTTCATGATGAAAATTAAAATTATTTCTCTGATTATTTAGCTTCCTGTTTACTATCTCAACATTTCTTAATCCAATGTCTCGGCCAGTCTCGCTAGGTATAGAAAATTGGCCACTATTCTTTTTAATAGAACTAGTGGAAACAAATCCTTTCTTTTTAATATACCTAATAATACGTATACGTTCATTGCCTTTTACCTTTATGGTCTGCCTTGACTGCGGTTCTATATCAACTTTACATGGTTCTACATTAAATTCTCTAGGCCACTGTGGAACTTTTGGTTTGGGGTTTTCTGCAACTGCATAATCTTGTAGCGTGATGCTACTTATTTCCGGGCCATCTGATGATATTTTCACTGATCCAACTATGCTGACTACAGATTCATTGATGACCTCCACTTCTAATGTATTGGGAACTCCTGTTTAGAAAGATAATTACTTACATACTTAAGATTTTTCTCCATTATCTAATTGCTTTTATCACAAAATCCAAGCTGAATTAGATTTTGATGTTCTAATCAATGTCTACCTCAACTAGAAAATAGGTAGATATTGCAAACTTACCAACACTAACAGTTCCAAAATCTAAACATGGAACGCTAAAACTCAACGATGGATAAATAACTTCTCCTCTGTAAAAAAATTAAGTATTTTATTAATACACACGTCATTTAGGAGTTGGAAAGTCATTCAATGACAAAAATAATCAATTCAATATAGTCTCTTTTAAGCGACTCTGACTGGGAAGACATGAAAATGAGGAAATACCTAAGAGCTATGCTATCCTAAGCTAATCAGCTAGTTTTAATCAGTTTCACTTTGACATGCGAACCTTGAGGTGACTTCTAGCCCCTAAGCTTTTATATCGAAGCTCGGGCTCTGATTTCATTCTCGGTTAGTTTAGAATTTTATTGAAGTGACTTCAAAAGAAATGCTTGTATCAGAACTTCGTCCACTTGCTTTTATAACTATTGCTATCTCCGGTCGATGAAATACTTTTGGGAAAGTTCTATAAACTTTGGCATAATGTACTCAAGACCCGATCCTTTAATGGCACTTACACTAGCACCTCAAATTATCCGTCGCTCTACCTACTAAGTACTTCTGCAGTTAGCATGGATTGAATCCAGTTTCGAAGATCCTGATGAGAACCTTTATTGAATTCAGTTCTTTCAATGGCCTTCTGTGCTTTTTGCTTTTTGCGTCAACTCGCCAATGTCCCGTAAGAACCTTTACATCTCTACCTGTTGTACGCTACAGTGGCCTGTAGCCTACAACTGGTAAAGTTCCACCAATTTTTTAATACGAAAATAGTGACAGCTTACTTTAGATATAGTTTTAACACGACATCTGTATCCCTTATTGTAAAGTTAATCTCTTCAAAGAACGGCCCTTGATTGGAGTTACAAAAAGATATCACAAACAACTCCTTATCTCCTGGTCTCAAACAATGCAATTCCGGAGTACATGATATTAAACTACCAAAAAGAGTAGGTACTTCCTTGTAAACAATTACCCCATTTATATGTCCTGAAACAACTAGATGTTAAACTGATAGTAAAAGAAAATCTAATGTGGATAACTTACAAGCCAGCGATAAAGTATTATGGACCGTTTGATTTACTGGCAGTGCATTTGTGCATCATGCAGTATATTAATATTTTCTGTTAAATATTGAAATCAAATCAGTATCAATGTTTTATCTTCTCGTTCCCATCCCATCACAGTTGCATCCTAAGATGAAAACTGATACTCAGCATCCTCCACTTTACATTTTTATTTCATTACTAGCAAATACGCATAGGTACCCGCGGTGACACTGCTCACATAATGAAGATTTCCCATTAGCGTTTCCTATGGTCTATGTGTAATCCAGGGTGTCAAATGTATTTATATCTACCAAATTCACTCAAATTAATTCAGGGATACCTACTGGCGAATATTTTCTTAAATTCTCTGTTTCTTTCCTTACCTTTATTAATTGCAACAACTTCATAATTATAAGGTTTGTTGATATATACACAGTCCATATCTAGAGTTTCAATGTTCAGTTGTATAGACGGAGGAATAGATATCCCAACTATAGTCAAAGGTACACGGTCGAACACACCATCCATGTCTAAGTAAGCAGTTGCCTGAAATTCCCCTATTTCTTTGGGACAAAATGTGATCGTCAATTCTGTGGCTTTATTGGGCCATAAGTTGCCTTTCTGTAAGATAAAATATATACGAGGATCATTATTTTATAAAAAAACTTTTTAACGGGTTCGTACCCTTAGCCCCTTTTCACACGTACCGGTTGCCGGGTAGCCGGTGCCGGGTACCCGGCGGCGAGTGTATGGCATTACCGGGCAAATCACGCCGGTACGTGTAAAAGCTATAGTACATGGCCATACACTTCGCCGCCTGCCGGATACCCGGCAACCGGTACGTGTGAAAAGGGGCTTAGTGCCTTTTCACACGTACCGGTTACCGGGTACCCGGCGGGTGGCGAATGCAAGCGGTTGCTGGGCAAATCACGCCGGTACGTGTGAAAGCTATAGTACATTGCCATACACTTCGGCCGCCGGCTTCCCGGCACCGGCTACCCGGCAACCGGTACGTGTGAAAAGGCACTTTTATTTGCCAGCTGCGGTACACCCGGTGTCGTCTGTCTAACGATCATCTCCCCAAAAATGTTCTCCTATTGCAATTAATCTTATTTAACGTACCTTTGAGTTGGTGCGGTATCACAATATGTGCTTACATACCAATTCCTTTCTCCATTTTGCTTCCTGTAAAATCTCGAAAACCTATCGGGAGAATAGGCTTCAAGTTTCCCATATGGTTTGTATTGACTCTAAACTAATCTTGACAACGCTATAACTTCAAAAATACATACTTAGGTTTGGGTATAATAAGGGTATAGGTAGGCATCGAATTAATTTATACTTACCGGAGGTGTTACTGAAAAATGCATATTTTGAAAGAGCAGTGATTCATCAGCTACAAGAGATCGTATTTCATCGAAAAATATTCTTGTATATACGCGCTCATGTTCGTCGCTGCTCAGCACGTCGTAATAGACCAGTTTCTCACTCTTAGTAGACTCACTTTCCTTGACGTTGTAAAATATTTTGGCAAGTTTCAACTTGTCACGGAAATCTGAAAAATTATCCAGGAAGGAAAGCTCTACATTTACTAAAGTTGGGAGTTGAAAGAATCCCTATGTCCAGCAATGAACTGCGATTTTTGATGAATATAGTGCGTGATATATGTAGAAATATAGTGGAAGTACCTCAATGTCTCTGTAGGGTTTCGATGGGTTGTGGTGAATAAGTACTCTAAGACTTTATGTATACAATTTATAATTGTAGTCTGGTTACTGGTACCAGTTACACTAAACAAGATAAAATACTGTACGATATATAAAAGGACGTCCCTACATCTCTTTGTAAATGTGGAATGTTTTAGCTTGTTCAGTAATCATAAAAAATAATTATGGACTGTCTGTTTCCACTAATCTCCAACCTATTACTCGTGGGAGCTGAAGTAACTTAGACTGATATGAAATGAAAATAATAATAATCATAATTAGGAACGCCAATACATAAGATAAATGTTATAGCATGAATGAACCCCCGGGTATTGGTAATAGTAGATGTATTAAAATGTTTATTTGATCGAAGATTAAAACAATACTATTGTAAGTCTTACCAAACATTACTTACCGTCATAAATACATTCGTTTTTCATACACATATAAGTAAGTAGATGTTCAGATTTATTGGTTATTTTAAAAACTTGCTGTCTCATCATAGTGTTGTAGGTGTCGAAAAATCTGACCGTCTCCTTTTCTAGCTCAACTCTTACAATATGTGTAGTTCCCGACAAACTGATCCGAAAATGTTCTCCTGTCAAGATTTTGAGATAAGAGTAAGTGCCTTTTCAGGTTGTATACTACCGGCGTAATTTGCCTGGCAACCGCTTGCATTCGCCGCCGGGTACCCAGCACCGGCTACCCGGCAACCGGTACGTGTTAAAAGGCACTAAGGGTTTAATTATGAAATAAGAAAGACAGCTTGTCACCTCGCCTATACTCAGAAAATAACAGAAAATCTGTGAAATGAAAAATTCCCTTGCGACGGGGACTTTTTTTTTTGTTTACCAGAGGGAAAATCCTTATGGATGTTATGCCGGTCTCCTACCGACTAAAAAACCTCACGCAATGCCCAACAGCCCGATAGGTTGGGAGCCCCGGGTAAGCCCTCGGAAGGATGTCCCAGGACTTGCGACAGGGAATAAGAGACATATTTTTTGATGTACAATAAAGAGATAAATCAATCAATCACAGAGATCTAAAACTAGGCAACTACTTAGAGGCACTTAGTTATGTAGTTCCTTCTAATGAAATATCTCTCTGAGTCTCTTTTCGGTAAAAGTAAAGTTGTACAAGCAAATTATCTCAAAAAGTGATTTGAAAAGTTTAACTCAGAGGGTGTCATAAAATATCAGAAGTTGTCATGTCATGGTGTACTAATTCTCTACAAAGGTCAAATGAACATCGGTTGGGAACCGTTGCGTAGATGTACAGCTCTGCGGGCAGTTTATATTTTCTGATGCGTAACCTTTGTACAAAAACTCTCTTGGCCGGACTGACTTTCAAAAAAGAAAAAAATTAAAAATACTTTACCTGTTTCAAAAATAGCTGTTAACACCCCTTCAACTTGCCCCAAATTCATAGTCTTGCATTTCACTTTAATATCATAACATTCGTTTGGCCTCAAAGTAATAGATTTTGGTTCAACATAAAATGGACTGTGAAATACATGGATATTTTTAATACATAATGTAGATTGACAACATTAGGTAGATACAATGTAAGTGAACCTGGCATTGGCAAACTTTTTGACTGCCTCTGTGGCGTAGTTGGTAGTGATACCGCCTGCCGGTATATGGGTTAAATTCCTAGTCGGGCCAAACATTTGTGTGATTCACAAATGTTTGTTTCGGTTAGATTTGTTTTCTATGTACAATATGTACCTATGTATTTACAAATATTTATGTATGTATATAAGTCGTCTAGATCCCAAAGCACAAGCTTATATTAGTTTAATTTGGGCTAGATGATGTTGTGTCGTTGTTCCACAAATATTCATTTATCTATTATTTATTTTAACCTACCATTTAGTGACCAATGTACAGCCAGCTGAAATAATTCCAACATTCCGAACTAAAACAGAAACGAACTTCTCCACTTTTAATGGGGTGCGAGGGATTTCAACTTTATCAGGAAAATCGAATATAGGTCTTGGCCCCATAGCTGAAACAAATCATTCTAGTCAAACACATAAAATCAGCGACGAATTTAACTACGAAGCAGTAAACCTAATTCTAACTGTAGTTACTATGTAACTATGTTGTAAGAACGTTCTTCCTACCATGAGGTTGACGGATAGAATTTCATATTTGTGCAGCGGACTTCACGCGGTTTCCTCGCATAGTTCCCGAGGGAATACGGGAATAAAATATAGCCTATGTCACCTGGGGATAGTTTATCTCCCCAGCAGCATAAGAATTTTTGAAATCGGTGTAGTAGTTTCGGTGCCTTGCCTATTCAATGCAAACAAACAAACAGTCAAATCTTTTCTATTTTAAAATATTAGCATAGACCCACTTTTACTGACAACTTTTCTCGGTAGATGTAGAGATTTCTCATATTCCTCACATCAAAATATTTTCCCTTTGATGAACTCTTTTGTTTCATTATAATTTGTTGAGTGAATTTCTAAAGCGGCACTGTTTATGACTCTACTAAATCTGTTTAGGTAGATGATAGAGTAGGTAGGTACAGCAGATTTATTAAATCCGAGCTTTTAATGCATAGGTCATAGAGTCGGTTATTCAGTATCCCTGGGTGTGTTTGCATAAGCAAGTGTCTTGCGCTTACGGAATAATTGAAGTATCTTACCAATCAAGGGTAAATTATATTGGTCAACATCGGTATAGAATGTAACTCGATGAGTGTAGTCCTCATACTGATCTGGCGTAAACGTGACAGAGAACGTTATGCTGATGCCCGGTGCCAATCTTGATAACAACTGCCCGCTGCAAATCTTGATTGAGAAGTATGAAGATTCTTTGCACACCATGTTAATAAAAGTGGGGGCCTAGAAAAATATTAACGTTCTAATGGTATGTGGGTGAACATACGATCAGTATTGTTATAATTGTTATGTGTAAGTTCCATGGTGACACAGTCGATCGCTTTTGTAGTGGTGTACAAGAATACGATTTACGCCCACAACATACGGCAAACAAAGCTAGCATAGCAAACATGCTATGTCTACTCCCCTCATACTAGTCTCGTTGCTCTATGTGGGTGTATAAATAGGCAGCCTAGCCAACTCAAATCAAATAATGTATACTAATGTAATTCACTAAGTTGCTTTTTCGTTTACATTTACTGCTAGATTTACAAAGCAATAGGTAGCGCCGGTAAGACTCACCACTCGGTCGGCCACTATTTTATCTAAACACCAATAATTTCAATAATAGATACACATAATAATCACTTTTTTTTTCACATATTGTGGCAAATCAGTTGCCGTATCTAACTAATGGGAACCACAACCCTAGGGGAGCGGAGCAGTAGCAAATCGAATAAACTCTGATAAATTCAAAAAGGAAAATGAGATCGCCGTATGACATGGGCGAAACTGTGGTTACACAGTAAGTTAATAAGAAAGAAGAAAAGGAAAATAAAGAGAAAAATAAACCGGCCAAGTGCGAGTAGACTGGCGCATGGAAGTGTCCGTAGCAAAAAACGGCAAAAAATCTCGTTTTTTTGTATGGGAGCCCCACTATTTTTCTAATTTTAGTATTTGTTATTATATCGGTAACAGAAATACAGCATCTGTGAAAATTCTAGCTCTCTAGCTATCACACTTAGACGACAGTACGGGTGACACTTGTTACACGGGCCGTCCCGGTATCTCTCGGGCTGTAGTGGAGGAAAGTCTTCACGACTTCAAAAACTTGTGTCCGAAATCGAGGCTACTCTCTCTAGAGTGTCCGATTGGGGAAGACAGCGCGAGTGTGGCGCCTCTAGTGTTGCAAACGTCCATAGGCTGCGGTGACCACCGGTACATCTGGTGGGCCGTATGCTTGTCTGCCAACTTAGTGGTATAAAAAAAACACAGTTCCTAAGATACAGCCTCGTAATGGACACACAGACGGACGGACGGACGGCAAAGTCTCATGAATAGGGTCCCGTTGGGTATGGAACTCTAAAAATCAAACCAAGAATCATAAACGTGCCTTGCTGATATTCTTAACAGTAAACTTAGCCACAATTTTCTCATTAGGTTTGTAGTTCTGAAACACGAGCAGTCGCGGTGTAAAACACAACAGCACTTTCGTGGGTTTGTTTCCAACGCACACTATGTTGTCTATCTCTAAATTGTTTAAGTTCTGCAGCCTTTGCTGCGTCGTCATTTGCATTTCTCTTGCATATTCCGATGGTATTATCTGTAAATTACAAGTCAAATAAACAAGAGGACAAGGTAATTGTTGTCCTGTACGTACATTGTTTATTTCAGTCCTCTATATCTAGTAACTTTTCTTTCAATCACGTATATTTCATATTTGATACGTTAGGCAAAGAAAAGTTCAAGTTGCAGGTGAGCTCAGCTAATATTCTCCCTATTTTATGCAGCAGTATTATAGTTTGGGGCCATAATTACTACTACAGGTAGTTATTGTTTGTTTCATTCTTTCATCATTAAGTTGTATTGTTTCATAAATACAGTCCTGTGAGGAAGTTCCGACATAATTAATGAATAAAGTGTTGTTGCAAGTGTTGTAGAGCATGCATACTATAAAAATAACACAAATTTATTTGCTCCATAACCCACTTAGTGCATGATAAACAAATTTTCAGAACACTATACCTAACCCTGAAGCAAGCTTACCCTTTGATAGTATAACTGTAGGTACGTATATCATTTAATAACCACTATTGTTTACTATTTAAGAGCAGATGAGTGATTCTAAGTCCTCACAAAATACAGCAGTCCTTACCTCAGTTGACGAATCAAGCAGCTTCTTTTTATTAAGCAAGTGATACAAGTCAGCTGTGAAATAACCATTTTCTTTAAACCTTTGCAATATTTCCATATTGCTACAATGATTATATTTACACTTTGATATAAATAGAAACTATATCTTCACGTGACATTATATTGTTTACATAGAAACGGTTGCTATTGACGTTATTCAAAATGTATTAAAATCTACTTAGAACATTTTTACTTGATAATCCGCGCGCAACGAGTAGAATCTGGAACCTTGTCAAAGAAAATGGAAGGAAAACTCGTAACAGACCAACATGTCTGTCCATCACCTGATTAGCTTGTACCACACTGGACTAATGATAGTACTCCTAGTGTTATAGCAAAAATTGGGAGAGGCCTATGAAAGGCTGCTTATATTATGGACAGAGGATTAGGTTAGTTAAAGGGTGTGCAAGTGTGCATGTAAGACTCAAAAGCTTAGAGTGGAGAAGATATAGTTACATCAATATCTGCTTGTATCTTCCTAATCCAACAACGGGGTTGACAGTATATCATCATTAGCAATCAGCTCAACATTGCCCAATCCACTGCTATCAGTAGCAGTGGGTTGGGCAATTGGCTAGCTTCAGAGCCGGCCAATTCCGCCTTGGATCTAGTCCTACTACCCATTTTATCATATTGAATTTTAACATGAAGTGATTACTCATCAATTTATCATGAAGCGAGACTGTAAGCTTTGATGATAGACTTATAATGTTACTAGCTGACCCTCGCAACTTCGTTTACGTCACATAAGGTTTGCGAAAGAAGAGGTACTTCTTCATTATACTCATCAAGCAGCGTGTGTGAAACGGCCCTGTTTGCTTAATCATAAAAGAGCTTAAAGATTAAGTCTATTCTAAAACAATTCAGTCCCCGCCTTCGGCGCGGACTGAATTATTTTACAATACCCTTAATCATTAAGCTCTTTTATGATTAAGCCAACACGCCCGTTTAGATTTACCCTCACATTCAAAAGATCCCTTGAATTCTAGGTTTGCCGAAAGTTGAGATGACCCTAATTTCTGAACTACATAAGCCTCAATATCAGAACTTGTGTGGAATGATACTCTAAATACTCCCTTTCCAACACTAAAACAATATTTGAAATCGGACCACGCGTTGAGAAGTTATTACTGAAAAACCATTTTGTCTTTCATCCCCTCTCCCGCAGAAACCACGCAAAATTTCGGGATCAAAAGTATCCTAGAACCTTCCTCGGACTATAAGCTCGGAATGTACCAAGTATCATTCAATTCGGTTCAGTAGTTTCGACGTGATACTTATTCGGGATACAGACAGACAGACAGACAGACAGACAGACAGACAGACATGAAAATTTTAAATTACATTTTCGGCTTCAGTGTCGATTAGAGAACGCCCTACAATTAAAATTTTCAAAATATCTTCCATGTACAGACTCTCGACCCTCAACAGTTTTATTATAAGTATAGATTAATGCAAACATAAAAAAGTTACAATACATTTTAATGAGATAAAATTTCATCATCAACTTATATTTTTAATACAAAAGCTTTAACAACAAATTCGCAAGGTATTTGACTCCGGCGCGTAGGGGCATTGGGATGAGTGCGGAAATAGCAGCGCGTCGTAATTTTAGTAGAATCGGGGCAACGCGGCCGCGGACAGAAATAGAGGCGGCGGCACACGCGTCTTCCCGCTGACAATTTCGTCCGCATAGGGAGCACTATTAGCAACACTGGCCACTCGACAGTGAACACAGTGCTGGAAGACTTCGCGCGCCGCCCTACAGCTGGCCAGTAGGCCCAGTCGCCCCGCGAGTGTAGTGAACCTGTGGATCAGTGTACAGTTGCATAATATTGACGTGGCGATGGTTTGTGCTCTCTGAATTACTTGGACCATTTTTCCAATGGAGTGTATGGTTTTAGTCTACTTTCGATAAACTAAGGTACGTAAGGTACAAAACCTATATTAAAACACAACTTTTTAAACAGTAAATTTGTTATATTTTAGGTTCAGTCAAACGGCGCCAGTGCGTGTACAGACCTAATTATTATTTACATAGTCACACACTTTCGATATTTTGGGCTATGAGTGGCGGAATATAGGTCGACGATGCGGCAACGCCCGCACTATCCCGGTCACAGCAACTACTTGCAAATGTTAATAATACTTAATATTAGTTTCCTAAGAGTCGGATTCAGGAAACTGCTTATTATCAAGAGTTGCTGACGTCGTTCCAAGGGCTGAAACTGGTCACCCAGAATAATATTAGACAGTAAAATCACAACGATTCAGTCATGTAGATCATAAGTGAGAATATTTATTTTCTCGTCATAAACATCTTCTGTAAGGCATAAATTGTCATGTAGGAAGGAGATGGGCTACTCATCGGGCTTACAATAGTACGGCAGTCAATCTAGTTATATCAAAATATAGAGTCATCAGTAATGTGTGCTGATGTGATGTACAGAGAGAAAGGTCATGGCCATCTGCAATTTAACATTTTCTAGTCTCCTATAAGGGGTTTCACTTGGCTGAACGTCTATCACGTTACTGGTAGTCAAGACCAGAAGCTTAGCGTACCTTCTTTCTTTCAGTGAAAATGCTTTTTTTTTAACATGAGGAAAATCCCACATGGATGCTATGCCGAACTCCTACTGACTAAAAACCACACGTTCCTTACCCAATGCCTACGGTTGGGAGCACCGGGTAAGCCGTCGGAATGATGACCCCAGAATAAATAGATATGCTAGAAATGGTCACACACCTTAGGACTAACCGCTGGCGCTGATGTAGTGATCGTTTACAGATCACTAAGCTAGCGGAACTACGCTACGAGAGGATCTTTATGAAGCTCTAACTAATCCTCAGAACAAATAATATGTGCCGGTAACATGGGTTCCATTAATTATGGTAATTACCGCATTAAAAAAGCAACGTCCCACATAAGAAGCTCTTCGAGAGACTCAAGTTAGAAATTTCACCCCGACTGCGTTGTCACGTTTAGATTTGATTGCCAATGGGGTCTTTGACATCATCAATATGGACCGCTGTTTCCATTCTTTAGTTGAAACTGCTGGTACCAACTCCAAAACTTTTTCCATGACGATTATTCGCCTGACACTGACAGAGGGATATAAAATAATGTGTAAGACAGTCTAACGGATTAACACGCTCCTTAATGCTGTTCACGTTCTGCTGGGAACTCTGCGACATCCTTTCGAGGAATTACCCGGGATTATCTGCCGTAGGCAGTTGCAACGCACCATGTGATCTAGTCAGCAGAAGTCCAATAGCATCCATGAAGACTTCCATACGTAAAAAAGGAAAAACCGATTGGCATAACATAGCTGCTGACTAAGAAGTTGGTGCGATATGTGCTGCATTACATACCTGACTCCAAAGCTGAAACTACATTTGTAAACTTTTCATTGTTTATGTTACAAAAATATAACTTATGATCATTCATCTAAAACTTACTTTATCAACAATTTACTAACCCCGTATAAATAAGTAAACAAAATGTTCACTGCATATCAAAACTCTAAAACTACCCCTAGTTATGTAACAGTTTTCGTTTGTGTGATCCAGAGATGTTAAAGGGTCGGGGTCGCAACCCTCGGGGCGAGGGGATACCCCCGTCAACGCCGGCGCATCTGCAGTCAGTATTGCGTCCGCCGGGGCAAGCTCACTCGCAGCTCCGCCCTTCTACACCTTCCATGCAAAGAACTTTCAGACCTGAGCCAGACTATGAGGTGGTGGAGTTCCCTGGCGAGCAATATGTCAACGCGAAGCTGCAGCCTCCACCGCCGCCGCCGCCACGACCTTCCAGTGGTAAGCAGCTACAAACAGCGCAACATTTTTTTTCTTCGGACCATCTGATCACCAAACTTCGCCAGTGGTGGAGAATTGAAACGAAACTATTTCCATTTAAAACTGGTGATCAAATGAACTGTTCTGTTACTATTGGTGAAATGGAATTTAATTGACCACCAGTGGTACAATGATCGTTTTTAATTTATTCTTTGTTCGTTTTTAGTACTAAAAGAAATAAATGAAGTAGGAAGTACATCTTACAACATTGTGGCCCTCGTAACTAATGTTCCCTTCAAAACCGGTAAAGTGGGTAAAACTGATATTTTTTAAAATTTCGGTGTTTTTTCCCCAGATGTGACAAAACTTTTTATTACTAGTGGTAAAACGAGACAGTTTTCACCATGCTGGTAGGTGATATGGGAGAACTGTCGTGTTATTTGGTCAATGGTAGTCAGTTGGGAAATATCAGTGCCAACTCACCAGACAGTTAGGTGGTCAGATGGTTCAAAGTGACATTTTTTACATAAAGGTGCCTGTTTTTTTTTTTGTTTTACGTGAGGGAAAATTCTCATGGATGTTATGCCGGACTCCTACCGACTAAAAAACCTCACGTGTAGTTCTAAAAGCCTACGGTTGGGAGCCCCGTGTAAGCCCCTCGTATGCTTGAGCTGCCCCCTCACCGTCTTCAGGCCCTCGGTCATGCAGGCCGATAGTCTTGGGTGAAGACACGTCGGCGGAACCCTCGCCGCCGACTGCGGAACTCGGGTAGGAGAGTTCTCTCGCGCGCCCTCCCCGCCGCCTCCTTCATGAGCATGACCTGCTCGCAGAAAGAAGCAGCGCAGTCCCACTTACTCCGGCTGGAGATCATGGCTCGCACCATGGTCTCCAGCGAGAGTGTCCACGTCCAGATCTGCCACGAAAAGGTAGCTGTTGGGTTATAAGCACCTGCTAAACAATCTTAGAATTTATGGCACTACATTTTACTGCCATAATTGGGAGTTGAAACTATAAATACTAAGTCGTAAGAGAGCTAACACAAATAATCACACGGCGTAGAATGCTAATGTTAGTTTGATTATTTGCCAGAATCTGATTCACTTTCTCATAGCGCACTCGAGTATGACCCGATCGCATATTCAAATGCAGTTTTAGATATGACTAGCTGACCCTCGCAATTTCGTTTACGTCACATAAGGTCTATGAAAGGAGAGGTATTTCATCAGAACTCCTAGGAGCGTGTGAAACTGCCCTGTTTGCTTAATCATAAAATAGCTTAAAGAATCAGTCTATTATAAAACCATTCAGTCCGCGCTGTATTCGCCACAGTGAGGTTGGTGCCGTTCTGCCGATCTTAGAATCCTAAGTAGACGAAACACAGCATTACCTATAACCAGGTACAGGCAGAGTATGGATGTTTTAGTGACTATCTGAATCAAATCAGACGGGAGGAAACGGCACAATATCCTCACTGTATTATGTGGTTTACTAAGACTCCGCTCAGTAATGCCGGAAGGCAGTCACGCGTGGGAGTCCATAATATGGTCACCTGACGGGGTGAATCGGGAGGGATCTGTCGTCACTAGCGTTCATCGCAACGGTGCTATTGACTGACGAAAGATAAGTAATATCGGCCGCGATGAAATTCCACGTAAAAATTAACGCCGCTTCCCTTACTGTTAGATAACTACAAATCTTCTTTTCAAATGATTGTATTGGTGAACCTTTTATAATGCCGTGAGAGAAAACCGGCATGGTTAAGAAAATTGTCCAGGTCTGTATTCCATTTAAGATATGTAGCAAGTTACATCAATACCACTCAACAGTAAATAAATAGATTCAAATGAAAGATGGATTAACCCTTAAATTTGCAGGTCATCCTCCTGATGCAGGTGCGTCTTGTGGGTTGTGCGGTGGTGGAGGTGCCAGAGTTCGCTGCGCCGAGTGTGGTCGTCGTGCGCTTTGTGCATCCTGTGACGACATGTACCACAGACACCCTAAACGAAGACATCATCAACGACAGGTAGGTACCTTATTTTCAACCCTCCTAATATTCACTCTCATACAGTGGAGAGAATCTTCACCAGAATTGAGAGATTCTCTGTACCCTACACATTATGTCTCCCTCCACTGACAACCCCGAGTTCTTCAGGCGGAGCGTAATAACATTGAGCCGCCTAAATAAAAGCCATGTCAATAGTCTTGTGAACTGTGAGAGTGGCTCCCGTGGCGCCATGGCTTGCGATTAGGCGGGTGGGCGACATTTTGAAAACTTAAATATTTCAAAAAACTGGAGACATCAGAATTACGTTTATTACCTATTTCAAGTTCCACTTGAATGAAAACTTATTAACACAGTATATCGCACACAGGCTCTATCACAAACACAATTACGAGACGAGAGACCACCACTGCCTCCAAAGGCTTCTCCCCCTGTGCCACCGCCACGAAGACATAAGGTAAAATCGGATGATTCAATAAATCTCAAATACGATGTGATCAATAACAATGTTCTAAGTATATTAATAACAGGTGATTAATATTTCAGATTGGCGGTGATAGAATGAGTGCAAGTCCAAAACCTGCGACACTAGATCAACGACGTGCAACCATCAGTCATACTTCTATGCTATTAGGACCGCGCGGACAAACTACAGGAACATCTCTAGCCAATCAGCAGGTGACGCAGCAACATAATATGCGCCAGCAAATGCCTCTACATCTTCAGACGAAACTTACATCAACGCCGACACCGAGCCACGTTGGTAGCATGCCCTTTCTTCCAACGAATATGCACGTTACACCTTCACCCCTTGGTCAAACGCAAGTTCAATCAAACACCTTATCTCACATGAGTCCGGCCTGGAACAGACAAAGAGGACAACTGCCAGGATTCGGAATACATCCCAATATGGTAAATACCTAAAGTAATACATATACATCAATATAGGTTTAATGAAAAAGTCAATAACTACTGGAAATTATATGTACTTACAGCCTGTGCAACCAGAGCCGTGGGATCATCCAGATAATATGGCGCCGCCAGCTCAGAATTGGAATCGCCCTATGCGCAGAGGAGCTTCTGTATTAGAACTAAGTGGTGGTGGAGCGATGGCATGTCCCGGGTGTGCTCACTGTGGACCTACTCCCTGGCGGTACGGCAGTTGCGCCAGTCTTGACCATCCCTGGGCTGCTACTGCACAAGCATGGCCACCTTCGTGCTGTACACCGCCACATCCTGGACACAGCATGCATATGCACGCACATCCTCACGCGCATGTGCCGCAAACACCGCAGCCTTCTAGGAGAGGTAAACTCATCTAAAACTCTTAGAAGTGGCCACTGGTTGATCAGACAGTCATAACTAATACAATGGTTCCCTGGAGACTGGACTCCGACCCATCTTCAAAAAAATCTAATCTTGGACCCACGTCCGACTGTCTTAGAGTTAAGAATTCCCTATTGGCGAGTCGTGGCAATGTTGTGTCTTATTTGTTTTAGTTTGCTTAGTTGTTGACCAATGTTGAGTTTACGTGAAACAAAATATAAAAGTTGAAATGTGCGCGTATACTATGCCTCTCCCTTCGGAGATAAAGGCGGACTATATGGTATGTATGTATTTACTTTAATTCACCGGTTGGCCAGTAGCAGCGCCACGCATAAGAATTTTGATTCAGTCTGGTTAGACCGACTCGTATTTTTCTGGGCCCACTCAATGTTTATGCTAGTTTGGGAAGGCTAGTCTAATAAAAGTAATATAATTTTCAGTTGATAGTCGTGCCACCTCCCGCGGTGTATCACGAGCAGGATCACGGGCTGCGTCCCCAGCTATGAGCGTACGATCACGAACCTCTCGACGTCACAAACATCGCACCCCGTCTCCGCCTCCTCTGCCATCAAGCGATGCTGATTCTGAGAGCGAAAGTGAAAGTGATTGTGGGGCTCCTCCTCCACCTAGAACGCAGGAAAAAGATGAAGATTCCTTAGGACCAGCGCCCCCTCCGCCTAACTCCACTTGGCAATGTGAACACTGCACTTATGTTAATGAACCAGGCGTGCGCGTATGCGTTATTTGCTGTCGAACACCAACAACTGTTCCGAAAACTATTAATCCTTCTAACATAACTGACAATATGGAAAGACTGAAATTAGCACCAAAACAATTACCCTCACCGGCACAGGTCGTTGAAGATTCACAAACAGCAAGAGGTAAGTAGGTAACTGAAATATTGCTAGAAGTGATGTTTCAGAAGTAGATAATAGGTAAAAAAGTTACTTACCTAACTAATTTATTTACCTTAAATAAAAGTAGTTAGATAAGTAACTAGATCTATTCTAATATATTTGTCTGTTTGTCTAATGGTTTCCTCATTACGGCAAAAGATCGAACGAATAATATAGAGAATAGTAGGCCACTTGCTTACTATTCTTTATACAATTTTTTCGATTTTCAGCAATTATCTCAGTTCCACTGAGATTCTTAAAAATGCGTCCAGAATTTTTCCAGCAACCTTTGCCAAGTAGATAGTCCACAAATACAAAATGAAATTTATAAAATATCTAAGTCTAAGTCAAAATATTTTTTATTAGATAATAGACAATAACATCAGATAATTTATTATTATGTATACCTATTCATAAGCTAGCATAAAATTTTAGAAATAGTAGGACAGTTTATTGTTGTTTTAATGTCTGTTATAGAAAAGACCAGTATCAAACCTAGAAAAGAGCGCACCTCTACAGGTTGTGGCCCTTCACCGCCACGAGACGGCGACACGAGGAAACCCATAAACCGGCTTGCAACGCCAACACGCGAACCGAACGCCGATAGTCGGTATGACACTTCACTGGAGAAACACGACATGGCTGTTGGTCCTTCACCACCTCGAGACGTTCAAAACGGAGTACACATGAGACATGACATGAGTACTGATGTATCTCCTCCAAGAGATAATAGGACAATGAGAGTTTCTCCCTACAAGGACAATAGAGCTGCGACGAGAGCTGAAGTGTCAAATAAACATAACGTATCAGTAGGTCCTTCGCCACCTCGTGAGACTGTAGGCAGTCAATCGCTAAGCAAATCAGCGGTCAATGTCCAAAAAAAGTCCACTGGTACGTCGCCTCCGCGCGACGTTGATCGTGGAAGTGCAGTAACAACCAGCAGAGTATCCAATACTGGCACAAGCCCTCCGCCACAAAGTATATCAACACAGGTAAATGTACCTCCATATTGGCTCAAGAATGAATTAGAGCAACATTTAAATTTAGGCTGGAATTAAAATGTTGTTCGTTTATGATTATCGCTTTTATTCATTTAAATTCTTAAAATAGAGCATTAATACTTAAAATAACAATTTTATTACGTTAGTTCCGATTTTTGAGTTCCGTGGTAAACAAAAAACCTTTTATCTATACTAGTATTATAAAGAAGTAAAGTTTGTGTGTTTGTATATTTGTTAAATTGTAAGGGGTAATCTCGGGATCTACTGAACCGATTTTAAAAATTCTTTCACCAATAGAAAGCTACGGTATTGTGGAGTGTCATAGGCTCTATAGCATTACGCTACAACGAATAGGAGCGGAGCAGTAATAGTAAATGTTTCAAAAACGGGGAAGAAGTTATTCCTTTTGAGAGCTTCGTTGCGTGTGCTGCGTAAATATTTATAGTTATGTAAAAAATATGTACTACAAAATTGTTTCTCTTAAAAATGTTCTAAAAAAATTGCGCGATAGCATGTGTCTATCTTTGGGTTGGTGCACAATAACCATTTTAATGGCAATCAATGTTTTTCTACAATAATGCCACGGGATACCTCTTTCATAAACGAAATAGTTCTTAAAAATAATGCGACGGGAATACACGCGACGAGTAACCTTTCTCTCTCTCTCTCTCTCTCACGTAGTATTGAATATTAACGACGAGACGCTACGGGAGTAAACGGAACGCGACGGGAGTAAATGCGACGGGAACAGGTAATACTCTTTCTTATGTGGCGCAAACGAAGTTGCGCGGGTCAGCTAGTCCTTTATACTTTTGATTGTTGGCACTTGATGGAACTCTTTATATTGTACCTATTACACAACTTTTATTTTAATGTTAACGTTATGATTTGTTGCTGCTTTAACAATTATGTACTAAAAAGAAAAGGTTTATACATATGTTTAAGGGGAGTCCCATTTTTAAGGCCGCTCTTTCCCGAGTGAGTTCGACACTCACACTTAGCCGTTTTTTATTGATAGATATTTTACGGCGAGATTAGTAGTTACCGAAAACTTACATTGCAAGCTAATATTAATTAGGTATGTCATAAGTGCATTATATTTTTAAGACTAGTTAAATAGTTATTTATTTGGTTGATACTGACAAAATAAGCATGTGATAAGTAGTAAATTGGTACCCTTATTCGTTACTTGTAAATTTGTTATCATTACAGACTTATGAAGTTCCTAAGTCTTGGGAACGTGCGCCATCTGTATCCCGTTCGAGACCACGCCGACGATTTCGAGACGATAGTAGACGAGAACGATCTCATAGCCGACACTCTCTTTCCAGTGACACCCGCGTAAGTTACTTATTCACTTAGTGAAATTAAAATTGGTTTTATATATTTAAATGGGCATATGACTGTACAACAAAGAGTATACATATAAAATCGTAGCTGAGTTAAACTTCCCGCATGTCTACAATAAGCTAAACATACTTGCCTACAGGAAAGCGAGCGAAGCGTTCGTACAACTGGTCCAGGAAACCGATGGGAATGGCGTGAGCGTGACAGCAGTCCCGGCGGCGACTGGGGAGACAACTACACTCGACTGTCACGACGTGCATCACATCTAGATTTGAGGCGTACTCGCCCCAACCCGCGCTCCAGTTTCTATGGATCTGAGGTACTTATAATAAAATATTACACTATCTACACTAGTCTCCCTAAATGGAACTTGTAACCTGTTGTAGAATGGACCTTCATAACTGTGCTACTTATTTCTTTACAGGCACCTTCTCCCGAGCGCCAGTCCACGAATCGAGCTATTTCACTGGAAGCCTTGACAGGAATCGGAGCGCTTCGAGAAGCCGAAAGAGGAATGGAACTGGCTCAGTTAATGAGTGAAGCAGAAAGATTAGGCTTTAGCGCTGCCGAGGTGCAAGCTGCCTTAACACAAAGTCCAGCAGCCCCCCTAGCTTGGCTCCGCGAGCGTTGGCCGAGTCTTTGTGCTGGTGTCCGCGCAGCTGCAGCACGCCTTGCGCCTACAGCAACTTTTACAGAATTAGAAGCTAGAGCAGCGCTTGCGCGGCACAGAGGGGCCATGTGGCCAGCCGTAACAGAGTGCGTTGAGAGACATCGTCGGCAGGTAAAGTAAAAGTGTAGAGTCATAAACTACTACCTAATGCAACACAACTAGGGTGAGAGTTTTGAATGTATACAGGTTGTCCCAGAAGTCGACGTCAAGCCGGAATCGGGTAACAGGCATAAGAGTTGTCAGAAAAATATAAAAAAAATCTAGGTCATGTATTTAAAAAATTATGGACGTTCAAAAAAAAGTAGAGAAAATCTACGCCTTGTGACGGTTTTTTAATTCCTGTTGCTATAGATATTACTTTTTTATTTTGGGCAAATGGTGACATTTTACATCCGAGCTAGAAAAATTGGCTTTAAATTTCAGTTTAGACTTTAAAGAAAAAGTATTCAGGGTTACATTAGAGAAAAAACAAAACAAAAAAGTACATATCTGTAGCAACAGGAATTAAAAAACCGTCACAAGGCGTAGATTTTCTCTACTTTTTTTTGAACGTCCATAATTTTTTAAATACATGACCTAGATTTTTTTTATATTTTTCTGACAACTCTTATGCCTGTTACCCGATTCCGTCTTGACGTCGACTTCTGGGACACCCTGTATACATTCAAAACTCTCACCCTAGTTGTGTTGCATTAGGTAGTAGTTTATCATATAAAGCAATAAATCTACCTCAACCTAAGCTTACCATATATAAGTCATTCAAGATCACTATCATTGTAGGTACGAGTACACTTCACACAGGTATTTAATACAATTTCCATTTTCAGAACGAAGGAGTAGCAATTGGAGAAGAAGGGAGACTTCGTGGCCATGTTTGGGGCTCACCTGTTGGAGCTGATGACGATGCGGCACCTCCTCGGTCCCCAACCCGTCACTCTCACCGCATGCGCGGTAATCTTAAAAGACCAACAAACCAATAACATTACGTTACATTACAAGATCACATCATCATCGTACCACGTCATAACCTTCACTTTACATTTCAGCAGAAGATAGTTCAGATGAATTTGAAGCGCCGAAGCCACCTAAATTTCGAGACGACGACTGGATGTATTTACCACTAAATGTCAACATTAATGATTACGAGAGAGAAATCAATGAAAACCAATTCCTCGAAAACAATAGCAATGAAAATAAAGTTGACATAGTAAAAACACTGAAAATACTTCTTCAAGAAGCGGGTATATCTTCTATTCATGAAAATATGCGGTTAAAAGAATTGTTATCTGTAAATGCAAAACAGGATTCAGGAAGTGATAATAATGTCAATGTAAAACCGCACACCTTTGACTTGATACAGTCTGAGAATGATTTTATTGATGCTTATAATGCTTTAACGAGGTCCAGTCCCCTGCCTAACATAAACAAAAATAATAATATAGATCAAAATACAATTACAAAACCAGTGAGTGAGCCGCTTAAATCCGACGATAATCTAGAATTAAACAAAGCATCAAATATTAATAGTCTACCTACAATGCCTAATAGTAATATGACATTAGTGAAACACACAGATAGTATTGTAAATAACGGTCAGGATGTTAGTACATTTGGGAACTCATTTACTAAGTTGTCTCAACCCAAAGTGGAAGGAACAGATCAGACACAAGCCAAACAGTCAAATAAAGACCATATACACCCCTCATCCAGTAATTCAAATAATTTAATTGCTAAACCAATAGTATCACAAGCTGCAACAATACCATTAAATCCTGACAACATTGTATTGCTAGAAGAAAATTCTTCAGTGCATGAATCACAACGACAGACTGATGAAAAATACAATAATCTTTCGGACATGGTTGATAATACTCAGCGGCTAATACAACAGATGAAAGAAGAGATTAACTCGGATATAAATTCTATTGACAGCAGAAACTTATCAAGAAGTGAGATTGACACCAGCTCTGAAGAAACAAATGATGAACAAGAGTCAAGTTATAGCGATACAGAAGAAAGAACAGAAAATTTATCGTCCGATGAAAAAGAAATGACCAGTTCGGGAGATGAAAGTTCCGATACAGATAAAAGAAGCAAAACAAAAATGATAATAAATAGAACCAGTTCGGAGGATAACGAAAATTTTGAAGAAGCTTTAGATCACGTGGAAAATCAACTTGAAGATTTTAAGAATGTTAATATTCAAATGCTAAATTCTATAGCTCGTACATTGCAGGAAGAACATACATTTACTGTTGAAGTCGATGAACGACAGACGATACCAGTTAGAAAAGAAGATTTGAACAATAATTCATTTATCACTGTTAATAGTTTTGAAGAAATTTATGAGGGATTGAATACTAATATTAATAAACCCAATGGCCTAGAACACACAAAGAATAAAAATGAAGTAACTGAGCAAAATAACGCTCGCTTATTCGCTAAAGAAATGATACTATATTCAGTAATAAAAACGCCAATTCCTCTTAAATTAGTGATGACTGAAAGTAAATTGTCCCCATTATTAGCAGAGATCGATACTATTGAAGAAAATAAAGATCCAATTGCCAAAATCGAAAACACAACAGAAGAAGTACATAGTTATTCAGATAATAATCATCGTGTAAATAACGTTACATCTGAAAATAGCCAAGAAAGTGAAATCATAAACTTTAGAACGTACGATGGTGATGATGTTGACTTAAAATTAGAACCAGATTTTGATCATATAGAATCAAACAATGCTATAGATGTTGGTACATCAGAACCTTCGCAAAGTACGTCTCAAATTCAGACTCATTATAATCATGATCAAAGTGAACCCTTACCGCAAAATAGACCTGTTGAAGAAACAACAATGGGCACGGTTAATGATAGTTTAAATTACGACCAAGTACCAAATAATAATGAAACAAATGTTTCTGATGATAAGCCTAGTGACGTAAATATAACTAAAAATATTATTATAAATAAATCGAGCATCCCAAAACTCATTAAAGCAGTACCTAAGACAAAAGTGGAACAGTCTTCTCCAAAATTTGTCGTTTCTAAAGTACCAGTACGTCGTTCTTCAATAAAACAGTATCCTGCTCCCGCTCCCCCTAAAAGCCATTTTGGTAACGTTCAAAGCGGACACGTCAAACAATTACAAACTAGACTTTTTAATGGTAAAGCAGCACCTTCAAAATCAGTACCAGTTTCGCAAGAAGTGACAGACGCAATAGCCACAACTTCAACTTTAAATAAGAAAAAGCCCGCCCCACCTCCTCCCGTAAAGCAACAAGGACTAAAACAAGTCTCGCCCCCAAAACTAACAACACCACCAAAAGAGAAAAAACAGTATTTTCGGGAAACATGCCGCACTGAAGACGAATGGACTGATAGTGATTCTGACGATTCACAGTTACAAATTATAAGACCCGCTGAAGAGTCAACATTTTCACCGCCATCACCACCCCCTCCTCTAACTTTGCGTCGTGTGTCTGGTCAACTCATTGACTTGGCTAAAGTTCGATTGCCAGAAGGTTCTCCAGAGGTATGTACAGTGAATTCTATATTATGTGCATGTTTTCCGAACATATAGTGCCGGTTGCATGCTAGCCTTGTAGGTACCTAGATAGAAGCCCTATACGTCTCTCTTTATTTGCTCTTCTATGTTTGTGCTCAGCCAAAAAATATCTACAAGCCATGTCCACAGTTTTTATTTTTAAGGGAACAACATAATTTTTCAGAGACAAGCTCGTATGATCCTTGCTGAAGGAGCAACTGAGACATGGGAACAAGCACAGCTCGCTGTCGAGTTAATTTCTCGGGGCGCTGACCCACCAGCTGCACTACTAGCTGCACTTGAATGCACTGATCTCAGCTCTGCTCTTGCTTACCTGTACCAAGACTGTGAGCTCTGTGCGTCACGACTTCCTGAACATGAAGTAAGTTTGGTTAATATCTATTATCCGAATTAATTTTCACAAGCTTGTTTAGCTTTATGCATCTTCACTAATATTATAAAGAAGTAAAGTTTGTGTGTTTGTTAAATTGTAAGGGGTAATCTCGGGATCTACTGAACCGATTTTAAAAATTCTTTCACCAATAGAAAGTATTGTGGAGTGTCATAGGCTATATATCATCACGCTACAACGAATAGGAGCGGAGCAGTAACAGTAAATGTATCAAAACCGGGGGAACAGTTATTCCTTTTGAGAGCTTGCGTAGTATTGAATTTTAACGACGAGACGCTACGGGAGTAAACGCAACGCGACGGGAGTAAATGCGAGGGGAACAGGTAATACTCTCTCTTAAATGGCGCAAACGAAGTTGCGCGGGTCAGCTAGTTTATTATAAAGTAAAGGTAGGTCTCGCACCGGTTCATTTTCGTGGCGGAAATGCGGCGGCGTCGGCAAAAAAAGTAGGAGGTTTTCACTGTTTTTAGGGTTCCGTAGCCAAATAGCAAAAACGAAACCCTTATAGATTCGTCATGTCTGTCTGTCTGTCCATCCGTGTGTCACAGCCATTTTTCTCTGAAACTATAAGGCCTATGCTATTGAAACTTGGTAAGTAGATGTATTCTGTGAACCGCATTAAGATTTTCATATAAAACTTGAAATAAAGCAGAAAATTTTGGGGGTCTCCATACTCGGAACTGAAACTCAAAATTTTTTTTTCATCAAACCCATACGTGTGGGATATCTATAGATAGGTCTTCAAAAATGCTATTAAGGTTTCTAACATCATTTTTTTCTAAAGTGAATAGTTTGCGCAAGAGACACTTCTAAAGTGGAAAAATGTGTCCCCCCCCCCCCCCCCTCTAACTTCTAAACTAAGAGAATGATAAATCTAAAAAAAATATATGATGCACACTACCATAAAAACTACCAACGAAAATTAGTTTGAACGAGACAGTGTTTGTAGTTTTTTTTTATTCGTCATAAACCGCAATTTTTGGTTAGAAAAATGACTACCACTGCGAACGTGTTAAAATATCAATCAAAGTTACAACGAACTACAAAAACTTTTATATTATGTTACTTGCTGCTACGGAACCCTTCATGGGCGAGTCCAACTCGCACTTGGCCGGTTTTTTTTCTTTAGATAGTGAGCAAGCTTTACAGTTTGAACATATTTTACTTAATCTTCCTTTCATTTAAGATATTATGTTGTTTAAAAGAAATTGTTTCTGGTTAAAGATTATTTCGGTTGGTATCATAAAATACAGAATGTTGTTTTTTCACATCTCCCATGTTTGATTCCGGGCTCAAGCAGGTGATTATTAAAAAATCTTTAAATGCAGTTTTACTAACTTTAGAAAATAAAGGAAAGTTTCCGTTCAGCAAAACTTGCCATTATAAATAATAAGGGTACTTTACCTCCGACCTGTCTTAAAATTCCACCCTGTATATGAAAAACTGCGACAGTAGAACAGACTAAATTATTGAAATATTTTTGCAGATGGTGTCAATGTTACGTTGCACTCATCGTTGCTGCCGAGAATGTGCACATTTATATTTCACGGTACAAATAACAGAACGTAGTATCGCCGATTGCGTGTGTCCTTTCTGCAAACTGCCAGAATTAGAAACTTTACCAGAAGATTCCTGGTTAGAATATTTTGCACATTTGGATATACAATTAAAAACTCTTCTTGAAGCCGAAGTACATGAGCTGTTTCAAAGAAAGGTAATTACATTTTATTTAGGCTATGGAGGAAAAGGGAGAGATTTTACTCCTACTTAAAGGGGAAGCTAGACGTCTAAGATTCGTTAGCATCTCCAGCTGCGAAACCGAACGAGATATGTTACGTGTGTGTGATGAAGTGCTGTTAAATGATAAAAAATCCGGTGGACTTCATACGTTCCATTCCACACATACCTACTTATAGTAGGTACTCACGCGCATATATGGGTTAAATGAGTCTGTGGGGGTAGCTACGTAACTAGTACTATGGTCTCAGTAAGTTCGTGAATACTAAGCCGATACTATCTAATACATAATTACCAACCCCTTTATTGTCGACAGCTACGAGACCGAACCCTGGCTCGAGATCCGAACTTTAGATGGTGCATGGAATGTTCATCAGGATTTTTTATACACCCGAAACAAAAGAGGACACGCTGTCCAGAATGTAAATCTATGAGCTGTGCTACTTGTAGGAAACCGGTACGTACCTATTCCCCTAGATATTTATGCCTTACTTTTAGGGCATTATTTTTACATTATTCATTTTCTACAGTGGTCCACCAATCACGAAGGACTAACTTGTGATCAATATACTGCTTGGTTGGAAGACAATGATCCTGAACGTTCCATGAGTGCAATACAGCAACATTTGCGTGATAATGGTCTAGAATGTCCACGATGTCATTTCAAATATTCTTTGTCAAGGTAACATTTTTTTTTATTTAAACACAGTGTGTCCCAACTCTCCAGGAAAACTGACCAGGATAACAAATTTCTAGCTGTGTTCTTTATTTGTAAATTAAATTGTGAAAGACGAACACGTAAATTGATAGCTATTCTGTTCTGTGTTATGCACCGTATCTATACTATATTATAAAGCGGAAAGATTTGTTTTTTTTGTTTGTTTGTTTGTAACGAATAGGCTCCGGAACTACCGGACCGATTTGAAAAATTCTTTCACTGTTGGGAAGCTACACTCTTTGCGGTGAACATAGGCTATATTTTATTCCCGTATTCCCACGGGAACGGGAACTACGTGGGTGGAACCGCGTGACGTCCGCTAGTTAGTTATATAGTCACTATATAACTAATATGGTGCATAACACATAACAGAATAGCTATCAATTTACGTTTTGAAAATAGTAGTGTATGAGAACCTACGTCTACGTATATAAATTACTAGCTGACCCGCGCAACTTCGTTTGCGTGATAAATGAAGAACCGCTAGACCGATTTTGTGCAAACTTCACATAAACCATCTACTATATAGTCTGAACAAAGTCTAAATATTTGGTTTGGATAGGTGAGCTCGTTCTTGAGTTATAAAATTACAACGAAAAGTGGCATTGATTTTTATATATATAGATAGTGTAATAAGACTAAGTTTATACCCAAGTATCCTAGTTTAATGTATGTCCCCACCTAATACACTTCTCTCACATTTTAGGGGTGGCTGTATGCACTTTACGTGTACTCAATGCAAATACGAGTTTTGCTATGGCTGCGGAAAGCCATTTACGATGGGTGCCCGATGTGGTCTAAGCGATTATTGTGCTAAGCTAGGCCTACACGCACACCATCCTAGAAATTGTCTATTCTACCTTCGAGACAAAGAACCGCATGAGTTACAAACTCTACTACAGGTAAGCCCAAAATGAGGTAGTGTCCTACCCACAACAAATACCTATTACGTATCTATTGATACCTAAGAGAAATAGTAGAATGAACCTACACCTTTCTATTCTACATTACAGATGAACAATGTAAACTACGAAACTGACGCAGGAGAGGGCGGCAGCGGGCGATGCCCAGTACAGTTGCAACGAGAAACACCCACAGGTCTTGTGGATGGCATATGTGGTAACGACGGTCCGGCCAACTACGCAGGGTTGTGCAAGTATGTAAACACTCAATGAAACGTAGCCAAATACTTAATGTTTCAATACTTCCAATTTTGTCCATTTGTGAAGTAGGTATTCTCACACCTTCACACTTTCGAAATATTTATACGTAGCTAACGGTAAAAAGCAGACATTGACGTGATGACGATGGGAAGACGTTGTCCTTCCCAGCTAAGTTGTTTGGCTGAGCAAGTCTATATGATGAGTTGATGACAATGTGAAACGCGCAATTCTTGTATCCCGCTTGCTCAGGGCTTTCATACTTTACACTGGGAATCCGAAACCAGTACATAAATATAACACCACCCATTAGGTTAACCCATAACGATCCATTAGGTTACGATAACGGATCTTTCTCTCTTTTCTACCTTATAAATAATTAGCGCTGAAACTTGTAAGTCAAAGCGTCCTCCCATCGGTCAGCAGGTGATAATCTCGCTGACACGTCCATGTAGGCGAGGTGAGTTTGAGTGGCTAAAATCGTTGCCTAGTATCTTTGCTGAGTAGCCTTTACACTGAACAGTTGGTTACTAAATCAGACATACGAAGTAGCCATTCAAGATTAACACAGCCACTGCAACACTGGGATGACTTAACAGTATTAAATAAATAAATAATATTGTTGGACATTCTCACACAACATCATCTAGCCCAAACTAAGCTATTATATAAAGCTTGTGCTATGGAATTTAGACGACTGATATGCATACTTATATATTTCTAAATACATACATATTATACATAGAAAACACCCAAACTCCGAAACAAACATTTGTGAATCACACAATTATTTGGACCGACCCAGGAATCGAACTCAGGACCTCCAGCGCCATTGAATGACAATATTGTGTGGGTCGAGGCAAACGCGGCGGTGAGTGAGGAATGTGCTTTCAGGAATCATTACCTGGAATACCTGAGTCGGTTGGTCCGCCGCTGTCACGTGGACCCGCTACCGATCCTGGGCGTGGACGACTTGGAGACGCTGGTGAAACGGGCTGCGCTTCGCCCGCCGCCTCGGCCCTACGGCTCTCTAGAAGGCCTCTACAAGCGAGGCCTGCTCGAGGTGTGTTGACATTGGCTCTCTTTGCAGGGGTCACTACGTGGAGTACCTGGCGGGACTGGCCCGCGGCCTCGACCCCATACCGATAATGGACGTGGCGGAGCTGGTGGCCGAGCTGCGCCGCCGCGCGCTCGAGCTCCCCGAGCGCGGGCCCTGGGACACTGACCCCATCTATGCCGGAATGTGTGCCGAGGTACAGGCACATACCTACCTATTTCTGAAATTTTAATATCATGTGACTAATTTAAAACTGACTAGATAATTTACGCTACTCTTTCTGGGTAGCTGATAAAGTGTACCTAGGTCAAAAGCCCAAGGCGGCGAAGGCCGCCAAGAAGGCGGCAAAAGTTGCCGCTAAAGCGGCAAAGGCCGCCGCGGCGAAGCCGCCGAAGAGGCTCCGCGCTCCTCGCTCCACTGTCGTCGTCATTACGGTGACGGCAGAGGGCAAGGCGAAGGGCGTGGGGTACGCCGAGGTACTGAGGCAGGCGAAACCTCAAGGCCCTCGAGATTGAGGTGGGGCTCCGGTGCAAGGTGACGCGCACCGGAGCGCGCCTCCTCGAGGTCTCCGGCGCCACCAGCGGCCCCAAAGCGGGTGCCTTAGCGGCAAAGCTGCGGGAGTCGCTGGATAAGGGTGACGTCCGCGTCACCAGACCCAACAAATGCACCGCGCTGCGCATTTCGGGTCTGGATGACGCGGCCACGACGGAGGAAATAATCTCCGCCGTCGTGGAGGCGAGAGTGGCTGCCCCCGTGATCAGGTGAGGTCAGGCGAAATCCGCTTTGGCCCCACTGGTCACGGGTCGGCGGTCGTGGGCTGTCCCGTCGCGGCGGCTCAAAAAGTTGCGGACGGACGGAGCCTCCTTATTGGGGGCTTCTTGAGGGCGCAGGTGCATCTCCTGCAGCCCCGCGAAGCCAGGTGCTTTAGGTGCCTGGTCGTGGGGCATGTGGGGGTGCAGTGTGCGGCGGAAGTCACCGTAGGCGACCGGTGCTTCCGCTGTAGTCAGCCCGGTCACAAGGCCCTTGCCTGTGACGCCCCGCCGCGGTGTTATAAATGCGTGGCGGAGGGCAAGGAGGCCGACCACCGGTCGGGCAGCAAATCCTGCGCTGCCTCAAGGCCGAGGCCCCGTCCGTCCGCACGGGGGGCTGAGAGTGAGGTGGCACGCCCGCGGCAGGGTGCGGAAATGGACGTCCATAAATGGACACCCATATCCGCATCCTGCAGGTGAATTTGAACCACTGCACTGGTGCTCAGGACCTTCTGTACCAGAGCATCAGGCAGTGGTCCATTAACATCGCAGTCGTCGCCGAGCCGTATTGGGTTCACCCGGGAAGCCCGGTGGATCTGGACGGCATGGCGACTATTTTTGGGGGGACCGGCGTGACCGACTCGCGCCTGGCGGTCATCGCTAGGGGTCCGGGTTGTGTCGCGGCGGAATACGAGGGTGTGGCTGTCGTGGCCGTTTACATTTCGCCGAGCCTCGACCAGCATCAGTTCGAGCTATGGCTCCCTGAGCTGGACGTCGTCCTCGCTGCATGCCGGCCTCGCCCTGTCCTGGTCCTGGGAGACTTCAATGCCTGGTCGCAGGCTTGGGGCTCCCGGGAAACCAGAGACAGGGGGAGGAAACTGGAGGACTGGGTCTCAACACGTGGCCTAGTCATCCTGAACCAGGGGAATGTCGCAACCTGGACGCGGCGGGGGCTCAGCTCGGTCATAGACGTCTCGTTTGCGACCCCTGAGCTGGCCCGCCGTGTCCAGGGATGGCGCGTGGTGGAGGAGGAGGAGACGTTGTCAGATCACCGATATATTCGGTTCGACGTCTCCCCTCCACCAAACCTGCCGCCAGCAACTGCGAATCCCCCGGAACCGCGTTGGGCACTTCATCGCCTTGATCGGGAGGCTCTCCTGGAGGCGGCCATCGTGCAGGCCTGGATTCCGTCAGCGGACAGGCCTGCCGATGTTGATACCGAGGTGAAGTGGTTCGGGAGAGCCATGTTGCACATCTGCGATGCGGCGATGCCCAGGGCTAGGCCCACGCTGGCGAGGAAACAGGTGTACTGGTGGACGCCGGAAATCGCGCAGTTGCGCGCGGAGTGCGTTACCGCGCGCCGCCGGTACACCAGGTTCCGCCGGAGGCGTCGCCGCCCAGACGATGCGGCAGCCCGAGAGACGGAGCTCTACGATGGGTACAAGGAGGCCAAGAGGGCCCTCCAGACGGCCATCAGATCGGTCCAAAAAGCTGGGCCGCGATGAGCTGATGGAGACTCTGGAGCGGAACCCGTGGGGGCGCCCGTACCTCATGGTAAGGGGCAAATTACGCCCTAAGGCGCCCCCACTGACTCAGAGTCTCCAGCCGGAGCGGCTGGAGGAGGTCCTGGACTCCTTGTTCCCGTCGAGAGCGGAGGAACATATTTCTCCGCGCATGGCTCCGTCTCAGGCGCCCAACGCGGAAGGCAGCGAGAACGACGTGCCCGTAGTCACCGAGGGTGAGTTAGGGGCGGCTGTACTGCGGCTTAAATCCCGCAGAAACACCGCCCCTGGACCCGACGGCATTCCAGGCCGAGCGTGGGTCCTGGCTCTCGAAGAGCTTGGGCCTCGACTAATTGGGCTCTTTAGCGCATGCCTCGAGAAAGGCCAGTTTCCCAAGGTCTGGAAGACCGGGAAACTGGTCTTGATTCGAAAGGCGGGGCGGCAGCGTGACGTGAGCGCCTCACGCATGCCCCCCCCCCCCCCCCTTGGAAGCGGGATAACACCCGAAACCCCCCAAAGACGTGGGATAGCACCCGAACAGCCCCCTGGGCGAGGCCGTGGGTCTGTTGTGAGTCCCGGGACATCCTTCCGAGGGATAAATGTCCTGACTGACTGATATTCAACGCACATCCCAAACCGCTGGGACTAGAAAGTCCAAATTTGGCAAATAAGTTCCTTGTATGGTCTAGGGATCCACTAAGAGAGGATTTTTAGAAATTCCACCATTAAGGTGGCAAAAATTACAATTTACACCCTAAACACCTAATAATAGAGGCCATTTCGCTTAAAGTGCGGGCGCCAGGCGCCTATGACAAAGGGCGCATCAAATGTCTGTGGAATGGAGATATTGCCGTGTGCGTCTATATTAATATAATAATAATAAAGAGGAAAGATTTGACTGTTTGTTTGTTCGTTTGCATCGAATAGGTTCCGGAACTACTGGACCGATTTAAAAATTCTTTCACTGTTGGGAAGCTACACTCTTTGCGGTGAACATAGGCTACTTCTTTTTTTAAATTCCCTTATTCCCACGGAAACGGGAACTACGCGGGTGAAACCGCGTGACGTCCGCTAGTGTTAAATAAATTTAATTGTTACGTGTATCGAAATAAGAGCTATCTTACCTTGCATATCGTGCGCGGTATGACACGTGCCGAAAGGCAAAAGTGACAATAATACAATGGTAATTTAATATGGGTGATGCCTATATTTTTATGCATGTAGGTGTTTATTTGACGTTAGTTTACGAAACGGGGGAATGGCGTTAATATTGTACTTATGAGTTAAAGTTTAATTAGGTAAGGAAATATCGAAATGTTTAGAGCTCGGCCTGCGCCCCCTCGGGCTCGGCGCCCGGGTGCGGCCGCGCCTTTGAACCCCCGGTTAAGACGGCCCTGCTTAAGTGCCTAATATTTTAGATACAAAAGAAAAACAAAATCAGAAACTAATCGGCAGAAAAATCTTACACGGGTGTTGTCATGTAAACATGTAGTGATTAATTCCGTGAGTAGGTTTCGTCGACGAGACTGATTGTCACTATTCAAACGTGGATGTTTTGGCCATTTATAACTGTAGATGAACACCAAGAGAATAGCCAATCTGAGGTTTTTGATCTCCCAAATATACTATATTAATTAGCTTTAAATCAGACTTGGTGCAAAATAAAACCTATAACATTGCGAGTCCAATCTGAGATGCGGTTCTGCAATGCAGGCATGACCCAGTATAATAGGAATTTCAAATATTTCAATTGTTACAGATCGTCAAAGAGAAGATTCCATTAGATTGACTGAAGCGTTCAAGATGGGGACAGAACGAATCGGATGCTTCAACATTATTTAATTAACATAAGTCATTCTTTGTTATAATTATGTTTTTATTTTATTAAAACAATATAAAGTAAAGTAATAAAAATGATACATATTTCACTTAATGTTCCTATTATTAACGTCTATTGCGTTAAATCTTCTTAACATGGCGAGTGGATTTCAATGTAGGATTTGATGAACCATTACGTGGATTTTAAAGGCATTTACTTGGTCTTATGAGACAAGACGGAAGCTATTCTCAAATTTGTTTCATCAATATTTTGTCATCCATCCTTAGCACGTATCGGAACTACCTAGTTATCCAATTCTCTATATCGGTCACTAAGAAGTTCTTCAAACATACCGCAATGTTCCTTTAGAATTTTAAATGCGGTTTCGAAGGAAAACTATCGACGTGCGAAATTCTCATTCATCTGTCGTTTGTCACGTTGTATGTAATGTCTGGTAGAATGAATGCGACTCTCAAGAGAGTCGGGTAGAGATCGTGCGTCGTGCCGTGAACGTCCGGCCGAGGGACCTTTGCTTTCTGCAACTTGTTCGGCAGCTCTCTGCTTCGCAACCTTAACTCCCCTCTGAATCTCACGTTCCATTCCTGCAGATGCCATTTCTGCTAATTTTGCTGCTTTTTCCTCTTCGCTCATAGCTGGTCGTCTTTTATGACTGCTCTGATAGTCTCTACTTTGTTGAACACTTTCTGGCGACTTTCTTTGGGTACTATATCTCTGAGTCTCATCTTTTTTATCTTTTGAATCAGTATATCTTTTAGATTCATAGGATTCTTTTTCCCGGTATTGTTTATCTCGATATGATCCACTGTCCCTATATTGCTTATCCCTATATGATTCGCTGTCCCTCCCCATATGTTGCCTATCCCTGTATGATGAATCACGACTATGTAATCTACTATCAATATCATCTTTAATACGATATTTTTTCTTGACTGGGCTTTCTGAACGTCCGCGTCGGTGATCATCAGAGCTGGTACGCTTCCTTGAGTCCTTATTTTCGTATCGACTGTGTTTATATTCAGATGACTTTTTACTGCGTTCGTGATTCTCATATTGTGCTTTACTGTTTTGTATAACCTCCTCAGAGTCACTTTCAGATGAGGGTTGCTTTTTCTTTTTCTTAGATTGTTTAACGTAATCAGAGTCACTATCAGCTGAGGAGTGCTTTTTCTTTTTCTTAGATTTCTGCTTTTTATTTTTCTTTTTCTTCTTCTTAGACTTACCATCATCTGATTCCGAGGATGAGCCATCAGAATCAAGTAAACCTGCTAAATCTACACCTTTCCCAGCACCTAATGCATTTAGTTTTGATGCTAAGAGTACGTCTAAATCTTCGTCTTTCTTTTTAGCCTTTTTCTTTTCTTTCTTTTCTTTCCTTTCTTCCTGTAATAGAAGAGTTATGAATTTATTTAAGATAAATTATTATTACGCATAAAAAAGTTAAAAAATATATATCTCGAATCCTAGCACACTTAGCACTGTGAGCTATTACAGTTGTCCTTCTCGTCCTCAGCAGATCCTTTGTTTGCTAGCCAGCGAGTGAAGTCCTGTGTTCCTTGGGTGCATTCATTGATGCGGATAATAGTATTCTGCATGGGGTATATGTTCTACCGAATCTATCACGGCGAGTGTTCTGAAGAGCTCTCCAACCTCATCCCACCCTCTCCTCTTCGATCCCGCACAACGCGTGCCATGCAGAGTTTCCACTCACACACAGTGAAGAGAATCGAACTATAAAAACTTGGAATGGCCTGCCGTGCGTGAGTTTTCGTCATCTTACAGCCCTGGGTTCTTCAAGCGTAGCGTGAGGAGGTACATCAAGGGGACGCCAATTTGAGGGCTACTGTCAGAAGTTTTACGGACTGTGAGAATGACCCTCAATCGCTAGATGTCGCCATGGCTTTCCATCAGGCGGATCACGTTAATTTGACGAGCTTATTATAAGAAAAAACTTAGTTAATCATTTCTGATCTGATAAATCAAAATACAATTATTGGTACTATGTGCTAAGTAAATTTATTACTCTTTTGTTTGAAGTACTTACAATTTTATGCAAAGTTAGTTACTAATTGCTTTAATTTTATTTAATACTAGCTAACCAACTAGCAACTTCGTTTGCGTCACATAAAAGAGAGTATATCACCCGTTCCCGTCGCATTTACTCCCGTCGCGTTGCGTTTACTCCCGTAGTTATATGTTTGTGAACTGTTCAATTATTAGAAGGTATTAATTGTAATCTTATAACTACTTTAAGGGTCTTTTTTTTTTTTTTTTCTTTTTTATTAAGAACAACGTTCTTAATAATTAATTACAATCTAGCCGTTATATAAGTTTATGGCTAATAAGTAATTTACATCTAACTTAATTTACTAGGTATACTGTTTTTAAACTAAGATTAATGTTCATTGCACTTTCTTAGAGTCTGTTAAGTATGAAAACACTTTGTTCACGTGTTCTATATTATAGCACTATCACTAATATTTGTTCACTACACTAATTCAAAAGGCTTAGTTCGTTTTAATCGTCTCACTATGTCCGTGGTATCAAGCAATTGGATCGCTTCGATATTCACATGGTGTAGGAGTCTGCGTTCGTGGGCTGCAGCAGACTTCTGTATGGTTAGGTAGACAGTGTCCACGTTGAGATCACGGTGGAGGTCGTCATTTCGTACGTACCAAGGCGCATTGACGATTGCCCTTAGTATTTTGTTTTGATATCGCTGTATTATGTCTACGTTGGTTGGTTTAGTACAGCCCCAGAGTTGTATACCGTACTTCCAGATAGGCATCAATGTAAGCTTATATATTAGTAGCTTATTATGAATTGACAGACTAGAGTTTCTGCCTAGTAACCAATGCATACTTTTGTATCGAAAGTCCAGCTCTTGCCTTTTCTTTTTAACGTGAGCTTTCCACCGAAGTTTGGCATCAAGCGTCATGCCCAGATATTTTGCTGTGTTTGCGTGTGGCACTTGCAGGCCATTTATAAATATGGGATGGTACTCATGTTTTTTATTTGAGAAGTCAATGTGTAAGGACTTTGATTCATTTAACTTTATTTGCCATTTATGTGCCCAGTCATAAATTTTCGTAACAGCCACTTGAACTTTCCTAACGGCTTCTTTGTGGCTCGACCCTGTAGCCATAATGGCAGTGTCGTCAGCAAAAGTAGCGATTGTATTTTGTTGTGTTTCTGGTATATCGTAGGTGTATAGCAGGTAGAGAATTGGACCTAATACACTCCCTTGTGGTACCCCTGCTTCAATTGTGTTAAGCTCAGAATACGCATCTTCTTGTCGTATTCTGAATGCTCTGTTGGTGACGTAAGATGTTAATATGTCTGAAAAAGCTTTTGGCAGCGTTTTTTTTAGTTTATATATTAGTCCTTCGTGCCAGACTTTGTCAAAAGCTTGTGCTACATCTAAGAATACTGTACTACAAACTTTTTTACCTTCTAAAGCTTTCTCAATGTTATTCGTTATCCTATGAACCTGGTCTATAGTAGAGTGGTTTTCTCGAAATCCAAATTGGTGGTTTGGTATTAAATTATTCTTGCTAATGATTGGTTTCAACCGCTTTAAAAAGAGCTTTTCAAAAAGCTTAGAGATCATAGGCAGCAAGGAAATAGGTCGGTATGAAGCTGCTTCATGAGGTGGCTTGCCAGGTTTAGCGATCATGATGACTTCAGCGACCTTCCATGCCTCGGGTACATATTTTAACACAAAGATGGCATTAATAATCTTTGTGATTTTAATGATGGCTTTCTGTGGCAATTGTTTTAAAATTTCCCCTGTAATCAGATCATATCCTGGCGATTTTTTAGAGCTAATGTTGTTTTTAATTTCTTTCATCACTTCCTTTGGCGTGACGAGTTTAATTCTTTGATCCTCTAATACGTTGAGACACGTGAGGTTTTCTGTCTGGTGTCTGTATGGCTGAAAATTTTTTGCAAGGTGCTGTGCAAATCTGTGTGCTTTTTGCTCGTTGCTTATTGCCCATTTTCCATTGTCGTCCCTAATAGGAGGAATTTGTGTTACTGGCCTTTTGAGTTTCTTGGTCACTTTCCATAGGGAGTAATCTGTTGTGTGGTCACCAGTTAGCTGCTGTAAATTATTCCTTAAGCATTCATCGTTAAACTAACTTTAAGGGTCTGCAATATCAAAAGTCTGAATAACGTGTGGCCGTAAATCAGCATGTATAACCGTAGTCCAGTCATTATATACATTTGGAAATGCAAATGAACCGAGGAAACCAAATTTTGATATTACGTGGGGAGGGGCTAGAAAAGGTTCAAATTGTCGACCAAAATAACCTGATGGGTTTTCCGCCATCTTGAAAAAAGGGTTAAATTCAGTTTTTTCATCATAACTCGGTTCCCCGTTGAGATACGAACATTTTTATGCTATACTTGTTTGTTGCTCTTTGTATGATCTACAATTAAGATCTTATACATTTTTTACGTATCGATCATCGTTATCGAGATATCGATCCAAAAAACCATAAATTTTATGATGATGATTATGATTTTATGGTTCAGTGGTTTCGGAGCCTATTCGTTACAAACAAACAAATCTTTCCTCTTCATAATATTATTAGTATATAGATTTAAAGCAATTAGTATACTAACTTGGTCTAAAGTCTTTATATGTTCAAAATTTTGGTTATTTAATTACAAAACATACCTGTTCTTTCCTAAGTAGCTCGGTAAGTCGACGTCGTTGTAGAGGGTTATTGAGGAGAGCAGCACGAGCCGCCCGCTCACGTTCCTTTATAAGAAGTAATGGATCTTCACGCATTTTACGAGACATGTCAACTTGCGCATCACCAGCTGTTGTGAGCATACTGGATCCCACCACTCTTCTGGATACAGCGGGAATAGGATCTTGTTCTGCATTTTCAGATTGTTCAGAATTCTTTTCTAAGGTTTTACCGAGTAAGTAAGCCTCCTGGTCTACCTTCTTATCAGGTTTCTGCAATATTAGAAAAAGAAATTCTTCAGATCTTACAAGTAAGTTAGATTCAAATTACAACAACAATCCACATGAACATTTCATAAGCAACAGAGTGGTCAGAGCATGGGAACAAGCTCCCAGAATTTGTGGGATTTCCTGGAAATGAAAAAATGAATAAAGGGAGGATAGACACTATAAGTAATCAGTTGTATATGACTGCCTGTCTGCTAAGCAAAATAATAATTTAATAATAACAAATATTATTCAGAAAAAGACATTCATATGACCAAATTTCATTGCAATCACTTCTAAGCTTTTACCCTATTTTAAATTTCCAAAAATCCTTTCATAATGGGTGCCTACAATTAATATAATGGTGCCCAATCAATTAAAAATTTTTCAGTATTACAATTTTTGTCTGGACATCAATGAATGAGGAGCATATCTACATGAACAAATATCAGATAACATCAAAAAATCTTTTAATTTTTGAAGTGAAACTTCTTTATCGGCGTTGGAAAAAAATTTGCGTCACGTCACGTCACGTCACGTCACGATTTTTGGTTACGCGCCGTCTTTGTTCTGTTCCTCACCACGGTGGATTCGAATTAAGAGTACTTTATCCAGGGATAGCATGTCATTTAAGGGTTTTTGGACTTTTTGACTTTTGGGCTTTTGGACTTTTGGACTTTTGGATGTGACATTGGTACTTTGGGTCTTTGGGACTTTGGAACTTTGAGACTTTGGGACTTTTGAACTTTTGAACTTTTGAACTTTTGAACTTTTGGACTTTTGGACTTTTGGACTTTTGGATGGGACCTTGGTACTTTGGGACTTTGGGACTTTGGGACTTTTGGACTTTTGGACTTTTGGATGGGACCTTGGTACTTTGGGTCTTTGGTGCTTTGGGACTTTGGGACTTTTGGACTTTTGGACTTTTGGACTTTTGGACTTTTGGACTTTTGGACTTTTGGACTTTTGGACTTTTGGACTTTTGGACTTTTGGACTTTTGGACTTTTGGACTTTTGGACTTTTGGACTTTTGGACTTTTGGACTTTTGGACTTTTGGACTTTTGGACTTTTGGACTTTTGGACTTTTGGACTTTTGGAGTTTTGGACTTTTGGACTTTTGGACTTTTGGACTTTTGGACTTTTGGACTTTTGGACTTTTGGACTTTTGGACTTTTGGACTTTTGGACTTTTGGCCTTTGGGACTTTGGGACTTTTGGACTTTTGGATGGGATCTTGGTACTTTGGGTCTTTGGGACTTTGGGACTTTGGGACTTTGGGACTTTGGGACTTTGGGACTTTGGGACTTTGGGACTTTGGGACTTTGGGACTTTGGGACTTTGGGACTTTGGGACTTTGGGACTTTGGGACTTTGGGAATTTGGGACTTTGGGACTTTGGGACTTTGGGACTTTGGGACTTTGGGACTTTGGGACTTTGGGACTTTGGGACTTTGGGACTTTGGGACTTTGGGACTTTGGGACTTTGGGACTTTGGGACTTTGGGACTTTGGGACTTTGGGACTTTGGGACTTTGGGACTTTGGGACTTTGGGACTTTGGGACTTTGGGACTTTGGGACTTTGGGACTTTGGGACTTTGGGACTTTGGGACTTTGGGACTTTGGGACTTTGGGACTTTGGGACTTTGGGACTTTGGGACTTTGGGACTTTGGGACTTTGGGACTTTGGGACTTTGGACTTTGGACTTTTGGACTTTTGGACTTTTGGACTTTTGGACTTTTGGACTTTTGGACTTTTGGACTTTTGGACTTTTGGACTTTTGGACTTTTGGACTTTTGGACTTTGTACTTTTGTACTTTTTGACTTAATTTAAGGTGAGGTGTAAATTAAGTTTATGAAGAAGTTTCACTTCTTACGTGTGTACACTAAGTACACGCAATTTTTTTTTTCTTATTTTAGTAGATCATTATTATTATCATAATACCTAATTCTTTTATAATTATAATCATATTTCTTGTTTAACCTTCCTATACCCGCATATTGGTCTGTCAGACCGACAGTTTAAGCTTGCGTTTTTTTTCTTATTAACGTAAAATGTTAGCACGTTGGGCTCACTGCTAGCTGCGTGAATCGTCGCCGGCGTCTATTTAGTGTGGCGCGAGCGCTTGCGCGGGAGACCGACGCGGGTATAGCCGTTACAGTTTAAGGTATACTCCGCCTGCTATGGTGGACCATCAGTGGAAAATTAATCTATAGCCTTTTATTTTTTATTTAGTTATTTTCAAGATTTAAGTGTTTTTTTTTTGTTTGATTTCATAAGAGATATTTTTTGTTGCAATTTATAATATGTAGTTTATAAGAATAAGTACTGCTTTTCAAAGGCTGTAAGGGGCCGTCCATTAATCGCGTGAGGTATTTCCCCCTCCCCCTTGGTGATATTTGGTGAGGTTTCAGATTACCCCCCCCCCCCCCCCTGGACCGAATCACGTGTATTTTTAGTAACTACAAAGTTTTTTTGAAATTTTATACATAGAAGTCTCTATTGTTATTATCTATACAAACTTCTAGCTAATCCGCGCAACTTCGTTTGCGTCACATAATAGAGACAGATATGGTATTCATGTTTAAATATATTTCCCGTTGCATTTACTCCCGTCGTGCTTCTATATAATATTCATTATTTTGGAGCTAATAAAGAAGGTGTCAGTTTGTCAAGCTTAAAATCTTACGTTGGTTTGATCGCAGTTATGGACAAAAGTACAATAATCAAGGTTGAATTTCCATACGATCATTATGCTTTTGTTCACGACTATCGATATTGTTACGGGGGGAACGCGGTTTGGCACCATCAGGATGATGGTGCCAAACCGCGTTCCGTATCCGCGCTGCGGGGGCAGCACCTGCCCACTAAAACCTCGCGGTGTCCCTCATCCTACAGCCGCCATTGATATCCAAAGATTATTCACGTCGGCCCGGCCCGGCCGGGGGCCCCCAATACTTCGGGATTCTCGCCCGCATCGCACCGCTCTTGAGCGCTTCTCTGGAAGCAGAGAGGGTAGAGAGCGGTGAGCGGGTGGATTCTGAAGGCCTCTCCGGAACAAGGAGAGAGGCCTTCCCCCAAATGATCATCGGCGGACGGGGTCATAGCTGCGTGCATCGGCTAGTCTAACTTATATTAAAGCTATAGAGAGTTTAAAATCTGTACCTCAAATATATTTGGTATAATTATTTACCAAGATATTATTTTTACTAGACATTCTATCTATGTAACTTCCATTACATACGATACTGAAGCTAAAATAGTTTTTTGAAGTGAAACTTCTTTATCGGCGTTGGAAAAAAATTTGCGTCACGTCACGTCACGTCACGTCACGATTTTTGGTTACGCGCCATCTTTGTTCTGTTCCCCACCACGGTGGATTCGAATTAAGAGTACTTTATCCAGGGATAGCATGTCATTTAAGGGTTTTTGGACTTTTGGACTTTTAGACTTTTAGACTTTTAGACTTTTAGACTTTGGGACTTTGGGACTTTGGGACTTTGGGGCTTTAGGACTTTGGGACTTTGGGACTTTGGGACTTTGGGACTTTGGGATTTTGGGACTTTGGGACTTTGGGACTTTGGGACTTTGGGACTTTGGGACTTTGGGACTTTGGGGCTTTGGGACTTTGGGACTTTGGGACTTTGGGACTTTGGGACTTTGGAACTTTGGGACTTTGGGACTTTGGGACTTTGGGACTTTGGGACTTTGGGACTTTGGGACTTTGGGACTTTGGGACTTTGGGACTTTGGGACTTTGGGACTTTGGGACTTTGGGACTTTGGGACTTTGGGACTTTGGGACTTTGGGACTTTGGGACTTTGGGACTTTGGGACTTTGGGACTTTGGGACTTTGGGACTTTGCGCCTTTGCGCCTTTGCGCCTTTGCGACTATGCGACTTTGCGACTTTGCGACTTTGCGACTTTGCGACTTTGCGACTTTGCGACTTTGGGACTTTGGGACTTTGGGACTTTGGGACTTTGGGACTTTGGGACTTTGGGACTTTGGGACTTTGGGACTTTGGGACTTTGGGACTTTGGGACTTTGGGACTTTGGGACTTTGGGACTTTGGGACCTTGAGACCTTGGGACTTTGGGACTTTGGGAATTTTGGACTTTTGGCCTTTTGGACTTTTGGACTTTGGACTTTTGGACTTTTGGACTTTTGGACTTTTGGACTTTTGGACTTTTGGACTTTTGGACTTTTGGACTTTTGGACTTTTGGACTTTTGGACTTTGGACTTTTGTACTTTTTGACTTAATTTAAGGTGAGGTGAAAATTAAGTTTATGAAGAAGTTTCACTTCTTACGTGTGTACACTAAGTACACGCAATTTTTTTTTGTATTCTTTCTGTATCACGCCAAAACTATGGATAGTACCATTTTAAATAATACTCACATAATTTAAGATTATTATTGATCGGATTGGTGCCGATATTCTGCGCGGTTCCTTTGGGAGACACGATGAAAAACAAAATGATCTTTGTGTTGTATGGTCAACGCATAGGTATTCCGATTTCAATTAATTTCTGATGTAAGAAAGGAATTAAGTGCTTTATGAATTATTCCATACAAGTTTTAATATTGTAGGTTTTGTTGTTCAGAAATTACAGTGATCTCAAATTCAGGGTTGTAAAGTTGCTGTTCGAAATAAATACACGTGATATCTCACTACACCCCCCACCCCCCTGGTGATGTTTCGTGATTTTTGGCAGACCCCCCCCCCCCCTTTCGAGCCTCACGTGATTAATGGACGACCCCTAATAAAAAGACTGTTAGTCAGTAATAAACATTAACCCGGCGTCATGGGGGTTGGGTCTGTGAGACCCGTCACATTTTATTTCGCTTCTAGTTTGGTTAATATTCGAGCGACGTTGCCCATCTTATCAATAGCTGGAGCTGTTGAGTGCTTCTATGCATCGCAAGTGACACATTAGTCGTGAAACAGCCGCAGCAAGAGTTACAGAAAATTGAATAGGGTATGTGAGACCCATCCCCGCAGTCAGCGTAACAATTTTGCACCGTTTCGTATAGATATTGTTTTAATTATTATCTGTGTTTTTATAATTTTATATTAGAGTTTTGTTGATGTTTACCATTTTAGTTGCTGATATAATAGTTTAATGTATTTTATTTGTATTTTTTGTAGGAGATTAGTAAAAAACGGATCAAAATGAGGCAGAATGACAACATATTCTTGCAATTTTAGTAAAGTCAGACTTTGATTTTGAGTTGCCAGAGTGTGAGTGTCGAAGAAGATCACTTGACTGAGCATAGTAATCCACTAGGAATAAATACAAATTTTGTCCCACAAAACTGTACAGACAGATTAATAAAGTCACATCAAACTGTGAGACATCTTGCTCTATGTCGAGTGACACAGAGCAAGATATCTCAGAGTCTGATGATGATGATATTCCATTGTCTGTTCGATTATGACTCGTTGAACATAGTTGTTCCATGCCCATATAATAAACAGAATAAATGTAATCTAATAATATAAAATAAATCTAATAATAGTTCAAAAAAAACGAAGACAATTTATAAAAAAGCTAGTTTTCAGTCTTGTCATGGAACGCCTAAAACTTCACCAAAATGTATCAGTGCTTCCATGTGGGAAAATTGGGAAATTTGTCGTAGGTGAATTTTCAGGGGAATCTCCGTCAATAAAGACTAATATTCGCATAAGGTGCCAAGTGTGTCCAGCCAAGAAAAACCATAAGACAAATTGCACCTACGAGAGTTGTCACAAATATATTTGTGTTGAACATATAGTAACTTTCTGTGCTGACTGTACCAAAAATAATGATTCGGAGCGATTAATTCTTTTATTTTTCTTGAGTTAATTTTGTTTCCTACGAAAAATGCCAGTAAAACATTAAGGCTGATTGTTAATTAATAATAAAAGTACATTTAAGTAGAAGATAATTTTTTTGTTGACATTTGTCATTCCTTTTTTAGAGTTCTGTTAAATATAATTAAAACATAATATAGTATGACATTTGTGTTTGATTTCTATACATAAATACCTAAAAACTAATTAAGAATAAATAATAACTTATTTTTTAATAAAATATTGGAATAATTTTGCCATTGATGTACGGGTCTGTGAGACCCACCCCAACGTCCGTGTAACATTTTTCCACCCCCATGACGCCGGGTTAATATTGCCATACATTGTTTATATTGATTGTGTAAAAGTCCATTTTAATCATAAATTACATTTTAGTGTGATTATAATGATAGCTATTTATTTACCCCCTTATTCATAATCGTTTATTAAACCTATTTTAGTTAAAACACATTTTAAGTCTATTGCTGTCTCTAACCATACTCTGTCATTGGTTAGAGACAGCAATAGACTTAAAGTGTGTTTTAACTAAAATAGGTTTAATAAACGATTATGAATATGAGGGTTAGTAAATAATAGAACTATCGGTCCCAGAGACCGACACGGGTATATGTGTTATTGTATTTGACACAGGTATAGGAAGGTTAAAATCATTTATATTTAGATGATTTAGGCCATAAGAAAATGAAAAAAAAATGTGCTATGCATGATTGGGTAAGCTTTCTGTGACAAAAACATTTTAATCATTAAAGTAGGTCAGTTCATCTTACATCATACATCCATGACAAACGATCGTCACTGGCTGATGCATTGTTACGTTTACTGAGGATATCGTTTAGTTCAGCTCGATCTCGTTCCTCAGCGTGTTCCCGCTGCAACTCTACCATCCGTTTCTTTTCCTCTGCAGCTGCTTGTTCTGCTTTCCACACACGTTCCTGATTCTTCATAGTATTTGGATGCCATGATTTCTTCGAATTCTAAAATGTTAATGATTAACATATCAAATGGACTTTTTATAGATTTAAAATATCATGATACTTATGTATCCTAAAAGAAATAAAGGGCTGGTAAATACCAATAAGCGCTCGGAATTAAAATTTATAAAAAAAATTCAATGCAAGGATATTACCAAATCACCACCCCCCATTCCGTTTTGTTAAGTTATATACAATAAAACAGTTGGTATGAGAATTTATGTAGCCAAAAACTTATCACAAAATAATAAAAATATTTACTGCAATACGAACTTCAGATTTTGACAGTTGACAGCATTAATGACATTGACATGACATCTTTGACAGCCAGAATTATTTTTTTCTAATATTTAATTACAGCCTTTGGCATTGAAAAGCAGTATGTATGGAGTGATAGAATGAAAGTGGAGTGCAATACCCAATGAATTTAGTTGATTATTATTGCGATAAGTACATATATGGCATCGTTTAATAATAATAATTTTTATCCCAATAAAATTTCAATTCTACTTTTTGTTTTTTAAATTATTCTTATTTCAAAAACAATAATTTTCTATTCATTTACTGTCTGTATATTATATTATATTGTCTTTTATATTCATTAATTGGTATTTCGTGTTAGATTAAGTGGTTTGTAATAAAGAAAATTAAAAAATATAGATTTTACTGTTTGTTTGTGTGTTATTTTGTTTGTTCGTTGGTTTGTCTGTTAGTTTGCGTTGAATAGTCTCCAAATTCGTAATTCGTAATTCTTTTATTCATAACAAAATCATTTGTGTCGAAAAGCTGTCGAATAGGTAGTAAATAAAAGAGACCAGTAACAAACAAAAAACAAAAAAAAACTTGAAATAAATTTGTATGTCAAATACTCTACCGATTTGATCATAGATTTAGAATTTTTCGTTAATTTGATAAAATTTCACTGTTGGGAAGCTACACTATTTCCGAGTGATAAATATATTTTATCCCCGCATTCCCACGGAAATGGGAGCCACGCGGAGGAATCCGCCTGGCATCCCCTAGTCTATACATACCTACCTATAATAAAATCATACAATAGTCAAACTGTACACTGGAAATCAGAAAAAAAATACTCGCTGGGTACATAAGATTCTGAAGCCGAATACAGTTAGAATTTTTTTGTCTGTTTGCTTTGTCTGGAAGGATCTCGAAAAGTACTCGATAGATTTAATTCAAATTTTGCACAAATATTAACTAGAGGTACAGTCTTCAAATAGCTTATATATTATCACGCTACCTATCCTAGGGGCTAAGCAGAGAGCAATCAAATATGTAATTATAATAATAAATATGCTGGTGGATTTATTAGGCAGGCAGTTTCCAAAATAATATTTTTTTAGGGAATAAAGAAAACACATGGTTACGTAGGTACGGGTTCATCCCTGAAGAGGAAGCTAACGGCGCGGCATAGAACAACAACATTTCATTATTTCTATGTTTAGCGTCCCACGTATTACTCATTAGATGATGAGCCTATTGAATCATAGCCCAGTAGCTTCTACTTAGCTTAGTTACTACCAGGTTACCACATACTACCACTACCACTAACACTTGACTTGACGAGCCTTTAACGAGCGTTTACGGAAACGCTCGAAATGTTATTCTGTGCACACACACTGTTATTCTGTGCAAAACGCTGGAAATGTTAGGTAGTACATACAAAGTTGTCACACTTGTCACCCACCTCAGAGCAAGGAATAGCGTAAGATGCTTAGAGCAGTGACCTGATTTTATCAATGCATCTTTTATCTGACTGCCTCGGTCGGTGGCGCTTTCGGTTGTGTAACTACCAGCCGCGCTGAGGTCCTGGGTTTGTTTCCCGGGTCGGTTCAAATATTGTGCGATCCACTAATGTTTTTTAAGCTATTGCATAGCTTCTATCGCGGGCCTTGCGTGGAGACCGAATCCAGAAATTGTGTCACGAAAACGAATCACACTCTCGGCTACCTTCGGCCACGTTCGTGTATCTCGTCTCGCACTTCATAATTTTTTTGTTTACGTCAATTATGAACTCTGCAGTCGTTATAATATTATGTCAAATAATCCAAAAATTGATGCTTGTACCCAGAATCGATCTTGCGCCTTCTGCTAAGGCCGAGGCCGCACTTGCGGTTATCGCGGCGGTTTCTAACCTCAAAATGTCAAAACATTGACTTGATTTCATTGATTTTGACAGTTTGATGACATTTTGAGGTTAGAAACCGCCGCGGAAAAACGCAAATGCGGCCTCGCACTAAATAAAAATTCGACTATAGGTGTATAGGTCAAGTATTGTATTCTCTTTGGTATAGGTATTCATCATCTATGTACAACAGTGAACTGTACTCGTATAATTTGTGTAAAAAGTGTTTTAAATATGAATAAACAAAGTGCATTTATTAATGAAGAAAGTCACGAAAAATAGTGAATGAAAATGAGTGAGTACTCTATATACATACATTTTATTATTATTATCACCAATGCAGTATTATTTTTTGTTTTGTTAATTTATATATAATACTGCTATAAAGATAACCAAACCCGGGAGTACGTTCCCATGGGAATCGGGAAGAAAATTTCACGCTGACGTAGCCGCGAGCGCCATCTATCCCATACCTATGTACTTTAAACGTGTCATAAAAGTCACAACAATACCTTATATGCATATTTCAAAGAATGTCTATTATTACCATAAATTTGTAAAAATAGTTTTTAAGTAGATATGAAGAAACCTATTGTTTTATCTTTTAACTAGCTGACCCTCGCAACTTTGTTTACGTCACACAAGGTCTATGAAATTAGAGGTATTTATTAATCATACTCATCAAGTAGCGTGTGAATCTGCCCTGTTTGCATAATCAAAATAGAGTTTAATGGTTAAAGCTATTCCTCAGTATAGAATTTTCCTCAGTATAAACAATTTACATAGAAACACCGGCGTGTTAGAATTTTATTACATGTATCAATGTAGTAGACGTAACGTGTATAAAATGACATCAATCAAATGTCATCAATATTCTGAAAAAGAAATTAAAAATAGAGTTCACAAACTCTTTTGAAAATACATACTGTACCTACCTTAGAGGATCGTTATGAAGATAACAGGATAGTTAACAACATCCATAGAAAATAGATGGTATAATTCTGAATACCGCAAAGAACAATCGGCGCGGCATAGAATGGGGCCTATACTGATATCCTGGAGGATTTAAATGATGCCGATGTCCTGTGCCTGCTGAGGCACACACACGCCGTCATGCAGTCTGCAGGACAACGTGCAGGACAACGAGCAGGATGAGGCAGCGAATGGCTGGACTGAAATTAAAATCGACAGACGCAAGAGATGTGGTGGAGGCACTAATTCACGTACCTCGGGAGTGTCGTGTCAGAAACTGATGGGATAGAAGAGTACCCTACATCATTTCGAGTCTCGCCAAGGCCAGAACAACCTTTACACAGCTGCGCCCCGTAGGCAGTTGCGAAAATGGACACGAAGAGTGAAACTCAAAACAAAGTAAACGTTAAAACTTTACTGCTAACTGCTATACGGATGCGAGACATGGAAGGTCACTAAAGACATTTCGCACCAGCTACCAGCTATAAGTCTTCGTCAAACGCTGCCTCCAATGGATCCTCGGTACATACGGGCCCGAGAACATCACGAACGTAAGACTATTGGAACGCTGCAGTGAGACCCCTATCCACCAACAGATCAAACGTCGGAAGTATAGCTGCTGCGCTGGATTGGACACACGCTGCAAAGGGACCATGATCACATCATACCAAGGCAAGCCTTACTGAAACTACTGGTAGGGTTTCAAAAACTGTTCGATAGTAAGTAGGTACACTTATTGATAGTGGCTATAGGCTACATAACATAATGCTCAGATTAATAGGAGCGGTGCAGCAATAAGGAATGTTTCGAAAACGGAAAACATTTCATCGTTATAAGAGTATCCGTTGCGCCTCTGCGTAAATGGTTGAAATTACATAAAAATAATTTATTACAAAATAATTGTTCTTCTTAAAAAGTTCTAAAACAAAATACCTATTAAGCTATTGCATAGCTTCTATCGCGGGCCTTGCGTGGAGACCGAATCCAAAAATTGTGTCACGAAAATAAATCACACTCTCGGCTACCTTCGGCCACGCTCGGCCACGTTCGTGTATCTCGCACTTCATATACCAACGTGTACGCGTGAGCGTTTGCATAAGTAGGGTGAATTGGGGTGGGCTGAGGTGTGTAGGGTAGGGTGAAGTGAAGTGGGGTGTGGTGAGGTGAATTGGCGTGAAGTGGGGTGGGGTGAGGTTAGGTGGAGTGCAATTTTGGCCTTTTGGACTTTGGCCCTTGGGACTTTTGGACTTATGGCCTTTTGGACTTTAGGACTTTTGGACTTTAGGACTTTAGGACTTTTGGACTTTTGTACTTTTGGACTTTTGGCCTTTTGGGCTTTTGGACTTTTGGACTTTTGGAATTTGGTTTTTTGGACTTTTGGACTATTGGACTCTTGGACTTTTGGACTTTTGGACTTTTGGACTTTTGGACTTTTGGACTTTTGGACTTTTGGACTTTTGGACTTTTGGGACTTTTGGGACTTTTGGGACTTTTGGGACTTTTGGGACTTTTGGGACTTTTGGGAAAATTCCCAAAAGTCCCAGAAGTCCCAAAAGTCCAAAAAACCAAATTCCAAAAGTCCAAATGTCCACAGTCAAGTAGGTACTTGGTACTTTACTTTGTTGAACATAGGCCTTAAAATATTACTTCTTACTTCTTACTAATATTATAAATGCGAAAGTTTGTGAGTGTGGATGTTTGTTACTCTTTCACGCTCAAACCGCTGAACGGATCGGGCTGAAATTTGGTACAGAGATACATTATAGTCTGGAATAACACATAGGCTACCTTTTATCCCGGGAATAACTTCCCGCGGTAACAAATTTTACGCGGGCGAAGCTGCGGACATCAGCTAGTATTCTTATATGGAAATAATTATACTAGCGTAGTTGGTAAAAAATGCTGTGTAATAGCTTTACCGCGGCAGTCCCCGAGTGCCACACGTCTTTTTTATTTCTTTGGGTGTTTTCTATGTAGGTATAATAGGTACCTATGTAGGTATACATTTAGAAACATATAAATATGTCTTGCAGTCGTCTCGATTCGATAGCACAAGTTTTATTAACTTAATTTGGACAAGATGATGTGATGTTGTGTGAGAATGTCCACAAATATTTATTTATTTTATCGATATTATCACTTAGTCTGAGTTATCACTATTATCAAAGTAACAATAGGTAATAGTATCGCCTGTTTTGGTTTATAAAAGACAAAACCGACATACGAAACAAAATGCTTGTTATGCTGTGGTGGGAGGAGGACAAAAGACCCACGGCAGTGTATGAGGCAGGCGCGACGGTGGCGGGCGGCGCAGGCGTAGCACTGGCGGGGAATGAAGTGGAGGAGAGGGGTAGCGACGCGGCCCGTGGCGCGCGGGTCAGTTGCGGTCGCGTTGAGGAAGGTTGAATCGGGCGCACGAGCCGGCGAGGCCTCATCACTGTGGTTCCGAACGTTCGGTGACCGTGCAACGCGTGTTGGCACTTCTCCCCGCACACCGCGCCGCAATGCTCTTCCCTTAATCGTCTTGCGCTAGAGCCCTCCTCACTGGTTACTTAGTGAACTAGGAAGATTTATGCTTTTCATATACTAGCTAGATACCTACCTACCTATCTTTTAAATAAAAGTATTACGAATAGCTCGAGCTCGAGCTCGAGCAGTAGAATGTAATTATAAATCCAACAGTTAGAATAGCTAGCAAGTAGCAACATAGGTAGCTTATTGACGTATCTAATGATGCAATATTGAATGAAATAATAGTAGGTATGTATTACAAAGCGTTTGGCCTGATTGCATCCGGTGCTATCACTTCACGAAGACCTGTCTTTACCATTCTCAACCCCACTTCACAACGTTTAGGTACAGCATCGTTCTTAAAGTCCAGTCTGGTTTCTCTTGATTTTCCTCTCCTACTGGGTGGGACCCGCTGAGAACGATAGCAGACACTTATTGCATCTCATACCATACCATATCCACTGCTGCATAATTATATCTATACTATGTATTTCGACAATCGACATTGTTAATGGTAGGTTGAAAGTAATAAGCATTTCATGAGTGTTATTTTTTTAAGTCTTACATATGCACTTCTTTTCTAAAGGTAGTACCTAAACAATTCGTGTTTTATGTATAAAAATTATGGATTCTTGGATTGAAATGATTCGAATTCGATTCGCAGTGATATTTGTCTTGTTACCTCACAAACTCGTTCATTTATTCTGAATTATTCTGATTGTCACAAATACTTGTAGTTAATGAGAGAAACCTTGTGACTTGGATTTGCAATACGCAGTCTTATACTCGTCCTCGTTATTCGATAAAAAGTATCATCGTGGAATCCCAATGTTTTTCCAAAATACTAACTTAGATTGATAGAGAAAATCGCTTAGACTGTGGCAATGCATATTTTTACTATACCAGGAGTATTAAATTAAACCATTAGACAGGTAAAATATAGTACTTAATCCGTTCATTTATTTTTCATGCAATTAATAGCACAGAATAACTGTAAAGTGCGTACCTACAGTAAACTTATGCTACTTTGCTTAAAGAAATAAAATTATAGATAAGTACTATTATGTACTAGCTGACCCGACAGACGTTGTCCTGCCATAACTATGAATATGAAAATCGGTATCCCGAGTTCTGAGTTCCCGGTCCTGGTTTCCTGATCCCTGTTCCCGGTTTTGGGTTCCGAGTTCCCGTTTCTTGGTTTTCATTTCCCAGTCCATCTTTCTGTTCCCGGTTACCATTTTGGTGCTTCAAGTTCCAAGACCCGATCCAAAATTGCTATAGAAACCATTTCTTCGAACAGGTCGAGCCAGTTACAGACTTACAGTTATTGCAAATTTTCTAATTTTCCACGCATTTTTCTTAATATTTTCTTCCATTAGAACCTTTTCCTGACAAAACCTAACACAAAAAAAAGAACTAGCGAAATCGGTTCACCCGTTCATTTCACCAAGGGAATTATGGATTCATTTTTATATTATACAGGCAATAGATAATGATAAACATCTACAAATAACAAAGATTAAGACAAATATTTCGTCTGAACCGGAATTTGAATAGGAGACCTCAGCACGGCAGTCGCATTTAGTACCACTGCGCCACAGAAGCCATCAAAGAAATTAAATTAACTGTACGGTTTGAAAGAGTAGATAAATTATCATGACGTCATCTATAAAATTGCGATTTATGTGACGTCAAGTCGTACGCCGCTATGCCATGTTGAGGCCATAGGTAACCTATAGATGTTATCAGTATCACATCGTACTACAATAAACTGCCGTGGTTGCTGAAATACTTAACAAAGTTAGAAAGAAAGATTGGTTTAGTGATCTACCTCTTCAACCAGTCCCCCATGCGGCCACTTTTCTCATTGACACTATGAAGCTGGGATCATTACATTATCTCAATTTTTGAAGTCTCTTAGTCCTATTTCGATTCTAGAAAACCACGTTTCTTTTTCCAATTATGGAGTTCTACTTAAATAACATTACTACTCTGTAAGTTAGTTTCCTTGACTAGAATCTTTTATTATCCATGCCTAATTATGTATTATGCAATGTGACTCCTGCTATTGTATATCCTATATCGTGTAGATATATTTACTGAGTGCGCTATTAGGAACATAGAGACTACTCATGATTGTGTAGTGTATGTTGTGTTAGGGTCATCGCAGAAGGAAGATAAAATCAAACGGATCACAATATTTCAACAAAATTTATTTAATATTTACTATTTACTATTTACTCCTCAACCGAGATTACAAACAAAGTTTTACTGACCTTAGTGATCTAATCGCGTCCGCCCTCTGACTGGCGTTTCACTCGGAAGCCTGACACATACTCCGTTCGCTGCACAATACTTTGACGTTTGACGTGTCAACGTCAAATGTCAACTTGTCACTGTCAAACTTCAAACTAATGGCAGTATCTTATGAAAATAATAAATATGCCAACAATTCTGTAACAGTCGGCCATCCTATGGGAACGAGTCTCTTCGTTCTAATTAACTATAATTTATATTTCCATTATACATTGTTTAACTATAAAATTGAATGTATCACTCGCATCACTTTTATAATTACCTAAATTAAGATTTTTACTGTACGTATATAATTACATACACTTAAACTACTACAGAACCTTTTACTATGGTATAGCTGCGTGTAGGGAATGCAATCCCGCAACAAGATTGTAATCCCGGTATTTGCGGGACTGAGCAATCTCAGTCCCGCGGGATCCCGGTATTTGCGGGATCCCGCATATTTCTGAAAGACATTGAGAAAAGAATAGAATTCTATATCATACATCCATCTAGAACTGAAAAATAGTCACCCCCTTAATCCCCGAAGGGGTAGGCAGGACGAGGCATATGGTCTCATCTCATACTCAATGTTCTTTTCTCAAATGTCCCATTCTCAAAATATGTGCATTAAAGGATTAACTCCGCTCAATCTGACTTGGATAGGTTAGGTTAGAAGGCTAAGGCCGTAGCGGAGCGCAGCGAAGCTTCCGCATTAGCCTTCGTGGTTATTTTTTTTATAACCTAACCTATCAAATCGGATTGAGCGGGGTTAATCTTGTAGAGCACATATTTTGAAAAAGGAACATTTTGAGAAAAGGACATTTCGCGAAAAGGACATTTTGAGAAAAGGATATTCCGCGAAAAGGACATTTTGAGAAAAAGACATTTCGGGAAAAGGACATTTTGGGAAAAGGACATTTTGAGAAAGAACATTATGAGAAAGGACATTTCGAGAAAAAGACATACTTAATGAGAAAGGACATTTCGAGAAAAGGACATTATGAGATGAGACGAGCCGAGCCTTCAACTTGACTTAGCTGCCATTTTACCGGCAAACGGGACCAACGGCTTAACGTGCCATTCGAAGCACGGCAACGCTCAAATAAATGTCACAAAGTGATCAACCATCTAAGGACCGGCCGTAGTAAATGTAACCTACTGCGGTGATCTTTTACAGAACACTGAGTCCGCGGGGCACAAGGAAAAATATTTTTTTTAATATTACTTTTGCATTGAGATTATTAAACGGATATACATATAAGTAATAAAGTAGCTACTGCAAATTATTAGAAGCGCAGAAAACATAGCACGTCAAAATTCTTGTCTGCCAAACGACTCCTAACTTTACATGTCAGATAGCCAGCAAGCAATGTACGAGATAATTGAATACTTTTATAGTACAAGAAAAGTCAAATCTCCCTGATTTAATTACTAAAATCAAATAAGTACGTTATTAGGTTATGTATTACGTCACAATTACAAAAAACTTTCTCAAACCGAATCAGTTTGTGCGCTTCCGCATACAGAATAACACATGGCGTTTACCTTTGCACAATCCCGCTAATCCCGCGGGATCCCGCACGATTTACGTGCGGGACTGGTCCCGCAAAAATACTGCGGGATCCCGGTATTTCGGGATCCCGGAATCCCGGTATTGCATTCCCTAGCTGCGTGGCTTAAAGGTTACTTCCTTCACCAGTAAGTCACACAACTGCGATGTCTCTTACCAATCGTGGGCGGCGAGGTCGTTACGCCAATCTTGCCCGGCTCGAGAACACCCCTCACTACTATGGTATAGCCGGCCGCAAAGGTTACTTCTTTCACCAGAACGACACACAACTGCGATGTCTCTTACCAATCGTGGGCGGCGAGGTCGTTTACGCCAATCTTGCCCGGCTCGAGAACACCCGTCACTACTATGGTATAGCTGCATGCCGCAAAGGTTACTTCTTTCACCAGAACAACACACAACTGCGATGTCTCTTACCAATCGTGGGCGGCGAGGTCGTTTACGCCAATCTTGCCCGGCTCGAGAACACCCGTCACTACTATGGTATAGCTGCATGCCGCAAAGGTTACTTCTTTCACCAGAACGACACACAACTGCGATGTCTCTTACCAATCGTGGGTGGCGAGGTCGTTTACGCCAATCTTGCCCGGCTCGAGAACACCCGTCACTACTATGGTATAGCTGCATGCCGCAAAGGTTACTTCTTTCACCAGAACGACACACAACTGCGATGTCTCTTGCCAATCGTGGGCGGCGAGGTCGTTTACGCCAATCTTGCCCGGCTCGAAAGCACCCTCACTATAACTATATTTCAATCACTCTAAAATTATGCGTTCACTCCGTTTTACAATCATTAATGTTTGTCGTCCTAAATCTGTAATAATTCAATCTCATATCATCAAATTACAATTACTCATTGACACTGTTTACAGTTGAAGAGCAAGTAGCAGTGTCTTCGCCAAAATTAGATGATAAGTACATTACTCAGGCTCAATTCAATTTTATGATTTAAATCCCTCATCAATCACTTATACACACGCATACGTATGTACTCGATAATTTACAATCATTTTTCACATCCTGCCTACATACATCACTATACCTACTTAAATCACTAAAATTATGCATTCATTCCGTTTTACAATCATTAATGTTTGTTGTCCTAAATCTGTAACTATTCAATCTCATATCATTAAATTACAATTACTCATTGACACTGTTTACAGTTGAAGAGCAAGTAGCAGTGTCTTCGCCGAAATTAGATGATAATTAGGTATATTACTCAGGCTCAATTCAATTTTATGATTTAAATCCCTCATCAATCACTAATATACACACGCATAATTATGTATGTACTCGATAATTTACAATCATTTTTCACATCCTGCCTACATACATCACTATACTTAAATCACTAAAATTACGTTTTACAATCATAAATGTTTGCCGTTCTAAATCTGTAATCAATCTCTTATCATTAAAATACAAGTACTCATTAACACCATTTTCAGTTGAGGAGTAAGTAGTGGTGTCTTTGTTAAAATTAGATGATACATTATTTAGACTTAATTAAATTTATTGCAAGGCTTTTTTTCGCAACCCGTAATAATACAGTCACTAGGTACATTATAGGTATATTTCGCTATTAACTCGTTCACGTGTATTTTTATGCCGTATTCGACGCTTTAACTCTCTAATTTTAAATTGACATATTATAACGATCGCAATATCCTGGTATTTTTTTTTTTTTTTTGTAGCATCTTCAGGCTCCTCTTTTTCTTGAAATTACGCGCCGATTTAAATAAATTACTTTAATTAGTCTTTTGCAAACAGAATGCCCAAAACTATGGATGATCGTAAATTCCCTGATGGAGTTAAACTTTTCAACGCAAAAAGAAAGTCTATTATACTAAATTTACTAATGAAAGGTATCAATTATTTACCATTACATTTGACCCAATGTTAAAGTATCAGCTGGATGATTTTTTTTTATGGGTATTTATGTATTCAATGATTTAAACTCTAGTCTTAATGACTTCAAATAGTATTTATTTCTTATTGTAATTGTTGAGATTTTTTTTTTTAAGAATCTTATTTAATATAACACTAATCTCTGTAGTCACTAATAAATTAATTATCTAACGACATTATGTACTTACTTCTGAAAATGTGACGGTTTATACACAAAATCTTGCATGCTATTTCAATGGCTGAATAGGCAAGGATTATCTTATTCATATGATGTAACACCATTGTGTACCCTATTTATCGCAGATAGAGAATCTGTATTTGAATTTAAATAAAATGAAATCAAATTTATTCCCTTTGAAGTTTTTTTTTTATTTTTTTTTATTTTTTTTTTATTTAGTGTTTAAATTTTTGTGACTCTACCGGGGGTTCGGAAATACTACAGACTGAGAAGAACACCCCAAGAAACTCTCGGTCCCTATGAAAATTCATCTTAAAAAGTAAAACAGGTTTATTTTATGCAGAATATATAGTAATGACCTGCGCTAATATTTATGGCCACAAAATGTTTATGACCTGTGCTTAATGTTTCCGATGAGTCATGCAAGCATACTTAGTAGGTATCTATTCTTTTCGTCATTTTTTTTTTATTCCGTGGTCAGAAGGAAGAAGGAAACAGCCTGGTCTACTAACAAAAACTCCCTCCACTTAACCTGACATTTCTTGACGTTGTTCCAAGTGAATGGTGACTTCTCTACAAGAACCTCATAAGTCTCATTCATGACCACACCCGCCTCTTCACAGGGAAGGTTCAGTACTTAGAGGGTAAATAATTTAACAAGGCTTTGACAGTGTGTTCAGAGATTCCTTTCACTGCCAATAATTACGCTACCATTTGGAAGGCACTTCTAGAAAATTATTAGGATGCTAGGGTTCAAGTTTCGTACTACATCACTAAATATTAATGACACCAATGCAACCATATGACAGCTTTGCGGACGACACAGAATCTCTTTGATCTTTGTTGGATATTGATTAACTTCGCATACATTTATCGTTTGAGCTATTAACCGCCTACTGTCGCGAATGCAGTTTGAAAATTATTGAGACGGAGGCGATTCTGTTTTCAAGGCAAAGTCGCTCCCTAGGTGAAATCTCAAATTTGACTGAAGTGCGATCAAATGGAGTCGTTCTGTTTGATGCTTGGGCACTATGCTAGATCATAAGCTCAATTGGAGTGATAACACAATAAGATTAAAATTTGAGGGCACTACAGCATTGAACGCTTTAACTCCCATTCTCAATTGAGGATTCCTGCCTATTAGTGAAACTAAATTGACTTTATATTGCACCATATGACCCTGGTTTTACTTTTGCCCAGCCCAGTATGGAGCAGTACTAGTCATCAACCTTAGTAGTCTTCTAGTTGTCCAAAACAAGTTACTTAAGTGTGCACTCAACACTCCCTATCTAACAAATTTAATAGAACTACATATTAAAACAAATTTACCAAAAGTTTTATTTCAACAGTAAACCAAGTAGAGCCCGTAGGAAAAGACTTCTGTTTATCCACAACCACAACCCACACAAGTTACCTCACCACTTGTTTCTTGAGTGCGATAAATAGACTCGCATAGTGGCCCGCTCAGGACCGTACCCTACGCCTGTCGGAGCCTTGCGCGCTTTGAGCAGTTATACGGACTAGGAATATAGATACATATGATCGGTGGCGCCGCCTTTGCTGTGGCTATTGATAAATGTGTTTGACTGCTAATAAACCAATCTTTTGTTTTTGTTGCATTTTCAATAGAAAACTTTTTTACTATGTTAATACCTGTATATTTAAAGGGGTATTTTATGCACATCTGTATAACCTTTCTGTAGGCTGGGTAACTCCACTGATCAACCAACTGCACATCAGAAAATTGAATGCTATGTGAAAACCATAACGCATAATAGTGTGTTCGCCATGGCTCCTAAAATATATAACAGGCTGCCGGGCGATATTAAGGAATCAAATATGTTAATTTTTAAACAAAGATTGAAAGATTTACTGACAAAAAAATGTTACTACAATGTGAAAGACTACCTAACAGACTTATTATAATGTATTTTAATGTGGACTTTTTTGTGATTTTAATAATACTCAAAATATTGGTGACCTTAACTACCTGACATCAAGGACTTATTTGATTCATTTGACATTCTGATACATATTTTATTCCCTTTTAATTCTGACATTATAAATTTCCTGACATGATAATACTTATTGAAATATAAATTATTAAGAGTATTAATAAAATATCAATCTGGCCAATAATTGCTTGTTAATGATTGCATGCACAAAAATCTGCTGTTTTGTATGTATTAATTTTTTTTTCTATTTGCTGTAATTTTTGCAAAATAATATTGTAGTGCTTTATAACATTTGCACGCTCCATTGAAGTTATAGGACAGCGCACAACCTTTTAAAACTTATAATACCTGTACTGTACCTGTTCTATGCAAATAAATTATTTGATTTGATTTGATTTGATTTGAACCAATTGATTAACTAAACATGTCTGATTCAAAACTTAAGTAGTACACAAAACGAGACAACAAAATAGAAATTGTTTAGTAACATGTAATGTTAACTACACCTTGCTAAACTTAATCATTGACGATGCTCCTTGCAGGACACACCTTCGTTCCATCCTTCAACTCCCACGCCATAAATCCGATTTCTATTCTTACTCTTTTTCAGTTCATGCGGTTAGATTGTGAAATTCCCTGCCACTACAAATAAGATCGTAGTCTTGAAGGAGTGTAAACCTGGCGACGGGTGCCACTCCAACTTCGTCGCAAATTTACCCGGTGTTCAGGAGAGTTCGTTGCAGAACCTTGGTCGCTCACTCTCTGAAAGCTCGAAAATTAACAAAGTATTAGATTTTATCCCGTTTGCGTCACTATAATCTGATAACTGTTCTATCACAAGTTAAGAAAAACCGTATTATGAAATCGAGAAGAAAAAATAGGGTAGACTAAAAGTGTAAATCCATTTGCATCTTGACTAATTCGGGCAAAAATTATAATTTATTTTTATATTCCTGACTTGTTAAATATGTAAATATTAAAATTATGCATATTTTTCTTATAACTCAACATCACAAAAGTTTTTTTATTAGATTCTACTGAGGTCAAGTAGGTGAATCCGAATAAAATCCTATTCCATCCATCAAACCGCGATAAAAAACTTCACAAGAAATGTGTTTTACTATGTCAATGAGGCTACTATATCTATAGAACACTGTATTTTTAAATAAAAATAGTTTCTATCACTTCATTTATCAATGATGGCCACCGTGCTCGTGGGGTGGATTATAACGAAATATTGTTTTACTTCGAGATTATCCCACTTCTGAGATGTTAGGGTCATCGCAGAAGGAAGATAAAATCAAACGGATCACAATATTTCAACAAAATTTATTTAATATTTACTATTTACTATTTACTCCTCAACCGAGATTACAAACAAAGTTTTACTGACCTTAGTGATCTAATCGCGTCCGCCCTCTGACTGGCGTTTCACTCGGAAGCCTGACACATACTCCGTTCGCTGCACAATACTTTGACGTTTGACGTGTCAACGTCAAATGTCAACTTGTCACTGTCAAACTTCAAACTAATGGCAGTATCTTATGAAAATAATAAATATGCAAACAATTCTGTAACAGTTGTCTTATGATAAAATTGTTATTAATAATATATTAAGCACTAAATTTTACTGTTAAAAATCATCGAGAACTGTATCTTAATTAATAATAACATGTCAAGTTAAATCAGCCTATTATTGAAAAGTAATTATAATTTAGTTATCATATTAGAAAACAGGTTTCATTATCCTTTAGTAAAAACCTACTCATTACAATTTGTTTTGCGATTATTATGTCTATCACATTAAAACATAATAATTTTCACATTCACCATAGAGGTTAATGTAAACATTATATTAAGTATATAACTACTTATCATCTAGTAGCACTCCACTTCTTTTACTTAGGCTCTGAACAGCAAGAAATAATATTCCACTGCTGGACTGGACTATCCTCTCACAACTGAAGTACGAGGGAGGCAGGTCAATATGCAATACGTGCACCGATTGTGAATTGGTACAGACAGATCCGCTGTGGTTACTTGTTGATGAAGTTTATTTTAAAAGCAGCGCATGAAAATGTTTTCCAGCTCCAGGAGGCGTCATCTGCTGATCTGCTTTATGAAACAAGAAACCAGAAATTATCTTTTCATCGTAGTCTTGATAATACTAGCCATGACGGACCACGATCTGTTTTAGACAGAGTAAGTGCGTTTATATTATACTAGCTGACCCGCGCAACTTCGTTTGCGCCACATAAGAAAGAGCACTACCTGTTTCCGTCACATTTACTCCCGTCGCGTTGCGTTTACTCCTGTAGCGTCTCGTCGTTAATATTCAATACTACGTGAGAGAGAGAGAGAGAAAGGTTTCTCGTCGCGTGTATTCCCGTAGCATTATTTTTAAGAACAATTTCGTTTATGAAAGAGCATCCCGTGGCCGTGGCATTATTGTAGAAAAATAATTATTGCCATTAAAATGGTTATTGTGCACCAACCCAAAGATAGACACATGCTATCGCGCAATTTTTTTACAACTTTTTTAAGAGAAACAATTTTGTAGTATATATTATTTACATAACTATAAATATTTACGCAACACACGCAACGAAGCTCTCAAAAGGAATAAGTTTTCCTCCGTTTTTTGAAACATTTACTATTACTGCTCCGCTCCTATTCGTTGTAGCGTGATGCTATATAGCCTTTGTCACTCCAGAATAACGTAGCTTTCTATTGTTGAAAGAATTTTTACTATCGGTTTAGTAGATACCAAGATTACCCCTTACAATTGAACCACCAATTGGAAGAAGAATTCTGAAATAAAACATCTCTTGAACTGGGATCTTAGGAATGGGCAGATTTTGTATAAAATCAAACACACTCCTGCATCTTCTCTTTACTGGCACAAGGCCAAAATTTCTTTCTGTGCATGACAAAACTTTTTAGCACGTCCAAGATATGCATATCGACAAAAAAAAACCCAAAAAGAAACCCTACAATATTCATAGTTAATAGTTGGAAGAAAGGAATAAAGGAAGGATTTATTTCCTTTTTCCAACTAACTATTTTTATGACCGCACGAAACTATACGAAATTAATGGATTTTGTTCCTATCTTCGAACTCACGATAAAGCTCTACGTTCTAAGAATGTAAAAATGTAGATAAGTGAATATCTCAAAAAGTGGTGTTTATTCCCTTTTCCCAACTGGTGGTTCAATTTAACAAATATACAAACACACAAACTTTACTTTTTTATAATATTAGTATAGATTTAGGTACGCAGCACACGCAACGAAGCTCTCAAAATGGAATAACTTTTCCCCTGTTTTTGAAACATTTACTATTACTGCTCCGCTTCTATTCGTTGTAGCGTGATGCTATATAGCCTATAATACTCCACAATAACGTAGCTTTCTATTGGTGAAAGAATTTTTAAAATCGGTTTAGTAGATCCCGAGATTACCTCTTACAATTTAACAAATATACCTACAAACACACAAACTTTACTTCTTTATAATATTAGTATAGAAGTATAGATTACACTCAAGCGATCGTTATAAAGGTTAAAGTGAATGGGACAAAGCAAGTTATGTAAAGCTGTTTATCGTTTGATAATTGAGGTATTAGGTACTACTTAAATGCCCTTACCAAAAAAAAATACAAATGCCTTAGATGTCCCTACAATTTTTAAAAGTTCCCATCGGTTTCTCCAGGATGCCATCATCAGATCCTGATACCCTTGATATGGACCACCTCAGAAGTAGCTTCATTCAAATAAAAAGAAAATTTTAAAGGCGCTGCTATCGCGTAACATAGGTACATACAAAAAAAACGTAGCGTACGAATTGAGAACCTCCTCCTTTTTTGAAGTTTGTTAAAAAATATGACACGACGCCGGTGCTGGTTACTTGTACGGGTAAATTAAAGTAAGTACTTACATAAATAAACATAATACAGATTTATGTATGCAATTATCTTGCAATTATATGTGTTAAGTATTATAGGAAATTCAGAGACGATTGTACAATACCTATCGAAGACCCACCTAACATAGTTCGAGTTATGTTGTTATGTCCTCAACAGACAGATAAAGTGGAGTGGAATCGGAGAGGGAGAGTGCCTTCCTTGCTCTGAGGCGCAATCAGGTAAGGGGCAGGGGGGTCGGGCGGTTACGCACGCGCACTGTTGTCGAGAGTTCACACGCGCGCGACGAAACCGCGGTGGGCCTCCACGTGTACGCTAATAGACGCCCCCTGCTACCCGCCTACCGCACCTCACCGCGCCACACGGGTCGTACATTCCCAACCAACCTTCAACAAAATCTTGTGGTACGTATATAAAACGATATAATAGCGTTATGCTTGTATAACAATTATCTATATCAAACTACGCCCGTTCCTTCTAAATGTGGGGCTTAATACACATTACCTATTTAATTATAATTACTAATAGGTGTAGTAATTACACTGATTATAGTTTGTTTTTAATTCCCTCTAAAACCCTTACATGATATTTTTTTGTGGAATATTCTGATGCATTTATTTATATGCTTTCTACGATAGAAATTCCACAATTCCAAATATTTTGGAATAGAATATTTATTTGCGTCCGTTATGGCATCCAGGGTTCACTCCATAATTGACATTTTAATGGAATATTCTTGTTCAACAATCATATTATTATTGTATTACATTTACTTACTGAACTATTTCTTTAATTATCCATCAATAATTTTTAAATTAAAAGATTTACATACATCATATGGGTACTTCTTCTCGTGTTTTAATAATGTTTGAAGTACTTCTAAGTAAGTATATTTTTATATGGCATTTAAATATTACGTAACTTTCTAAAAATGTTAATGTCCTTTGACTCACTAGATAACGTAATTACTTTTTGGAACATTCAGGTGCACATCCGCATTCTTAACTATTAAGTACATAGGTTCTATGCATATTGTATAGGGTAGAGAACTAGAAAAGTTAAGAGTACCTATGTAGGTACTACTCACTCGATTACTCGTTAAAGTAGGTACTTATTAAAATTAGTACCTAAATGCATTTAGATTACTTAACTTATTAATAAAACCCTAATATTACGGTACTGATTAACCCAAATGCAATACTATCTGATTATAACTGTACATTTCTATTACTTATGTACAACACAAAGAAGACAGTGCCGATAATGTCAATGCGCGTCAAGAAAGACCATTTCGTTCTCAACCCTTATTTTTGCTATCAAGGGGAACTCGATCCTAAAGCCGAGCAAGTAAGGAGAAATCTTACCTTTGCAAAAGTAAGTCGTGTTTTAAAATTAAGTTCATAAGGTAGTATATTAATTAAGGAACTTACATACATACATACATACATACATACATAGGATACGAGACAAGGATACGAGGTCCAAGGTCCAATTTAAATTAGATCGCTATAGCGACATATCGCCCGCTATCACTCATGTTTTGCACCGCTACCGATTCCAGTCTGACTCGCTGGCTTCATGCGCGACACGGAAAACCAAACCAAGAGCGCCGCATTCGGCCGCCAACGTCGGTTGAGCGAGTGTGTCATCATAGTTGTTCGTTGTTCAGCCATTGTACACAACCTACACCAACATTAACTTTAGTGAACCGTAATAGAAAAAAAACAACATCATTTCGCAATATGATAGGTAAGGATTTATGTAATATTATGTACTAATCCAATGCTCAATAAATTATAATCGGGTTACGCCTAATTCATTTTTCCGTAGTAATCGCAAATTACACCATTTAAAAAGCTTAATTTAATTCTTTAAAATATCTAAACGCTTATTAGTAATAATCTTCATCAGTAGTTACTGCCATTACCAGTAGATAATAATTGATTACAAGATGTACTTACTCATCCATTTTAATACAAATAAAATGTGGATTTGTAAGATACAGTATCATAATAACTGTAAGCTCCAAAAGCTTTTGCCGTAATGTTTATATAACGTTTACACGACGTTACATTGCTTGAGGTAGGTTTCATTTGATAAGATTAAGGTAAAAAATCATAATAGCGCCCTTAGCTACAATCCATATCTTACATTATTTATCTCCAATATTAGATGTATTTTTTTTATATTATACAATTATTATTATTAATTTGCTAAAGGTTGTACAGAAAAAAAATATTTCAACAAAAAAATAACGAAACACTTAGCCATAAATAGGGCAGTAAAGGACAAGCGGTGAGAGGGGAGGAGTGCGGCCTGCGGGGCCGGCGGACGAAACACGTGGAGGCCTGCACCGCGGCGCCATCGCGTAGAAACCGCGGTGCAGGCCTCCACGTGCTGTCAGAGGACATTCACTCGGCTTGTGCTCCGCTCCCCTCTTGCCGCTCACGCCCCTGCGTGGCCGTATTATGATGGTGCATCCTGATATTCCTGATCGCTGCATGCCATACACAACAGGCACTGTACTGTGAACGGTCGCCGCGTTTTAAACGGAGTACCAATATAATACGGTTGACGCATTATTGTAATGGAATCTTTGACAACTACTCAAGTGAAACAATTCGTTCGTTCGACAGGTGATGAAGAACGAGTACATCAATGTGGCGAGTGCGGTCTAAGGCTCTCTACGCGGAGTGCATTAACAGCACACGCGCGATCTCACCGTGCCAGTGGAGATGCACATCGCTGCGACGTGTGTAACAAAACTTTTGCCGTGCCTGCAAGACTGGTGCGCCACTACCGAACCCACACTGGTGAGCGACCTTTTGAATGCGAGTATTGCCACAAGATGTTCAGTGTTAAGGAGAATTTGCAAGTGCACCGTCGCATACACACCAAAGAAAGGCCATACAGATGCGGTGTGTGCGATGCAGCGTTTGAACACTCTGGAAAACTACATCGTCACGCCAGAATTCACACCGGAGAACGGCCACATGCCTGTCCACATTGTCCGAAAACTTTCATTCAATCTGGACAACTAGTCATTCATCTTAGAACTCATACCGGTGAAAAACCATATCTCTGCCCGGCTCCAGGTTGCGACAAAGGATTCACCTGTTCCAAGCAGCTCAAAGTACATTCCCGTACACACACCGGAGAACGCCCTTACACTTGTGATATATGTCTTAGAGATTTCGGTTACAACCACGTGTTGAAGCTACATCGCTTTCAACATTACGGCAAGCGATGCTATCGATGTACAGTTTGCGATGGTACTTTTAACACTAAGAAACAAATGGAAGCCCATATTTATAAAGAACATGGTGCTGTCACGCCGCGCTCACCTCAAATTCCATCCACAGAGTCTCTTGTAGTAAATGGAAATGTTATGTGTGACTTAGTGGAAGCAGCGTTACAACAGTTACCTCCTACTCCTCCAAGTTCTCCTCCCTCACCTCAGTACTCCTCAGTGCCGACCTCTGCAGCATCATCTTCTCCATCACCATCTCCTTCTCCATCTCCTCCGGTAGCCCCTATACAATATACCCTTGAACCTTCATCACTGCCACCAAGGAAGCGCAAATTAATCCCTCAACCTATAACTGAAATTCCTGTTGTCAGACACACTTCGGTGATACAGTTTGCTCCGGCTGCGGCGCCACAATCGTAGTAAACTTGATAAATAGTGATAATGAGAAATGATTCTACAGCATGGTGTTATACAATTTTTTAAAACTGTTTATTAATAATTGTCTGTGTACTTGTATTGGCTCTGTTTGAGAATCTAGAGTTAAAATAAGATAGTCTGAGAATATTAGTCTAAATTCGTACATAATAATAAGCACATAAAAAACAAACTAGTGTACCTACCTACCTCTTAGTACCTAGATTTAATGGATTGTAACTTTTAAAGGCTTAAAGATTTAAGATCAAGACTAATGAAAATAGGTACCTTAGAAGTGCATTTGTGCCGTTATTACTAGCCAAGTAAGTTTTGTATTTATTTAGATGGATATGTGTAAGTCTAGTAAGAATAAAGGACAATGTTGTATTTTAAGAAGTACTTTCATTTTATCCTTATGAGGTTTTTTCAAACAATATGCACTTATCTATCACGAAACATAATAATTAATATATTTATAAACTGTTTTAAAGTACTTTGACTTTATTTTTAGCTTTGTTGGGAGCGACTGGCGTCTCATTTGTCTTAACTTCGCTAGGGCGCCCATGCCAGAGCCCAGTCCGTTGTTAAGTAAGATCCTACCTGAATCTTGAGGGTTTGGCACCCAAAAAGATCGTAGTGCAGCAAATACTGGGTGCATCAGTGTATTACCTCGAACAGTTACGTTACGAACAAACATCATTATGATTTACTGCAGTTCGCGTTATTAGATGCATTATTCAACACTGTTTACGGTTCAAAACTTGCTGTTTGTGTTCCGTGTATCTGTGGTATTTGTTCTTCTACCTGCTCCATTTTATTTGAAACTAGCTGACGTCACGTGGTTTCGCCCGCTTAGTTCCCGTTCCCGTGGGAATACGGGAATAAAATATAGCCTATGTTCACCGCTAGAGTGTAGCTTCCCAACAGTGAAAGAATTTTTCAAATCGGTCCAGTAGTTCCGGAGCCTATTCGTGCAAACAAACAAACAATCAAATCCTTTACTCTTTATAATATTAGTATACACAAGTTGCCCCAACTACTACTACCTACTGCCATAAAATCCGGTACCGCAGATTTTATATTCATAATCATTCAATTAATTGATTTGTGTAAACCTTTTGTTCTTCGCGTTTTTCATGATTTTTTGTTTTGTTTAGTTTGGTATTCGGGGTGAAACAAACCTAAGAGTTGCTCTCTTAGGTTTGTTTCACCCCGAATACCAAACTAAACAAAACAAAAAATCAGTAGTGCAGCAAATACTGGGTGCATCAGTGTATTACCTCGAACAGTTACGTTACGAACAAACATCATTATGATTTACTGCAGTTCGCGTTATTAGATGCATTATTCAACACTGTTTACGGTTCAAAACTTGCTGTTTGTGTTCCGTGTATCTGTGGTATTTGTTCTTCTACCTGCTCCATTTTATTTGAAACTAGCTGACGTCACGTGGTTTCGCCCGCTTAGTTCCCGTTCCCGTGGGAATACGGGAATAAAATATAGCCTATGTTCACCGCTAGAGTGTAGCTTCCCAACAGTGAAAGAATTTTTCAAATCGGTCCAGTAGTTCCGGAGCCTATTCGTGCAAACAAACAAACAATCAAATCCTTTACTCTTTATAATATTAGTATACACAAGTTGCCCCAACTACTACTACCTACTGCCATAAAATCCGGTACCGCAGATTTTATATTCATAATCATTCAATTAATTGATTTGTGTAAACCTTTTGTTCTTCGCGTTTTTCATGATTTTTTGTTTTGTTTAGTTTGGTATTCGGGGTGAAACAAACCTAAGAGTTGCTCTCTTAGGTTTGTTTCACCCCGAATACCAAACTAAACAAAACAAAAAATCAGTAGTGCAGCAAATACTGGGTGCATCAGTGTATTACCTCGAACAGTTACGTTACGAACAAACATCATTATGATTTACTGCAGTTCGCGTTATTAGATGCATTATTCAACACTGTTTACGGTTCAAAACTTGCTGTTTGTGTTCCGTGTATCTGTGGTATTTGTTCTTCTGCCTGCTCCATTTTATTTGAAACTAGCTGACGTCACGTGGTTTCGCCCGCTTAGTTCCCGTTCCCGTGGGAATACGGGAATAAAATATAGCCTATGTTCACCGCTAAGAGTGTAGCTTCCCAACAGTGAAAGAATTTTTCAAATCGGTCCAGTAGTTCCGGAGCCTATTCGTGCAAACAAACAAACAATCAAATCCTTTACTCTTTATAATATTAGTATACACAAGTTGCCCCAACTACTACTACCTACTGCCATAAAATCCGGTACCGCAGATTTTATATTCATAATCATTCAATTAATTGATTTGTGTAAACCTTTTGTTCTTCGCGTTTTTCATGATTTTTTGTTTTGTTTAGTTTGGTATTCGGGGTGTAAACAAACCTAAGAGAGCGAGCAGCCCGTTATTAAGTTTAATATGATGTAACTATCGTGACTATGTTTTATTTTAGATCATGTATTATAGGCAAACGTGAGGTAGGACGTCCACCCGCCAGAATAGATGGACCGACGAGTCCTGGGATAAACGTCATAACTCATAATGACGGGACCAACTCTTTATCCCGGAATAACACGTCATTCCCACTTTCCCACAGGAAATGTGTTTATGGTTAACCTAATTTTCTGCCTGCACTGTCACAGGCAAACTTACTAATTTTCAAAATATTTTCAATGTGCAAATTTTCGACCATGTACAGTTTAATTAAATAGTTCTACACTTTAACTATAGATAACTAGCTGAAACTTGTGGCTTGAACACTTAGAAACAGTCTTAGTGATTCTGATGTTTAGAGACCTTCTTCATGTGGCAGCCGTCAGTTGGTCGTTCTACCGAATTAGCAATATGGTGACATTCAATGATCATATACTTAGGCCTTACCTGACTTCCCACACTTCATCCTCCAGAAAATAACATAATTTTAATTATGTCTGGCCGCCTGGGTCCTCACTCAATCATCATTTTGCCAAATTTCCGGATTATGTTATCCTCTTTAATTTCTTTATTCTTTAACTTCTTTACATAATGTAGCATGTGTAGGTACATATACGTCGATGCACACACACATGCAAAGAAATCACGCACACTGAAGCAACTTCCATTCATATTTAACGTGATTGACAATTGCAAGGCATGATCATGTCAGGAACCTACTAGATCTTATAAACTACCACTGAACGGATTTTAACACACTTATCTAAAAGGTAAAAATTTAACAACTCAACTAAAAGGTTAGTGGCGCCTACGTTCGATACAGTGAAGCCGATTTCGAGTAATAACGCAACGTTCCATTGAGAGAACATAGAGTGCAAATAGGTACAGCTGTTCGATATTTTTTGTAAAAATCAGCAGCCTTATCGAACAATATTAATCTTAAATAATAGCTCAATAGCAGAAGTACAATATATATATACAGCATAAATACATCAGATTTAAACATAGAGATATTTTGATACATTACTGATGACATACGTCTTACATTATAAAAAATCTCTCTTTAAGAATTTCTCGCTTTTAGAAAAATCGGTGGAAAAATCAAGTTTAATGCGAGTGGAGTCGAGGTGTTCTTTATTATATTATTTAGAACTGAGTGTGTCACTGCACTGTTGCAGTAGTGAGGCGACGCGACGTGAAAAATAGTACTACTTCGCTCTTCGTTTGTTGGTCGCCACTACGCCCAAAGAGTATAGTAATATATAAGGAGACTACGCCTTTATTTTTTATACACCAGCGTCTACGCCAGCGCTGCGGCGATATTAAAATGTTAATATTATTTTCAGTAACCGGTTCTCTGTGGTGACCCGTGACAGTGACACGCCAACTTATTTTATTTTGTGTATTTTGGAATGCTTGAATATTACATATCTAATAAACCTTCCAAATTTTTTTTTGTATGCAAGAAAACACCTTGTTGACATGATTTGACAAAAATTTTAACATATTTACTATTACAAAATTCACTAATATTTATTATTTCATAAAAATATATTTTTAGGAAATAATAAATATTAATGATGTCTTTTTAAATTAAATTCCTAATAAAATTGCATTTTAGTCGATTATTATTGACATGACATCGGCATCGCTTTTGTGTTGGCGTAAAGGGGTCCCGACACGGTCAAACTGCCATTGTCATGCACGTTAGGTGACTAGCTCTACCCGACACGATCATGCCTTGCAATTGTCATGCACGTTAAATATGAATGGAAGTTGCCTCAGATTGCGTGATTTTCTTGCATGTGTGTGCATCGACGTATATATATTATGTACACAAGATATTTAACGTGCATGACAATTGCAGTTTGACCGTGTCGGGACCCCTTAATGGCGGCTCCAGATTAGTGCCGTGAATTCACGGCGTAAATTCGCGCCGTGAATTTACGGAACAGTCGTGCCCTCCACATTCACGGGATGCTCATAATTGTACGTGAGCCCTGCCGCGAAATGGACGTAGAAGCTGCTGCTGCAGTAACTTTGTTTGCTGTGGCCACATATCACTATTTAACCGTTCAAAACGAAAAAGTTACCCAAAAGCGTTGGAAAAGAAGAAGATGGTGGATGACTGAAATAAATCTTTTGAAAACTAAAATTTTTGAATTTATTTGTAGAGACAGTTTCAATCATATACTTACCTAAATATCAAAATTTATTTCATACTTTCTATAAAGAAGCAGTTATCAGAACTACATTTTGAACCCAGTGGCAAATTTAAGAAATTCAGTGGTGGACTTTGAATATTTGCTTCAGAAAGTTTCTCCAATTATTTCCAAAAGAGATACTCAATTTAGACCTCTTCCAGGCATCATGTATCAAATTTTTGTCTTTGTGATGCAGGTTTTTTTGCATCCCACAGTATATTCTCACAGTGATAATGTTCCAAAAAGAGCATTTCAGTTTCATTGTTCCAATTCATACCTACCCGATTCCATTTTAGCGCGCACAGCGAATGCCTTTGCACACGTCCGTACATGCTTGTAGCCAGGAGCAAACTGGCAAACTGGCAAGCGGCTGTGAATGTGGATGTGTACGCGTGAACGCCACGCGAACGAGGCGCGAACCCTTTATCGCGGGACAAAATACCGACTCCGATCGGGGAACAGGCGTGAACGCGCGTGAATCCCGCGAAAACCATCCACATTCACGTTCACGCCTGTTCACGGAGCTTCACGTCACTAGTCTGGAGGCGGCATAATAAATATAACTGGACATTCACATACAAAGCATCTAGCATAAGCTAGTGCTATAGGATCTAGACCACTGATAGACATACTTAAATATTATTCAATACTTATGTATTATGCCACATACACATGGTGCAAGGTAAGCCTCTTGATTTGTTTGTGTGTTTTGTGCCTCCACCTTACTCAAATTACTAGTCCTTTAAATAATGTAACATTTTACAATGTTAAATCTATGTTACATATTGCTGATACTTTGTTGTTATATTTCTATAAAAAAATAATAAATATAATAATAGTAATAACAACCAGCAGGCTAGGGAAATTGTGTTTCCCTTCTTATAGACCAAATTGGTATTCTATTACTTTGAGAACCTTACTTATGAATCGTTGCGATCAATAATATTATTGATGACTTGGATCATCTCAGCATAGAAAATTCTTACAATTGTAAACCTGAAAATTGCAATATGTAGGTACATAGGTACAGAACAGACAAATTTAGTACTGTTGCATGCAAATATAAGAAGCGTAAATAGAAATTTTGATAGCTTTCAAACTTTGATGTGTCTTACTAAAGTGAATATTGATATAGTGGTTTTCACGGAATGCTGGCTGAGCAAAGTACAAAATGTACCGTCACTGGACGGCTTTCAGTCTCACTACACTAGGAACAACCAAAACCAAAACGATGGCGTCATTATTTTTACAAAGCTGGGATTGAATACCACGGTGTGGGAGCCTTGCATACGGTATGCAAGTTGTGTTGTGTGTCAAATAGATCGTAAAATCACAATAGTGGCAGTATATAGGTCCCCCTCGTATTCCACTAAGGAACAATACGAACTATTTTTGCTGAGCTTAAATGATGTGCTCAGCAGTCTGACTACCTGCCCTAATATCATTCTGGTGGGGGACCTAAACATAGATATTTGCTCAGGCAATAAAGACGGAAAAAGCTTGGAGTACCTCATTCTTAACGCCACACATAAACTACTACCAACTCATTTATTCCCCACCAGACTTGAAAAGTGCTATGATCACATATTCCTAAAGTCTAATTTACCCAGTGTAACCTTGGTGCTGGAATCACACAACACAGACCACAAACCTACTATGATAATGCTTAGGAATACCGGCCACACCTATCAGAAAAGCCACATGAAATCTCATACAAACTACCAGGAAATCAAAAAGGATTTGGAAAATACGAACTTTCTGGATGTATATAATAAAAGTGATCCTAACGAGGCTATAAATACATTTATAAACATAGTCAGCGATAGTATTTCTCGGCACACTACTGACATAAGGGTGTCACCGAAAAAGAGAATTTTAAAGGCGTGGATAACACCTGGTTTGCTGAGGTGCATTAAAAATCGGGACAGACTACACACTAAATCCAGAAAGTCACCTGATAACTTAACACTAAAATTTATTTACACAAGGTATAGAAACTTCTGTAACAAATTACTCAAAAAATTAAAGAACAGTTACGAATGCAATGAGCTGAATAAATCAAAAACCAATCCTAAAGTTTTGTGGAAAACCATCAAATCCATAACTAATACCACTAAAATGACCACAAGTCCAGTAGAACTATTGAAAGTTAGTGATAATCCGGTCACTTCAGTAAACCGGGTGTGCAGCTATTTCGGTGGCATTGGTAAAAATTTAGCTGAAAATATATCTAAAGGGAATCTGCCAGCAAACTCCCCACCATTTGTAGACAGCAATAGTATATCGAGACGAATGGTCAACTCACTTGTAATTCTAAGGGTTGATGAGAGTGAAGTGGAGGCTATTATTCTTCAGCTGCGTAGTGACTGCGCTACAGGATGGGATGGTATCCCAGCGACCCTACTGAAGATGTGCAGAAAAGCGTTGGCTCCTCCACTAACCTACATATACAATCGATGCATAGAGGAAGGAGTTTTCCCAGAGGTACTCAAAAAAGCCATAATACATCCTGTCTACAAGAATGGTGCTAGAAACTGTATCACAAACTACAGGCCAATCTCGATCCTAACTGCAATGTCAAAGATCTTGGAAAAGATTCTGAGTAGAAATCTGAGAAACTTTTTGGAAAAATACCATCTAATAGCCGATAACCAGTACGGTTTCAGGCCTGGAATCTCCACAGAAGATGCAGTAATGGATCTAACACAACAAATAGCCAAAAAGTTAGACAGAAGGCTGAAATGTTTGGGCATATTTCTGGACTTATCCAAAGCCTTCGATACGGTTCCTGTTCCCAAGTTAATTTCGAAGCTGGAAAGTGTGGGTCTGCGAGGCGTAACACTTGATATTTTCAGAGATTACTTATCAAACCGTACACAACAAGTTAAAATTGACTCGTTTCTTAGTCGCAAGGAGATCGTGACGTACGGTATTCCCCAGGGGAGCGTGTTAGGGCCTCTTCTGTTCCTAATATATGTAAATGACCTGTGTTTGCTGAAGATCCCTAGTGCTGAAGTCTTTTGCTATGCGGATGACACTGCAGTAATCGTTCATGGCTCAACTTGGAATGAGGCTAAAGCAAATGCTGAAATGGCGCTGAGCAAAATAATGAAATGGTATGGCACAAATCTTCTCACGCTGAATGTTGCCAAGTCCAGCTGCATCCGTTTTGCCATTCGAGATCCAATAACATCGCCAGACTTCAATGTTATAGTTCATTCTTGTCACGACCAACTCATGTGCCGTTCCTGTCCAGCATTGAACCAAGTCTCTGATGTAAAATATCTCGGAGTGCAAATAGATCGTGGTCTGGGATGGAATAAACAGCTTGAATAGGTAACAAATAGAACGTTGCGACTTATTCCTACTTTCAAAAGGCTTAGAGAATGCGCAGACCCTGACACACTGAAAACAGTCTATCTCGCATTGTGTCAATCGGTAATAGGTTATTGTATAACCGTATGGGGTGGAGCAAATAAGACAGCCTTCTTGTCAGTGGAGAGAGCACAAAGAGCCATACTGAAAATTATGACCAAAAAACCAAAACGATACCCAACCTTAAAACTATACGATGACTGTAAGGTGTTAACAGTACGACAGCTCTTCATAGTTAGATCCACTCTTAGGGTACACGCGGCACTTCCTTCCTTAAATCTACACAAACGCACTAAGCTTCCCTCAAGCGTTGTCCATAGAACTAGCATGGCTGAACATCAGTATTATGTTATTAGCATACACATATTCAAGCACATAGAAAGAAAACTACATATAGTAAACCTTAACGCCCACGATGCTAAAAGCAAGCTAAATGGATGGCTTCAGAAGCAAACTTACGAAACAACCGAATCCCTGCTTACATACACAGTATAGGGCAAACACACACACACACACACATAACGCACACACTACATACACAAACACACACTCACACATATATGCATGCACGCACACACATGTGCATTATATTATATTAATATTTTCTATTACTACTTACTACTACTGTACCGTGTATTCATAAATAAATTATAAGTTCTTTCATCGCTCATAGTTATATTATAAGTATAAATAATAATAATTATATTGTAAATTCCAACACCGAATGACTGCTTCCTAAAATACAGGCATTGTAGCCTAGTTTAGGATGCAGAGCTTGCCTAAATTATGTACAAATGTTGAATAACTACGTGTCAAATGTATCTTGATGTAACTATGGTGATTAATAAATTAATAATTAATAATAATTATTCCCCGACAAGGTCACAAGGAACGAGATAGACTTCATCATGACGGACAGGAACTGTATATTTAGAGATGTCTCTGTGATCAACAGATTTAATATCGGCAGTGACCACCGACTTGTCCGAGCATCTTTAAATTTAGACTTCTGTGCCGAAAGGGCCCGGACGACGAAGCCTACTCTCTGACCTACCACGACCCAAATACCCTCGTGTGCCGACAGGTTCCAATTGGAACTTCAAAATCGTTTCGATCTGCTGGAAACCACTGGTAACGTTCACGATAAAGCCGATAATATAGTCAGTACGCCGCGCCGCAGTAATTGTCCCGACGGTTTTTGTCCGGAAAAAGCAATAACAGGTGCTCTAAATCTCGCCCGAGACTATCGATTTTATGAAGATAAGACGGAAAATCCCATCTTCGTCAGACCAGGATCTAAACCTAAGAATCCTCAAACTGATACGACGTGATCTCAGACGACACAACACCAGCGTCGCCGAGGCTGCGATCGAGCAGAACCGAGGTACCAAGGTCTTTGTCCAACAGCTAGGATGACCCCGTTTGGCAAAATTGAAGACAGTGGTTGGCAATACCGTGATCTCAAGGTTCGAGATTCTCAAGGAAATTGAGAGGTTTTACAAACTGTCATACTGATTGTGACCACCCAGCCCCACTAACGCGCCATTATACCGAGGACATTCCGGACATCGAGATCAGGGCAGCTCGCGGGCAACTTAAAACAGTAAGTCCCCTGGGGAGGACGGAATTACGACCGAACTTCTTCAGGCAGGGGTGAATCCGGTCTTCAAAGAGCTAGTGAGTCTCTTTAATTCCGTCCTCCAACAGGGACAAACACCTAAAGCATGGAGCTGGAGTGCAGTGGCTTTGTTTTTCAAGAAAGGTGATAAGACCTTGCTGAAGTGTTACAGTTCCATCTCACTCCTGAGCCACGTTTACAAGTTGTTCTTGAGAGTACTCACAAACCGCCTCGCCGGAAAGCTCGACGAGTTTCAGCCATAGAAGCAAGCCGGGTTTTGAAAAGGCTTTAGTACCGTTAACCACATCCATACTGTTCGGCAGATTGTACAGAAGACAAATGAGTCATATCAGCCGCTGTGTATGGCCTTTGTGGACGACGAAAAGGCCTCTAAACCTGGACCAGTCCCAGACGCTCTGCAGTGATGTCGTGTCGACTGGCGATATATCGAGGTGCTGAGATGTTTGTACGACACCGCAACCATGACTATCCAGTTGAAAAACTATTTAACCAACAACATAGAACTGCGTAGAGGTGTGGGACAAGGCGATGTTATTTCGCCTAAGCTCTTCGTCAATGCGCTTGAAGACATATTCAAGACGCTGGATTGGGAAGGGTTGGTTGTGAACATCAACTGCATGCGCATCTTGCACCTGTGCGGTGACGACATCGTCATATTAGCGGAGACGCTGGAATAGTTAAGCGGAACGCTGCACATCCTAAATGGTCCCAACGTATTGGTCTCGGTATGAACTTGGATAAAACCAAGGTCATGTTCAATGAACACGTCCCACCGGGACCAATCTACGTCGAAGGATCGAGGCTGGAAATTGTTCAGGAGTATATCTACCTAGGGCAGGTTATCACGCTGGGAAAAAAGAACCTGGACAAGGAAATCGCCAGAAGGGTCTGGCTAGGCTGGGCAGCATTCAGTAAAGTGCATCGAGTTTTCGATTCGCCTATACCAGGGGTCGGCAACCTTTTGAGTCGTAAGAGCCAAAAATGCCGATTTTAAATTACAATATTTTTCAAGAGCCACAAAATCTCATACGAACACAAGAAGTGGGATAAAACCATAGTCCGCGGAGAGAGACTGCGGACCAAGTGCGTCGCGAGCTCTGAGATCATCATGCGCACCCTGCGCGTGCATAAATGTCACAAAGTGGTCACTTGGATGGTCACCCATCCAAGGACTGACCATAGTGAAAGTTGCTTACTGCAGTGATCGTTTACAGAACACTGAGTCCTTCTTGCCGCTATTGTTGAGTTACAGGAAAGGCAAGCGTACAACTTCTGCAGTCCAACATGCGCTGCCTGCAACAGGCTGAACTCTGTGGGGTCTTACCCACTGAAACTTTACTTCACTGGCCCGCTGCGGACATTGCAACAGAATCCTATTAGAAAGAAAATGGTGCTCCAACTGGTCCTACAAACTGGTGCTCCATTTAACGCTTTCGAGCACAGAACACCACCTATACGCGTGGTTGCTTGTTTATCTGCTAACTGCTAGTAAGGCTGTTGTACCGTTTATAAAAATGAATGTTATGATGATTGTGGGTGAAACTAAAGAGCCGCAGCTTCACTTCCAAAGAGCCGCATGTGGCTCGCGAACCGCGGTTTGCCGATCCCTGGCCTATACCGCCATGCCTGAAGTCGTAAGTCTACAACCAGTGCGTTCTACCCGTTATCACTTACGGTGGGGCTGGTCCATACTCTTATTGCTTGGAGTGTCTCTGAGGGATGAGGGATAAACTTCGGAATGAGGTTATTCGACAGAGAACTAGAACGGTCGATATAGATCGCAGAATAAGCACTTTTAAGTGGCAGTGGGCCGGCCGATGGAGCAAACGAGTTTTGGAGTGGAAACCACTACTTGGCAAACGTAGGGTAGGATGTCCACCCGCCAGATGGACAGACGATCTGGAAAAGGTCGCAGGCTGGGATTGGATTCGGATGGCACAGGACCGTGTGTTGTGGCGTAAATTGGGAGAGGCCTACGTCCAGGAGCGGACTGCCATAGGCTGATTTTATATCTATACTAATATAATATAGAGAAAAGATTTGATTGTTTGTTTGTTTGTTTGCATCGAATAGGCTCCGAAACTACTGAACAGATTTGAAAAATTCTTTCACTAGTGGGAAGCTACACTCTTTGCAGTGAACATAGGCTATATTTTATTCCCATATTTCCACGGGAACAGGAACTACGTGGGTGAAACCACGTGACGTCCGCTAGTGTATTATACATGGAGCGTGAAGAGGCACATCACAAGGCCGCCAACTTGAGGACCACTGTCAGAAGTGGCCCCCAATCGCTAGATGCGCCACGGCTTTCCATCAGGCTGGTGGCGACTTCAATTTGGCGAGCTAAATAGAAAAAAAAACATAGAACCATGGGACACACAACACACACACAGACTCTAAAACAAACTGTGTGATTTACATAGATTTACTGTTTTTAAGCCGTTAGGTTAGATGTGGCTATGATATATTATGATTTGGCTAGATTGAGTTACCCCAGACCATACATTTTTACATCTTTATTTATAATCAAAACACATTTATTGGGTAGTTCGCCAAAATATCAATTTTTTTCCTAATTTCCATGGATGATATTTTTCTGAATTAATGCCAACGTGACAGTCCATCGTATAGAAAAACTTCAACAATATTTTTCATGTTTAAGGGCTCTTTCCAGGTCCTTCCAAAAAAAAGTTATGAGCTCCGATTTTTTTTTAAGGCCAGGGAAATTAGGACGCCTCCAGGGAAATTATATTCCCAATGCAGGGAAATTAGATATGTGAGGGTGCACGGGGTTGCTTAGCATGGGCGCAACAGGTCCAGGTTCTCTGGATGTCGACATTCTCTCGCTGGACACTTTGGAGCGATTCACGATCTCCGGAGGGAGTTAGTGGGACGCCATTGTCTTTCTCTCTCAGATCATGCTCGTGAAAGAGGCGGGAGAGAACTCTCCCACCCGAGTTCAGCAGTTTTATCCTCGCCCAAGACTATCAAAATCAAGCCTGACCTGTCAAATGATGAAGGATTTTTTTTTTTATACTACTTAGGTGGCAGACAAGCTTACGGCCCACCGGAAGGTTGGTAACCGTAGCCTATAGACGTTTGCAACACCAGAGGCGCTACACACGCGCTGCCGACCCGGGCGCAGGTTGTGACGACCCAGAGTTGAAATTTTTCAAGCCGCCCGTAAGGCCTTCAACTTGGCTTAACGACTGTCATTTTACTGACAACCGGGACCAACGGCTTATCGTGCCTTCCGAAGCACGGAAACGCTCGTAAATAAATGTCACAAAGTAGTCCACGTGGTGGTCACCCATCCATATCCGGCCATAGTAAATGTTGCTTACTGCAGTGATCGTTTACAGAACACTGAGTCCGCGGGGCCACGAGCGCTTCAAAAATTCAAAATTCAAAAGGATATTGGCGTGACGTGAGAGTATCACGCATGCCTCAGGTTCAGGAAGAGGGATAAAACCCAAACCAACCCCTAAAGACGTGGGTTAGTATCTGTCTCCAAAGTCTTTCGGGAATCCTATGACATACTTCCGTGGGCTTACCTAGGGCTCCCTGCCGTAGGCAGTGATAGGGCACCGTGTGATAGAAAAAAAAAAGCTATTAGTCGGTATGACTCAGGCATAGTATTGGTGGATGGGAGCCCTTCTGTCGGGCAGGTCATAGACGACGCTGGCCCCTCCGTCTTGTCACTCACTGCTGCAGCAAATGACGCCCTACTTCACGATACCCTTCATCTATACTTACTATATAATAATATTATAAAGAGGAAAGATTTGTTTTTTTGTTTGTTTGTTTGTAACGAATAGGCTCCGGAACTACTGGACCGATTTGAAAAATTCTTTCACTGTTGGAAAGCTACACTCTTTGCGGTGAACATAGGCTATATTTTATTCCCGTTTTCCCACGGGAACGGGAACTACTTACGCAGGTGAAACCGCGTGACGTCTGCTAGTTGATTATAATGGCAGGGCACAAAACTTCTAAATAGAGGTGGAGTTCTCTAACATCATACCATGCAAACCTCGACACCGTCTTCTACCATCTAGATAAGGCTAGAAGAAAAGTTTAATAGCAGTGCGTTCTACCAGTTATGACCTACGGTTCCGTGATTTGGACACTCACAGTGGGGCTAGTCCATGTCCTTAAAGTTATGCAACGAGCGATGGAACGAGCTATGCTTGGGGTGTCTCCGTCTCCGAGGGATAAAATCCGAAACGATTTAATCCGTCAGACAACCAGTGTAGTCGACATAGCTCGCAGAGTATGCGTTTTGAAGTGGCAAGGGGCTGCCCGCATAAGTAAAAGAACCGATGACCGATGGAGCAAACGAGTTCTCGAATGGAGACTATTACTCTACGACCACCTACCCGATACAACGACAACCTGGAAAAGGTTGCAAAGAGCGTCTGGATGAAGAAGGCGCAGTACAGTGTATTGTTGCGTAATTTGGGAGAGGCTTACGTCACGTCTTCGTACGGATTGAAATGATAGAGATAAGGCATGGCCAGCTCTGATGTCTCTGACATAGGCTCAAACCCTGGCTATGTTTTCGTTGATCAATTTCGAGATTAAGCCAAGGAAACAACTCTTGCCCCTCCGTCCTTCGGCTCCACGTAGATCATGATTTTATGAGCACGTATACCGTTCTTACTCAAGATAAGCTAAGACAACGAGACTATTTCAGTACTTCAGCAAGAGGGCTGATGATGCCCAAGCGCGGTTCCTTAACGCTGAGCTGATGTTTGTCGGATACTTCAATGCACACCACACTGGGTTCTCGTGTTCCCTCAAGATTGATCATGCGGGACGGGGCTCCCCACGTTCGCTCTCTGGCATAGTCTGACTCGAGCAGTACGTGGCATCAAGCAGATACCGGACAGGTCAGAGCCATGTGCTTGCTCTGCTGGAGCTATTGCTGACCAGTTGTCCATCGCAGTATAGTGTGTCACTGCATGTCTATTAAGTACCTAACTCCGAACATTGTGTTGTGCATGCGGGTAGACAGGTGTAATCCTCCTGCACGTGCAGAGATGCACTGGGACGGATTCCATGATATCTTTGCGTCCGTCCCGTCGAGTCACCGTTATCATGCAGCTAAAGCTTCGTCGGATAGCGGTAATGATGATGGAAAGCCATTATTTGATAATGCTGCTTGCAAGGGAGAACCACTTTTCGTTGATATGGTTGTGATATAGCTATGTGCAGCTAAATTTAATGCCTGTAGAGGCAAGGCTTTGTCAGATATTACAGTTTGTAGCCTGTTTATTTTGTCGCGTTAATATGCTGAATGCTGAAATTGTCTCGGTTTCATTTTGTTTGAGTCCTTTATTTCTGAGGAGTAATTTTATTTTTATAGGAACTATTTATTTATGTTCTTTCTTTTTAGATTACATCGCCCTATCCTTTTCTTTAAATTCTTCGTATAATTGAGGATATTTATTTATTTTTCTAATCGTTATTGCGCTGTGATAATATTAAATTTATTCTCTTATTTATCTTTTCTTGAATGTTTTGATACATTCTGTAGTAAAAAATATGTTCTACAATAATTTCCTTGGCATTACTATAATTTCCATGCTCATTTTGGAGCCATGGAAAACAGGGAAATTAGTACCAAGGAAATTAGATTTAAGTGAAAAAAACTAAGTTTTCGATAAACTAATCATTTGATGTATTAAAGACTTAAATCATAGGTTTTACCACTGAATACAACGATCTTTTAATAAAAATAATTTTGAAAGAATAATCATTTGTTTGGAAAAAAACGACCACAGAAATTATGAAATCATGAAACCAAAGTCCAGGGAGGCATGTAGTTTCGTAAATTTCTCGAAATTGAACAGTGATGTAGACGTCCTGCTTTGGTGACCACTAGCGTCGAAATGGATGAATTGAACTGCTGGACCGTTTATATTTAACCCTCTATCACTCAAGAAATGGGATTTAATTGATTTTTTGTATTCAAATTGACATCAAAAAAATAAAATACACGTGTTTCTGGATTTTTTAATTTTTTTAATATTTTGGAAAAAAACTACAAGAATAGGGATTGTTGCCTGTAGGCAACACTGCGGCAAGTGGCCATAATTTATGGGCATACTGTGTATTAGGAAAGATGAAAATATCTTAGGCATTTTCTGGTTTTACATACATACATATACTCACGCCTTTATCCCCGAAGGGGTAGGCAGAGGCCTATACCGGCCCACATTTCACCGTGTACAATTCGGTCCCACGTAACAGGTGGTGAGCCCATCGCCGTGTTGAAATGGGCCGCCGACGTCAGAGCCTCGTCCGTTGTTCAGCAGGTGCATGAGCTTGCACGTGAGGTTGACTTGGGCCCGGAGGTGTTGGTAGGGCCCCACTACACCCTTTTTCTGGTTTTGGTGTAATATAACGCCACCCCGGATGTCTCATGTCATACATTGTGTAAAAACTGAGGTCAGTGACTAATTCGTCTCTTCTCGTCGCTTTTGGTAGTACATGCTGAGCAGGTCCTTTTTGCTTTTTAGCTTGAAACTCGTTTTCCAGCGTCCTCCGTCTAGCCAAACTAAGTTTTTTATGAAATTCATAAAGGGCCCTGAACGTACCTACTGGCGCATCCCTCCTCTTACAGCCCCAAGTTCTACAAGCGGAGCGAGAAGAGGCACATCAACTTGAGGACTACCGTCAATTAGCCATGTCGCTTTTGTGGATCATATTTGCTCATACACACAAATGTCCACTTCCCATACGACTCGACTGTATGCTATGTTGAAGAAGTCCGCTACTGGACATATCATGGTCCGGATTTTCTCTTGGAAGATTATTATTATTGTGGGTGAAGCGCAAAATTTGATGGATTTTTCCAAATTTGTTCGACGTCATTGTTTTGTTTGGAAGACGGTTTCCAAGTATGGGGCTCTAGTGGTAACTCTAGTTTATGTTGGCCAGATTTTAGGTATACCTTAGTAATGAAATTATTGCCCTACGACAGACTTATGTAATCGAAAAGTCCTGTAGGATCTTTAGAACTGGATAAAACTTTATCTACTCAATCATTTACGTGATAAGTTCTTGTGAGAAGAAACAAAAAAAAAAATTGTTAGAGTGTGTCTAACTCAAGTAGATCTCTCGATCAGGCTCTTATTTTTTGTAACTATGAGCATGCATAAGCTGTTCTGGCAGTCAATTCTAATTGTTTTTGCGTTCCAGCCTAAATTCAGCTAAGCAGGCTTTCCTGCAGCATCTTGTCGAGTTATCTTGGCTTGGGAGGGTTCTGCAGTACTGTCGTGTAGCAATGCAGCTTTCCAACTAGAAGAAGAACCTTCATCATTATATTATAGGGTTTTATTATCGATTCTAAATCAATATCTATCTCTGGATCCTCATCTGCGAAATTTTCTAAGTCAGGACCAAAAACAAGTGTGGCAAGGCTATCACCATTAAAATATAGACCTCCTTCACTATCAGAAGCATTATGCAGCACAAGATTTATGTCATTGTTGTCAAGAAACTTCTACGAGACATTCTGAAACATAGTAAAAATACAATGAACACCAACCAAAATATGTCACTTTTGCCTAATGTAGCCTACGGGCTACAAACAAGATTTCCCCAAAAAATCAAATTTCAACATAAATAATCGTGAAAAACAATATTGTACAGTATAATTACGACACTTACCTGTCTAAGTTTTCAATAAAAATCTTAAAACACAAGCAGCATATTATATTTATCACACTTTTAAATCGGAGTCGACTGCTACTTTTCAAATGTCTTGACCGCCGAATAATAAATATCAATTTGCGAAAAGTTATGCCACCTAGGTATTTTATTCAGTACCAACTCGTTAGCTGAGAGTGTAAACCAACAGCTAGAGTGCGTAATTATATTAAAATGTCAAAAATATGAATTTTGTAGGCAACCAAACGGTATGTAGCCTACAGTCTACACTATGATACAGAGGGTTAAAACGCTTGCGTTTTGTTAAAACACGTTCCGAACGCGCGGCCCAAGGAAATTATATTTTCCACTGGGACATACATAAAATGCCAGATAATTCTCTATCCTTAAGTATGATTTTAAATAATTATATATTTTTAGATACTTCATTTGTACTAATAAATAACCGGCCAAGTGCGAGTCGGACTCCCGCACGGAGGGTTCCGTACCAAAAAACAACAAAAATTCGTACCTATTTGTTGCATGGGAGCCCCCCTTTTTTCTTTTTATTTAACGAGATGGAAAATCCTTAATGGATGATATGCCGGACTCCTACCGACTAAAAAACCCCACGTAACGGCCAACAGCCTACGGTTGGGAGCCCCGGGTAAGCTCTCGAAAGGATGTCCCAGTAAAGGTCCATTTTGTTTTAATTATTATTTTTTTATGAAAATACACTGCTCAATATTCTGTGAATATTTCAAGCGTCTACTGGTTGCCCTCATGACCTATTAACACAGAGCAACGCGCGCCTTAGAAAGTTCGCGTTGCTCTATAGTGTTATACAACGCGCGTCTTTAGACAGTTCGCGTTGCTCTATAGGTCTATAGTGTTAACTATCCTTGTATAGATCCTCTACGGTAGGTACAGTCAAGAGCAATAATATGTATACATTGTCACGGCTCCTAAAATATGTAAACACCTTCGGCTCGAAAACGAAGTGCTCAACGTGAAGAGCATAAAATTGTAACCACGAGTTCACATCATAAACATACATACACTCATTGCTTCAATAACATGTATTCACGCGTTGATTCATATGATATACTCATCTTAAATTCCATTAAATTATATTTAACTTACCCGGCAATAACATGTATCTCAACGGGCCTGCATAAATATGTATCCACCTTTGATGAAAACGTTCAAATTAGATATTTGATTTAATATCTATATAGAACCTTAGACAAAAAGAATACTGAACTGAAAAAAAAATATAATGCTCAAAATTGCATAGGTTTATATAGATATTTTGCTGGCACCGACTCTCAAAAATAACTTTTAGTAATTTGATGTTGTAAATCTATATCTATACTTCTATACTAATATTATAAAGAAGTAAAGTTTGTTTGTTTGTTAGATTGTAAGGGGTAATCTCGGGATCTACTAAACCGATTTTAAAAATTCTTTCACCAATAGAAAGCTACGTTATTGTGGAGTGTCATAGGCTATATAGCATCCCGCTACAACGAAAAGGAGCGGAGCAGTAATAGTAAATGTTTTTAAAACGGGGGAAAAGTTATTTCTTTTGAGAACTTCGTTGCGTGTGCTGAGTAAATATTTATGGTTATGTAAAAAATATGTACTACAAAATTGTTTCTCTTAAAAAAGTTCAATAAAAATTTTGCGCGCTAACATGTGTCTATCTTTGGGTTGGTGCACACTAACCATGTTAATGGCAATCACTTTTTTTCTACAATAATGCCACGGGATACCTCGATCATAAACGACATTGTTCTTAAAAATAATGCGACGGGAATACACGCGACGAGATACCTCTCTATCTCCCTCACGTAGTATTGAATATTAACGACGAGACGCAAAACGCAACGCGATGGGAGTAAATGCGACGGGAACAGGTAATACTCTCTCTTATGTGGCGCAAACGAAGTTGCGCGGGTCAGCTAGTTTCTTATAAATGCAAAAGTAACTCTGTCTGTTACGCATTCACGCCTAAACGGCTAGAGCGATTGAGATGAAATTTGGGTATAGGGATAGTTTGAGACCCTGGGAAGGACATAGGCTAATTTTTAACCGACTGCGCAAAAAGAGGATTATGATTTTACGCGATAACGACTTCTACGCGGTCGAAGCCTTGGGGAACAGCTAGTATTTAATTAATACCAAAATCACCATTATGTGTACCTATAATGTTTGAGGAGTTCCCTCAAGTCCTCATAAACCTTTTTTTTACAAGGAGAGCTCCGCTTATGGACTACCCATGCTGGCGAGGCATGAGCTTGTGTGAGGGTCGCCCTGATCACGATAGCGCTGGGAATTTTCACTAAAACTCCTTGACACTGATCTGCCCCTGTGACGGTATTCTAGGATCTGTCTAATTCACCAAAACACTGAAGTCCTCCTAAACCTACCCATCGGAACTAAATTTTGAAAAAAAAATACCAATCTGGAAATATATCTTTTTATAAAAAAAGTTTATTCCGGTCTGTAAATGACGGAGTTATGAGGTAAAAAACATTAAAAAAAAATAAACCTCCTCTCAAATAAAACACATTCGGGTTTGCTATACCAAACAACCCGTGCAAAGGTTTCAGATAGATTAACTTACACTAAAATTATTATACTGCACTTTAAAGAAAACAAACAAACAAACTTTGCCATTTTTGTACGTATATATACGTATAAGTACGCCTCACAAAGAATAATAAAGAATTTCTCTGAGAAAAAAGATCGGTGATATTCGTATGGTTCGCGAAGGTGCCCGACCTTCAAACAGGAACAACTAGCATGCATTCGTTTCTCACAATTTTAAAGAATTTGTTTGTATACGCAGTTATGAAATTTTAGTTGTATACATATTATTGGTGGATACATTGTGTATTATATTGATGCAAATTGTGCATACATAGTTTTGTTCCTTTCTTCCTCAATGAGTGTATATATATTTATGATGTAAACTCGTGGTTACAATTTTATGCTCTTCACGTTGAGCACTTCATTTTCGAGCCGAAGGTGTTTACATATTTTCGGAGCCGTGACAATGTATACATATTATTGCTCGTGACTGTACAGTATAGTCCGTTCACAGTTATATTACCTCTGACCACTGATCTGTATTAATATTATAATAATACAGATCAGTGCCTCTGACTGACAGCTTGTCGATTATTTTCTGTGTGTTGGCATAGCAGTAAAGTCCCCCTATGAGTGCCAGCCTACGACTTTTTACCGATTATAGTGGAGGTTATAAAATCCAACCGTTAGCACGAAGAGTCATGACAAAATATACTGAACTAAAACAGTGCTCTTTTTAGAGCTAAAGTAACTATACGATTGGATTTGAGATTTATTTATTTTTATATGAATATCTGAAAAGCAATATTCACTACCATCACCAACGGAGGTGAAGTTGCTGCTTCCACAACGTTCCACATCTCAATTAATGGTGACACCCGAAAAAAACGATAGCAAAAGAAGAAAGTAAGTTTCGACTAAAAGTTAGAATTACATGGGAGAAACAGAAACTTATTGGGGTAACACAGCAATCAAGATAGGCAACCTAAGTGCTAGAGGTAATATATCTCTGAATGGACTATTTATATTTCAAAAAGAGTTTGTGAACTCTATGTTTAATTTCTTTTTCAGAATATTGATGACATTATAAACACGATATCTACGTCTACAACATAAATTGTGTGTTTGTACGTAAATTGTTTATACTGGAGAAAAATCTAAAATATGGACTATTTGTTTGCTATTTCTTATGAAATAGCTATCTTTGAAATATTACACTTACCTAAAATAATCTGCTGAAAGCGTTGTTCACTTTTTAAAGAAAAAATATGTACGATGAAAGTCGAAAAATAAGTTAGTATGTGACCCGTATAATGTTCAATCATGGCGACACGAAATTAATTTCATTGAGCAACATTTGATTGTGCTATACCTCCTAAAGTATTCATTTAATTTGCATGGTGTAAAGGGAATGAATGATCTTGATGAAATGTTCAAATTAACTAACGTATTTAAATTGAGAAGGATACCTTATTACCGAATATATAAGACAAAATCGCTAAAAAACACGTTTGTTGTATTGAAGCCCCCCTTAAATATTATTGTTGTGTACGGCAACAAAAACACATAATCTGTGAAAATTTCAACTCTCTAGCTATCACCGTTCATGAGATACAGCCTCCTGACGGACAGACAGACAGACAGACAGACAGACAGACAGAAAGACAGACAGACAGACAGACGGACAGCGAAGTCTCATGAATAGGGTCCCGTTCTTTACCCTTTGGGTACGGAACCCTAATAAACGATATAGGAAAAATAACTGAACTAAAAAACCGGTGAATTCTGATACCTAATCATTAAAAATGAATGTAATTTTGGGAAGTGGACATCCCAAGGAATTAAGAAATTCGACATTAATGAAAACATAAATGTCTGATTAACATTCGACATCACCATCACCATCAATTTGCATTAGATAATAGTGGCGCTACGTTCGTTAAACTAAAATTAAGGCCGCGTGGGTCAGATTTTGAGTTTTTTGAAACAATCCTAGTCAAAAAGTAAAGGGTTTTTAAATCTGAAAAATATATATATAATAGTTAAGGATATAAGCTAAACATATTCCGAGCCCGTTACACGATCCAATAAATTTCACTAGATAGAAAAAAATCCCAAAGTTGACTCTCTCAGAAAAGTTTTTTCAAAACTGTGGCTAAACTATTAACATTTTATATATTTTTTTTGCACTCAATTAAAGGTATTAAGTTTTTATAAACATTTTCCGAGCGTTTTTCTATAAACAACTATTTACATAGTTATCATGAACGAATATCTACCAAACGCAATAGAATTGCGCCGCTGACGGCCGATCAGTCTCGCCCTGGCGCTTGTGGAGGCAGGACCTGTGTCAGTTTTTTTCGCAACTATTTCGTAATTATTATGCCAAATTACGTTGAAATCGAGCCACAGTATAAAAATATCAGGAATGGGCAAAATGTAATTATATTAACCGTTACAAAAACATACGCGACTCATGGTAAAAATGTGGTGATCTTTTACTTTTTAAGTGTTTTCACGACATGGTAACCTAATGCATTAAAATGTCTACGAATTACATGATAATTTCGCAATCCAACATGGCGTCCACGCCGTAATCACAAAATTTCATGATGGGTATCGTTTAAGGGGTTTTTTGGTATGCTGAGTACGAAGTACGTGATAATTTTGCAATCCAATATGGCCGCCGCGCCGTAATCACAAAATTTCATGATAGGTATCGTTTAAGGGGTTTGTTCGTATGCTGAGTACGAATCACGTGATAATTTTGCAATCTTTTTTTTTTTTTTTTTTTACATTTATTTCTCATAATCCTAATACATAGGCACTTGCGACACGTCAATGAATACAATGCAAATAGTACCACCAGTTCGGAACGCGGCCCGCTTGAGAAGAACTGGCAAGAAACTCGGCGGGCTATTCTTTTTGTGCACTACATATTTACAATAAGTAGATACTATAAACTAAAACTCCATCAGTAGAGCAAGCAGATCACTTCCAGGCTTCCTTATCAATCAAATAATCGTCAATTGTATAGTAGCCCCTGCAGCACAATTTACTTTTTATACACTTTTTAAACTTAATTAGGGGCATGCTTTTAATTTCGCTTGGAAGCCTGTTGTAAAAACGTATACAGTTACCCAGGAAAGAATTACTGACTTTGTTCAGTCTACAATGACAAACAAAACAATCCCGTTAGTGTCCCCTACGTAATAGGGTAGGTCATTAATATAAATTAAAAATAAAAATGGTCCGAGTATCGAACCCTGCGGGACGCCCATAGTAACCACCGATCCCCCCGATCGTGTGCCACCGACATCGACCCTCTGAGTTCTATTGTTCAAATATGAAGTCAGAAGATCGAGAGCCTTGTTCCTTATCCCGTAGTGATGTAGTTTCCTGATCAATGTCTCATGTTGGACGCAATCAAAAGCCTTAGACAAATCGCAAAACACGCCAAGCGCATCATGTTTATCTTCCCAGGCCTCATAAATACTCTTCAACAAATCTACACCAGCATCGGTCGTCGAACGTCCTTTAGTGAAGCCAAATTGTTTATTATGAAATAATTTGTGACTGTTAAAATAGGTCAGCCTCTGCTCATGTATTAATTTTTCAAATATCTTGCTCAAAGTCGGCAACACTGAGACAGGTCTGAAATTACCTGGATCAGAAGCACTGCCGGCCTTGAACAAAGGTATAACTTTACTGTGTTTCATTAAATCAGGAAACACACCACCCGAAACGCAATCGTTAAACACAGCTGCCAAGTAAGGGGCAATGACACCAATGACACTAGATACAGATTTTACCGATAGCCCCCATAGGTCTGCGGTTTCTTTAACATTAATAGCCCTGTAGGCTTTCAGAATGTCGTTGCAGTCAACAGTCGTGAATTCGAACGCGTGTTGACAGCTATCTACACATTCAGACAATATTTGCTCAGCGGAAGTGGAAGACGACCGAAGAGTATTCGTTATACGAATAGGTATATTACTGAAAAAATTTTCAAACTCAGTCGCTACTTCCAGATCCGCTGTGACGTGGCGCCCGTTTATCTTTAAATGAAAGCTTCGTTCACTCGTTTTAGACCTACCGCATTCAGAATTTACAATGTTCCAAGTGGTTTTATTTACATTTGTCGAAGCTGTAATTTTACTTCTAATGAAATTTGACTTTGCCAAGGAACAGACCTGTCTAAATGTCTTTGAATATTTTTTAACATATTCCTTAAACTCAGGGTTGAAATTAAATGCTTTTTCCGAATAAAGTTCATAAAGCCTCTTACGACTTTTATAAATACCAGGTGTAGCCCAGTCACTGAAAACAGACCTGCTTCCGAATGATACTGTTTTTGGTGTAAAAAATTTTCCAAACTCATCATGTATTAAGTTAAATAAATCAGCGTAAGATTTATCTACAGTAGTGTAATCGGGCAATTCTGTTATCTTTTTGGCTATATTTTCTTTGAAAGATTCTAAGCGTTTCGAGTTTACTGGTACAAAACTGATTACATTCTTACTTCTGGAAACATTTCTAGCATACAAAACAGATTGTCCTCGATGATCAGATTTTACAGGGTCCACTATACAATTCTTAATGGGGTGTATATTAGTGAAAATGTTATCAATACAAGTAGCACTAGTGCCAGTTATACGAATAGGTTCTAAAAATATATTATGTAAACCAAAGGACTTAAATAAGTTCAACATTTTCCGTCTCTTTGAAGGTTCCAGCGAAGAATCTAAAATATCTACATTGAAATCTCCACAAACGACTACTGCTTTTTTAGAGCTCTGGCATTTAAACAAAGCATCTTCCAGTTTTTCTTCAAACTGTGTGTATGGAGCATCCGGGGGACTGTATACGCTTAACACACATTCGAATATAGCCGCCGCGCCGTAATCACAAAATTTCATGATGGGTATCGTTTAAGGGGTTTTTTGGTATGCTGAGTACGAATCACGTGATAATTTTGCAATTCAATATGGCCGCCGTGCCATAATCACAAAATTTCATGATGTGTATCGTTTAAGGGTTTTTTTGGTATGCTGAGTACGAATCACGTGATAATTTTGCAATCCAATATGCCCGCCGCGTTGTAATCACAAAATTTAATGATGGGTATCGTTTATAGGGTTTTATGGTATGCTGAATACGAATCACGTACTAATTTTGCAATCCAAAAAGGCCACCGCGCCACAATCACAAAATTTCATGATGGGTATCGTTTAAGGGGTTTTTTGGCATGCTGAGTACGAATCACGTGATAATTTTGCAATCCAATATGCCCGCCGCGCCGTAATCACAAAATTTTATGATTGGTATCGTAAATGGTAGTATCGTAAGTATGGTAGTATCGTAAATCATACGTAGCAGACTGTAGTTTAAAAGAGATAGAGACACATGTTCCATTCTTCGTTCTAACATTTGTGTGTGGTTGGATTGCATGGAACGACAGACTAAAAAAACTTGTTCGGTTTACTGTGAGTTAGTTAACCGCGTGCCAATTTGCAACTGTGCAAGACGTGGTCAGAGTTAAGAAGTTATTCATTTAACTCAGAGCTTACTAACTCTATATTTATATATTTAACTCGACTCTCCACGCAAGTTGGCCTAAATAGCTTAGGCAGCCAAATTGAATTCCAAAATGATCATGTTATTCGTACTCAGCATTCGAAAAACCCCATTAAACAAATTCATTACAACATTATGTGATTACGGCGCGGTGGCCATTTTGGATTGCAAAATTATCATGTGATTCGTCCTCAGCATACCAAAAAACCCCTTAAACGATAACCATCATGGATTTTTGCGATTACGGCGCGGCGGCCATATTGCATTTCAAAATTATCACAAGATTCGTACTCAGCATACCAATACACCCCTTAAACGATACCCATCATGATATTTTGTGATTACGGCGCGGCGGCCATATTGTATTGCAAAATTATCACGTAATTCGTACTCAGCATACCAAAAACCCTTTAAACGATACCCATCATGAAATTTTGTGATTACACCGAGGCGGCCATTTTGGATTGCGAAATTATCACGTGATTCGTACTCAGCATACCAAAAAACCCTTTAAACGATACCCATCATAAAATTTTGTGATTACGGCGCGGCGCCCACATTAGATTGCAAAATTATCATGTCATTCGTACTCAGCATACCAAAAACCCCTTAAACGATACGCATCATGAAATTTTGTGATCACACCGCGGTGGCCATATTGGATTGCACAATGATCCCGTGATTATACCAACTTTAGAAAACTTTAGAAATTTTTATGACCAGCTATTATGTAATTTACATTTTTAAAACGTTCTACACAATATGTTTCAAACGTACACAACGGAAACTCTCAAAAGAAATGAAATATCCTAGTTTTCGAAAAATGTTTCGTTGCTGCTAAGCTCTTATTCGCCTTAGCGTGATGTTTTATATTTTGGTATTTTTCAAAAATGGACATTCTGTTAAGAAACTCTTGAAATTCAACTAGCAGTCTCTTAGACTACTAGAGTTAGAACAACTAAACAAACAAACAAACTCTTTAGCTTAAAAATAATAGTATAATATACATAATTTATTTACGATTAACTCTTTTATTTTTATTTACGAAACTAATAAATCACTACACTTAATAAAGTTAGATGCATTTACTACGTCAAACAAAGTTAGCATGCTGTTTCTTTCTACTATACTGTATACTGTGGCATGAGAGTTGACTGCCGCTGCCGGCGCGCGGTGTGTCTTGCGCCCGGGGCGAGGGGAGCGCCAAATGCCTACTTGTGCGCAATAACCGCCCCTTAACACTTCACAATATAAAATAAATAAGTTCCTACACATTTTCTCTTACAACATCATTTTTTGCCGTACTGGCGCTCAGTGGTGGTCTCCCGGTGTATTGCATTAGTAGGGATAGGGATTTAATCCGTATATGCGGTATCGTTTTAATTTTACACTTCATTAACAGTTCATGTTGGATTAAAAAAAGAAAGCAAGTTATCCTGGCTAACTCAATCCAGCCGGATCCGGTCGGACCCGGCCGTATTTGAGAAATCCGGTACGGATCCGGCCGGATTCAAAATGACAACGGATCGCAATCCCTATCCCGACACGACCGAGGCTCAGTGCGAATTCACAATGAAAGTGAGAGTGTGTAGCACGACACAAACGAGTGCGAAGGAGGGTAGATCGATATTATGTGCTCCTAAGACTTTTAACCGCCAGTACTTCAGTTCCACCGTGATCATGGCGCTTGCAACAGTGTCGAAATATCGGACAAACTCAATAATACATGGTAAATATCCCGTTAACTCTAATAATAGTTTAATAGGGTCCCGACACGATCATGCCTTGCAATCGTCAATCACGTTAAATATGAATGGAAGTTGCTTCAGTGTGCGTGATTGCTTTGCATGTGTGTGTGCATCGACGTATACGTGCACACGAAATTCTACTTGCTTGACAATTGCCAATTGATCATGTCAGGACCCCTTAAGTGAGTAGACCATAGATTAAAGGGGTCCCGACATGATCAATTGGCAATTGTCAAGCAAGTAGAATTTCGTGTGCCCGTATACGTCGATGCACACACACATGCAAAGCAATCACGCACACTGAAGCAACTTCCATTCATAATTTACGTGATTGACAATTGCAAGGCATGATCGTCTCGGGGGCCTATTAGGATTTTTCGCTACTTTCAATAGATTTACAAAGTGTGCGAGCTAGACCTCATTATCCATAACACTTAGCTCGAGAGTAAAAGAGAAAGCAAATTGTGTACTCATATGTCACTATTTTGAATCGTTGAATTCTGTGGAATCCTATGGCGGCTGTGTGTTATTCATAATATTAAATAAATAAATATTCACGGACATCTCACACAACGCTATCTGATCTCAAAGTAAGCTAGGAATAACCTGCTTGTGTTATGGGTATCAGACCACGTATATTAATACTTATATACTTTTAAATACATACATATTATACATAGAAACACCCAGACTCTTGAGACAAACATTTATAGGTGACACAAATATTTGTCTCCGGTGGGAATCGAACCCACGACCTCCAGAGCCGCAGGCGGTACCACTACCGACTGCGCCACAGAGGCAGTCAATAATCTGTAGTGATCTTACGATTAAAATAGAAAATTTTATATTTTCAACGATGGTGTCGTGTTTAGTGTGTGAATAGGATATTACAAAACGCAATTATACGAAGAAAGACTCGTTTAACAGGTCATTTATGACTTCATTCATTGCATTTTTGCCGTACATATTTTGCCAATTGGATGGGAAATTTCACTGAAAGTCCAACTTATAACGTGGGTTATGCATTTTCATTTATACTTATCACAATATTTAATGTGTAAATACATTTTTGGAGGATATTTAAGGCAGAAATAAAAAGGGTTGTTTACATTAAAATAGTCATGGGTAGGTATCGATAAGGATGTCGATAATTCATTATAGTGGCATTGCTACAAACAAACTCATCCGGATTTAATTTATTTTAGATATGATTGATTTTTACTCAAACTGTGTTATTTAACCTTTTTTAGGGTTATGTGCCTATTTAAATATTATATTTCCACAATTTGTGAACCATTTAGAGTTGAATTTTTATAATTTTACTTTACTTACAGTACTTCACGCCACACCGGGAAGTTTGCTGTGCAAGACGATGCCATAAACTAACTGTTAGAAGTGTATTTACATTCACACACTGAACCAAAATTCTAAAGATCACTACAGAATTTCAAATATGTTACTTATAACCCCATTTTTACTTTTTCATAGTCGATTACATTCAAATTAACAATTTATTCCCCAAAACAAGAAGTTGGAAATGACACTTCTAAGCACACAATACCTAATATACAGATACTTTTATCGATAACATAGGTGTGACCATTCAACAACACTATTTAACTCACACATAGATCTTTCATTTTTGGTCTCGTCTTCAGTTTGACACTGTTCATCTTGTACATTCTAAATCTATGGAGTAGACTAAACATATATATTTAGGAGTAAAATTCTTATCAATACAAATTAACCAAACCCAAACACAAGGTAACTGCTGTAAATCGTTAAGGAATTCCGGTAACTGTCTTCCGGCTCCTTCAGTCCTTCATCTGATCGACTCCAGTCCAGTCCTACATTAAATTGTAGTGCTATAAAGCACTTAATGAAAAAATTAACAAACGCACTAGTCGTCCTTAAAATTTCTGTGGGTTTCCCTTGATATCTCTGGGATGCCATCATTAGATCCTGGTTTCCTTGTAACCAAATGGGAAGCACCAGTATTCAAAAAAAAATCAAAATCGGTGTTCCCAATCATAAGTTATGAGGTAAAAAATTGTAAACCTCCTCCTTTGTTGGAAGTCGATTAAAAATATGGAAAAAGTAGCTTCAGTGTACGTGCTTTCTTTGCAAGTGAATGTGCATCAACGTGTTTGTACACATTTTTTGACGTCAAGTGGTTATTTGACCGTGTCCGCAGCTCTTTAGGATTAATGGGCTCACGACACGGGTCAATATATTGAGTCAAGTCTGATATTTATGAATGGAAAATGTTTCAGTGCGCGTGATTTCTTTGCATGCTTGTGTGCATCGACGTGTATGTACACATGATATTGACGAGGCATGAATGACAAATGCAAATTGATCGTGTCTGGACCCTATAACAAAAACGTTTTTGTCTATGCTTTATTTAGACCATAGACTTTTGTTCTTCCTTTTTTTTTAATCAACGTCCAGGGTTTCCAACATGGGGTTTTCACCGAAATTACGGGAGTACATACTAAATAAGTGGCATAAGGTTTTCCGTCTATATTTAGGGGCATTTTTCACGGATTTTTGCCATTTTACGTTTTTTTATAGGTTCATCGTATTTTGTCTTTAAAGAATTTTGTAAAAATATAAGGACTAGGGCAACTCAATCTAACCATGCTAAACAACATTTAGTACGATGGGTTTTGCCTACCCCTATACAGCTTTTGTATTTGAGTTTTCGACAAGTATAGGCTGACATTTTATATTTTTGACCCCTAAACAAAACTAAAGGATTGTTATATTTAATCACAAATTTAAATTAATTTTCAAGTACAGTGGGCAAAGGATATAAACAGAAATATTGATTATTTTCAGAAAAAATGCATACTTACGCATTTAATTTTAGAATATTAGTAAGAAGTAACATGAAAAAAATAAGCAAGACTAAATAAAGTGAAATATTATTTTACGCGGGAAACGTACATTTGCTGCGCGCGCTTCGCTCGGTCTGGTGCATGGCAGCCCTCTACGAGTCGGCCGCATTCGTACCGTTACCGAGGTACTTAGGAGTAAGTGCTTATAACACGATGTGGAGCGTGTGACGGAGGCCTGCTCTAGCGGCTAAATTGATCTGGCTGAATTTTAATTCAGGTACCTATGTATATTATTATAGTCTATAATGATAGTAACACATAGTACGGCATTTTACTAGGTTTTAATCGGTCGGCACCACCTCGCTCTGGTGTTGCAAACGTCCATAGAATGCGGTGACCACTTTCTATCAGGTGGGCCCATGTTCTTGTCTGCCACTTTAGTAATAAAAAAAGGATAGATGCCACATGTAAATATAGGCCCGAGCTAAGAGCTTAAAGACTAAATCTCAGTAGGTCTAGTTATTAGTTAGGAGTAGTAGGATTTCCGCACGTAAAAAAAAGGTATTTTTGTTATTTGACCTTTATAGCTGTTGGCATATATCAAAGTACGTCTAATTATTAAGCGTTACGCCTATTTCATCTTTTGACTGGTGATAACGCAAGTTAGTCTTACCGAGCACCAATATGCTGGAGCCAATAAAGAGTAAAGTCTTGTGTTGTTTTTTAATTGAATCGTGCATCCATAGGTTATTTCAATCGAAGTTTACGGTTTACAATATCTTGACAGTTCGCAATTTCATTAGTAAGACTATTATGTTTTAACAATTTTACGGTTCAAAACTACAAACAAAAATTTTAAAGTGTGATGCGATTAACTTTGTAGTTTGTCATTTTTTTTTACTATTCTTCGAAACTTTTATCGTTGCGAACTGTTCCAGGTTATTATTTCGATTACAATTTCAGATCTCGGGATTCGGAAAGAAAGAAGAAATACTTACTTCAAAAAACTGCTTGTGCCGGCTGAAAAAGAAAAGTAAAGAAATACTAACTTCAAAAAAGGCAGTTTTTTGAATTAAATAATTCAAAATTTCAAGGGGGTTTTTTAACTTAATTTAGGGATATAGTTTTTCTATGTTAGTAACACCGTCCTGTTGTTCTGTCACTTCTGTCAGTCAGTCATTTTGATTTATGTTTGACTTGTTTGTCGTTCCCGCTTTTAATAACACTAAATATTAATCTAGTTTACATCGAATCATCTTGTTGCCAAAATGGTATTTATTTTATTTATATTGCAGCTTATATTTTAATAATAATAATTTAAGACCTATTTTATCACTACAACACGAAAGATATTTGATGTTTTCAATAATGAGACGCCGGCAACTCCCGTTCTATTTATCCAATATTTATTGTCGAATACAATCAATATTAATATTAAAATGAATATTATTCCATTTTTCAGACGATCGGCAAGAATAATAAAATGCAACAGCATATTAATTACCGAGTCAGAGTAATACTTCAAGATTCTCGTACATTTATTGGAACTTTCAAAGCGTTCGATAAACACATGAACTTGATATTAGGAGACTGTGAGGAATTTAGAAAAATTAAGTCCAAGACCAACAGAACTGCTGATCGAGAAGAGAAGAGAACTTTGGGATTCGTATTGCTTCGTGGAGAAAATATTGTGTCATTGACTATAGAGGGTCCACCCCCACCAGAAGAAGGTTTACCTCGCGTACCTTTACCAGGTGCCATTGGTGGACCCGGTGGCGGTCGGGTGGCTGGCCGAGGGGCCGGACCTGCCGGTGCTCCTCCTGGGCTTCAAGGCCCTGCGAGAGGAGTCGGTGGACCATCTCAGCAGCATATGGCTCCAGGTGCCCGTGGTCAGCTTTCTGCACCTCCACAAATGCGAGGCGGGCCAATGATGGGCGGACCACCCCCGGGGATGATGGGTGCCCCTCCTGGCATGGGCCGTGGTGGACCTGGAGGACGAGGCCCGCCAGGAATGCGACGTTATTAGAAATTGATTAAAAATTTGTGCTCCTCGGTGTTAATGACATCGTGTATGTTACAGGTGTATTTTTGATATGTGAAAGTAGTTTGATATGTTTTGACTTGTGTAAAAATACCAGATTCTGTATACATTGATCTAGTTCAAGCCACATCCAGAAAAGGAAGTATGAGTGTTTCTTTTTTTTGTAATTTTACTGATAGCACCATATGTAATTAGTATGCCTTAGTTATTGTAAGTCTTTTACTTTTATGTACTTTAATTAATTTCAATTTTGTGGTTGCTATCACTCAAATCTTTATTTTCAGGCAATAGATAGTTCAGTTGGTGTATGTGATAATGTTTTTTCAATGGTGTATCAAGCCATTTAATTAAAATAATATTGGTTTTCTGAGTAACATGTAAATTTTCTTAAAAACAAAGCTACTTTTAGACCTACTTAAAACTAGTATTTCACACAATTTTTAAATATAATAGTTCGTCATAACAACTACCCATATAGTTATTATTATTGTGTGTTTGATTAGTCATAATATCCGTGGCTGGCGTGAATAAGTTGACAAGTATAAAATGTCAATTTTAGAGGGCGGCCATTTGAAAGTTTGACCGTTTCTGGTAAATCGGTAAATTAGTTAAACTTAAGAGTATGTATTGTTTTCCATATTATTTTAGGTCAATTTTAAAACTATTATAGTAAATTAGACAAAATCCTTACAGTTTTGGCAATATTAGACTTGTCAAGTTGTTCACCGACGAGTTATCAAGTTAATCACCGAATTATCAACTTGTTCTCAGCAACTATAAAAGTGTTTACAGTAGTTATCAACTTAGGCACCATCAAAATAAGTATTGTTTTCTTGGGCAAGCAATGTTTTTTATAATACATGATACCTAACTGACAAAAACAAGGGAGGTAGGTACTTACTATTTGAATAAAATTATCAAAATTAAAAAAAAAGAGGTAACTGGATAAATATTAAAATTAAGTGCTATGATTCTATTAGTTTCATATGGTAAAAGGAGTAATCACTGTAGAATAATCAATTGTTTCGTCCAAATCTGGATCAGTGTTAGATGCCAAGGGGTCATTATGAGAATGGGAATTTCGAGAAAAGGACATTATGAGAAAGGACATTTTGAGAAAAGGACATTATGAGATGAGACGGACTGTTTTAAGTTGCAAATAAAAGTCTTTAAAAGACTCGTCGATTAAATCAAGAACATCCAACAAGTCCTTTTTTTCATTACTTATTGGTAAAGTCAGTTTTCATCGTACTGGAGCCATTGAATTGGTTGCCAGAGATATTTCTCCCCTGAGTCGTCTAGCTTTTTGATTACAAAAGGTCCCTTTTTTTTCTTACTCCGTCTTGGCTGTATGTTGCCAGGGTACCTGGTGCACCCTCGAAAGGAAATCCCAGGGACCCTGACCAGCCCTGGTCGCCATTCACCGGCGACCCCTCCTCGTGGAGAGAGACCACACGTTGCCTCTTCTGTCTAATTGAGGTGCGTGCCAGAACACGTCACGCGTCACCACCCTGGGCCTGTCCCTGCCAGGGCGACAGCTAGCCCTGAGTGTCGCCCCCAGGCTCACGCTTATGGGGGACGGAGATCGTTCTGAGATCTCCGATTCCCAGCGCGTCTTCTCCTGCGGCACGGAAGATTGCTGTTCCTCTCCCGTTCCTTCTCCGCCGCCTCTTTTGCAACCATCACCTTCTCACAAAACAAGGCGGCGGAGTTCCATAAACTTTCGCTGCTGACCATAGCCTGAACCATGACCTGGAGCGTGATATTTATCACTCCTAAGGCCACTGAAAGGTCACATCGTTGATCCGTCCACTCTGGGCAATCTGCCAGAGTGTGGAGCACCGTATCCAGTAAGCAGCCAGAACAGTAGTAGCACTCTGGCGATGGCTCCCGCCTTATCCGATGCAGGTACACACCGAAGCAACCATGCCCGGTGAGTAGCTGCGTCAGCCGATAGGAGAGGCAGCAATGGCGCCTCTCCAGCCAGTCCTTCATTACAGGCCTTATCGCCTCAACTATATCATGCCCGGCTGTTGGTTGTCGCTCCTTCCACTCCTCCACGACTACCTGGCGGAGCTGAGACCTCTGTCCCTCGATTTCCTGTGAAGCAGGTCTCAGATCTCGCTCCCCTGCCTCTTTGCACCACAGGTATAGTGCTGCAAGGGCCCTCGCTTCCAGGTCCCATGGAGGTGTACCGGCTAAAAGAGTTGCCGCTTCAAAAGAGACCGTGCGGTATCCTCTTATAATCCTGACGGCCAGCAGCCGCAGTTGACGTCGCAGTATTGCCACGTTACTGGCCGTTTGATTACCTGCCCATATCGGAGCCCCGTAAAGAGCCATGGACCGCACGATCCCAGCATAGAGTCTCCTGCAAGAGGTGTCAGGCCCCCTTAAGTTAGGCAGTAGTCGTGATAACGACAACGCCACTCCCTTCAACTTGGGGGCCGCACGATCTCAGGTGAGGTGGAATGTCTCCTAGCCGGGACCCCTCCAAGGGACCTTGAAGCGAGAGCTCTTGCGTCACTGTTTAGATGGCGCAAGGAGGCGCTGGGGCGAGGTCAAAGGCCTGCTGGTCTCGGGAAATCGAGGCCCAGCAGTCCCTGCTCCACCAGGAAACCGTGGAGACATGAAGGTGCGACTTGAGCAACCAAAGGGGGGATTTGCCACAATCGCGGCCATCAGACTGGTCATGGACGAGTGGCTGGAGAGGAGACACGGTGCTCTCTCCTACCGGTTGTCACAGATACTTACCGGGCACGGTAGCTTCGGTAGGTATTTGTGGCGAAGACACCGGGAAACCACGGCCGAGTGTCAGCACTGCGAGGACCGCAGCGATGACACAGCGCTCCACACGCTGGTGGAGTGCATGGCGCGGGCGCAATAGCGCCAGGTCCTCGTAGTGGGTCTGGACGTGGACACTTTCTCGCTCGAGACCATGGTGCGAGCTATAATCTCCAGCGGAAGTAAGTGGGACTGCGCCGCCTCTTTCTGCGAGCAGGTCATGCTCGTGAAGGAGGCGGCGGGGCGGGTACGGGAGAGAACTCTCCCACCCGGGATCCGCAGTCGGCGGCTAGGGCGCCGCCGACGTGTCTTCGCCGAAGACTATCGGCCTCCATGACCGGGGGCCTGAGGACGGTGAGAGGGCTGCTCACCGTCCTTATAGAAGCAGGCCCTTAGAAGAACACCCGAAACCCCCCCAAAGACGCGGGATAGCACCCGAACTACCCCCTAGGCGAGGCCGTAGCGGCGGCCGTGGGTCTGTTGGGAGTCCTGGGACATCCTTCCGAGGGCTTACCCGGGACTCCCAACCATAGGCTGTTGGGCGTTACATGAGGTTTTTTAGTCGGTAGGAGTCCGGCATAGCATCCATGAGGATTTTCCGTCACGTAAAAAAAAACTCTGTACATTTTTGCTATCAAAAGTTCAACGCCTAAATATTTCTTACCAGTCGACTTTCTACAATAATGGCTCTCATAGCTGGGAAATGTAGCCTTTAACAAGCTTTAAATCTTGAATGATTTTTTATTTTTAGTTTGTTTACCAAATTGCGAGCTAGGAATGTGCGGCCATAACTGGACATCTCGATAAGTCACGTATTGAACAGAAATATTCAACCTGTTCATAACTTGACATCATAACTTATCATGAATTAATTTGAGGAAGACGGCTGTATATGACTTGATATCTCATTATGTCAGAATTCAAACAGAATATTCAGTTCGACATAACTTAATATATCAATTTGTCATTTTTAATCTCTCATTTTTTCAGACAGTCATAAGTGTGTAAGTGGAGATATCCAGAAACCGACATTATCCTGGTAGCTAAGTATATCTTGATATAACCACATATCAATCTTCGTTCACAAAAAATAAATAATTGATAACTAGACATGTAGATTTGTCAAATTAGAGACGATAAAATACGAGATGTCAACATACTACCAAGCGTGATTACAAAAAAAATTATGTACATATTCAGTTGTAATTTTTTTATATATAAATTCATACCGTTAGTATCGTATTAAGCTAATAAAAAGAAAATCATACAAGTCGAGATGTCAAGTTGTTCACGCCAGCCACGGATATATTGCTTGTAACTTATGATTCTGTGAAAAATGGTCATATTTATCAGCTAGGTAATTTAGGCTACATCTTTGTAACATACCATACAGTTATTAGCAGTGTATGAATAAAGATAAATCATAAAATAATTTCAAATTTGTTTGTATTAAGAAATTGAAGCTTCTGTTCTGATCGGGATGAACTCCAATTTTGCAAATGTAAATAATTTAAAAACAAAAAATAAAATTGGTGTATGTACTCAATTCACTTGTATTGATAATCATAGCTCAATCATTCCTGCTAAAGTGGCAGTCTAGATGACTTGATTAGTGGGAGAATGAAAGAACATTGATATGGAAATTCGAGATGGTGTTGAAGGTTCTCAAGTGTAAGAAAATAGATTCTTACTTTAATACAATTATTGTAAGCTATATCTGTAGTTTTAATTAGATACCTTTTTTTCTTCTTCTCTATCTGGCTTCTTGCATTGCAATTGGCCACAAACAAACTTTCATTGTAAATATAAATCATTTTCATGTTAAGATTCTTAACAGCAGCATATTCATGTATGTCCAAGTTTGGACTAAGTTCTACTCTAGTAAAGCGGTGGTACTTTACTGGAGCTTGCTGTGGGATTTGTCGACAAACCTAAAAAGTCGCGTATCACTGCGGTATCACTTTCCAACACTTGTGCACGTTGTCGAACCTTTATGTTTAAATCCACCATAAATTACACAAACACTCAAAAATACACTAGTTTTGTAAAAAATTATGTCCGAAGTAAGACTAGTCTGTAAGTTTGGCGCCAAATCCATTAGATACCTATACCATATGGTCTCTTGAAATTGACAACACTCGCTTCACTCCCACAGTAACCCATGACTGTAGATCACACCAAACTCTGCATCTTGTGTCCCTGATGACTGTAATCTTTTCATTAACTTAGATATTTTTTAAGATAATGACGAACTGACGTAGGTACCTACTGTACAAAAATTAGGAAACATGGTGCCTCCTTGTCAACCCATCTATGGGAGCCAGGGCCGCAAGCATAGTCACTTCACCAAGGGGCCCACTGCAAAATCCAAGCCTACCAAGGGGATTTGTTTTTTCGATCTTCATTTGTTTTTTGATCTTTTTTATTTATCAATATCAATCAATACATATAATAAAATCGTAACGGGTCGCTGTCTGTACATGGAAGATAAATAAGAAAAAATATTATAGGGGGGCTTTATGAACGCAATAGAACCCAAAACAATGATTTTTAGAATTTTTGTCTGTTTGTCTGTATATCTGTATATCTGTTTGTCTGTACGGTTGTGCACGCTAATCTCAGTAACCGCTCAACCGATTGCAATGCGGTTTTTTTTATTGTGTTGAGGTTTGCTCCAGTTAACATTTAGCGTTTGTTTTATGTAAATCGGTTTAGAAATAAAAGAGTTATAACACTTTTAAAATCAGATATTTTGAAAATTTTAATTGTAGGGGTTTCTTTGTATGTGAGTGAACCTAAACTGGCGTGTTGGCTTAATCATAAAAGAAAACTGGCCGAAGGCGTGGACTGAATTGTTTTAAAATAGACTTAATCATTAAGCTCTTTTATGATTAAGCAAACAGGGCAGTTTCAGACGCTGCTTGATGACTCTGATGGAGAAATACCTTTCCTTTCATACACCTTATGTGACGTAAACGAAGTTGCGGGCTCAGCTAGTCATGAATACATCCGGAAATCCACCCCTTGGGTGGAATTCCGGACATACCATAACGTGTAATTCCGGTTATCCACCCCCTTGGGTGGATTAACGGACTAATCCGGAAAAGCAGCAGTTGTGTTGTTCGACCATACCTTGTAAAATCTTTCACAGCTCTCAAGGTCTGAGACTGCCACTGGCTTATTAGTCTTCATTGGGGATTTTGATAACAAAGTTGTCAGCAAATATCAGTATTATAGCTGGCTGGTTGAAAATTTATCCCACTTATAGGTGGCGAATTCCAGGGAGAGCTTTCCACCTTCGTCAATTTTTTATCGCAAGTAAAACTAGGGCACCTTTCGTCTGTCCCCCTCGTTTTTTGAAAATCGAGATAATAAAATACTGAACCTCTATTAAGTAGTGGAACACCATAAAAGCTACCAGCTACCAGCTTGTAGCCCTTGAACCTCTGGGCTCCCAACCGAAGACATTAGGTAGAAAACGTGTGGTTTTTAGTAGGTAGAAGTCCGGCATAGCATCTATCTGCATCTATGTAGGATTTTCCTCACGTAAAAAAAGCCCTTGAACCTAATCTTAGATGCTTGGTCCCCCGGCCAGTAAGCTAGATGTTTCCATCACTGTAAGGTTTCAAGTTGAGAAGCTAGGTCAGGCCTCCGTCACTCGCTACAAGTCGTTTTATAAGCACCTACTCCTAAGTATTATGACGCAGAACTAACGTGGCCGACCGGCAGAGGGCTACCACACGAAAGACCGAGCGAAGTGCGCACAACCAATGTACATTTCCCGCGTAAAATAATATTTCGCTTTATTTAGTCTTGCTTTTTTTTTCATCCTACTTCCTACTAATATTCTAAAATTAAATGCGAAAGTGTTTAAGTGCGGATGTGTAGATGTGTGAATATTTGTTACTCTTTCACGCTCTAACGGCTAACGGATCTGGCTGATATTTGATACAGGGATAGATTGTAGTCTGGAATAACACATAGGTTACTTTTTATCCCGGGAATAAGTTCCCATTGGAAGCGGGAAAAGGAACAAACTTTAACGCGGGCTAAGCTGCGAGCATCAGCTAGTTATAATATAATTCTTATATAAAGAAGAAGTTATAAAATATTAATAGGTTTTTTTTCAGGCACTGTGTTTATTGTTTTTTGTAGTTATATGTATTTTTGTTACGTGCTTACAACCCTAATGTTGTCAATAGTTGTCACTCGATGACGCAATCAAACGGTGTGCTCACGAATCTCGACTCTCGGAATACGTCGTAGAGCATGTTTTCCACTGTAGCGATATGTTTTAGCTAATATTTTTGAGGTTAAGTATGGGAGTAATGTATCTGTTACGTAGTAACTATTATTTAATCTGTGGCTAGGTTCCTTTTTAAGCTATTGTATAGCTTCTATCGCGGGCCTTGAGCGTGGAGACCGAATCCAGAAATTCTGTCACGAAAATAACCTAACACTCTCGGCTACCTTCGGCCACGTTCGTGTATCTCGCACTTCATATACCAACGTATGCACATGAGCGTTTGCATAACGTGTACCTATGTATATGTAGTGAAGTAGAGTGAGGTGGGGTGGGCTGAGGTGTGTAGGGTGGTGTGTGGTGAGGTGGGGTGGACTTTTGGTTTTTTGGACTTTTTTATCCATTGCACTGGACCTACGAGACCGAAAGGTACATGATGATGCTTTACTGATTTTAGTTTAACATTCATATAAAAATGGTCACGCCAAAATCTATGGTTACACCTTAGCACAGTATTATTATACCTACTACCCACGCACAATTAGACTAAAGTATACGTACCTAATACTTATACCTACACTTGCTCATACCTACCTGTTCATTTCAACCTATTATTATAATAAGTGTGATGCTGTTGCAGTGTTGAAATGAACAGGCTTGGCTTGACAACTGCCATGTTGAAAGCACGGAAATGGACGTCCGCAATATAAGTAGGTACCTAGGTAGTAAAAGAAACGTGCGCATCCCCAGATTTCATTGCTCCACCACCAAACCCAGAAATCCCTCTATCGTCTCTTAAGGCCCGCTCTAAAGTTAAAGCCACAACAGTACAATGGCATTTACTCCTCAAAAATTCCCATTCCGGGTTCATGACACCCCTTAAAGTTACCCCTGGCGGCTGGCACCCCCAGAAACAGTGCGAAGGTTTTCACAGCACATAACTTATTAAGTAAACATATATGTATCTCAAACAATCAATCAAATCGGCCTATTAAAGTTCACTGCTGGGCTTAGCCTTCTCCTTAGACTAAAATGCTTGCGCCTTTAACGAGCTAAAATACCCCCCCACCCATCAAAAGAAAAACTAGCTCACAAAAAATCTGAGGTAAGTAAAGGTACAGTCAGCTGCAGAGAAAAGTAAACAGGGCCGCCATTTAAGGATTGAATTTTCTCGGAAAATCCTAAATATATTTTTATGACATTTTGTATAGTTACAGAATTACACAAATGTAATAACCATAGCAAATTTCATAAAAATATATAAAAGAGTTTTTGAAAAAAGTCAATGCTTACAGGGCGGCACTGTATCCTTTTTCTCTGCAGCTGAATGTACATGGGTGAAGCAAACATTTATATGCATTTATTAGGGTAACACAATAATCAAAGTAGGCATCCTACCTAACTGCCAGAGGTAAAATAACTGTAAACGGACCACACTATAGTCGCGTTGCTCTATGTAACAGAGAGATAGACACTATTATTTTAATGTTCTAACATAGGTATTATGTATAAATTAAAAACGGAAGGTGCATCTAGACTTATTTATTTTTATTCTTAAGAATAGATTACCTACTTCAAAGTATAGGTACAAGGCTCTTTTTCATACCTATATAATTAAGTATTACTTTTCCTCTATTTATGAAAGTAAGCTAGGTATAATATAAGAAGTAGTAGTGAAAACGGTCCTCTACTAATTATTATTCGGACCTATTGTAAATTAAAATATGTAATTCAAATTAAATCATAAATAGCTCAAAGTAGTACTCTTACATTTAAATACAAAGTTCAAGTCATAAACAATTTTATTACCTACTAGCTGTTGCCCGCGACTTCGTACGCGTGAAAATTATTTTATAATACCAATTTGATTGCTCGCTGCTTAGCCCCTAGGATATGTAGCGTGATAATATATAGCCTATATTAAGACCGTACCCCTAGCTAATATTTGTTCAAAATTTGGACCAAATCCATTCAGTACTTTTCGAGATCCTTCCGGACAAAGCAAAGCAAACAGACAAACAGACAAACCGACAAACAGACAAAAAAATTTCGAACTATATTTTCGGCTTCGGTATCTTATGTTGAACACCCAGCGAGTATTTTTTTTTTAATATTTCCAATGTACAGTTTTGATTTTGACTTTTCTATCATTTTATTATATGTATAGACTATTTATTAGTTAGGTATTGGTTAATTTAGGTATTCGTGAGTATTCCGTTTTGGGATAATATTTATGAAAACATTTCATTCTTAAAGTCTATTTTTTTATTATTTTAAAGCAATATGGGTAGGTACTAGATACTTACCACATAGACCCTCTTAAGTTAAAAAAAATATTGCACTCCTTTATTTCACAATTTCCTATATTAATCGTAATTAGCAACAATGGCAATCCAAAACTTTCATTTATAATGATTCGCTTCTAATGAAATGCAAAAAACAAATTTCATTTTTGTTCTTAAAATTGATCGCTATTAATCATTCATTCGTAATAAAAGCTATAGGAGATAGATACAACTAATAATAATGCTGTTGTTACTATTAGAAAGATAAAAAATATATGATTTGACAGTCGAATCTAGGAGCCACCTACATACATACTTAAGACAGTACAGAATAGCTCTCATACAAATCTGGTTATCTTTCTCGCTCTAGTAAGTAAATAATGTTACTAATACGCAAAAAGGGATAGAAGATAAAAAAAGGTGATACTGTGCAGATAGATGTAGATCACCTCTTAAGTCTCATATGTTGCGTTCACATTTATACAATTTTTATGGCGCATTTTTCTATTACAGTACTTTATCAGACTCGCGTGTCGGTACCGTTAAAAACTGCCGCACCAGGTTACATGTTCGATACGGTGACACGCTTTACGGTTCGTTGATATGTTACAAATGTGGACGCAGCGTTATGCTAGGTGCACATTTGTAACATTTTGACGGCACATCGTGTCGAACATGTAACTCGTAGCTGCAGTTTTCAACGGTACCGACACACGAGTCTGACACAGTACTGGAGAAACGTGCCGGTAAAATGTAACAAATCTGAATGCGGCATTACATGTTCGACACGATGACACGCTGTTATGTTACAAATGTGGACAAAGAATACATACTACCCGTTCGCTCTAACTTGCGGCGTAGAGACGTATACCCGAATTGTTAATTAGACGAAGTAAATTGACAGTAGCTAATGTCACTTCGTCATAGAAAATACGCAACATTGTATGAAGAAGTGACATTAGTTGCTGTCAATTTACTTCGTCTAATTAAAAAATCGACTTTAGTATGGAGCCGAGCGGCAAAGTTACAGCGAACGAGCAGTAGGTAATTTTGAGGTATAACGAACAGTACTAGCGACATACGTTTTTGCGGTGATGATTTCAGACTACTATCCACACAGTGGTATGGGGGTAGTCTCAGATACTTCTAGTGTGTGCTTGTAGCCTAAACTACAGACACAGGATGGTAAAATTTAAATTATCACAGTATAAAGATAAAACATAGACTGAGATATTATGTAGCTTGGCAAAAAAGGTTAGAATATAATGGAGGCGCCACTGTGTAGTTTATATCAGTATTCTATGACGTTAGCATTGTGATAATGTAACATAGCATGCAAAATATTAGTTCCGTTTAATACTTTTAAAAAGTTACCTGGCTTCTTATTGTTTCTTTCATAAATAAAATTGAATTTGTGATAATTATAAATCTCACAAAATAAAATATGACCTCAAAAACGTATCGCGGTTGTACCATCCAGTATACTGCATCAGTCCGTCGTCCATCATCCATCCAGTAAACTTGTAGTCAATAATTGTCTGTATGTTTACGTCATTAGTAGGAAAGTCCCTAATGACAATATCCACAAGACGGATGGCACCTCTTACCATCGACACCACAACGACAGCCGCCACTAGTGTCCCCTTTGCCGCCCGGACCCCATCGTTTACCGCGAGTCACCCAACAAATCTCTGTTTTGCACGCCGAACATTTTACCCAGTCACATCCCCACTTTTTAGTTATTATTGCACTACATTCCGGACATTCCAAGGCTTCTCCTTTGGCGATCAACGCGTTCAGTAATGTTCTAGTGCCGTCGTCATTTGCCGTGCCATTAGCGTTCCCATTTGCCTGCTTAAGTTTGGCTTGATGATCTTCACATGTGACTCCGTCGTGTATGTCCTAAAAACGTAATAGTATTATTCATTATTTAAATTGCATCGTATGGTGATCGTCTGATATGTGGTGCTGCTATAAATTGGATATAAAAATACTGTGAAAATTTATCTAGTATCGCTACATTTATTACTTTAGGGTATGAGTCCGAACTCAACCGCAAGCAGCACTGCGGTCGCTGCAGTGCCGTGACCGCACCACTGGTCCCCATACATTCTGTATAGATTTGTATTAGTAAACATTCCGAACTCGGCAGCAACGTCGCGACTGCACTCTGTACTGGCGCCTTGCCGCCGCGACAGCAATGCTGCTTGCAGTCGAGTTCGGACTCATACCTTTAAGGTGCCAAGTCCGAGCCTAGTAACCACGTATTGCATCATACTCTTTGGAACTTGTATAATATAGAAGGTATAGCTAAAGGAGAAAGTGTTTTCTAACGTTGATAGTTCATCAACGTTAGAAGAGAGGATCACTTTCTTCTTTTGCTAATAGAAAATTGACTACAAAAGAAAGAGTTACCTAACATAGCCATTTTGTTTTCTTTATCTAGTAATAATCTAATATGGCAACGAATAATTAAATAGAATACTACGTACCTGACACTTAATGCAATTGATATGCTTACAAACAGGGCACGGAAATTTTTGAACGCCCGGCTCACAAAGAGCCCATCCTTTACAATCCTTTGTGCGACAATGGAATGCATTCCTAGTACCGCTTTCTGCCGCAGCTAGACCTCGTGCCAACCAACGCTCATAATCTTGAGGTGTTACCAAAGCACGAATTTCTCTTTCTTGCAACATGCCTCGACAGGCCGTGGCGGGGCATGGGACATTAGGCTCTCCGCAATGGCGTACTACATCCGACAGACAATCTTTGCAGAATATATGCACACATTCACGCAGCACTACACCTCCGCCGGGTGGATATTCTTCCATACAAACACCGCACTCAAAATTCTCTGAGTTAGAGATCAGAGCTTGTTGCTCCAACTGTATCAGCTCTGTATAAACGTCACCAGCTTTGGTTTGTAATTTGTTTTTATCATCCTTTAAAATTTGTTTTTGCTCAGTTTGCGTAGCTTGCTCAGCATTCTTTTCTGAAATGAATGGAGGTCTTATTTTATTTCCTATTCTCAAAGTTTATTATTGTTCTCAAAGTTTCGATTTAGTCAAGTTATTGATTTAGGCTAGTGGGCCGAGGCAATTAAGTCCTACAAACTGGTCGATCTCATTTAAAACATCAATGCTTAGATGACTAACTGCTCTCGTTCAAACGGAGAAGTATTTAAAGGTTTGAGAGACCGAAGACGTTCAGAACCCTCGATAAGATGACCTATTTAATATTCCGTCTCCTTTTATGAAGTCGAACAGTATTTTCTGCAGTTTGTTGTTTAAATGGTTTGATTTCAGGAATATACCTAAGGTTTTCGCCATATTACGTTGTTTTCGAAATCAAGAGCTCACATCAATACTAACAGATACTACGAGAAACCCATATAGCGAAAATATGAGCTATAAGTAATCCACTGATATAAAAACGAGATAAATGAGACATTTTGCCACAATAACAAATTGACTTATATTACAACGCATAACAATAGGTAAAAAGAAACAAAAACAACTCAACTATAACTTAGGTAATCAAAAGGACAACTATGAAACAACGAAAGTTAATTCATTTATGAATTACATTATGAGACGTTTACTTGCACTTAAGAGCGTAGGAAGCAAATTGTTGGCGAGTGGACAGACTGTACATAGGTAGGTAGGTATACAAGAAATGGAATGAAAATCAACATAAATGGGAGAACCACTTTATAAAATTTGACTTTCAGTGTTCTTATCTCCGAAACCATTGCAAAAAATGTTATCATGGCAAACATTATAACCACATTCTATACAAAACCTTCGGGAGTGCTAATTAAAACCGGTACACATAGTCATCGTCTATATTCAAAATAGATCTAAATATGTAATCGTGTGAATATTTGATTTTAGTTCAACTACGTACCTACCTGACTCAACGACACACAGATAAAACGGTGCGCTAAAATCAGGTCCAACTAAGGAAACGACGGGAGCGTTGTCGTTGACACACAAAACACGACCGACAATCCATCGTTGTAGTTTAATGGGCAACCCCAACGTTGTTTCGGCCTCTCTTCGCAAATCTTTCATCAAAGCTTGACGATTGATTCGTAAATGTATAGGGCCTCTGGTGGCTTCTCTGTCCTCTACCAATACAGCGATCCTGGAATTGATACGATTTATCAAGTTAGCGTTTTACCCAAACGATTAGAGCAACTGTGCGGCCACCTCTTTCGTAAATATTTTACAAGACGATTGCTACCTATATGTATTATCACACTTAACTAAGGTGAACATCGAAGTTTTGGGCTCAAACTAAATAATATATAACTAACTTAACCAACTTGGGATAAGCTATGTGCCTCAGTGCCGGATTAAGCCAGCGCGGGGCCTGTAGCAAGTTCTGTCAAGGGGCCCTTGGTTTGCTTTAGTTTCTCAAGTGTAGGCTATTATAAATTTTAAATATGGAAAAAGAATTAATTTTGAGCAGGATTCTAACCTGCGTCTACAGCGAACCGTGCCGACGCGTTAACCACTCCGCCATCGTAACGCGTCGCTCGGCACGGTTCGCCGAAGACGCAGGTTCGGTACGCACGGTAGGGTATTAAATAAAACAAAACTGATAGGTACCTACAAATAAACTTTCTAGATTTAATATGGGAAAATTTAGAGATTACACTTTTAATATAGACTTCTCTAAATTATTGATTATTAGATTGAAAAAGGAAGCAGCGAACTGCAACAAATGAATAGTGATTTTTTGGCTTCAAAGAAAATTTACGAAAACGAAAATAAGCCACGATTCTGCCATAAGTAATTTTTCACCTATAAACATAAACTAACGAATAAAACTCACGTCAGAGACTGTTTGTGTTATTCGGAAACCAAAGGACGGCTTTCATGTTTTGTTTGCAAAGTTACGAATTTAGATAGTTCGTTACCACGGTTTATAAAGACGAATTACTTAGATGACTGGAAGAATGCGCACAATGAAGAAAGCATTCCGCATAGACAAGACATAATTTCACTGTTAAACCTCAAAAACAAGAATCGCGTGTTGATTCTCAACTTTTGAGCCACATAGAGACTGAGCAAAAGTATTAGAGGCTACTCTTAAAACGAATCATTGCAGTAATAAAGTTTTTAGCAGAACGAAGTCTTGCGTTTCGGAATAGTGACAAAATTGTTGGTTCACCTCACAATGAAAATTGTTTAGGCTTGTTAGAATTAATAGCCCAATTTGACGCAATAGTACAACACATTACTTGTGGTGTGGCCAGCGCTCAATTTTAGAAATGTGGTACAGTTTAAAATTATTGTTGTAGATTTTGATATCAACGTTTCTCGTGGTAGGTATAATACCAACACCTACCAAATTAAAATATCCAAATTTGCATAAAGCACTTATTTTATAGTAAAGATAGGTATTCAAGTAAATTAAATGTCGACGATCACATAAAAAGTGTAATTATTAATTGAATAACTTTTTGTATATAATTTGAATAATTCTTAGAATGAATCTACATTTTATAATAAATCAACTAACCACAATAGATCGTGACAGAGTTACTAAAATTTAAATAGTTCACAGTTTTCTCGAAATACTTTTAATCGATATTATATTAAAATCGATTAAAAAATACAATCTCTCAGCTACGTAAACTCGCAAAATAAATGTATACCTAACTAAAAAAAACAAAAATCAGGCCGCTTGAAGTGTAGAAACGGTTAAGGTTAAAGATGCTAGTCTAAATATGTCGGTTATAATATTAAACATTAGAACATTAATGTTAAAAAGTTCGTAAAATACCTCCTTATTTTTACGAATTAACGTGACGAAATCGAGTTTTAGATTGTCAAGTGGAAGTGAAGCAAGCAAGCCTAAGCGCTTCGCGTTTAAGTCATGCAAGATATTTTATGCTGCTATCTAAATTAGGTTTTTTTTATTACGGTCAGACAGGCGTTGGAGTGCGGGGCCCCCAAATTCGCGGGGCCCGTAGCATTTGCTACTCTTGCTATATGGCTAATCCGGCACTGATGTGCCTGATAAAAACTAAGTAATGCAAAAGAAATACAATTTTACTTACGTAATCATAGTTTGATTTGCTGTTGGGTCATCTTTTTTTGCTTCCGCCGAGGATTTCTTAGTAGGTATTTGTATTGGCGTAATGGTGTCATTAATGCGGGATGAACCAGCACTCTGTGAGTGCAGTGTGATCTTATTGACGAGAACCTTTTGTGGGGGTGCAATTGCCTTAGATGAGCTTAACTGTAGGTGTTCCCTTCTCAATTGTTCTTTAGATGCATTTGGTATGATCTTATCAGCTACAGTTTCAATACTAGAGGTTGATGTCGATGGCTGAGATAATATTTGGGACGAGAACGACAGTACTGAACATGATAGCCGTAACTGCGCTAACTTGGACGCAGCTTCCGCAGCTGCACGTTCATCTCCTTTAGCTATAGACTGTTCCAATTGATTAATTAAATCCCTACGTTTCATATGATGATCTACATTATTCGAGGCTTTTGGTATATTTTGATCTTTAACTGGTAAAGTAGTTAAAACATAGTTATTTTTACGTTCAACAACTGCGTTCTTTTTTACAAGGTCAGGAAGATTATTGTTTTGTGATATAACAGGTTTTTGTCGAACAATCAAATCCTTTTCAATTACGGATTTTATTTCAACTTTGTTATTACTGAGAGGCGATTGATTTGTTTGCGACGTTGTTGGGATATTCGATGCTTTTGTTGTGCCCGAATGTTTAGAGACAAGACCAATGTTTTCGGATGTTGCTCCTATTATTTTTTGGTTAGCAGGTTGTAATTCAGTGAACACGACGTTCGAATTTTCTGGCTTTTTCATAATGGTTTGTTTTGAAATATATATCGGATTTAATAAAGATGATATTCTTAAAGGTGTATGTAAATCTTTCGTCTTAATTTGATCAAAAATCTTAGTTCCCGATTTAGCTACTCCAGCATCTTCAATCTTTTTTATTGTGTTTGGACTTTGATTACCTTTGTTTGTATCAGTTTTCTTCCGGGATATATCCTGATTTGCTTTTTGGTTTGGTGTAACCTGTGAGGCTGTTGTAGAATATGTTAATCTCGGTAAAGGTCTACTACTCAAAGGTGCTGGATATTGCGGAGTTTTAAAAATTGCATGCGATTTCGATTCGACGTTACTCCCTACTCGAAGAGTTGGCATTTCCGTCGAACAAGAGATATTTTCAGCCTTTTCAGGAGTAGTGTGTACCAAAACAGCTTTGGTTTTTAGATGATCGTTTAAATCGTGCTTTGGTCGCTTAGGAAGCGAATCTTTCATTTCTTTTAACATTTGCATTAGTTTTTGTTTCTCTTCAAGTGTATTTTTGGTTGAATTTGGTAAATTAGTCTCTGTTTGTGTATAACTATTTGAAGCCTTAGACGTAGTACCCTTGTCATTACTTTGACCTTGGCGATTCGATATACAATATGCACAATTGACAATAGACATGTTATACTTTCTTAAGCATGTAACACATATCCAGTTTTCAGACTTAGTGGAACTTTTAGAAGTAGTGGGTTCCAAATATACATTTTTCAAGTTGTTATTATACTCAGCACTATTTAATTTATTATTTTCAATAATTTCTGCGGCTTGTTTATCTAACTCGCTTATACTTGGTAGTAGTTTCACATTCGATACATCTATATTCGAATTTCTCTTTTTATCGAATATTTGCTTCAAGAAACTTTTCTCTGATTTCAATTTCGTGTTTTTGATACATTCTTCCTTTTTGCTATATTTTTCGGATTTACAACCCATTGATACATCCGTGTTTTGTAATTTTTGCTTATCGTTAAACGAGTTCGGATTCATTTGTGCAACAACCGTGTTTTCTTCGGGATTCTTTAAGTTTTCTTTATTATTCTCTATTACTTTGACAGGCGGTGGCGGTGCTCGTCGTTTCCTAGTGCTACGCCGAGTAAGAGACGTTAGAGGATTCGGCACAGTGTGTACTGGAGGCAATGGGGCACGGCGCTTTCCGGGAACATGTGCAAGTCGCCGCTGAAAGCACTCGCTTGTAGCTCTTCTATCTCTGTCCCATCGACTACCCGATTCCCCGATTGATCTTCGCACTGGGGGTAAGCTTAAAGCGTCATAACCACAACCTGTATCACCGCTTTTCAATAAGCCATATTTGCGATGCAAAGTTACACCTTGATCATACTGTCGTCGAAGATTTCTGTCGTGTACTCTCTTTTTGTACGAGTCAGTTGGAGGTCCAAGTGGTGGTAGAAGAGCCGGAGTAGTTGCAGTTGGATAATGAGCTGGTGTCAGGAATGCGAAACTCGCAACGGTGCGATCAGAGCCTGCGCTAGAGAGGCTATCGCTGGAGTCAGTTCGATCGTCACGACGTAGCCACGAGAACAATGTCCACAAACCCGTGGACAATGGACGAGGGCGACCCTCCAATTCTACGTCGTTGTTCATCACCCCTGAAAATTTATACACAAGCATAGGATATAGATTAACCCTCTTATTCATAATCGTTTATTAAACCTATTTTAGTTAAAACACACTTTAAGTCTATTGCTGTCTCTAACCAATGACAGAGTATGGTTAGAGACAGCAATAGACTTAAAATGTGTTTTAACTAAAATAGGTTTAATAAACGATTATGAATATGGGGGTTAGCAAACAATCGCTACTAGAAGAAATTTATTAATATTTTTTATCACACATTTTTAAGAGAACATTTCAACGTTTTTTTCTAAGATTGAGTAAGACAACAGGAATTTGTGGTTCACAACAAAGCCACCGAAAATTTAGTGATGAACTTGGCACTTGATATTGTCATAAGAATTGGAAAATAAAATATACTTTATTTCAGATGTCGATATGAAAAGTAATGAACAATTTATATCTCCTTAAATAACGAATCAATAAAAAAAGGTACTTACGCAGTGGTGACCCCAACTGACTTAACAATTTTCACGTCTGCTTCTAGCTATTAACATATTAACCTCAATTTAAAATTTACGGTTCAAAAGTGGAGTGAATTATCTACAAAAACTGCTTTGATAAATTAGCCATTGGCGCATTACTTTTTGAGATCAAAATTATTTGAATAGTAGGCAGCACTTGAATTGATCATTATAGTTAGAAATAAATGTATAAACAACACAGGGCGAGCGCGGTTGTTGGTTGTGAACAAAGCGAGCTCGGCCTCGGCCACTGACGATTAGCCGCGCTGCGCCTGCGCCGCGCTCCGCCCGCCCAGCTAAATTTAGCGGCACTTCGCGACTTCGTTTTTGCTATTTTCATTTCATTCTTATACACTCCGCGAGTTCCTAAATCACTTCATTTGAGTTTTCTCTTCCTGTTGATACATACTTTACAATATAGGTATAACTGTAGCAACATTATTTATTCGCTTTCTTTAAAACTACAGCGTCTTTATGTGAATTGCCTAGATTTCACGCACTTATATATTTGCGTAGGCGCGTGTTAAATGTTAAGTAGGTCAAATGAATCAGTACAATTGATCAATAACTTAACCCAATCCTGACGCATGTTCTTATAAACAGTTCGATAGGGGTATACCAGGAGAATATTAGGTTGTTTATTTATGTATCTAGAATTCTTTTTCAAGCTTACATTTAGGCATAAAACCGTAACCATCTTATCTAATATTATAAATGTGATAAAAGAAATACGATTATTTGATATCAGTCTAAACCTAAATCGCTGAACGAATATAAAATGTATGAATTTTGGTACACCGACAATTGATGGAACCCGAAGATGTTTATAAGCAGATATTTTGATGGATGAATAGGTTCTGAAAATAAACTAGACATGTATCTAAATTGATTTCTAGATAAATATAATAACATAGATTTACATAACATTGCTTTTATCCCTAAACGCTGATTTGGCCTTAATGGTGTTCCTTTCGACAGAACTGTGAATGACTAGCAAGGAGGCGGCCACCCGCGACGTCAGCTCGGCTTGATTTACCTCGTGCGCCCACGGCACGCGCCCCCAGTGTGACAGCTATAACAAAAAGGAAATTATCCTATTTTCTATCATATAATTTTAGTCGAATACACTCTCAATCGCCATGTTTAAAAGCGTTTAGTCGCATAATGCCTAATTCGCAAAATGGCACCCGAGTCTGAAAAGGACTAATTCGCAAAAGGACTAATTCTTAAAAGGACTAATTCGCAAAATGGCTAATTCTTAAAAGGACTAATTCGCAAAATGGCTTATTCTTAAAAGGACTAATTCGCGAAATTGCTAATTCTGAAAAGGACTAATTCGCAAAAGGACTAATTCTTAAAAAGACTAATTCGCGAAATGGCCAACTCTTAACAAGGTATGATGTTGGTGTTGGTTATAAAAAAAAAAACCACGAAGGCTAATGCGGGAGCTCCGCTCCGCTCCGCTCCCGCATTAAGCCTTCTAACCTAACTTATCGAAGTCGGGGCGCGCAGAATTCGACTTTACCTACCAATTTCGATGTAGTACCTTCTAAACGGTTGAAAATCGAATGCTGCGCGCCCCGACTTCGATAAGTTAGGTTAGAAGGCTTAATGCGGGAGCGGAGCGGAGCGAAGCTCCCGCATTAGCCTTCGTGGTTTTTTTTTATATCCATTCAACACCAACATCATACGCTGTTAAGAATTGGCCATTTTGCGAATTAGTCTTTTTAAGAATTAGTCCTTTTGCGAATTAGTCCTTTTCAGAATTAGCCATTTCGCGAATTAGTCCTTTTAAGAATTAGCCATTTTGCGAATTAGTCCTTTTAAGAATTAGCCATTTTGCGAATTAGTCCTTTTAAGAATTAGTCCTTTTGCGAATTAGTCCTTTTCAGACTCGGGTGCCATTTTGCGAATTAGGCATTATGCGACTAAACGTTTAAAAGAACTTCGTGACTCGAGGTTCTTATGCTAAATCGTACGAACGCACGTACCTTCCTATTTACTTTCAAAAGCACATCGTCGCGTCGGTACAAACAGCTAAATTATATTATTTTGAATACCTATGTATACCTACCTAATAAATAACATACATACATAAATAGTCACGCCTTTATCCCCGAAGGTTCGAAGGGGTAGGCAGAGGTATAATAAACGCCCTCATTTCACCTTATAGTTTTGTCCCACGTAATAGGTGGCAAGCCTGTTTTACTGACAACTGGGTTTTATTTTGAGTTTTTGTTTACGTTATGGGTCGTTTTGCGAAAGTGTTTCCTTAGTCGCCTCTTACGACACCCTCGACAAATAAACACCAAGTCCATATATAACATGAAATTCAGTAAATATCTGTGGCGAATACACCGGGAAGCCACGGCCGAGTGCCAGCGAAGAACGCAGCGAGAACACAGCGCTTCACAAATTGATGGAGTGCTCAGCGTGGGCTCCGTAGCGCCAGGTCTTTGTAACAAGTCTGGACGTGGACATTCTCTCGCTGGAGACCATGGTGCAAGGCTGCAAGCCATGACCTCCAGCGAAAGTAAATGGGTCGCCGCCGCGTCTTTCTGCGAGCAGGCCATGCACGCGAAAGAGGCGGACGGGAGTGAGTGGGAGACAACTCTCCCACCCGAGTTCCGTATTTAAATTTGCATTCTTAGCTAAAAACGTTATGGATCCTCATTGGTTGTAAACTCTAAATAACAGTGGCGTCATGGAAAATATAGAAATTCAGCTGCATCGCAGTTACACAAAAAAACCGACCCAATGGGTTGGGAGGCTCGGTGGACGATGATTAGTTTATTTACAAATATATCTATGATTGTTTGAAGTACTAAAACAAATATTTCGCCAAATATTACGAACCTGATATTCTTCTTCAAGCCGCGCAAGTAGAACTGCTTCTTTAGGTTCTATGTGTCGCTCTACACATGCAAGCATGAGTATTGGTGATTTCAGAGCCTCTGTTCCAAAAGACATAGCTGTATAGGTACAAAAAAAAACATTTCAATATAAAATTTCTTTTTTTTAATAATAATAGCTTTTGTTTTGTTAGATGTGATGAATGGCACCTGTTTCTGTTACTTATCTACTAGGTAGTAGGTACCTTTATAAAATACGTAGTTTATTTCAAAACTTCTACAGGCCTAACCTCACTATAATCTGTAGCGTACACGTAAGGTCATCATCATTACTGTTGTCTAAAACCAGACAAACAAGCACACATACACATGCACTGACAGGCAAACACTTGACTCTGACCTGAAATAAACACCTCAACAAAGTCTAGGGAACAAGATGACCACAATTTTTTTTTTCGTGTAAATCTTGTTTTGCAAATAACTGGCAGCAAATAAATAAAAATAGAATAAAGTAGATTACAGAGTTGTTCGAAATTTAAAAATAAATTTAAATAAGTAATGATTTTCGAATATGGAGGGAAAACTTTTAAAAGTGTTTGATTGTGCAGTTTCTCTGAGGCAAAATAAAAATTATTTTCTTTGATTGTAAATAACGTTTATTATCAATAATACGTCTTATACGTATGGTTTGTGCATTTTTGTGACTGTAGTCATCAGTGGCGGATACAGGGTAGGGGCGCGGGGGACGCCCCCCCCCCCTTGGCTGGCGCACGCACTCGTCGTTCGTCCACGCCGCGCCCAGGGGGAGTCAACTCTCTTAGCATCAAATGCGAACACCTGGGCGAATTTTGCTAGATGAAAAAGCGCTATACGCCAGACAAAGACAACGTGTATGTCTATAATCCTGTGATCGTCTTTCTGGAACGCAATTTAAATTTTAGGTTAGAATGTTCAACTTCAATTGAAACTGTCATATCCAATGACTCAGAGGTGAAACTCCAAGTGGATTCATTTTATTTTTGCCAGGAAATGTACAGATTACTCAAAATGAACCGTGCGTTACACCTCGTATCTGCTGAATGCAAGGTATGTTTAATAAAGTTTTAGGCATAGAAGTTTTAGATAGAGAATAGAACTCTATAATTATATAATTCATACTCCAAGCGGGTAATGGAGCGAGCTTTGTTTGGATTTTCTTAGAAGATTGAAATTTGAAATGAAGTCATATGACAAAGATCTAAGGTTACCGAAATAGCCTGCAGAATAACCACTTTTCATTTCCCCTTCATAACTTTTTACCTGCACACATTTTTATTGGAAACCTATATTTTTACTCATAAAAGACCGAAACGAACAAATCTAAATAAGTGTCAACATGTTACAAGGGTTGTGAAACAATTTGGATTGCTCAATGAATTTCCCAAATCAAAGAGCATGCTAGGCCATCGGTCCAGTTGTTATAGAAATATCTATGGCAGTCGTTGAATGGGAATTTGGTGAAATGGCCCCATACAGGACTGATCACCAGTTTGGTTAAACGGCGTCATTGCTAGAATTAGTAGTATTAGTGATATTATTAAAACAGGGATATTGTATCAGAATCTAAATTCAGGGATTCAAGCCATACTCAAATTCCTGCAGGTTTTAATAAATGCATTTTATCATTTCCAGGTACCACAGACTGGCAGAGGAATTTTAAGGGAACTGGATTTAAAGAGATCTGCAGAATTAACCCCAAGAAAACGGTGTAGAAAAAATTTGAGAGAGATTATGAGATTAAGGAAAAGAAGTAAGAATCATCAAATTTTACCTAAATTACTAGCAAATGAAAATGTTCAAAATTTAATGAACAAGAACATATCTGGATCATTTGCCCTACTATTACAAAGTCAACTAAAGAATACCTAAAGAAAACTAACTGGCTGAACATTATAATGACAATAAAATTTTCATAATTATGTCCACCATAAATATATGCTTAAAAAGGTATTGTGTTTTGCAGAATAGGCAGTACACAGAAGAAGCATCAAAAAAGGCGCTGAAGCGGAAAATAAATATACTGCAAAATGTTTAATTTCATCAAAATCCGTTCAGTTGTTTAGGATGTAAAGCGTAACAGACAGAGTTACTTTCGCATTAAGTATTCATTAAGCTTTACTGATATTGAAATATATGTTTTTATTGACCTTGAAATATGTATTTTCTTTTATAAACATACTAGCTGATGCCCGCAGCTTCGCCCGCGCCGACTAATGTATCTCTGTACCAAATTTCAGCCAGATCCGTTCAGTCATTTGAGCGTGAAAGAGTAAAAAACATCCACACTCACAGACTTTCGCATTTATAATATTAGTAAGAAGTAAGACCTTTGACAAATGATCAGAAGAATGGTCTTACTCAAAATCATAAAAATGGACAATTTTTATGATTTTGAGTAAGATCATTCTTCTGATCATTCGAAAGCTTCATAAGGATTCTGTAATAGCACGTTTAAAACTCGCGCCAAATGTATTAGTTCCTGGGCATTAAATGGAGGCGCTAGCGTGCTCCGTGTTGGCATTTTTTTTGTATGGAGTTGTACTTCTTTCCGTAGGATAAAAGTGTTCTGTGGCCGCGCCAGGCCACCCAAAATATTTTGGTCTTTAACTATAATGTTTCCTCTACATTACTCGCGAAGTTGGACAAATACGATAGTGTAGAGGGGCACTTCGTCAAATTTTTTCGTTCAACTTCGCGAGTAATAAATGTAGAGGAAGCATAACAATCTAATGCGGACGGCGCGGCGCGGACGAAGCGATCTAGTGGGTGCAGTGTCTATCCTGCTCTTACATAAGTAAGAGCCATCCTTGCCTTTTTAGACACATCCTGACTGCTCATAAAGGCGTGAATGGCTCCATTCACTTGATTACCCGCCAAAACTCTTCATTAAATAGGTATCATAGTCACACTTTCCATCTCTTGCAAATTTGGACCCCAAGTACACAAACTCTTTTACCTGTTCCACTCTCTTTGCCCTTCGATGTAAATTGGACAATTCGTCATATTTTCATCTCTTTCAAAAACCATTACTTCCGTCTTTTCTACATTCACTTTCATACAGACCTCCACTTTAAAGCGCATCATGCATTATGTTAACCATTAACTGCAACTCCTCCGCCGATGAAGCTAATATCACCTGATCGTCCGCGTATTGGAGGCATTTGATGGTCAGCTCATTCATTTTTAAACCATACCCACACTCTTGCAGTTCTTTCAAGCAGCTGTCCATGTACAGGTTAAACAGACACGGTGACGCTACACAACCTTGTCTCACATCTTTTTCATTGTGAAAAAAGTCCGTGCAAGCTCCGTTTATCCTGACACAAGCACTGGAGCCTTTTTACAGAGATTTCAGTGCTCGTACTCGTATCAAGGTTCCGTTTACTCCATACCTGGACAGTGTTGTCCACATTTCATTCCTCACCACTCTATCATAGCCCTTTTCCAAGTCCGCTACGCACGTAAGAAAAATACCTGATCCGTCCATCCCCTTCCTTTCCGAAATCCTTCTTGCACATCCCACATTTTTGCTTCCGTTTCAAATATCACTCTTTTTATCAGCACTTGCATATAGTTTGCCTACGACACTGAGCAAGCTTATGCCGCGGTAGTTCTTGCACTCTTGTTGCGACCCTTTCCCTTTGTACAGCGGCACTATGGCAGATTTACATCATTCCTCTGGTACTCGGCCACTTCGCCAGCAAAGGTTAAAAAGGCGGTACAGCTGGCAAGCTACCACGCCACGTCCCACTTTCAGCATCTCGACAGAAATCCTATCAATTCCAGCAGCTTTTCCTAATTTCATACCATTCAACGCTTTCACAATTTCTTTAATTCTTAAATCGCTTTCATCGTCAACTTCATTCCATTCCAAGACATGAGTCTCTTCTTGTAAATCCTCTTTTTTTTTCAAACAAACTTTCTAAATATTCCTTCCATCGTAGACACACATTCTTCTCCTCTCACTAAACTTCCCTCACGATTTCTGATGTGTTTTAGTTGTGATGTAGTCTTTTGAGCCCCATTGATCTTATAGACTTCCAAAAGAATTTCATATTGGCTTGGAAGTTATCAGATAACCGGTTATGAAATACATTCCTATCATCCTCTCTCTTTCTTTTTATCACCTCTTTTACGAAATTCTTATACCTTTTATACTCATCCTTTGATATTTTTATATCCTCATCCGTAGCCCTTTGCATTCTCTGATTGGCTTTTGCAGCCAGCCAGTTTAACTATGCTTTCTTCTTATCTGACAAAACCTTCAAAACTTCTGCACACATTCTCTTTACCTGGCATCCTTGACTCCTCTTGCATACCGGCCGCATACTTCGACTGCCACTTCAACGAGTCCTTCCTTAATCGACTTCCATAATTCGTCCATTTCATATTCTTTATCTAAATTTTCAAACTTCCCGCTCAGCTTACTCAAAAATTCTTCTTTTACGCTTATCTCTTGCAAATTTTCTACTTTTATGCGCTCTAGTACACTAGCAGGTTCACGCACTCGATGCCGCCACCGCTGAAACAAACCTTTTACTCGGCTGATAACCAAGAAGTGATCTGTGTCAATCCCGGCGCCGCCGTATACCCGGGTGTCTAGCACTTTCTATCTCAGTCTTGCGTCTACTATCACAAAGTCAATTATGCTACTCTGATCTCACTGTTCTCTCGTATACAAGTGGATATCTTTGTGGTTAAATATGGTATTAGTTACCACAAGATTCCTCTCCAAACATACCTCTAGCAGCTTTCTCCATTTTCATTCACTCGCTCATCACCAAACTTTCCCAGTAGGTAGGGTACACTTTCGTATCCATCGCGCTTCACTCCCACCCAACCATAAAATCGCCTAACATTACTATCCTCTCGTTTCGTTTACATTTATCCAGAATATCACCGGAGGGTGTATGTGCCTCGCCATCGAGAGAGCCGTGCTCGTGGAGCTCACGGTGCCGTGGGAGACTAACATACGTAAGGAGCACGCTGTAAAAACAAATACCTACTTTGAATGGATCAAGAATAGCTTTGTGGTTAATCTCTAAGCCGTACAACCAGGAGCAAGGGGAATACCAGCTAAATCTCTATATAACCTATTTAAAGACCTAGGTTTGTCAAAAGCTTCAGCTTCATTGCTAGGATCTTATCAAATCAGGTTAGGCAGGGAACATTGTGAATGTTTATGCGTATCGAAAGGTGGCCCCCCTCAACCTACTTAAATGGGTCGCAAGTCCCAGACATCCTCACAGTATTTACCTCTGTACCACGCTATGGACCCGGCACGGCGCCCGCACTGTGAATCCATGGAATGCCCGCATGGACGTGTTTTTCGTTAGGTCCCTTGAACTTGAACATTGTATTTTTACTGTATTAGGTATAATCATTTCAAATAAAATTTTCAGAAACTTCACATGTGACTTGATTACTTTTTATTGCTATAAAATAGTAAAGGTAGCTTAAAACTCAAAATATCTTATGCGCCCCTCCCTTGAGAGTTTTCTGTATCCGCCACTGGTAGTCATCATGTCACGTCGTCATTTAAGTCGCGAAGAGATGTTAAGAGCTGTTGGTATGCTGCAAGTTGGACGAACTCAACGCGACGTAGCGGATGCTGTCAACACCCAACCAAGCGTAATTTGCAGATTATGGGCACGCTACAGGTCAACAGGGGATGTTGCCGAACGTCACAGGGGACGAAATAGGGTTACTACCCCGCGACAAGATCGTTTCTTGCAAAATTCCGCAAGGCGGCAACCCACGATTAATGCTCGTCAGTTGGTCCCAAGCCTCCAGTCTCAGCATCAAGTGGTTATTAGCGATCAAACTGTCAGGAGAAGACTACACTAAGCCAATCTTCATGCTCGCAGACCGCTTAGGGTTCTAGCTCTTCGACGTGGAAATCGAGGTCGTCGCTTATTGTGGGCTAACGCACATTTACAGTGGACCGCGACCGACCATCAATGGGCACGGGTTCTGTTTTCCGACGAATCTCGCTTCGGTTTTCATCCTGATTCGAGAAGAGTGCGTATGGCGAGTTCCTGGACGTCGGAGTCGTCTCCAGAATCCGCAAGAAGTTCATCCTTACCAAGGTGGAACAATCATGGTATGGGCTGGAATTCGCCTTGGTGGAAGGACCAACCTCGTTTGGATACGGGGCAATTTGAATGCAAACCAATACATTCAGGAGGTTATACACCCCATGGTAATCCCTCATCGACAGCAGTTCGGTCAAGATTTTATGTTCATGCAAGATAATGCACGGTCACACACCGCGAGGGTAGTGGTCAATGCGTTAAGCGAGCACAATATTACGACGTTGGAATGGCCTGCTCAGTCTGCCGACCTCAATCCCATAGAGCATGCCTGGGATTTGCTTGGGAGAAGAGCTAGTGATTCTTTGAAAAATCTGAACACTGAAGAACAACTTTTTTTACACCTTCGCAGTGTATGGAGCCATATTCCACAGACGATGATTGACAATCTCATACTAAGTATGCCACGCCGTTGTCGAGCTGTTGCTAATGCTTTAGGAGGTCCTACAGATTATTAAAAACGTTTAAAGTACGGTTAATTACTGTATTTCTTACTACCTCGTTATTTTTGTGCCTAATCATAGAAGGTTGTAATACTCAATATTGGCGCTATTCAATTCTTTCTTAAAAAAAAATATTGATATGAGAATGTTGTTATTAAAATTAAAATTAAAAACGGTATAAAAATACCCTTCTATTGATATAAAACACTCACTATTACAAGAAAGGGTTTTTAAATAAAAACTAGAAATGTCCTTGTTCCCTAGACTTTGTTGATGTGTGTATTTCGAAACTACTATAGGCTTTTAGTCCTACTATAATCCGTTTCGCCCCACACCTAAGATCATCAATTCATCAAGATACTGTTTTCACTGATGTCTGAAACCAGGCAGACAGGTACACGGACACTTACAGACAGACATTTGACTCTATGAAATATTTCGAAACTAGGTAGGTACTACGCCTGTAGTGCCCACCTAGTTTAGTCCCACTATAATCCGTTTCACCCCACATGTAAAATCGTCAAGATACTGTTGTCTGAAACCAGGCAGACCACAGGCACTGACAGACAGATATATGGCTCTATGAAATATTTCGAAACTAGGTAGGTAGGTTTGGTCCCACTATAATCCGTTTTGTCCCACATATAAGATCGTCAAGATACTGTTTACACTGTTGTCTGAAACCAGGCAGACAGGTACACAGGCACTGACAGACCGATATTTGACTATATGAATATTTCGAAACTAGGTAGGTACAACAGGCTTTAGTCCCACTATAATCTGTTTCACTACACACGTAAGATCGTCAAGATACTTGTTTTCACTGTTGTCTGAAACCAGGTAGACAGGTACATAGGCACTGCCAGACACTTGACTCCATTGACATATCGACGGTTAAGAACCAAATACTGCTATCTACTTTTTTCGATAATTTGGATTTTTGTTTAGGTATACTAAAAAATATTGCTTCATCAGTTGTCAAAGACATAAAATATCAAGAAAGCATTACTTTTAACATTATCAAGATAAACCAATTACTGCTAAGTTCAATAATTAAAACGAACACTTTTTGTTGCTGGTGATAGCGACTAACTACATTATGGACACAAATGCTATCTACGTTCGTGATATCTTTTCTGGAAGAATCTGCCATATATACACATGGAAGCATCTATACCCCTTCATTTTTTGATGCGGACTGAGCGTTCGAGCAAGATCCCAATAAAAAAAAAAAATTATGATCACCTGCAACAGTTGAAGACTGTTTTGCCACGAGATTGCCATGTTTTTTTTGATTCTTTCCCTTTTTTTTTTGATGTGAGGGAAAATCCTCGTAGGATGCTATGCCGGACTCTTACCGACTAAAAAACCTCACGTAACGCCCAACTGCCTATGGTTGAGAGCCCCGGGTAAGCCCTCAGGAAGGATGTCCCGTGACTCCCAACAGACCTACGGCCGCCACTGCGGCCTCGCCCAGGGGGTGGTTCGGGTGCAATCCCGCGTCTATGGGGGGTTTCGGGTGTGACCCCGCTTCTAAGGGGGGGCGTGCGTGAGTTGCTCACGTCACGCTGCCGTCATGGGCCTGCTTCTGTAAGGACGGTAAGCGGCCCTCTCACCGTCCTCAGACCCCCGGTCATGGAGGCCGATAGTCCTCGGCGAAGACACGTCGGCGGCGCCCAGGGCGCCGACTGCGGAACTCGGGTGGGAGAGTTCTCTCCCGCACCCGGCCCGCCGCCTCCTTCGCGAGCATGACCTGCCCGCAGAAAGAGGCGGCGCAGTCCCACTTACTCCTGCTGGAGAGCATGGCTCGCACCATGGCCTCGAGCGAGAGAGTGTCCACGCCCAGACCCACTACGAGGACCTGGCGCTGTTGCGCCCACGCCGTGCACTCCACCAGCGTGTGGAGCGCCGTGTCATCGCTGCGGTCCTCACAGTGCTGACACTCGGCCGTGGTTTCCCGGTGTTTTCGCCACAGATACCTACCGAAGCTACCGTGCCCGGCAAGCATGTGTCAACCGGTAGGAGAGAGCACCGTGTCTTCTCTCCAGCCACTCGTCCATGACCGGTCTGACGGCCGCGATTGTGGCGAATCCCCCCCCCCCCCCCCCCCATGGTTGCTCAAGTCGCACCTTCCATGTCTCCACGGTTTCCTGGTGGAGCAGGGTCCGCTGGGCCTCGATTTCTCGAGACGCAGGCCTTTGGGGGCCAAAGGCCTGCTCCAGCGCCTCCTTGCGCCATCTGACACTGAGAGTGAAGCAGTGAGCAAGGGCTCTCGCTTCCAGGTCTCATGGAGGGATCCCGGCTAGGAGACATGCCGCCTCACCGGAGATCGTGCGGTATTCTCTTATCATCCTGACGCCCATCACTCTCTGCGGGCTCAGCAGTCTAGCCTCATTGCTGGCCGTCAGGGTCTCCGCCCATACGGGAGCCCCGTACAGGGCCATGCTTCGCACGATCCCCAGGTACAGCCTTCTCTAGGGAGCGTTGGATCCCCTGATGTTGGGCATCAGCCGCGCGAGTGCGGCCGATGCTCCCCTCAGTTTTGGAACCAAACTCGGAAGTGATGTCCGAAGTTCCACCGGCCATCGAGTACGAGCCCCAGATACTTCATCGGGGGCTCGATGCCGATGCTGACGCCCCCAACCTGTAGGCTGGATCGCCCAGGTGGCCCCATCCGAGGTCCGTGGAAGCACAGAGCCTCGGATTTGTGAAGGGCGACCTCGAGACCCAGCCGCCTTGATTCTATCCCCTACGTTTAATTTAATTTTATAACTAGGTACATTGTCATTGTTTTTTTTTTCTTTTTTGTTCTTGATACTCTGATTTATGCTCTAAAATAAACTAAGTTTCTCTATCAAATCGAGTTTATATTGTTATAATTACCTGCTAACTACATTGCTATCTTGAAAATGTTTGCTTATATTAAAAACAATAACTGCTAACTACATGGGTCAATCCTTTCCCGTGAATTTTAATAAGAAAAGTTGTTGCCAGTGCTAGTATAATCTTTTTGAAAATAGTGTGTGTATAAATAAATACATTGTCTACATTAAATCGATTTTCCATTGATTATAAATACCTGCTAAATACATTGCTACCCTAGTAATTTTAGCCTATATGTAATACAATAGCTGCTATCTACACTAAATACCTTTTCTCGTAATTTCTAATAAAAAATGTGGTAACCAGTTATAAGGTATAGTATTTTATAAGAATATTGCGTGTATAAATAATCCAGAACTCTAATATTAAATTTTTAATAAGTTTTTTTCCTCTCCTGTAAAGTTGACGTTTTGTAGATAGCAGTATTTGGTTCTTAAACGTCGATATATTCTACCGAACGTAGTAGGTACATATAGATCAGTCTTTCCCAAAGTGCCCACTTTGGGAAAGACTGATCTATATATTAAATCGCCCGATAACGCCCCCTTGTGGGCGCTGCAGGTCTCAAGGGGGGCGGTAAGAGACCCAGAAGAAAATGGGGGCGTTATGTAGAGGCGGGCGGGCGGGGGGTGATTTGTAACTTTATTTAGCTAAGAGGCCTCTTAAACAACAACTGCAAGAGCTCTCGACTCTCAACAACAACTTGTGAACATCAACTAATATGAATTAAAAGATTGCTCAAACTCGGTTCTATATTTCTCTTCGCGTAGTTCATATATCTGTCCTATTTTATTTAATATAGAAAAAAATAATAGTTATTAGTACTCGTAGATATCTATCATGTTTTAACAAGTTTTTGTTAAATAACCCAAATTGTGCATTCCTGTATCAGTCGGCTGGTTCATTGAATGCTTGTTCGGACTTGTTGAGTACGATTGAGCGTCGAATGAGATAAACGAGTTTATGCATGTTTGTTTTATCCCTGTCGGTGCGTGCTGCTTAAGCATTCCTATATAAACAATGTAATATTTATTTTATTTCCATTTGTGGTCTCGCGCGCAATAGATGAGCAGTACTTACGCCTCCTCTACTCGCGAAGTTGAACGTATTTCTCAAAGCAAAACAATGTCGGAAGTAAAAAAGAAGAGACGGCAATACTCTGCGGAATATATTAAATTCGGATTTATTGAAAATCCCACAAACCGATCGTCGCCTTTGTGTCTTCTATGTCCAAAAACATTTTCGAATGAAGCAATGAAGCCTTCAAGGCTGCAAGATCATTTGAATAAAATGCATCCAGATAAGAAAGACAAGAATGTAGCATATTTTCAATACCTAGAGAAGAAGCATAATACTCAGCCAAGTGTAGTAAAACTATTTTCGGCGGCTGCTAAGCAAGATGACGACGGACTTCGAGCTTCGCACAATATCTCTTTGTTAATTGCTCAAAAAGGCAAATCACATAACATCGGAGAAGAGTTAATATTGCCAGCAATAAATGAAGTAATAACTACTGTGCTTCATAAACCGGCCGCAGATATTATCCGAAAAATTCCTTTGAGTAATAATTCTGTGCAAAGACGAATTGATGAAATGGCTGAAAACATTGAAGAATCATTGTGCGATCACCTGAGGACAAGTCAATTCTCAATTCAGCTCGATGAGTCCACTTTACCAACTAATGAAGCATTGTTGTTGTCTTACGTGAGGTTTATTAAAGATGAGAAAATATGTGAAGAACTATTATTTGCTAGAAATTTAGAGACCGATACAAAAGGTGAAACCATATTCAATACATTGGAAAAGTTTTGCGATGAGAAAGAGATTCCTTTGAAAAATATTATTTCAGTTGCTACGGATGGCGCTCCGGCTATGACAGGGTGCCATAAAGGCTTCATAGCGTACTTAAAAAATTAAATTCCAGATGTCCTTGGTGTACATTGCGTTACTCATAGACTAGAATTTAGTTGCTAGAAACTTAAGTGAAAAACTATTTCAATCACTGCAATATGTCATCAAAGCAGTCAATAAAATCCGCAACAGCTCTTTGAATGATAGATTATTTCATCAGCTTTGTGTTACTAATGACGAGGATTTCAACCGTTTGTTGTTTCATACTGAAGTTCGTTGGCTATCAAGAGGCAATTGTCTGACTCGATTTTACAACCTGTTTGACTCTGTTATAGAGTTCTTGGAAACTAAAGATACAGAATTGCACGACAAGCTCATAACATCAAAGAATGATATAGCTTACATGACAGACCTGTATAAATTGTTCAACGACATGAATCTCCAACTGCAAGGCGATAAACTAAATTTAATTAAAACAAAAAACGTCGTTGCTGCTTTCGCAGCCAAACTGCTTCTACACAAAAAGAATCTGGGCAGACGTGAGTTTCACAATTTTCCAAATTTATCAGTATCATGCAGTAACGACGAGTTGTTTGCCTACTGCCAACATTTGGAAAACCTCCACATTGACTTCACCGAACGATACCAGGACATTTTGAACTTGCAAATACCAGACTGGGTGTTGGATCCGTTTTCAAATGTCAACACAGCAATGTCACCTCAGCTGGAAGAAGAACTTATAGAATTGACAACAAACGAGGAAATAAAAATCAAGTTCAAAAATGGTTACCAAGAATTTTGGCTTCAAAAACCGATCCCTCAATTGTACCCTGGATTGTGGTCAATCGTTCAACGATTCTTGATAGCATTCCCATCGTCATATTTGTGTGAACGTGGATTTAGTGCTGTGACAACACTGCTTACTAAAAAGAGAAATCGTTTGCTTGTTACCGAACGTGGCGACTTGCGACTGTTCTTGAGTAAATTGGAACCTGATATCAACAAACTTATTAAACAGCATCAGATTCATTCTTCACATTAGTTTTTATATAAGGATTGATTATTTTAGTTATATTTTTAATAAAAGATACTCTGTTTTAATACTATAAAGTTGCGTTTCAATAATCATTCTTATTGGCAAGTGGAGCCCGTAAGAGTTAACTTGAGACCTAAGCGCCGTTGTATGTTACCTACTGCGCTCAGGTTTCAGGTTGCGGGTTATAGTAAAAGTTTCGTTTAGAATTCTCTGTTAATATACATAATATACATTTTTTTTTTACATCATGAATCATGGCATATTCATTATCTCGTAAAATAAGCAAGTAATATATTTCTTATTTATAATAGCCTTACGACATACTCAGTTAAAACGTTATTAAAGCAAAACAACTATGTTTAAATAAATAATTAAGTCACAAAATTGGAATTAAGTTTGGACATATAGGAGTTTGATATTTACCAGCGAAGCTTACCGTCGTTTGAAAAATATAACCTTGGAGTTGCCGGACTTTGAAATGGCGGTTATGAACTTGCGTCACAAAACTTATTGGAAATGGCGGCCATCTTAGACTCATGCTCCGTTCTGATTGGTCAATATGGACATGCGCGACTTTGATATGTATGTCACAGTCATGGGACGTACAGAAGTTTGAAAAAAATCGAAGAGTTTCCCCCGTATTTTGTACGAGATATGACTGACTTACCTTAAGTTGAAAGAGATGAAATGAATAATTTTGAATTTTTAAATTTGGCGCCATTCATAGGTCAGTTTGGGATGTGGATGGACTTACGCGAGTTTGATATTTAACGACTCATGTAAGATCGTCAAGATACTGTTTTCACTGTTGTCTGAAACCAGGGAGACAAGACACTTGACTGTACAAAAATTGACACTCTAAAGCTCAGTATTTCACTAATGAATCCCTCAATGGGAAATGGAAAACCAACATTTTTGAAAGTTCTACCGAACACAGTGGTACCTATAATTCAAACGACTTGTACTGAATATGAGTCACCAGTTTTACTTACCACAGAGCGCTGCAAAGTTGTATGACAAAAAGTATCTAGCCAGCACAGCTCGAGCCTCCAGTGTGACAGGCGGTGGAAGTAATCCTGTGGCCACTTTCTGCGTCACATTGAATCTCTTTTCGAACCATTCTATGACAGGAGTCCATTTCTTTTCTTGCAATAATTGTAATTCCTTTTGTTCCTACAGGGGAATTTTTATATATTAATGGAATTTTTATAATACATTAACATAAGTACCAAAATACGTAAAACGTCATTACAAAAATTCAAACATAATCTTACCTCAGAGTAAAATAGAAGAGTGTCTGTCGAGAAATAGTCCAGAAGATAGCTGGCTATGTCATGGGATGTCAATTTACCCGGATTGTCTAAGGCCGTATTGCACAGTGCACCCTATGGATGAAAATAACCAATTAATAATTGAAGAAGTGAATGAAGGGGTTATGTAACATTTTTTGAAAAAATTTTTTTTTTCATTGAATGAAGGTGATAGATGCTAATAAACTATATTAAACCTTAAAGTGACGTGAATTAGGCTTAGTTTTAGAATAAATAATTCATGAAGGGGCTATGTACCAATATAAAATAATAATCGCACTGAATGAAAGTGATATGGGCACTTAACATATTTTTAATCTAAACATTTTAAATTTAAATGACTTTCGTGCGTGGATGAATGAGCCAAGTGCCAGCAAAAGCGCAGGCGCTTTGCGTTATGGTGGATGAAGGTGTTATGTGATGCACTTGCCCCTTTCTTCCATTTTGCGTCGTGTTTAATCTCGCTGCAGTGCCGTGTAATTTGAATGTAGGAGCTATGTGATCTACTTGTCTCTGTCTTAAATTTCGCCTCGTGTATATTTGTCTTTTTCTTTCATTTCATGTCATGTTTAATTGCGGTAAAACACGGGCCACGGACGCATGTCACGAGTGTTTTTTTTTCTTTACGTGAGGGAAAATCCTCATGGATGTTATGCTGGACTCCTACCGAGTAAAAGACCTCACGTAACGCCCAACAGCCTATGGTTGTCAACCCCGGGTAAGCCCTCGGAAGGTTGTCCCAGGACTCCCAACAGACCCACGGCCACCACTGCGACCTCGCCCAGGGGGTGATTCGGGTGCTATCCCGCGTCTTGGGGGGTTTCGTGTGTAATCCCGCTTCTAAGGGGGGGCATGCGTGAGTTCCTCACGTCACGTTGCCGTCTTGGGCCTGCTTCTGTAAGGACGATGAGCGACCCTCTCATCGCCCTCAGACCCCCAGTCATGGAGGCCGATAGTCCTCGGCGAAGACACGTCGGCGGCGACCAGGCCGCCGACTGCGGAACTCGGGTGGGAGAGCTCTCTCCCGCACCTGCCCGCCGCCTCCTTTACGAGCATGACCTGCTCGCAGAAAGAGGCGGCGCAGTCCCACTTACTCCCGCTGGAGATCAGGGCTCGCACCATGATCTCAAGCGAGAGAGTGTCCACGTCCAGACCCACTACCAGAACCTGGCGCTTTTGCGCCCACGCCGTGCACTCCACTAGCGTGTGGAGCGCTGTGTCATCGCTGCGGTCCTCACAGTGCTGAAATTCAGCCGTGGTTTCCCGGTGTCTTCGCCACAGATACCTACCGAAGCTACCGTGCCCGGTAAGTATCTGTGACAACCGGTAGGAGAGAGCACCGTGTCTCCTCTCCAGCCACTCGTCCATGACCGGCCGATCTTACGGCCGCGATTGTGGCGAATCCCCCCTTTGGTTGCTTAAGTCGCACCTTCCATGTCTCCGCGGTTTTCTGGTGGATTAGGAACCAATGGGGCCTCGATTTCTCGAGACGCAGGCTTTAAGCCCCGCTCCAGCACCTCCTTGCGCCATCTGAACAGTGACGCAAGGGCTCTCGCTTCCAGGTCCCATGGAGGGGTTCTGGCTTGGAGACATACCGTCGCACCGGTGATCTTGCGGTATCCTCTATCACCCTGACGGCCATCGCTCTCTGCGGGCTCAGCAATCTTGCCACATTGCTGGCCGTCAGGGTCTCCGTCCATATGGGGGCCCCGTATAGGGTCATGCTTCGCACGCTCCCCAGGTACAGTCTCCTGTAGGGAGCGTTGATGGGTCCGCTGATGTTGTGGCTTGGAGACATGCCGCCTCACCGGTGATCTTGCGGTATCCTCTGATCACCCTGACGGCCATCGCTCTCTGCGGGCTCAGCAATCTTGCCACATTGCTGGCCGTCAGGGTCTCCATCCATATGGGGGCCCGTATAGGGTCAAGCTTCGCACGCTCCACAGGTACCGTCTCCTGTAGGGAGCGTTGATGGGTCCGCTGATGTTGGGCATCAGCCGCGCGAATGCGGCTGATGCTCCCCTCAGTTTTGGGACCAAACTTCGGAAGTGATGTCCGAAGTTCCAGCGGCCATCGAGTACGAGCCCCAGATACTTCATTGAGGGCTCGATGCCGATGCTGACGCCCCCTACTTGTAGGCTGAATCCCGCAGGTGGCCCCATCCGAGGTCCGTGGAAGCACAGAGCCTCGGATTTATGAAGTGCGACCTCGAGACCCAGCCGCTGAATCCGACCCACAACTTGACACGGATTCTACATGTAGTAAGATTGTAGTACACAACGTTCAAATGAGCAAAATAAGCAGAAGGTAAATTTCAGGGGTGGTATTAAATGGATAAGGGTAGAGGAATTCGGTGTATTTTTATAGAAATAAAGTTATGATGAGATGGCGCCGTTTAGAAAAGTAGATATATTTAAAAAAGAGGACAAGTAGAAGACTTTGTAGTGAAACGGGTTCAAGAAAAATATGGTACAATTTCAGAAAAAAAGAAAGCTAATATTAAAGAACAGTTAAAATTTGTTAAACCGGAATATCGGTATTATTATGAAACTATTTTAGGGTAAGATTAAGAATTGATTGTGTAGTTGACCCATTCATCTTTTATTTTCGTATGCAACTTCTATTTTAAGAGATGAATGAAGGGGTTATGTACGGTTTTTTTTTAATAAATACAAATCCTTACACTTTTTTAAAAAAATTCCACTCCATATTAGGAGACGTGTTTATTCACTATATTTTAGATAAAAAACTTTGTAGATAAATACAACGAAAAGCGATTTATTTCAATCACAAGTAACGAAATTTGAAACCCATTTTCTCAAACTTTACAAATTTTATTATATCTCCTTCATCCACTCATGTCTTCAATTGTGTAATTAAATATTGATTATGTGTATTTAAAGGCACTGCTATTTTAGTTTAAAAATATGACAAATTCCTCGTTTTTTCACCAACCAAGAATACAGAATAGTATTGCTGCTTCAAAAAATGATAATTCAAAGCGGAATTAAAAGTAGCGGTCTCAACTCCTTCAGGTGGAAAGATGTAGCGTGATTAGGATGATGTGTTGGATTAAGCGCAGTTGGGATGTGTTACAATCGATAAATCGAGTAGGTAAAACCTGTTGATTTATATTTAGTATGTAGATTTTTCTTTTTTGATTCTCTTTGTTTCAGAAATAATAAACTAGCTCCCAGAAAATAATCAACCACCTTCTATAATTTACCAGCTGGTCCTGAGTTTATGTATCTCAGAATCTAAATATGTCACAGCCTGATATTGCTTTCCATTTCCCAAATGATCTATAGCTATACTAATATTATAAAGAGGAAAGATTTGATTGTTTGTTTGCATTGAATAGGCTCCGAAACTACCAGACCGATTTGTTGGGAAGCTACACTCTTTGTGGTGAACATAGGCTATATATTATTCCCGTATTCCCACGGGAACGGGAATTACGCGTGAAATAGAAATTTATTAAGTAGTACCTAAAGTGAAATAATTTATTTTTATTTATTTTATGCATAAAGATTATAAATAAGAATACAAACCAAATGCATAGTGGACTGTGTAATGTGTTCAGTTTGAGCATCCCACTCTGCTGCAATGGCTCTTGCAAGGGGTTCACTGTTTACAGCTAACACCTTTCCCCCAGGTGTTTTTAAGCGACGGTGGTCTAGAGTCACCTCCCATTTATTATCAGTCTGTACAACACTGGTGCCACGATAAAATCTTTTATGAGTCGCTGAAATAGTAATGGATGATTAAATTTTACACTGGACGGGGTATTAGGATGATACCATAAACAATAAGTTGAAGTAGGTACAATAACGAATTATCTAACAATATCTGCTATGAAAGTGAAAATCCTACTAATATTATTTATGTAAAAGTTTGTAAAGATGTTTGTTAATCAATCACACTCTTAAAACTTTAAAACCAGAAATGTTTAAACATTTACAAAATCACTTCCCTGCCCGTGATGAATTCCAACTACTTACTCGCAAAGGCATTTATCCATATAAATACATGGATTCATGGAAACGGTATGATGAAACATTAACAGGTAAATGGTACTAGCTGAAATATGGTACAGGGATAGATTAAAGTTTCTACTTTTTATTCCTGAAACATTCTCTCAGTCAGGAATGAAATTTTACAGACATCAGCTAGTACCTACTTAGTATAATTGATCAAAAAGGGGTTTGGCATCGCAGTACAAGGTGATTATAAACTTCTCACAATTGTTGATGCTGAGAAAAGTGGAAACATAACAGCTGGGTCTGGGGCAAGGGATTCAGACACAATTGGGAATGACACTTCGATGATAATGGTAAATAAAAGTATGTTACCACTCCAAACAAGAAAGACTGTTAAGATGCAATTTGTTAAGTACACAGGCAGGTCATATGCCTGAAGTTACACCTATGTAACTTTTTTTTTACAAGGAGAGCTCCGCTTACAGACTACCCATGCTGGCAAGGCATGGGCTCGTGTGAGGATTGCCCAGCACCTGATCACAATAGCACTGGGAATACTCACTCAAAGTCCTTGACACCGATCTGCCCCTGTGGGGGTGTTCTGGGATCTGTCTAATTCACCAGAAACACCAACCTACCTATGAGATAGGTGCTTACTCCAAGTGGTTATCAGTAAGTAATAGACTTCTGGGAGTCTCAGAACTGGAATATGTAGGTACCGCATGAAGCCATATGCTTGTGAGCGAAATAATGAATTCAAGTGGTTATCAGTAATGGACTTCTAGGAGTCTCAGAACTGGGATACGTATCCCATGAAGCCATAGGCTAGTGAGCGAAATAATGAACGTAATTATGTTGTAAACAAGTAAGGTACGAAGCAAACCTACCATAATTTTGGTATCTATAACAACTAGGACATCGGGTCCTTAGTAACCGAGGTAGCGCCATTGAGAAAGAAAGCATTTTAATTTAAGATCAACCTAAATTAATTTAGTTCCTTGGTATTTATTTCTCCGGTGTTGGTTTGGTTTTGGTTGAAATTTGGCTGGCTGTTCATGTTGTCATTTGTCAAAGACGGTCGCTGATCGCTAACCTATCAATGTCAAATACAAAATAACAAAATGACAAATGACACAAAAAAAAAATTATGTGCACATACACACATGGAGGCCACACTTCGAATACCTACTTGAAGCGTAGTCTGTATATTACTGTCCTGCTCTGTGTGGGCTCTACGTCTCTTTCTAAGTAGGGTAGCCCTATTTTTATTTTTGCCAGGATATTTCATTTTCAATATATTCTTTATTGTACGCAATAAAGACAATATATATTCATAATACAATTAGATGTACAATACATACATACATACATACATAAGGTCATGCCTTTATCCAGCACCGGATCTAGAGATTTTTTAGGCGGGGCAAATGTGAAAATGCCGCCCCATTACCCCCCCCCCCCTGTTTTAGGTTCCTTAGTTCAAAGTTGAGAGTAGTAATTAGCGAAGGTACAAATCTGCGTCTTGTACAGCAGACACCTCTATTGTGGCATAATCCGCGTAATGAACCACCTTAACTTATTTAGGGCTCCTATTTTTCGCAAGAGATGGAGCTCGCGGTGGACGTCTAGGCCGAGAATGTCTAGATAGTCCTTAGTAGTATTATCGCATTCTGTAGAGAGGGATTTTTTAGATTCGTATGGAAATCCGTCATGGATGCCATGCCGAACTCTTACGGACAGAAAGCACACCAATCCTACCACTGCCTACGGTCTGGAGCCCCGGGAAGCCCTCGGAAGGATGTGCCAGTATTCCTAACAGACTTTGGCTACCATTGCGACCTTACCCAGGGGGTTCGGGTCCTCTCCGGCATCTTCGAGGATTATTCAGGTGTCATCCCGATTCTTGAGGCGTGTGGCGTGAGTGAAACGTTCACGTCACACTACCTTCTTGGGCATGCTTCTGTTAAGAAGGTAAGCAGGCACCCGCCGTCTTCAGGCCCCCGGTCATGGAGACCGAGAGTCTCGGGCGAAGACAATACCTTTATTTATCTCCAGATTCTCGCTTCATCCCTGATACTCCACGCCACGCCACTCAAGAGCATAAACTGCCCGCATAAAGTCGAGGCGATCTACTTACTCCCACTGGAGACCATGGCCACTATGATCTTCAGCGAGAGAATGTCCACGACCAGACCTGCTAATAGGACCTGGCGCTGTTGCGCTCACGCTGTGCACTCCTTAAGTGTGTGCACCGCTGCGTCCTGGCTGCATTCCTCGCAGTGCTATCACTCAGTTGTGGTTTCCCGGTGTATTCGTCACACAGAAACTCTCGTGCCCAGTAATTATCTGCGCCAAGAGATAGAAGGGGATGCCGTAGCTCCTCTCCTTCTGAAGAGAGGGTAGAGAAGAAAAGGGGATCTTTCAGCTGTAAACGAACATTCCTGTGTATCGTGGCATTTAAATCTACCAGGTTTTCTATATTAAATTGGGAAATACGGTCAGGCCCGGTCGAGATCCGCCACGAGATGCCGCCTCTTTTCTTTTACGTCGGACGCGCCCCCCTCTGAACAGTCAGAGGATGTCTAGGATAGTCTTTCAGTAGTATTATCGCATTGTGAAGAAAGGGGTTGAGGACGGCAAGGAGATCTTTCAGCTGTAAACGCATGTGCCTTTATTTCCTGGCATTTAAATCTACCAGGTTTTCTAAATCCCATTGGTAAATGCGGTTAGACCCGGTCGAGATACGCTACGAGCTGCCGCCTATTTTTCTCCAGGTCGGGCCGCCCCTCCGTTGGACGGTAAGATTTACTCTCCTGTAGAGTACTGTCGTCTGCATAATAATGAGTGCACCCAAAGGATAATAATGCCGAAGAAATAGTGTTGGACTACACAGATCCCTGTGGTACTCTTGAATTAAACTGCAGAAAGTAGGGAACCTGAGCAGCACAGAGGACTAGTGGATATACGTCATCTCAGCAGGGAACTGGCCATCCAGTACAATTGAGACGGTCAGCGCAGAAGTGCCTATGTGCCTAATCCTCGATTTAATCGTATGCAAAAATGGCCTAGCTGTTTTCATTTTTAAGAGACAACAATAAAATAAACTATATTATAAACGCTATCCGTTGACGTATGGCGCAACAAGAAATATTTTTAAGGACAACACTATCATTTTTCAAAAATCAGAATATGAAATACTGTGGCTGTGGCCGCCCCTTGGCCGCCTCCACAACATGCTTGTAAAGAAGTGATGCATGCATCTTGGGACTGTTTGCTTCCTTTCAAGCATCTGGCATATATCCTTAGTTAATTTCTGATATAATTTGAGCAAATACCATAATTATTTCTTGTGAAAAGAGTTGAATCTACTATGGTCAAGGTTATTAACTGATAGTTTCTGCATTAGTCTGCAAAGTTTGAATTTGTCGTCCTCTGATTTGCCGCCCCCCTGATTTTGCCGCCCGGGGCACGGGCCCCGGCTTGCCCCCCCCTAGATCCGGGGCTGCCTTTATCCCCGAAGGGGTAGGCAAAGGTACCTATATTATTATTGTTTCACCTTTTTTAAGAATTATTTTTCTTTACACGGAATAGGCTATACAGGGTGAATTTTTCAAAAGGGATTGGATGGCCAAATCCGAAACTATAAGGACTAGCGAAAAATGCTCAAAGGAGTCACGAGCCCGATTTTGATGAAACTTAAAACCTCATTATTAGATTTTTGAAAAACCGATAATCCTAGCCAGGAATCGAACTCATTGATTGTGAAAAAAAAAACACATCCTATATTATTACACCATACTATAGTGTTGCTATTAGGGATCTTATTCTGGGAAGGAATGATATACGGCAAACTAAAAGAAAGTGCTCATCTTTAACAAAATGCATTTTATTTTGCTTACGTTAACTGATTTTGTTCAAAATGTAGACCATTGTTTTCAATACATAGCTGGATTTGAGACCTCAAGGATCGCACTGCATTGAATATTATTGGTTCCGTTTAGAAAATTCTCCAAAGAATCATTCCGAGCATGATTTAAAACACGAAATAGTTACGATCTATTCTGAGATTTCGAACGAAACGAACTATGATACAAAATTTAGGTACATGAAATATGAATTCTATAAAAATTCCAAACTTTCCTTAAATTTGCCGTCTATCATTACTTCGCAGAATTTGATCCTTATGAGCGACACTATCGTATGGTGTTACAATAAAGGGTGTGTTTTTTTTTTTCAAAATCATTGGGTCCGATTCCCAGCTAGGATTATTGGTTTTTCAAAAATCTAATGATGAGGTTTTAAGTTTTATCAAAATCGGGCTCGTGACTCCTTTGAGCATTTTTAGCTATTCCTTATAGTTTCGGATTTAGCCATCCAAGCCCTTTTCAAAAATTCACCCTGTATATATATATATAACACAAAAGTGACTGACTGACTGACATAGTGATCTATCAACACACAGCCCAAACCACTGGACGGATCGGGCTGAAATTTAGCATGCAGGTAGATGTAAATTCTACCTCTAAGGGGAAAAAATACGGGAAGCGGGAAGGGGAACAAATTTTACGCGGGTGTAGCTGCGGGCATCAGCTAGTTTATTATATAAATTAGATGTACAAAGGCGAGATTAACTATTTTCTCTGTTTTTTACGAATACTGACAGGTAGTATTCTCTGCAGATTGCATAGGTACATTGCGAATAACGAAGTTATTCATTCAAGTGGGTTATTTTTCTAGGTTAATCAACTGTACGTCTCGCGCGCTGCGGCTTCTCGTGGCAGACTGTGACGAATGTCACAGTCTGCCACGAGAAGCGTCTGTTCATTTTTTTTAAATATGGAATAGGAGTCATCATCTACCGGCACTTTTTAGAAAGTTACACGACACGAATGTATAGAATTGCGCCTATATCCATTCGATTTATAAGGCACGCGAGAAGACGCAGGTTCGAATCCCGCTCCGAAACCAACTTCTTTCCATATTTAAAATTTATGATTAGTTAGCATACTCATTGCTTTTCAAAAAAATATTTTAAAGTTCGGGCAGGTTTCATCATAAATCGGATGAATATAGGTGCAATTCTATACATTCGTGCCGTGTAACGTTCTAAAAAGTGTCGGTAGATGGTGCATGCGTCGCCCCACGACGTATATAAGGTGGAAAATTTGGTTGGTTCCGAGTAAGTTTCGGTGGCCGGTGGTTAAGGCGTCTGCGTCTGCACGGTACGCGAGAAGACGCAGGTTCGATTTCCGCTCCGAAATCAACTGCGAAACAATATTTAAAATTTATGATCAGTTAGCATACTAATTGCTTTTATTAAAAATATCTTAACTTAATTTTTAATGGTACAATGGATCACCATATTTCTCGCTGAATACTATTTTTAGGAAACCTAAAACAATTATTCATCATTAACATACGATAACAATACTTAACTTATTTTATTTACTCTAATAATGACATTCGTGTTTCTTCTAATAATACACAGGAAGTCCCATATAAATCCTCAATATAGTCACACTACTTCACAACGTTTCCTATTGTGTGAAAACAATGGAGTCAACCGCCATTCTTTTGTTAGTTGACACTTTGACAGTTGACATTTAGTACCAATGTTGCCACATTACAGAATCCTTAGAAAATGGGAATGTAATTCACTGATTCTACAACCCAATCATGCATATTATGGTATAAAATATTTCAATTTACACATTAAATAATCGTAGTCGGACAATAGAGCTATTTATAAATTATTTTACTTGCATTTTTGGTTAGTATAGTCAATTTCTATTATTTTCTAGGAGATACTAATAAGAAGATAGCAGCACTGCACAATTCCCTAGAAAGAGAAGGTTAGCCCACAGAGAGTGAGATAGAGATACGTAGGTATTTGACTCAAGCGGTTGTTCGAAGTGTGGCCTCCATGTTTATCTATAGCTTCATGCATACACATCAATGCACACCTGCAAAGAAATCACGCAACTGAAGTAACTTTCATTCAGATTTATCAGACTTGACAAGTGCAGTTTGACCGTGTAAAATAACGCGTCTTCGGAAATACCACTGACCTGTAATAATAATCGCTGGACTGGCTATTCCATACAAAATGACAGCTACTTTTTTGGGCCGATTCAAAGCGCCTCTGCCGAGTGCACTGAGAACTAAATTAGTTTGCAAATGGCCGTTGTTTGTTTATTTCAGAAGGAGTTTGTGTGAAATTTCGAATATTTTTAAGTTATTACTGTGATTGGTATAAATTTGAAGTGTTTTGATGTATAAATTTAGTTCATAGTGTAATTAAGTAGATATTTAGCATGAGATCGTGTGTATATTGTAAAACAAGATACGATAAGGGCTGTGGCGTCTCTTTTCACAAGTAAGTAAATCTAAGAATCTAATTCTTAAACAATTATTATAAAACCATAATTTAGGGTTTTTTTTACTATCATAAGCGAATACCCTTCGAGTTTCGGGGATTTTACGAATATTTTTATAACCTATAATGATTAATAGGGATGTCAAAATGTATATCGATAATTTTCTGTCCAATGCCAAAATTCGTAGTTTAAAAAACAAGAGGCATGGTAAAAGTTCTTTAATAATTTAATGAACATATTAAAATTATTAATAAACACTTAAAATTGTAGTTGATAATCGAAACAGTAACTAACTAGCGTGTGAAATATAACTTTCTAGCACTAACATTGAATTATAACACTTAGTGAGACTATTTTTTGTTAATAATTAAATTATTTACTCTTGTTCATAATATTTAAATGTTCCTTTTATTACAGGTTTCCCTCCGATTACAGTTTAAAACTGTGGCTTAAAAAAATGAAGCTTGTCAATTGGACTCCGAAAACATCAGATTATCTTTGTTCAAAACATTTTACTGATGACTGTTTATTAAAACCCATGTCACGGACTGCTTTAAAAAAGTGCAGTATACCTACAATATTTCTTGGTAGGTGTAAATTAGTTAGTGAATACTTCTTTGGTATTTAAGAAATATAATTGAATATAACTACCCAACACTCAATATTTTTCAGAAACTGATTCATCGTTGGTCACTGCAGAAACTGATTCATCTACATATGATGACCCATGCTCCCGTGATAGTCCAATCAACTTACCTAAATCTAATTCACCTGTAGTACATATGCAAGTCCAGTTACCAACTGATGATTCTCAGCATAGCCAAATGAATCCAGAGGAAGCAGGTTTTTTTTTATAATACCACAAAATTTCCAAACAAGTATACAGCCCGCCTGATAGTAAACAGTTACCATGACCATAGTCATTTGTAACAAGAGTCAACACTAGGTAGTAGTTTCCAAGTTGAATGGCCTATTCATGCCAAGTCAACAATGCTCTACGACTATTGGGTTATTTGAAGTATTCTTTCTCTATAGCAGTGATGCTTTCTGCTGCACTAAGGCCCACTTGCACAGATCTGATTTAACGTGTTTAACCCAGAGTTAACTGCTAACCCCAAGTTCAATCAATAATTTGTCTTGCATCAACAAGGCGCCAAAAACGAATTATTACACTGATCGTTCTGAATAACACACAAACATAAACATAAGTCATAGCCTGCTACCTGGACCTCAGCAAAGCATACGACCGCGTCGATCACAACCGTCTATGGCAGAAGTTATATGACAAACAGGTACCCCGACAGGTAGTCCAGGTTCTTCGGAACTGGTACGGCCAACAGAGCAACCAGGTCCGATGGAAACGGGAGCTATCCTCTGCCACGGAGCTCAAGTGCGGTGTGAGACAGGGGGGAAGCATGTCCCCAGCCCTCTTTAATTGCTACATGGACGAGTTGTCGGAGCGACTGGTGGAGACAGGCGTAGGGTGCTCCATTAATGGAGTAATGACCAATCACATCGCATATGCGGATGATATGGTTTTACTGGCACCAAGCATATCAGCGATGCGCAAGTTATTGAAGGTGTGTGAAAACTATGCAGAAGAACACAACATGCTATACAATGCAGAAAAGTCTGTATATATGGTCTTCAGAGCCAATAACTGTGATGCAAGTATGGCGACCCTTAAGCTGTATGATGACACGCTAGAAAGAGTCGAAGTGGAAAAATACCTCGGACACATGATCACTTCTGATCTGTCCGACCACGCTGACATCGAGAGGCAGAGGCGGGCCATTGCAGTCCGCAGTAATATGCTCGCCAGACGCTTCGCTCGTTGTAGTGACGCAGTGAAGACTCAGCTTTTTATCAGCTACTGCACAAGTGTCTATACTGTAGAATTATGGACGAAATACACGCAGGCTGCTATGAGCGAAATGAGGGTTCAATACAACGATGCGTGGCGTACTATATTTCGGCTTCCACGGTGGTGTAGTGCAAGCACCATGTTCTGCGAGGGGCGCGCGCCCTGTTGGCAGGCACTGCTTCGGAGCCGGTCGGCCGCTCTGCGCACCGCCCTCAATCGTTCCGAGAACAGCCTGGTGGCTGCGGTACGACAATGGCACGCTAGTCCCCTACACAAAGTCTGGCAGGATTACCATACGCCTATTACCTAGAGTGTACCTCGGACCTATGACAATTTAGACATTTTAATATTGTTAATAATGTATTGATTTTTATTATGATTTTATGTATGATTGATAATTTACCATATACCTAATTGAATTTATTATTATTATTATTGAGAATGTATTATTTTTATTTTATTTGTTCATTTTAATAATTGTAAATTGGTTGTAAAAAAGTAATTGGATGAAAATCTGGATATTAAACTATTTCATTTCATTTCATTTCATAAATCAAATTAAGGTACAGTCAAGGGCAAAAATATGGATACACGTACAGTTTACATAATTTGGTATTCATCTACACAGGCAATAATTTGAAAAAGGTCATCTCGTTTTGTGTAAAATTTTAGTTTTTTTAAGCAGTACATGCTTAGTTAATCAATTTGGTTTCGGTACAGCATTCAGATTTCTGGTGTGCATTCAGTTAATTGGTGGAGTTACCTAGTGTGCAGAAAAAATATATAGATGTACATTTAAAAATATCCCAATTTAAATTTGTATCGAAAACGCTCCAAACTGTCATGGTGCCTCGTGTGACGTCACTTGTTGCCAAATAAAACAAAAAGAAAATGTGTAATATTTTGTTATGAGTCCTTTCAATGATTTGTTTTGTGATTTAGATTTTTAAAAATTTTTAGTACTAAAAAGAAACGTTTAGGGGTGAACTTTTACTGTTGAAATCTGTTGTATTTTATGAAAACGTGTAAGAATCTAAGCAATTACACAAGATGACACGACTTGTGACATAAGATGTAGATAGATAGATAAGTGTAGATGCAAAGTAGCAAACTGTTACGTCACACTTTCTGATAGAGGTATTTGATGTGACTTGACGTGACGGAATGCCTATTTATTCCAAACTTATTTTCTAAAAATAATAGTACCTAATCCTTAATTTGTGTACCAATTTATATTACTTTTTGTTATTTATATATTGGACATAGTCGTTAGAAACACACATCAATCAGATTTATTCTTAGTGGACACGAGCCTATTTTAAGAGAATCTACTTTGTTTTTCAATCTTTTTAAAATATGTGATATATTTATATAGATAATTTCCTTTTAAAAATTATACAGATGTGCATTTAAAAATATACCGTAATAAATGTGTGATTTCTTATTTTTTTTAAATACCTACCCTACTCTGTACTTACCTACTGCAAACAAACAAAACTACAATAAATCCTAATCCTAATTAACCTGTCAATTAACAAAATTCCTCTCTGGGCACGGCTGCTTCGGGAAGTAAATGGGAAATAGTTGCCATTGAGGCGGAATAGCAAGTTGGCATTGGCTGCTTCGGGGAGCACGCTCGCACGGCTCACGTTAAGCGAGGCGTCCACCAGGCGGACCGGGCCGCAGCGCAGAGCAAAAATTCGCGTGCCGTACGTTTCATATGAAATTGTGTAGCATCTGCCTTTACTACAGGCGGGCCGCAACGAAACGCAGTTTCATTAAAAACGTATGGCATGCGGATTTTTGCGTTGCGGCCCGGCCCGGCCCATCCGCCTATTGGACGCCTAGCTTTAAGTTCTAACATGACCCAATTATGATTAAAGACAACCAATGACTGTGTGGGCTGTGTCCGGTGTCATTTTTCAGCCGATTTACAATAGTAACACTACTTTGGCAACATACCTGCGACCACTGTTTAAGCAAACACTTTTTTTTTATATTAAGCTCGCCAAACTGAATTCGCGAGCCTGATGGTTAGCCTACTTAGGTACTTTAAAGTAGTCATTCATATTATGTAAACATCATTGGTACAAAAATAAAATTAACATTGTAGTCGATATCTGTTAAAGTTTTTATCGACACCAAGACAGGTGTTGTACATCACTAGTATTAGTTCCAAGTGCATTCGCTAGCTGCCGTCAGCGCCAAATGGCGATTTTCAATTAGGCACACTTTTATGAAACCGATCACCAGTCCAGATACTATTACAGGTCAGTGGGAAATACTCGATGCAAGATAATGGGCTCCCGAAGTCCCGAGTCGGGAGCCCATTATCTTGCATCGAGTATCTCCCCCGACACGGGTCAATAATATTGAGTCAAGTCTGATATTTATGAACGGAAGTTGTTTAAGTGTGCGTGATTTCTTTGCATGGGTGTGTCAGTATCAGTGTGTGCATCGACGTATATGTACACATGATATTGACGAGGCATGACATTTGCCAATTGATCGTGTCGGGACCCTATAAGTGAAAAGTGAAATAAATAAGATAAAAGATGATAAGTGAAATAAATATATTTTTGTTTTGTTTTAGAAAACAATAAACAGTCAAATGTTTACAAATATTAAATAAACAAAACAGATGCTGACTATAAAGGAAAAGTACATTTTTATGGGCTCCCGACACGGGTCAATATATTTTTTTTTTTTTTTTTTTTTATACCACTAAGGTGGCAGACAAGCATACGGCCCACCAGGAGGACTGGTGGTCACCGCAGCCTATGAACGTTTGCAACACCAGAGGCGCCACACTCGCGCTGCCGACCCTGTAAAAACCTTCTTAGACCCCTTTTGAAGAACCCCATACTGTAGGCGTTTGGGAAAACCGAGGCAGGAAGATCATTCCACAACCTAAGCGTGCGCGGAAGAAATCCCCTATCGGATCTAACCGTGCTCGAACGCTCCGGACGTAGGGTGTGAGGATGAAATCCCAGTCTATGGCGAGCGGTGCGATGATAGAACGTAGCCGTGGGCATCATGTCAAACAATTCCTCAGAGCAGATACCATTGTACAGGCGGTAGAACACGCATAAGGAGGCAAAGTCTCTCCTGTCGCAAAGAGGTTCAACACCACCTGTCAGTAAAGGATCGTTGACAACTCTCACAGCTCGCCTCTGCACCGAGTCAAATGGACGAAGCTGATATTCAGGTGCCCCCGCCCAGAGGTGACAGCAGTACTCCATGTGTGGCCGCACTTGCGTCTTATAGAGAAGCAGTGTTTGCGCCGCAGTAAAGTACCGCCGCGCCCTGTTGAGCACACCGAGCTTCTTGGACGCTAGCTTGGCCTTGTCCTCCAAATGACTGCGGAACTGAACGTCATTGGAGATATCAACACCTTGGTAAATGTATAGGGATCCTTGGATCCCTATACATTTAGAGATGGAAAGAGATGTGCCCTGGAATTGTGGCGCTACAGTAATTGGGGCTTTCTTAGCGGTGAAGAAACACGCCTGTGTCTTGGAGGGGTTGAACTGAACAAGATTTTATTGAGTTATATTGAGTCAAGTCTGATATTTATGAATGGAAGTTGTTTCAGTGTGCGTGATTTCTTTGCGTGGGTGTGTGCATCTACGTATATGTACACATGATATTGACGAGGCATGACAATTGCCAATTGATCGTGTCGGGACCCCATTAATTTGCTATTTTTAACCCAATTTAGGAATAAATATTTTTGAGAGTTGGTAACACTGACTGGCCCCCTGGCCCCTGACGCCATTGTGTTTATGTGTGATTTCCGATTACGGTAGCTGTCTCTACCCGTAACAAACATACCAGATTTTTCGATAAATAGTTATTTCCAATAAGACATACATATTAACAATCTAGTGTTACTTGTGTTGTTTTAAAGTTTGTGACAATGTCTTCCATGGATATTGATCTGTAGGTGGTTTATTTTAGTGTTGAGTAACGGACATTTTTGTTGGACAACAAGTGAAGTGACGCGATCTCCTTGTATTGGAGCAAAACAAGCTAAAAATAAGTTGCTACTGTACAGCGATTTGTAAAATCTATTTTTTCTTCTTATTTGTGATGTTCCCACATCCCATCAGCAAAGAAGAAGAACTGAAGACGAAATTAATTCCGAGTGTAAATCTGCTACACTCAAAAAGAAAAGGAATATTCATACACCCCACGGCTATGTTCAGAAATAGTGCACCGTACTGCACAAATATTAAGTCACAGTTTATAACAATAAATTTGAGTGGATAAATAAGAGGAAAATAAAAACAGAAACAATGAAACTTCTAGAGAGCGCTCGCCTAGAGGCACTGAGCAGAGCTCTGTCGATTCTCAATGGAGATAGCGCTATACAGGGTCGCGTCGAGAGTTATAGCTGTAAAATGGCTGGCTCGGAGAAAGCCTTTTATAAACGATTTACCGCCGATGGGGAAACAACGCACAGCCTTCAGGCTTTATCACCTCCAGAAGGAGCTTCGTACAGGTAAAGTATATTTTACTGCTGTACCTGATACCTGCAACTCTGCTTGTAAATTAAACTCCAACTGTACCTGTCCCACAGGAACTTGTTTACATTCGCGGGACAAAGTATCCCATATATTAATCCAAAATTTCTGCTATCTGTAGACCAAACTGGTTTAGGGATTAAAGACTGATTGAGTAACAAACATCCAACAAAGAAATTAGTTTTTGTGTATAATTGTCCTGACAATAACAAACATGATAAAATATTTATCTAATGTTTACTAGTTGTTCATAGATTAGGTGCATTCATTTTGACAGCATATTTTTATCATATTATAGTCAGATTGTGCTAGTGGTATAATAAGAAGTAGGTATATGATTATCTTATTTTTGTTTTACAGCCGAAGTTTGTCTGGAGATGAGGAAGGTGTGCTTTGTGACACCATATCCCGTAAAACATTGTTTTATCTGATTGCTACACTGAATGCTGCTTTTCCTGACTATGATTTTTCAATGGCTAAGGTATGACCTTTCATCTTTATACTTAAAGCGTCTAGTCTAAGTTAAAATAAAAAATAGCATTATTTTGCTTGGGCATAAGTCACTAAAAGTTATCATAAAGCCATGGAGTATACACATTCAAAAGAGTAGAAAAAATAAAGTAGGATTGCATTCATAGCTTATTTTCGACCGAAGGTCCACTTGTGCCCTATTTCCTTAAACAATCGAAATAAATTTGCACATTTTACCCAATACACTTCTGAAATAATTAGAACCTGGATACTGAATCAAGATTTGTATTAAAGCTGAGTTAACTGATTGTAATTGTGTGGTGGGAGAACAGGTTTCACAACCCAGGCCCAGGTGCCCCAAGCTGTAAAGAAATGCCCCTAGACTTTCGAGTTTAAGCAAATTTATTAGACCTTTACTACAAAGGCTAAAATGTTTCACAGAATTCAGTTGGATTACTCTGACTGTGCTTGGCCAGCCACTGAACAGTCTAACAAAGCACTGAATGGAAGGGCATAGATGCTGGCATTTTAGGATGCAAGAGGCCACATTTACTGGGACAACATTTTAATTTTTACTACTTGGGTTGTTGCATTTGTAGTTATTATTATGAGCCTACATGAGGCCATCTGGACCATTAAAGACCTATTGGAGTGCTTGCAGCTCATTAGGGTCACTTGACTCACTTAGGGCTGTTTGAATGAACCACCTTCAGGATACTTAAGGGCCTGTCAGTGGACTGCCTACCTGTATGACCCTTTTAGGGCAATACCAGGACCACTAAGCTTCTTGACCCTAAACTAAAAATTTCAGGTTTTGATTACTTGTTATACTTCAATGTAAGTAACTGAAGGACTGATAGGATATCAAGGTCACTACAAAGACAGTCTAGGTTTATAAAGGCCGGTTTCCGCAACTCGACATCAATAAATGCGCTTATTTTGCGTGGGTTAGACTACATTAACACTTTAGTGTGACCAAGTGTAGGTACCCTTCACCTTGATCCTGATCATTTCTCATGTTCATTTGTTTGTGGTTAATATTTTTTTTAATGAGTCTTAGGCTCCAAATCACCCGCTCTTTACTTTGTCGCGGTGGAAATAGGAGGGAATTTGAGGGGGTTAATTACGAACTTGTCATGCTCGTAAGTTAGTCGCGTAGCATCATAATTTTAGCAATGCTAATTTGTGTCGACAACAGATACAGATATTATCAAAGACAGGTCAATAAACATAAGCATGACATTACTTATCAGTTATCATAATTGAGTAAATAATAATCTGTTTGTTTATACCTACTTACTTATAATTTTCGCGGCTTAGTAGGCCATTGCACTTTGCGCGACTTTAACCTTGTAACAGGCGATGTCGACAGAAAGTGAAGAACACTGTGTTTCTCGAAGTTTCAACATTCTAGTTTTTGTATGAGATAAAAAAAATTGACTATGTTGTTGACCGATTTATTTTTATATTAGCATAGCCGCGCAACTTCGTTTATAATGTTTGCTAAGAAAACTTCATTAAAATTCGTTGAGTAGTTTGATTGAGCTAAGTAAACAGACAGCCAAGACAACGTCATTATGTACTAAGTAAAGACGATATTCTAACATATATGTACATTAACTACATGAGTTTTTAAATTCGTTCAAAAACACTATCGTAATCTATACTTCTATACTTAATAATAAAATAATAATAATAATAATATTATAAAGAAGTAAAGTTTGTGTGTTTGTATATTTGTTAAATTGTAAGGGGTAATCTCGGGATCTACTGAACCGATTTTAAAAATTCTTTCACCAACAGAAAGCTACGTTATTGTGGAGTGTCATAGGCTATATAGCATCACGCTACAACGAATAGGAGTGGAGCAGTAATAGTAAATGTTTCAATAACGGGGGAAAAGTTATTCCTTTTGTCTCACGTAGTATTGAATATTAATGACGAGACGCTACGGGTGTAAACGCAACGCGACGGGAGTAAATGCGACGGGAACAGGTAATACTCTCTCTCTAATGTGGCGCAAACGAAGTTGCGCGGGTCAGCTAGTCGTATCTACTAATCGTAAAAACAGTACCGCGCCTGTATCTCACCCTGAAAATAAGTTGCATAGGTAGGTGTAATTTTTCTGTGGCAATATAACAATTTTTGTTTTCCTTTTCTATACCCAACAGAGCAGCGAATTTAGCGCAGAACCGTCACTGAGTTGGGTCCAAAACACTGTGGACTCCACCCTGTCGGCAATAGGCAGGGCACGATGGAAGCATCTCCGTCAAGCCCTCTGGACCGCTATCGATGAGGAAGTGATGCTACCCGAGTGCCGCATGTACAGCTACAATCCAGATTTGGCCAGTGACCCCTTCGGCGAACCGGGCTGTCTGTGGACTTTTAATTACTTTTTCTACAACAAGAAGTTGAAACGTATCGTTTTCTTCACTTGTAGAGCTATGAGGTGAGATTCGTTGTTTCTTTTTATACCACTGACAGACAAGCATACATTCCACCTGCTCGAAACTTATCATTGTAGCTTGTAGCATATGGACGTTTGAAACACCTGAGTTGCTATTATACAACAGTCGCGCTGCTGACCCAGAGACCCTAATGCTTCACACTGGTGTGTGTATGTAAATTAACTGTAATTTACATATAATAATGCTTTTTCATGAAAGGAGTTGACAGGAGCATACCATAGCCATTTAGCCAATTCTCATCATCGCGCTTATAATGCGGCGAGCGTATTTATCATCTTGAAGCGCACCTCAAGTTTCCTGATATCTGTGTGAAAAAACACTGCCTACTACTGGAAAGATTTTCAATCCTGGGTCGACATCACTGTGAATCAAAACCCCAAAATAAATAAAGATTGTTAAATGGTCCTTTATTTTATTCAGCTGGTTATCTTCTTTTCTAAATAAACTTCGTATGATATTCACGTGTTACATCTAATTTTAATTTTCAGCCCTGTTTGTGCTGTTGACTCGGGTGTGGATTTTGCTATGGATGAAGACGAAGAATACAACTAAACATGAAATTCAAAGTATGTACCACCCTTGGTTCCATCCTACCAAGTTACTCAGAACAATGTACTGGAGTGATGACGAGCACAGATTTATAAGTACCTTGATTAGTCATAATGTAGTTTATAGTGGAGTTGGGAATGAATAATGAATAGAAAAATGTACATACAATCGTAAGTCATGAATAATGTACAATTTCTTTTGACATAGTAGTTCCCCATTATTGTTAATCTGTTTAAATATTGTAGAAATAGAAGTAATGTTAAAATCATCTTATTAATATATCAAGGTCATCAAATATGTATAATCTATGTTGCAGACTTTCAGTTCTGCTACTCTTGTGTCAGTAGAAAATAGTTAGTGTGTGTGCATAATGTGTTTAGTATTCAGCGTTTTTATTCAGAACTTTGATCATTATTTATATACTAGCGGTGTAAAGTAGTTAATAAGATTTGCAGCATGTCTTATTCGTACACATTCTGGATCACTAGCAATTATATGGAAAGACTAGTGATCGCTGGCGACCTCGTTCGCGTGTGGTACCTGCTCGTGATAGTTCTATTACGCCGTGTGGAAAGCAGCTTCAGTTAACGCTAACGTCCAATGTCAGCCATCTGCTAGTGAAATTATCGTCAAAATAGACCTGATTGTAAAGCATATTTAAAGCTAGCTAGCTTTTGACCTCTAGTTGATCTATAGCCAATTGGAAGTGCCGTTGCAACTTTCCTAATTGACCTGAACTGTACCAGGTTCTCGGATGTGTCAAATCGTTTGGGAGCTACGCGATTAATAGCGCACGGAATTCTAGAAGGCAGGGAATGGAAACCCTTAAACAATTATAACTTGTGTAGAGTACTAACAATAACTTTTGAAATTAGTGACACAATAACATTGACTTATGGGGTGTTTGCAAATTAGAGTGTGTATGTTATGTTAGTATAGCACAATAAATTAATGTTTAGTATGTCTGGTTTACATACTTTGCACTTACATATAATTTTATAAATCTCTAACATAATCTTTAAAAGATTCTAAGTTGCACCTAAATTATATTACATTATTTTACATAGAGATATAAATAAATATACCTACTTTGTATTTAATACAACGCATTGGCTCAAAAACGGATATAAAACGCAATAGTAATTTATTTAGATAGTGGTCCCTATGCAATTTGCAGCTGTGCAATGTTGAACGATGTTCTGAAGTCTTATTATTATGTAATGTAAAAAATGACAAAGAATTGACTAACACTACATATAGGCAACACATATTCTTATTAAATTTATATTTGTAAACTCTTTCGTAAGATAAAATATATTTGTTTATTATAATTTATTTATAAATACTTTCGTAAGATATTATAAAATAGTACCTACCTAGTAGATACCTAGACCTAGATAGAAATTAACTTTATAATTTTATTCATATATAAATATTTTAGAATCAACGGCAAAACAGTTTCGTAATTATTTCTCTCATTCATGGTGCAATATTGTAAAGATGCTATTATGCAAATAGCAGTACCGTAGAGGTTAAAGTGTCAGCTTGTGTTCTCGGTGCCTGAGTTCGATAACCGGTCGATACACTACCGAGTTGACCCCATTTCATAACAATACCTCGTACCTGATATACTTTGGTAGTGGCAAAAGTGACCCCCTTTGTAGGTAGGTACGGTCGCTACTAACGTTTTACACAAAAAAAAATTAAAGTAATCCTAGATTTCATCACAAATATGGTGGATATATATTATATTTTAGAAAAATTGGTATGCTAAGTTGAAAAGAAAAAATGAAAACGACTTTATTCTGGGCGGGGCTTCCCATAGTCTTAATACACTTATAGATTCTTTGAGCAGTCGGAAAAGGCAATTTTTTTATGATTATTAACTGCATTGCAACTCACATTGCAGTTTTTCTATGTATGTTAAATGCTTGGTATTGGAGTAGTTCGTGACAGGTGTTTTTTTTTATTAAACATTTACCTACTTACGAAATAAGTTATATTAGCACTAAACATTTAAAATAGGTTTTGAAAAGCGTAAAGAAGTATGTTCACTATTGTTTGGTTGTCCATCTGATTAATAATAATATAAAACTTAAGTTTATAATATGTCTTTAGATAACTAATATAGAAATAAAATATTATGAAAATTTCGTGGTTTGTTTTAATTCATACCTATGTGTTGTAGGTACCTACTGTGTTGGGAACGTTGCTTCTTTGCCATTCGTCTCTTGAAGTAGTAGCAGAGCAGCACATTTAGGCGTAAAACAGACGACGGGGCGGGCCGGGCCGGTCAATTTCGCCGCGAACGATAGCGCTAAAGGAATCCTATACTACCAACGCACACGAAGGGCAAAAAGACCGCGCCGCCGCTGTCCGCCGGGCACTGGCGGCGCGGCATGTCCGTGGCTCGCCGCCATGAATCACACAAACCAGTTTGTATGAAGTAACGCAGACGGGGCGGCGCGGGCCGGCCAGGCTCAGTCCTCGCCGCACGTTTTCTAGTGATGGACGCCTTCGTTGTCGAAAATTTAATTTCTCAAGTCGAAAAAAGATCGCCGATTTATAATACGGCATTAAAAGAATATCACGATGTAAATGAAAAGAGGAAGCTATGGAACCAAATATGCCAGGCAATATATACGCCTGCAGTATGGGATGAGTTGTCATCGAGTACCCAGTACTCCCTATTAGTCCATTGAAATGTTACAATTTAAGGACCGAATATTGCATTTGCAAGAGGACGCAATTTTATTTTTGGGACATGTGTGGGGGGTCAATAGAAGCTTAACCTCAAGTTTGTGGGGTTGCCACCCTTGTCCCCCGGCCGCAATCTTAAAAAGGGGTGAAAACACTTTTTCCTCAATATCTCGGAAACTATGAGTCTTACAAAAAAATTGTGAAAATTGTTTTGCCTACAAATATGTCAAACAAATTTTTGTCCTAAATTAAAAATTATAAACAAAAAATTGAAAATAAAATTATAAACATTTTCTTTTTTGCTCTGTGGCATTTTTTTTTAAATTTCTCTTTAAAGATCATCTACAAGATTAGTCTGAGGTATTATTTTTGTAAAATGTATAAAAAAAGTTGAAGAGCTAAAAAGGAAATTTTTATAAAAAAATTCAAAATTTTTTGTTAAGTTATATACACATTTGTAGGCAACGCAATATACTACAAATTATGCTTCTACAATTTTTTTGTAAGACTCATAGTTTCCGAAATGTTGCGAAAAAAGTGTTTTTTTCCCCACTCTTTTCAAGATGGCGGTCGGGGGACAAGGGTGGCGACCCCACAAACTTGAGGTTAAGCTTCTATTGACCCCCCACATATGTCCCGAAAATAAAATTGCGTCCTCTAATAAATGCAAAGCTCATGTAACATTTCAATGGACTATATTACGATTGCGTCTTTTTCTTTTTTTGTACATTAAATAAGCAACGACTGGAATTCTCTGGGTATCCATTTTCACTGACGCGCTCTTCACTAGAACGAACGTAGTGAACTAACTGCCCGCCCGTCGCCGTCGTGTGCGTTGCGTTCGCGGGGCGGGCAGTCGCGGGCATCGGCGGACAGACGCGGTTACGTCGCGGGCAAAAAGCCCGGCCCGCCCCGTCGTCTGTCTAGCGCCTTATTGGGTTTCTGGGAACTTGTGGTGCCCAGCCCTATGAATTTAATGTACCTACTTTACTACTACAAAACAAGATTCGTATATGAACTTGCAGTATGTCTTGACTAGCAGAGACAAGATGCATCTAACCCACAGGGACGTTGTTTATTATTCATACCTAAACCTAAATTGCTATTTATGCAATTTAAGAATTTGTCACTGGCTAGTTTAGCTCTAATGACGTATAACGTTCAAGTGATTGTACCTGAACTGGTTCGAAATAGAAATGTTTCGTATACATTTGACAATTTTGTAATTCTATTTAACTCATACTAACATAACAGTATCATCTTCACAATGAGAACTTCACCGGAGAACCTAAGGGGGCCCAGGTTCTCCGGTGAAAGGAGGGGCTTCCAAATGAACCTTGAGTAAATATTTTGTGGGAACACCAAAACTGCGCACTACAAAAGAATGTTGTGTAATATACATTTGTATTGTGGTACGAGTGCGACGTGACAAACGTTCTCACCGTGTTACGTAAGTACCTGCTCAAAGTTTACGAAAGACCCATGTTTTTTATTTCACGACTACTTAGATAACGTTCACAGTAGGCGCACACTGGGCGACAAGCTGCGAGCGCCAAATTACGTACATTTTATTCTAAGTTCCGCACACTAGGCGACATTCGCCGATCGGCAGCTTTTTGCACGGCGCCGGCGGCGTTTGTTGCCGCCGACAGTCGCGGCGACAATCGCTCGATGCAGGCGCACACTGGGCGACAAGTCGCCGCGACTGTCGCCAAGTGACGCCTACTGTCAACCAAGAATTAACACTAATGGGTATTCAGAGAGACTTGTCTTTCTGATTAAATCACTGGTTAAGAATGGGGATGACATGGTGATTCTGTTTTTTGTAGCCAAACCATCATTACCTGGGGATCGTGCGAACTATGGCCCTACACGAGGCCCCCGTATGGGCGGAGACCCTGAAGGCCAGCAATGTGGCTAGATTGCTGAGCCCGCAGAGGGCGATGACCGTCAGGGTGATATGGCGATACCGCACGATCTCAGGTGAGGCGGCATGTCTCCTGGCCGGGATCCCTTTACGGGACCTGGAAGCGAGAGCCCTTGCGTCACTATTTAGATGGCGCAAGGAGGCGCTGGAGTGTCAGCACTGCGAGGACCGCAACGATGACACAGCGCTCCACACGCTGGTGGAGTGCACGGCGTGGGCGCAACAGCGCCAGGTCCTCGTAGTGGGTCTGGACGTGGACACTCTCGCTCGAGGCCATGGTGCGAGCCATGCTCTCCAGCGGGAGTAAGTGGGACTGCGCCGCCGCTTTCTGCGAGCAGGTCATGCTCGTGAAAGAGGCGGTGGGGCGGGAACGGGAGAGAACGGCGGCTTAGGCGCCGCCAATGTGTCTTCGCCGAAGACTATCGGCCTGCCTCCATGACCGGGGGCCTGAGGACGGTGAGTGGGCTGCTCACCGTCCTTACAGAAGCAGGCCCGTGACGGGAGGGATTTACGCACGCCCCCCTTAATGCAAGTATACTACACGTGACTACCTACAAATACTCCAAAACCTTCGTGAGGAAAGACATCTAGGTGCATGTGTCGCACATCTCGGCGCGACGACAAAACTTTAGGGAATGCAATTGGCAAACTAGTGGTAATTTCGGAGTGGAGACACCAAAATAAAAAGCAATATTTTTTTCCGAAAATATAATAAACAATCAAAACATAATAAACTTTACCGAACTATACAACAGAGAAGGAAAATAAAAAAGTACCCTACGTTTACCTTCTAAATCTTAACATGTATATAACTTATGTATACTATCTATGTACATGATTTGTCACTATATACAAGAGTAGCAATGTCTCGCGCAATGCATCTGTTTGTTGTCGACATTTCAAGTTATGACAGTTCATTTAAAAAAGCTATACGTTTTTGTAATAAATTGATAACAAAAATATTATTTTTTTATGCAGTTCTTTACCATTATTCGGTAATCGACATAATGTGATATAAATAAACTCTAAATATAATAAATAAAATAAAAATAAGTATTTATTTCCCTTTCTAAGCCCACAGAATGATTAAATATCATATGAAATATAATAATTAATCCTGACCATCAATCGTTTGCAAAATATAGCTAATCACGGTTTCTAAAAATAACCAACACTCTTTATTTCATTAACAAAAAATCCTCCTTGACAAATAACTTATATCCCTACTTCTAAGTTAAAATTTACTAACCTTAAAACAGCTTCTAAAGCGGCCTTTGTACAAATTTTGCGATATTAATTATTATTAAAAGTAGCGAAGTTCAGCGAAACTCCATCAACTAACGACATTAATTCATCAAAACAAAAACATTCTAAATTGGTACCATACACTGTTATTATTAAAATGTGATCTAAATGAAATGGTTCACATTAAAAGAAGAATGTAAATTGTTCCCTTATTGTATAAATCGTATGTGTATTATGATATATTCTACAATGGTGAATAATAATATAAAAAAGCTATTTTGTGCACAGCTACTTTTCTTAAGGATTAATATCGCAGAACAAAACTAAACAACATTCGGAAATGTTCCCAACAAAAAGCTATATGCAGACTGGGCGCCAACCAGTGATAAAAATATTTTTAAAGCGTTCTGGAGGGTCACTACTTTTCCCAGTAATATTATTTCAGCCTTAATTTTACTTCAACGTGTGAATCGGACTGGGCGTTAGTCTTGATATTAGTATTCTGAATTCCTTCTCTTATATGTATACATAGTAGGTATGTGGTGTACCTATATATTTTCGATTCACACTGGAAGTTAAAGTGAGATTGTAATAATATTGCTTTAAGACATTGTAGTTAGTCAGCCGGCAATTCTCGACCGCACAACTTAAAAGCTTAGAAGAAAATTTACTGCTGAAGCAGCTAGCAAGCTGCAAGATTTTGTGTCATATTTTCTGGTAAATATGAAACAAAGGCCATTTCACTAATAAATGTCCGTATACGCTTACAACTTGTACTGATCGAGGATTGCCGCTCCAGACACTGTCAGAGATCACCTTTCGGCAAGAATGTCATTCCAACCACAACACTATCAATAGTAATGACATTTGATAATTACATAAATAAATAAATAAAAATCTGCCTGTCGCAGTCCACTGCTAGACGCAACCGTCTCGCAATTCTTGTTGCTGCGGGAAGGTCCTACCACGCTGGGCAAACAGATTGGTACTTTTTCCTTTCGCCAAAACATTGTAGTTTCCCAGCCAATGCAGTGAAGCTCGTTTGGGTCCAGAAAATGTAGGCAGGACAACTTCACACCAAATTATTGGCTTATAGTAGAAGAACCGATGACCGATTGAGCAAACGAGTTCTAAATCGGAGACCGCGACACGGCAAACATTTATGGTAGGACGTCTACCCGCCAGATGGACTAACGACCAGGAAAAGGTCGCAGACAGGGACTGGATGGCGTGATTGCGAGAGGCCTAAGTCCAGCAGTGTTCAACCATAGGCTGATTTGATTGAATGTCATTCTTATGAAGTGTCTTGTCTTAAAGAGATGATATGTTACTAGCGCACAAACTGAGACTTCAATGATATTTCAAAATGTCCACTCAAGAATTCACATTTAGACGCTTTGAAACAATTGTCATATTTTGTCTAAATGCCATACTCATAGAAACGATTACTTAATCAAACAGTCCTCTTACAAGAAAATCTATACAATACAATAGCTTAAGTAAGTAATCGTTAAATGTTTTCACAATCCATTCAAATCTTATTATACAGTTCATAACATGTCAATGTAAATTTCGATACGGATTGTACCATTCGATTTTGGGGACGATCATTGTCGATCTACATCTTTAGCTCATCTATTCGTTTATTATCCTTTCGACAGCGTGTCTACTAAAACTCGTTTACCTAGATATCCGATTGGTTACACAAATATTGAACGAGCTGTCCCTTTCTGCCTCGGCAAAAGTATCAAAAAGTAATAAGTAGACGTCAATAATATACATATAAAGGCGACCCAGAGTAAAAATTAAATGCTGCTCTTTCAATTAAGCTATTAGATAACCGAATGGACTCGGCTTAGACACTGCGCCCGCAAGTTGTACGAGAATAAAGTACTCTCGGCACCACGAGGATACCATGTTTAAATAAATCTTTAAATCACAGAGGTACGGTTTTTATTTTCGTGGGGGAAAATCCTCATGGATGCTATGCCGAACTTCTATCGTTTAAAAAACCTCACGTATCCTGCCTAATAGCCTACGGTTGGAAGCCCCGGGTAAGCTCCCGGAAGGATACCCCAAGACCACAGAGGTTATGGTTGGCAATTACACCAAGCCGACAAGTTTTTGCGGGCACTGATTGGCGATTTATCGATTCAGTGCTCAGTTCAGGGTTCTTGGTGTGGACGCAACGGATTTCTGCCGTTCGGTACTATGGAACATCTCAAATAATTCATAAAAAGAAATAGAGATGCCCGTCAAGAAGCATGGTTTGAGATTTGTCGAATATTATTCGTTAATAACCATACAATATAACTTCGAGCTGGAGATCAAAATAGTTCTAGCACTGATGCATGCACGTCGGGAGTTCTGAGCCGACGCCTGCTCTAGGCCTTCGACTGCGCAGCTACATCAGACCGCACCGCATCACACTTACTTATACTTCTATCCCTTTCTGTTATTTAGGACATTAATTTACTAAGGAGAGAAAGAGAGCAGAAAAAGATAGAAGTATAAGAAAGTACGATGCTATGCGGTCAGATGTAGATAAAGCCACCCTACAAGGAGCCTCGCTCAGTGACTGATCGTAGCGAAAAGACGAATTACCTACTATCACAGCAGTCACATTGCGATCGCTTAGCGACTATCTACGCGCGTCGCACGCAACATAATAATGCGTCTGTTCGCTAGGATCAGTCACTAAGTTAGTCACTTGGTTCTTAACACTATACTCTGTCCAAGCGTTATTTTACCTTTGGCAGCGGCCTGAGAACGAAAAAGACAGTAAAAATGACAATGTTTTCGATTTAAATTTCTTCAGAAATAAAGTTGACTGTTATATTTAATCGAATCGGGAGCGCAATATAACATCACTATAGTAACTGGTAATCGAGCTGTCAAAAGTAAAATAAACGGTTGGACAGACTATGCGAGGCTCCATGAAGTGTATCCTTAGCCTAATGTAGCGAACGCTTACATAACACTAGTGACGTCACAGCTGGTGGCGTGTATTAGCGCTTGTCCTTGTCTAGCGGCGGCGCGTCGGGCTCGTGCGCGGGCGTTGCGGCGGAGTTGGGGGCGGGTGGTGGCGCGGGGGCGGGGTTGGCGGGGTTGGCGGGCGCCACGTGGCGGGGGCGGGGGCGCCACGCGTCCAGCAGCGCCTCCACGCGCTCGTCCGTGGGCCCCCAGCGCGCCACGCCCGCCGCGTTCTGCAGCCACACCACCACCGTGCCGCCGCCCCACCGCAGGTACACCTCGCTCCTGGGGGGGACACACGGACAGTGAGTGCTATACATTTACATCGCTGCACTCTTCGTAGGTTTAGAACTCTGAGTAGATATAAAGGGTGTTTTTTTTTCGAGGTATAGAACTTTGAAATGGAATAAAACGAAAGTGATTGTTTTTATTGATATGGAAATGACTTTATTCGAAAGGAAATCTTCTGGCATTATAATTTAAATATGATTTCTGGCATATAACCGCCATGGCTGGCTCGGACGTAGTCTAATCTAGAGGTCCAATTTTCGATGACTTTCCCAACATTTGTGGCCGTATAGCGACAATATCGCGCCGAATGTTATCCTCCAAGTGGTCAATCGTTTCGGGCTTATCGGCGTAGACGAGCGACTTCACATATCTCCACAGAAAATAGTCAAGTGGCGTAAAATCGCACGACTCTGGAGGCCAATCCACGTGTCCAAAACGTGAAACTATGCGGTAACCAAACGTTTCCTTCAATAAATCAATTGTGGCACGAGCTATGTAACATGTTGCGCCGTCTTGTTGAAACCACTACTCCTGCACATCATGGTTGTTCAATTGATGAACGAAAAAGTCAGTAATCTTCGCTCTATAGCAGTCACGATTGACTGTAACATTCTGGTCAGCTTCGTTTCTAAAGAAGTACGGACCAATTATTCCACCAGCCTATAAAGCACACCACACAGTCAGTTTTACTGGATGTAACGGTGTCTCAACATACACTTGAGGATCATCATCACCCCAAATATGGCAGTTTTGTTTATTGATGTATCCATTCAACCAAAAGTGAGCTGCACCGCTAAAGAAAATTCGCTTATGAAAATCACGATACGCATTTCGGACAGAACCATGATTTTCAGAATAAATTTGCACAATTTGGAAGCATTGTTCAGGCTTCAGTCTATTTATGTTAAAATGCCAAACCATACTAAACATAAATCACTTTACAGCTGACAAAAATACCGCCGGTTAAAACAGCTAGGCCAACTTAAAGTTCTATACCTCTAAAAAAAACACCCGTTACTATACTTATCCTAAATTATCTTTTTTTTTATCTTAATTTGGACTAGACGATATAGTGTGAGAATGTCCACAAAAAATATAATATTTTTATATTTGTGGACATTCTCACACTATATCGTCTAGTCCAAATTAAGATTATATAAGCTTGTGCTATGGGATCTAGACAACTGACATACATACTTATATATTTCTAAATACATACATTTCATACATAGAAAATAGCCAAACTCCGAAAAAACACTTAAAAAAAAACTATCAACTTGTGGATTACAGAAATATTTGGCCTGACCCGGGAATCGAAACCCGGGACCTCAGCGCGGCGGGCGATATCACTATCGAATGCGCCACCAAGGCAACTTAAATGCCATCATTATTATATTACACACCAGCCTCTATGCAAAGGCATACTAGGTCCCAAGTGATAGAAAGCTTCTAGCTATCGGCGCAACGAAGGACCATCTTTGGCTAAATTCAGAAGGGCTCTTTAACCTCATCCCACCTTCTCCTTAAGTCCCACTTTTACACAGTGGTGAGAAGCTTCGCCAGAACTGAACAATTTAGAACGTCGCTACTCAGTCGAACTTTAAGAACTAGAAACGACATGTTTCTCTCCTCTTACAGCCCCAGGTTCTTCAAACAGAATGTGATACACCACTAGTTAACTAGAGTAAAGGACAACACGCCAACGAGTAAATTAGTCCGGTATCCTATTTTACAAGCTGCTTTTTTTACAATCAGACAGTCAAAAGAAGGACTCTCTGGCTTTGGGCTTGTATACTCGCTATGTGTCATCGAGACTTTATGCGTTCATCGAGATCTACAACCTGTATAATATCATCCACCATGTTAAGTAACGTTTATTTAGATCTACCTCTATAAATTCAATAGGAAATAATTTTGAAACAACTAATACTAACTTGGGTAGCACATGCTGAAATCCGTGTCGGTACTCGTGTTCAAAAGCAGGAATAACCACCTGGAAAAGGAAATTAATTTTACTTTTGAGTGAAGGTCGTCAAAAGTAGGTACTGTTGAATCAAGCAATTGCAATAGGTGTGTGTTATTTTATAACGTCGAGTAAATCAGGCTAGGAAGCAGGCGGGAACTTCCGGAACACAGGGAGGTGCCTTCCGCCAAATGATCATCAGTGGAGCCATCCCCTGACCTCCCCCACCGGTAACCACTAGAGGGCGCACAAGAACGCCACCAGTAACAAACATAATATCTACTAGCTGTTCTCCGCGACTTCGTCCGCGTAGATTTCGTTATTGCGTAGAATTCGTTATCGCGTCAAATCATTACCCTCTTTTTGCGTATTCGGTTACAAAAATAGCCTATGTCCTTCCCAGGGACTCAAAGTATCTCTATATGAAATTTCATCTAAATGGCTTCACCAGTTTAGGCGTGAAAGCGTTACAGACAGACAGACAGAGTTACTTTCGAATTTATAATATTACTAGGGAATAGGGATTATTTCACAAGCAGCCCCTAATAGCTCACATACAAACGCGTTTGAGAAGAATGAATTATTAAGAAACGTATTTAGTAGTATAATCGATAGTCGTTGACTATCTTTACTATAAATCCCTACTATCCCGACTAATATTATAAATGCGAAAGTAACTCTGTCTGTCTGTCTGCCTGTCTGTCTCTCTGTCTGTTACGCTTTCACACCTAAACGGCTGGAGCGATTGAGATGAAATTTGGTATAGAGATAATTCGAGGCCCTGGAAAGGACATAGGCTTCTTTTTAACCGACTGCGCAAAAGGAGGGTTATGATTTTACGCGATAACGACTTCTACGTCCTATAATACACACCGCACACGAAAGGTAACAATAATATTCTTCACATTTACCTGTTTTCTTTTGAAGTGGCTGGCCTGTAGTTTGTGCAGTGCGTGTGTCTGCCTGTCGGGGAACTCGGGCAGTATGACCACGAAACTGAGCGGCTCAGCAGACTCCTGTAGCAATCGTTCCATGTGGCGAAGCGCTGCCTCTAGTAGCTCCTCACAATACGGCGGATGGGCCACCATGGAGCCGGAGACAGGCCGCAGTTCCAGGAATGGTCTACACAATCGAAATTATTTATAGTTTTCTTTTTTGTATAAGTGCTTAAAGTCTTACTTGTATAGACATTTCTTAAATAAGGTAGGCAGAGATTTATTGACATAAAAAAAACGTAGCCCCAAAATTCACTCTGATGATTTTTCCCTAATGTGCCATAAAAAATTGCTTTAACAGGAGCTAAGTGCAATAAATGGCAAAATATCATGTTTATTGTTCCTTTATAATATGGCTTCCCTTCATTTTTTTTCTGATTATAGTATTTGCTGTTATAGTGGCAACAAATATTTCAGCCGTCTTGCTGTCACTGACTCACTGTATTACTGCCACATGGTTCCTGAGATACAGCCCCGTTACAAACAGATGGAAATTGGGGTCTCAGTAATAGGGTCCCGTAATAGGGTATGGAACCCTAAAAAGTAAACAGTTGACAGACTTGGACTAGTTTTTAAGAAACAGCAGCAAAATGGAGAATGATACAAATGGTCTCTTACCCTCGAGATCCAAAATACGAGTCAGTATCAGCGAACGCGGAGCAGTACTGCCTGAAGTAGCAGTCGAGCGGGCTGGCGAAGCACTCGAGCGTGACGCCGAAGCAGCGCTGCAGACACTCAAGCACGGGCACAGGTAGCGACATCTGTGTGAGGTGCGCGTCACTCCCCGCGCCCACCCACGCCGCGTACCGCCGGAGCACGCACCACACGCGCGATAGGAACTGCTCGAACTTCTTGTCGTCGAAGCAGCTGTAGCGGTACAGGCACTCCTGGAACAAGTAGCGAAGGAAACTGACTTCACTTGGAGTTTATCAAATGAAATAGTGATATTGGTGCAGATTTTTTGCATAGGTATTTAAACAATGGTTCTCTGACAGAATTCTTAATACTAAATTTAGAAAGCCTTATATCTTGGCTTCACAGTTAGAAGAATCACTTATATAAATCGATCTGAGAAATTTATTTATCAAATAATTCAGAATGTGTCTTGAACATACTTTGTACAGAATTTTAGGCCTTCTGAAAGAAAGGCATTCAGAGTATTCAGACTGTGTGAATGAAGTCCGAGTCTAAAATTGCGACTCAAAAAAACGTGCAAGAAACTTGTGAGTGAATTTTGGTTGTAAAATTGCCTCCGTGAAGGCACCTGTCTGACTTAATAGATGGCTTTACATAGCCGAACATCAACCGGGATGATGTTCGGCTAGTTTTGTAGATATGCAGGTCGCTAGACTGAAAAACTGCTATTTTAGTGCGCCTTCACACTAGCGTAGGCGTTACGTCGCGCACGCCCGACGCTTGTTCAGCGTACTCATGTGTTCCAGTGGAGACGCCGCGCCAACGCGGCGTATAAGTCGCGCCAACGCGGCGTATAAGTCGCGCCAACGCGGCGTATAAGTCGCGCCAACGCGGCGTATACGTCGCGTATGCGTCGCGTCGGCGCCGCGCATACGTCCATCGTACGCCTACGCCGGAAAAACGCTAGTGTGAAGGCGCACTTAAGTGTCATCATACTTATACTTACCAATTTCTGTAAATATACAGCATTGATGACCTGTGTTTCGCCGAGGTAGCGTAGCAGTGTCTGATCACGGTCTAAGAAATGTTCGACGATGGGCGGCCGCGGTGCCGGCACTGCAAACTGGACCGGGTAACACCACACCTTGCGTAGTGCTGCTTGTTGCAGTGGAGCGGAGAGTTCCTGCGGTAAGAGTAAAACCAGATAGTACTGGCACTAAGGGTCGCCCACCAAACCATAAAACCATAAATTAGTTAATTAATTGATTTTTTTTGCACAGCATTCAGATTTCTGGTAGGTATTCATTTAGTTAATTATAATAATAATAAGCCTTTTTATTCTGAACTATAAAAATTGGTGAAGCTATTGAATATATTCTAGATTATTGCTATAGTATGTCTTGTAGCTCAGTGTGGCTCTTGGCATTGGCCTCCTCTAACATTTTCCACTGGATTCTGTCACACGCTACCCTTCTCCAATGCTGTCCAACTGCGAGTTTTAAGTCGTCTTCCCATCTAGTTTGTGGATGTCCTCTGTTTCTCTCTCCATCCCTGGGGTACCAATCAGTGACACTTTGGCACCATTTGTTTGAGGGTCTCTGATCATGTGACCTGTCCATCTCCATTTTTGTTGGTCTATCACATGGACTCCAATAATTCCTAAACATGTACTACTTAAAAAACTAAAATTTTACACAAAACGAGATGACCCTGGAAATTAATGTGCAGAAAAATTATATAGAGGTGCATTTAAAAATATCCCTATTTGCAACTGCCCAATGTCTAACAAAGTCCACTATTTTATTGCTTTAATTTCTCTCCCTTGGCCTAATAAGTATCTACCCTAACCATTGCGTCTCTACCCTACCCGATGTGTTTCCCCTGGCCTTTTAAAATGTAACAAAATATGTTTAAATTGACTTGCCCTTTTGTAAAATGGTACATGAACAGGACAAAAATCATAACATAAGTGTTTAATGAAAATACTCTTTGCCTTAGCTGCGTTTTCATACAAGCTGAAACCTCTTGTTCTTATCGTAGAACCACCCTTATACAGACAAATTGCACAATTCCACACAAAGCGAAAAGGCGAGAACTATGCAAGATACCGGGCTCCAGACGGACTAAAGATGCAACTAGGCCTTATGGACTGGCCAAAACCTTGTTGCAGTAAATGACAGGAACGTCAATGTCATATCTAAATTTAAACTAAAATAATTATATAAAGGATATTGCATCATCCATTTCTAGGCCGACTAACAACTGCAGAATTAAGCAATGATATTATATTGTCATTTATAATAGGTAAATTACTATTGACAGATATAAACCTGAATTCCATTTTCTTTCAGTAGAGTACTATGCTTTTCCCGTATTTTTCTAGCATACTCGGCAGACAAATGGTAGATTTTAAGGCAGATTCCTTCCACGGAAGCCTTCACAGTTTCTGCCAGGTGAGGTTGACATTGTCTCTGTAAACAATAACATATTCTAATAAGAACCAATATATCTACACAAAATAAATAAAAATCAATGTTTGTCCTCTATGCATGAATAAATAGATCATTCTAGTCAATTCATATTTTGACAACAAGTTGTTACAGAATCAATCAATATCTACTATCTTTGGTTTTTTTTCCCTCATTTTTGTAAACCCCCCCCCCCCCTAACCCTCCTTCTGCAAATATTTAGTTTTAATTTTAGTTTATGACTTTATATTGTTACTTGTAAATAATTAATAAAGCTTTGACCGACGAAAAATCAATATCTCAACCTATAAATTTTGCAATTATGGCTGTAAAATAAGTTACAGATGCAGTTATTGTTAAAGTATCATTTTAATTTTAATCTTGTTTGTATTCTGAAGTCCACCCAGAGTTTAGCTGATAATCAAAGACTAGCAACCTGCCTGCATGAGTTCAATGTATGCTCAATGCACCCACCAAACTGGTGAGTAATAGTTCGAAAGCCTCCATGTCACCTTTTATGAAACCAATGGCAGTGGAGTCACTCTGCCATTCTCCAGTACCTACTAATCTCTAACCATAAGCCTCATTTGAAACAACTGCTTATAAATGAAAATCTTAAGTTCTAGTACAAAACTCAAAAACCAACCCTCAAATGTGCAAGCCTGTCTTGAAAATCATCATAGGTAGCTCCAACAGTACGTCTTAACCATTGGAATGTATCCTCTGCATTCCATTTTACCACTTTACGACTTTCTGGAGAAGCATTTCTAGATTCAATCATTTTTTTTGCTGCCTCAGCATATCGTGATAGTTGCTTTCTGGCATCACCCGTGAATTTTGGATGAGTTAATTTAATAGGAATGTCATTCATAATTTCTTCATACATTGAGTGTGAAATTTCTGGGAAACAATGACTAGGTAGCAGTGGATCTGAACCACCTTGGTCATTAACTTTTCTCTCCATCAACCACCTGTTAAATGAATCTTTGGGAGCATCAATACTCTCCCTAGTGTGACACAGTTCTTGATAACATTGTCTTAGTTTATTAGCCAGAGTAAATCTAAACCCCTCAATTTCTGGATGTGGATGTGGGCATATTGTCGGTGGTCGCTCATAAATCACAACATTTGTTGGTACTTCTATGTCCCAAGGACCAGTCAACACAAATTTCTTTGGAGGTGGACCATTATCTTCTGAAGGTCGTCTTTTGTTCGCTCCAGGTGTCAAGTTGCCAGCATTTGAAGGTCCAGTGTGGCAAATGCCAAGTGGGTCTGTAATGGGATCGAAATCCCTTTTCACTGCAGGTAATTCCCACATAGATTCACCAGATAATTTATTCCAAAAGTATGGTCTATTTTCTCGCTTAGACCAATACTTTCTCCAGCCTTGTTGAATGAGATCTGGGTGTAAGTCTGCAGCAAGATGAGGCGCGAGTGGCACCGGCGCTCCAGGCGTTTGAGGAGTCTCTCCACTAGCACTTGGGGAGGACTGAACTTCGGGTGAAGAGTCACTCTGTACAACATTGTTCTCCCACGTTGAAGACCCGGCTACTACTTTGTCGTGAACATCATTCATATTGACTTGATTATTTAACGAGAGTAACTCAAAGATTTCAAGAAAATTAAGTAAGTATTTAGTTTGAATGTGTCATTTACTAAACTATTGGGCTAATAAGATTCCAATAGGATTGTTTTCAGTCAGAATCACAATATTGGTAGCACCAAGTGACAACGGTAAAAAATCACTATTGATTCTAGAGTAACACATGATATCACGTTTTTTTATAATTACTGTAATAAAGTTATACAAAATAAATAAAAATGTTATTGTCAAAACTAATAAAACTTCGCGTCGTATGTTTTCACAAAGTAGCGTAACTCCCCAAGCGTCGCCATCACAAAATGACAACTGAAAGGAATCAGTGTTGTAACCTGCAACTTGAAGCTTCAAGAGCGAAGAAAACTATGGATATGCCAAAAGATTTATCATGACACAGAGTCAATAATCGTAGTGACATCTTTGTCTAACAAGAACATTGTTGGCTGTGAGTATGCAAATAATACAGATCAGTGGCAAAAACCAACTGTATGTTCGAACTTGATGCTTTTATTTCTTGACGTCATCATGCAGCCACCAGTGAATAATGGCCAAAAGCTGGCATGCAGTTATGGCCTTATGGCAAACTTAAAACATCGATTAGTGAATCGTAGCTAATGGGCGGCAGATATAATCAATGCGACTAGTCAAGTCTGTTGAAATATTTGTGAAAGTAGTCAAGTGTCCGTGCACTTTTTTGTGCATTGATGGGTGCATACATGTGTGACTTGTCAAGTGACATGGATCGTCTGCGGAGCCCATAACATCAGCTTACGCGCTGCAGCTGGCTGGAGCTACACGACCTATTACTACCGGCCATACACGACACGACCCGAGACGAGCAGCAAGGGAAATGGGAAGAACGTCGTGTGGCAGGCTTACTGGTCATGGTGAATGGTGCTCGTCTTGCCACAAATATTTCCCAGCACTCCAATTTTGTCGGCTTTTGAGAGAGTCAAAGGAGCGGTATTACGAACGAGCTAAATGACCGATACACTCACGTTTAACACACTTCGTGCGTAGTCGCGACGTGTGTTGAGCGCAGACGTTGCAGTAGTTACACTACTAGAAAATTTCCATACAATTTCCATGCAACAAATGTATTACGTATTTAAGTACTATTTTATTATGTAAAAAACCTTTCATTATAATTTTTTAAATGGGTAACTATCTTAGGCTATTTTAAGGTAAGTATATGCCTAGCTTGCCTATCATGCATACACATACATATGGTCACGCCTTTATTCCCGAAGGGGTAGGCAGAGGCATATTTGATGCCCACATTTCACCTTTGTATAATTTGTCCCACGTAATAGGTGGTGAGCCGTATTGCCGTCTTTAAATGGACAGGTGCAGGTTGTGACTGCCTGCTGTCGAAAATAACGCCTTCAACTTAGCTTAACGACTGCCATTTTATTGGCAACCGGGACCAACGGCTTAACGTGCCTTCCGAAGCACGAAAACGCTCAAATAAATGTCACAAAGTGATCACATGGATGGTCACCCATCCATGAACCAGCCATAGTGAAAGTTGCTTACTGAAGTGATCGTTTACAGAACACTGAGTCCGCGGGGCGACGACCGCTTCTATCCTATCATAGTAGAATTAAAATACATAAATAAATATTTTATTATTACAAATTAAAATTTTATTTTAATCAGAATTTATTTCGATCGAATACTGGGAGCGGCACAATGCGATGAACATTGCTTGTAGGCGATAAGGCGAGTGTGTGGCTGGTAGGAAAATATTCCCGGAAATGCGAAGAGCATCACGAGGAGCAATGCGAGTGCAAGCGTATTGCTGTACAGTAAAATTTGTATCGGTAGAGGACGCGCCATACTGAGACTTTCCCCTCTGTCAAAGTGTACTCCAAATGTGTGTGTGTGTGTTTTTGAAATTATGAGTGTATTGTTTTAATTGTTTTGTGTAAGTTTCATAGCGATATCCGATTGCTTTGATAGTGGTGTATATGAATACGATTTCAGAGATATGTTTATAGATATGCAGCAAACGTGCTATGTCTTCTCCCCTTGTACAATTTGAAAAGTGTTGGTCCAAACCAACAATTTTCAAATTGAACAGTGACTGTGAATTATGATCTATGTGTCAACAGACAGATGTTCCACCATGATCCACCAGTATTTTGTGGGCGTGTAGTGGGTACGCTGCGATCTTGTAAGTGATGTTGTCTATAACATCACGCGGTGGCAAACGCTCACAACGACCACAACATCCGGGGCAGATAATATGCTAAAATGACTTTACAAGTCCCACGTGTCCACAAACGCGCAAAAAATTCGCGCTCACTTGAAGCTACCTACTTTCATACAGTCTGAGATTGACGTGACACTACAGACATGCCGAGTCGCTTGACTTGGCGTCGCGGCGCCGGCGTTACAAACGTAATGGGCTCCCGACACGGGTCAATATACTGAGTCAAGTCTGATATTTATGAATGGAAGTTGTTTCAGTGTGCGTGATTTCTTTGCATGTTTGTGTGCATCGACGTACACATGTGTGTACACATGATATTGACGAGGCATGACAATTGCCAATTGATCGTGTCAGGACCCCTTAACATCTATAAGTGGTGTGGAACCATGAAGCTTTAGATAAACATGGAGGCCACACTTCGAATACCTACTTGAAGCGTAGTCTGTATATTACCGTCTTGCTCTGTGTGGGCTCTACGTCTCTTTCTAAGTAGGGTAGCCCTATTTTTATTTTTGTCAGGATACTTCATTTTCTATATATTCTTTATTGTAATATTTTATTATAAAGTGAAAAAAGACAACTTGGCCCAGACGGGACTTGAACCCGCAACCTTTGCCTAATCCACTTTATAATAAAATATTATGAAAAAGTTAGCATACTAATTGCTTTAAATATTAAAAATCTATAGATTGAGTCGGAGACATCAAATCAATGTATAAAAATGATTGCAATATCGTTCATTGATATCAGAGTTGCTAAGTAGCTCGATAGATGGCTCTGTGCCATACTCTTAAATGGCGGTTACAATAAGGTGAAGAATTTCAGCTTGTATCAGTACGGCTCCCGTAGCTCAATTGGTTAGAGCATTGCCCTGGATTAGGCAAAGGTTGCGGGTTCAAGTCCCGTCTGGGCCAAGTTGTCTTTTTTCACTTTATAATAAAATATTATGAAAAAGTTAGCATACTAATTGCTTTAAATATTAAAAATTCTTTATTGTACACAATAAAGACAATATATATTCATAATACAATTAGATGTACAATACATACATACATAAGGTCACGTCTTTATCCTCGAAGGGGTAGGCAGAGGTATATTATCATTTCACCTTTTTAAGAATTGGCCCCACGGAATAGGTGGTGAAAATTTATTATATAAATTAGATGTACAAAGGCGAGATTAACTATTTTCTCTGTTTTTTACGAAGACTGATCTGCAGATTGCATAGGTACATTGCGAATAACGAAGCTATTTATCCAAGTGGGTTATTTTTCTAGGTTAATCAACTGTACGTCTCGCGCGCTGCGGCTTTCCGTGGCAGGCGTAAGCTGCCGCTGCAGCTTGTGGTAGCTCGCAGTCTGCCGCGGCAGCTCGTTGTAGTTCACAGTCTGCCGATGTCTCTTCATGTCAAAATAAAGAAATGTTAGTGCTGAAGTCATTGGAATAAGATTTTAAATATTTTGATCGTGTGGCTCTCCGCTTAGGCTGCAAGGTGTGTGAACCTCTCGAATGCGTCTGCGGTGCCATGGTGGAGAGCGATGGTCATCATGCTTTGAGTTGTCGCTACACCGGTAGGCATCCGCGTAACCACGCTCTTAATTAGTTGATCCGGCGGGCTCTGGGTCGGCTGAGGTCCCCTATATCCTTGAACCAGGTTTGTCCCGCGCAGACGGCAAGAGACCGGACGGTCTGACCCTTGTGCCATGGAAGAACGGCAAGTGCTTAGTGTGGGACGCAACATGCATCAGCACTTTCGCCGCCAGTCACTTGGCTCGTACCGTCCATTCACCGGCGGCGGCAGCTGTAGAAACGATGGGCAGTTGCGGGAGTGATACTAAGGCTCTGGTCTCGGAGATCGGCCGTAGGCTACAGGACAAGACGCATGACTCCCACGTCTGGTCGTACCTGGTACAAAGGATAGCTATCCAGCGCGGCAACGCTGCTAGTGTATTGGGCACCTTTGCGCCTGGTATGATCAGTGGTGGTATGTTCAGTAGGCATTAGTTTAGTAGTTTAGTTATTTAATCTATTTATTTTATTTTTATGTATGTATTTTTAAGTTGATTATTGGACAATAAATTAGGAACAGGATTATTGGACAATAAGTTAGGAACTGTTGATGGTTTTAAGCGCTTTGTTACTACATCATAATCGGTTTTTTGAAAATGCAAATTGCAAATCCTGGCGCTTTCATAGAACTTCATTTTTTTAATATGGAAAAGGAGGCACCATCTACCAGCACTTTTAAGAAAGTTACACGACACGAATGTATAGAATTGCACCTATATCCATTCGTTTATAAGGTACGCGAGAAAATAAAATTTATGATCAGTTAACATACTAGTTGCTTTTATAAAAAACTAGCGGATGTCACGCGGTTTCACCCGCGTAGTTCCCGTTCCCGTGGGAATACGGGAATAAAATGTAGCCTATGTTCACCGCAAAGAGTGTAGCTTCCCAACAGTGAAAGAATTTTTTAAATCGGTACAGTAGTTCCGGAGCCTATTCGTTACAAACAAAGAAACAAACAAACAAACAAAAAAACAAAAACAAATCTTTCCTCTTTATAATATTAGTATAGATATCTTAACTTAATTTTTAATGGTACAATGGATAACCATATTTCTCGCTGAATACTATTTTTAGGAAACCTAAAACAATTTTTCATCATTAACATACGATAACAATACTTAACTTATTTTATTTACTCTAATAATGATATTCGTGTTTCTTCTAATAATACACAGGAAGTCCCAGATAAATCCTCAATATAGTCACACTACTTCACAACGTTTCCTATTGTGTGAAAACAATGAAGTCAACCGCCATTCTATTGTTCGTTGACACTTTGACAGTTGACATGTAGTACCAATGTTGCCACATTACAGAATCCTTAGAAAACGGGAATGTAATTCACTGATTCGACAACCCAATCATGCATATTATGGTATAAAATATTTCAATTTACGCATTAAATAATCGTAGTCGAACTATAGAGCCATTTATAAATTATTTTACTTGCATTTTTGGTTAGTATGGTCTATTTCTATTATTTTCTAGGAGATACTAATAAGAAGATAGCAGCACTGCACAATTCCCTAGAAAGAGAAGGTTAGCCCACAGAGAGTGAGATAGAGATACGTAGGTATTTGACTCAAGCGGTTGTTCGAAGTGTGGCCTCCATGTTTACCTATAGCTTCATGTGTGGAACGCACCCATAGATGTTGCGCGCCGCCAATCCGGTGCGTTGTACGGTGGCGGCCGCGGCCGGAGGGAGGATGACCGACGGACGACGCCGGACGCTGATGTCACACATCAATATTGCAGCGGGCGGGAAAGCAGCATGACAACAATATATTTATATTATCTGTGAGCAGCGGGAATGGGTTTCATTTTTAAGTGCACGCACGTTTTCTGTTCTGATAAAAAAATCTTAAAGGTAATTTACTAAAATGAACGCTACACTGATACATGTAACATTTTATTTTGTTACGTATCTTTTCAAAAACGTAAAACACAAATTAAGCACCAGTTTTAATTAACAAGCGGCATGAACCCGCCATTTTTTAAGTTCCCGCCAAGCTCACGTGCTTGACGGGAGCCTGGAACGTTAATCCGAAACTCGTTTGTCGAACAAACGAGTTTACGATAAACTGTTGACAGAATCTTTTTTGGCAGACGTCTCCTTTCATAGAAAGCACGGTTGGCAGAAATCACTACCCGTAGAAAGCACGGTTCGCCGAAGAATCCTTCCATAGAAAGCATGGTTGGCAGAAATCACTATTCGTAGATAGCACGGTTCGCCGAAGTATTGGTTGATAGAATCATTGTTGCACAGATGTCATGGTTGTTCGAAAGCACTGTAGGCAGAAACCTCTGTACATAGATAGCACGGTTCGCCGAATTAATTGTTAATAGAATCATTATTCATAGAAGCCTTGGTTCATAGAAAGCGCGGTTGGCAGAAACCTCTGTAGATAGATAAAACTTTATTCCGAAAGCTTTTTTGATAGAAACCACTTTTTCCAGATACATCGAGCCACAGAAAGCTCGTTACAAAGAATAATCTAATAACTTTATTCGTTTTAAGCTTTCCTCAATCTAAAGTCCCTTTCTTGCCCTCGATACTATCGATGGGGTAGAACCACAGGTAAAAAAAGTATCCGAGGGACTATCAAGCTATCCAGCAGTACTTTACGAACCCTTTGCTTTCTGTGATCCGATGTATCTGGAAAAAGTGGTTTCTATCAAAAAAGCTTTCGGAATAAAGTTTTATCTATGTACAGAGGTTTCTGCCAACCGCGCTTTCTATGAACCAAGGCTTCTATGAATAATGATTCTATTAACAATTAATTCGGCGAACCGTGCTATCTATGTACAGAGGTTTCTGCCTACAGTGCTTTCGAACAACCATGACATCTGTGCAACAATGATTCTATCAACCAATACTTCGGCGAACCGTGCTATCTACGAATAGTGATTTCTGCCAACCGTGCTTTCTATGGAAGGATTCTTCGGCAAACCGTGCTTTCTACGAGTAGGTAGTGATTTCGGCCAACCGAGCTTTCTATGAAAGGAGACGTCTGCCAAAAATGATTCTGTCAACAGTTTATTCGAACAAATGAATTTCGGATTAACGTTCCAGGCTCGCTTGACGGGAACTTGAAAATGGATCATCCATGGATGCGGATTGCCATTGCTGAAAAAATCCCGTACTAAGTTGTTATAGTTGTCTAGACTTATTATTAGTGTTAGATAAACGTAGTGTTACATTCTCTTTGGTGTTAGATTTACTCACAAAACATCATTTAGCGTGGTGTGGCTTTTCTTAGCAGAGCCACCATCACCAAATTCGATTCTGACCCTGTCATCCAGTTGACTTTTAGCGTTGTTGTAATAGCGGTAACAGAAATACATCATCTGTGAAAATTTCAGATAGCTAGCGATCTATCACAGTTCCTTTACCGCCTAAAACCACACGTTGCCCCCCACTGTGCGTAAGGCAGCGTAAGGCCGGGAGCCCTAGGCTATAATCTATCCCTGTACCAATGATATATGAAAACTATAGATACGTTACCATCACTGAAAAATGGCAACATAAAAGTCAGGCAATTGCCTTACTTTTCATTTATTATGCTACCACAGATAGTTTCATAGAAATTCTTTTTTTAATTGTAAGTATAAAAGAGTTCTGCTGTTTTTGACTACGTGTTCTCTATAGAGAACGCTATAACGGTCGCATGATGAAATCCCATTTAACCTCATTTTATACTGGTTTGCCGCGAAACCAGAATAGATGCGGAAAGCTCAGATTAAATATACCTATTCTATTTGTTTGAGGCGGAAAGTTGAATAGATACGTACACATTTCCATACAAAATCGTTGTTTTCTATGGACAAAAGCTGCATAAGTATGAGTGAGTAAGTCCCTAATAGTTTGGCCTGGTAGTGCGCACACAGTACATAGGCCTCAAACTAGATGTCAGCGGAGAGCGGGACAACGGCGATAACAAATACTTACTAAAATCAGCAAAATGGGGGAATTGAGGGGGCTCCCACACAACAAACGTGATTTTATAATAGTTTGGCCTGGTAGTGCGGACACAGTACATAGGCCTCAAACTAGATGTCAGCGGAGAGCGGGACGACGGCGATAACAAATACTTACTAAAATCAGCAAAATGGGGGAATTGAGGGGGCTCCCACACAACAAACGTGATTTTACGCATTTTTTTGGTAAGGAACATTCTGTGCGCAAGTCCGACTCGCACTTGGCCGGTTTCGAAATTCAGCCAGTTTCTGAGATCTAAGTGTTCAAACTAACAAACTCTTCAGCTTTATAATGTTAGTAGGTAGGTACTTATAGATTTTGTTTTACTACTAGGTATCGTGTTTTACGATTTTCAATGCAAATTTTTGAAAAAATATTTCAAATTTTAGACATAGCATGTTTGCTAAGATTTGATTGAATTCAGTGTAATGATATTTATGCAAAATTACAGTTGTTGAGGGCTAGAGGTCTCTGAACACCACTGAAGAGAAATCAAGGATGGATATAGGGACGGATATGGATAAGGGTTCCCTCAATAAGATTTTTCTTTAATAAAAATCAATTGATGCTACAGTAGTTAAATAATGACTAGAATTTATTACAACTGCTAATAAAGAGGACTAATTTAATAATTGTATAATAGATGTTTTTATTTCCTTAAAATCATTTTCTATTGATAGGGTTAAAGTTTTATTAATAAATACCGGATGGATATTAATGGACTCCATGACTTCAAGTATCTTTTGTAAATCAAATCTTATTAAATTACTTCCTAAATAGTAATTGCCAAAATTATTTTTTAATTTGCCTTGTAATTGTTCAAGCCTTTTTTTACCAATGTAGCATAAAAACACAATGAATTCTTCTACATTCATACCATGAAGTGATTTTAATATTAGCTGGCATTCTGCGGAAAACTCCGGAGTATCTTTAAATTCTTCAATCTGGTGTTCTACCATAACAAGAGACTTTTGTAAAGCCTTCCAAACTAAGTTTATGTTGCAAGCATTAATCCAATTATGGTTTACAGAAATAGTATTAAGTTCATTGGTAACTTGGTGATACCATCCAGATGGAACAAATATAGCATCCCCCTTTTCTTGCATTATTTCAAAATATCTCACATTTTTATATTTTTCCGGTTCAAACATCAGAGGGAGGTTTCCAAGGGAATCTTTGAATTTATTTTCTTCTCCAGGAGGAAAGAGTAACCATTTCTTTCTGCCAACTACATTCACAGACCAGCTATATGAGCTGTAAACATCTTCATGCAACGGTGTCCTGTAAAAGATGGCATTAAAAAGAAGTTATTACTTTGATAAAAAAGCAGCTTAAATTTCTTCGAGTAAATTTTTCCCATTAAAGTACCTACTCACCAAGAGCCTTGTGGTCCTATGTATACAAACATGAAGTCATCTTCTTTTTTATCTATGGCATATTCATTGAGCCAGTCTAGAGCAAAATATATTGGTATATCATAAAATTTGTCATTTGGATTACTGTGCCTTAAATGCCAGTCCTTTAAGTACAGTAATCTAGAATAATCATGTCCCTTCAGATATTCTATGTAATCAGACACCTTCATTACACATTTACCATGAGAGTTGTATTGAACATCATTACAATCGGCAATGGGTGCATCAAGATCTCCATAGGTTGAATGGAGAAATTCATAATTGATGAGATCGTTTTCTACCCAATTTCGACTACATTCCCAATCACAAGCAACACCTTTTATTAGACAAGGAAGATTCTTTATCATGAAATTATTAAAGAAATCAATGAAGGGCAATTCTTTGTATACACAATTGGAAATGTCAACAGTACAGTGATTATAGTCATATTCTTGGATTTGCTCAATGTGACCTACAATTTCTATTTCCATAATTGTATTCGGTGAAATAGCGGTGATGTAAAATGTACCAGTTATCAAAATACACTGGTAACTCCACTTTCAGTAAATTCAATAAATCTTAGCTTGGCTCAATGCATTGTATTCATAATATGCTCGACTTCAACTGATCTCTGGGCCAGGTTTAATATTAGTTAAAGTGTAAATAATTTATTTATGTACATACTTAATTTTCTAATATAATTTTCCTTCATATCTATTTGTTTTTAATCTCAATCTCTGCCTGCTGCCTGAAGATAGGGGTGGGGGATGATATTTTTGAAATTATGACAATTATGACGTTTCGAGTATTTTGACAGATTTTAGTTATGATCAGAAACCATACTGCCTGAAAGGGAGAAACAATGTTGGTATTTTTTTTTGGTAAATACCTATGTATTTACTTATAATACATACACTGTGGGCACCGTGTGTATGTGCACGGTGCCCTTACCCATGATATAGATATATTTTCTAATAAAATTAAAATAGTTGTAAGTACTGATCATTTATTTAAAAACCCTACTATTGACACTCAGTCAAAAAATTGTCATAGACTAACTGTTTTGCTATACAAATAGTCTGAAGTCACCTTAATCTGACTGAGGGCGTCAGTCATGACATTTTGACAGGTTGACAGTTGTCTTTGTCAGTCAATGAATTTTGGTTTGGTTTTGGTGGAAAAGTGGAAATGAGTCGCGAGTTAGGCGAGTTGAGGTGTAGAATATTTTGTGGCGAATCATTTATCTTATAATAATAATAAAACGCAGCGTTCGAGTTTGACTTTTCACAGTAAATAGAAATTAACCCAATTGAAATCTAAGTTACTGTAGTTTCTAGATACGTTAGAAATGTCTGTAGCGTTTGCTGCACGAGGCAATCGCCCGCCTTTAAACCCGGCACAAATCCAAAAGATGTTAGATGAAAACGCTCATTTGATTCAAACAATTCAAGAATATCAAGCAAAGGGACAATTAACAGAATGTCATCAATATCAGCAGATGTTACATCGTAATTTAGTGTATTTAGCTTCTGTGGCAGATGCTAATCAAAATATTCAGAGCCTTTTACCTGTGAGTACTACTTTTTCACTTAGATACTATTGTTTTGCTCCACTCCAATAGGTATGTTGGCACTAAATTCTTACAATATGGAGCTTCAGTGTCATGCTGCAGCTATTTCATAGTTATAGATAAATATTAAATAGTTAATATCCAAACCAGCAATGAAGTTGTGTTCCTCAAGGATATATAAACAACAAATAGGGCCAAAGTATTTGTATATCTTTGAAATAAAACACATTTTATGCTTTTAAAATACTAGTGAAAGCAGATTATTAGATTTCATCATTATTTTTTGCATTTATTATTATTGCTACTGAATAATGTTTTTATTAGTGTTGGACACTGTTCTCAAAGTGGCTGAAATATTATTTTTCGGAGTTTGGCTGCACCTTAGTGTTACAGCCATTGTTATCATTTCATAAGAATGATAGTGCATAATTCAAAAACTATAAACATCAACAAGGAACATCTTCACAACAAAAATTCTTACAGCCCTCTATACAGCATCCATTAGACCCTTCCACACATTAATTTATTTTAATGTGTAGAAGGTGTGTAGAAGGTATGCTGTGCTGGTCTCTTACTGACTAAAACCACTTGGGTGTTGTTCCATCTCCCTACAGCGGGGATTCCTGGGTACACCCTTGGAAGGATAACCCCCGGAGTGCTTTACCGGTCTCACACCTGCAATGCCATATGGATATCTCTCCTATAACACCCAAAAATTCTGATATATGTTTTTCTGAATTTCAATATTCCGATGTTCAAAATTCCAAAGATTATAATTCCTAAGAAACAAAGCTCCAATTATTCAAAAGAATGATATTCATTTATCCGAAAGTCATAAGTACGAATTTTAATTTCTCCTAATTTCATTAGTACGTATAATCAAAAGTCCGTAGTGTTATTTTTCCCAAAAACATTATTCCGAATTTCAAAATCTATACTAATATTATAAAGAGGAAAGATTTGATTGTTTGTTTGCATCGAATAGGCTCCGGAACTACTGGACCGATTTGAAAAATCCTTTCACTGTTGGGAAGCTATACTCTTTGCGGTGAACATAGGCTATATTTTATTCCCGTATTCCCACGGGAACGGGAACTACGCGGGTGACGGTTTTGTAATTAAATAGGGTATTCCTGTTATTATGTTCTAACTTTATATTTCCATTGAAACAATCAATTACGATCAGAACACTGTTTATTAGACATACATGTAATCACAACTGTCAAATATGGGGGTGTTAGACTATTTTATAAATTTACCTACTACCCACGTTATACTAATTGTGTGTATACATAACACTTCCCCTTTAAGATACCTTACTTATAAAAATAGTCTAACTCTAATTAACAACCCAAAATCTCATTCCACTCCTCAGGTGGTGGTATAATCGCTCTATCATCTTCATCATCACCCTCCTCATAGTCATAACTGTTTTCTGGTATTGCTGGTGCATGTGGAGCTCTTGTTCTCAGCATTTGGTCCACATGTCTGCGATGTTTGGCACCATCCTCAGTTTCCACCTCATATATTGCTGGCGCCTGTTTGCACACAACTTTGCCTCTTTGCCACTTTTTATTTACATTGTAAAGCCTCATTAAAACATAATCTCCAACATTAAAACCTTTTTTATTTCTATTTTGTGCCTCCTCTCCTCCTTCGTCTTCATTTAAGCTGTTACGAGTGTTAGGATGCATCGATGATATTAAAGTCTTAAATTTGCGGCCATTTAGCAGCTCCGCCGGGGATTTACCCGTGACTGTGCTTGGTACAGTATGCATATGAAATAGCATTTTTGCTACTCGGTCTGGCCAAGGGGCGGAAGACCGCTTCATGAGCTTGGCTTTAATTGTCTGTATCGTTCTCTCTGCCTGACCATTGGTTGAAGGGTGGTGGTATGAAGTCAATATGAACTCGTGACCATGGTCTTGATTCCGGTTTCCATTGGTGTTCAGTGACAGGTGGGTTGTTCCGACTCAATTGGCAAGATTCACATTCAGCTACCATACGCTCTATGTCACTGTCAAGTGTATGGTACCAAAGGTATCCTCTAGCTAACATCTTTGTTTGAACTATGCCACTATGACCTTGGTGCAATGCCTTCAACACTGGTTCTTGTAGCTTTGTAGGGATCACTACTCGGTTAGCCCACATAATGCAATCTTTGTTTAAGGACAAGGCATCTCTTCTTCTATAAAATGGTTGTAGTTCTGGTATGTCTACCTGGTTAGGCCAGCCATTTAGTAAGAAAAACTTGACCTTCTTGAGGATTATATCTTTCTCAGTTTCCTTTGCTATAATTCCCGCTCCAATGTCTATATCCATCTGCTCTATTAGAAGTACATCTTCTGAACTATCCTCTTTTTCCAAGCCTGGTGTTGGCCATCTGCTCAAGCTGTCAGCATCTCCCATTTGACTCCCAGGTCGATACTTCAGCTGGTAGTCAAAAGTATTTAAGGTTAGCGCCCAACGCAACATTCTAGGTGATACTAGTTCTGGAATTGGTTTGCCCCTTCCAAATATGCCTAATAAGGGCTTGTGATCAGTAAATATAACAAATTCTCGACCCTGTAAGTATTGCCGAAATTTTTTTAAGCCATACATTATAGCTAGGGCTTCTTTATCCAGTTGGGCATATCTCCGCTCATGTGGCTGTAGGGTTCTTGAACTCATTATAATGGGTTTCTCAGTACCGTCATCCATTTTGTGTACTAACACAGCCTCTACTCACTTGCATCACATATCATATGCACCTCTCTTTCTAGGCTATAATGTGCGAGTGTCATGTCAGATGTTATCAGAGATTTGGCTTTCTCGAAAGCTGACTGCTGTTTATTTCCCCAGTGCCAGTGTATGTCGTCTCTCAGTAAGGCATACAACGGCTCCAATACCACTGCTTTGTGTTTTATGAACCTCTCGTAGAAGTTATAGAGTCCTAGAAAAGCCTTTAGTGATCGTTTATCTTTTGGCGGTGGCTTGTTTGCTATTTCCTGTACTTTTTCTTCAGTGGGCACTCCATTTGCGTCTATTTCAAACCCTAAAAAAGTTACTTTGGCAGTAGTAAACATGCATTTCGATCTGTTAATGGTTAATCCAATTTCACAGAGTCTCCTAAGCACCTGTTCTACTCTCTCATTGTGTTGCTCGAGTGTATCCCCACCTATAGCAATATCGTCCAAAACACATGCCACACCTGGTATTCCTGCTAGTACTGTAGACATAAGCCGTTGAAATATGGCAGTGGCTGCATTTACTCCATATGCAAGACGGTTCATTTTCATCAAACCCAGCGGTGTGTTCAGGGTTAACAATTCTGCAGTGGCTTCGTCTACCTTTAACTGATTGTATGCATGTTTAAGACGAACCATTTGCCACCGGACAGATCAAAAAAAGCTTCATTTGACGTTGGCAATGGGTACGAATCTGCCATGCATGCAGCGTTGACTGTGTTCCGGTAATCTCCACATAGCCGCAGTGGACCATCTGCTTTGGGTACTATGGTCAAGGGTGTAGCCCAACGTGAGTGTTTAACTGGTGTGAGTATACCTGCTTGAACCAATCTGTTTAGCTCTGCATTTACTTGAGCTCTTAATGGGAATGGCACTGGTTGTGCTCGCATGAATACTGGTGTGACTCCTTCCTTACATTTAATTTGCACTGGTGGCCCTTTATATTGGTCTAGTTCTTCAGTGAATAGTTCAGGAAACTTGGTTGTGAAGTAACTTTCAGGACTTCCTTTTTCTTCGACAGCATGAACCATAATGCCTTGTAAAGATATGCCTAGTGGTTCAAACCATGACCGTCCTAGTAAAGGTGGTCCCTTTCCACAACTAACAATTAGAGGGAGCTTTGCAGTTTTCTTTCCGAACTTCACCTTTACTGTAGTCTGCCCTTTTATCTTTAGCTCATTGTTCGTCCAAGTCACTAATTTCTTCTTGAATGGTAATAGTGATTCCAGACGTATTTCTGAGTATTGTTCATAAACTCTGTGTGGAATAATTGAACGTGACGACCCAGAGTCCACCTCCATTTCTAGGGGTATACCATTAATCTTCACCCTCACCATGATCGGCCTCATAAGTTCATGATAACATGTCTCACTGGTACTGTCTGAGCAAACCTCGTTCACACGTACGTCGCGCAATCCGAAATTGTCCTCTTTTCCCCAGTTTTCAGCCGCAGACGAACCATCACTACAATTGTTAACCTTTACATTACTTGCTTTATCTCTACAGGCCGCCTTCGTATGCCCCTTTCTGTGGCATTTATAACAAGTAGCATTACGCAGCCTGCACTTTGCATTACCATGCGATTTTGCACAATGTATGCATCGTTGTTGTTTTGAGTTGGTGATCACATTCACATCCATCGGCTCACACACACCACTAGTCGAAGGTGCTCCTGTTTCTTGTGTGACTTCACAATGGTTCCGTGTTAATAAACTACTCTGTATGCCGCTTTGAATTGTTTCATATGTAAGAGCTCGTTGCACCACAGTAGCATAAGTTAGATCATCTAATTTAATCTTAAGCAGCTCCTTTTTGAGGCTGTCGCACCCAACATCAATTGCTCCACAATCCGTCTCTCTATATCTTTGAAGTTACATCGGGAACTTATGTCATGCAGGGCTGCAATAAACTTCGTCACAGACTCGTTTTCTTTCTGTTTCCGTGTGTAAAATTTTCCAACTTCTAGTATTGGGTGCGGTTTTGGTATGAAAAATGTGTTAAGAACTTTTATGATTTCTTCAAAGGACACGTCACTGGGTTTCTTTGGAGCTAATAGCGCCACTATTAGGCTATAGGCGTCCTTTCCGCACTGTGACAAGAAAAGGGCTCGTTTTTGCACGCTTTCGCCAATACCAGCCGCTTCCAACGCGAAGTATAGTTGTTCACGATAATTTTCCCACACATCGCGATTTGGGTCAAATTTTCCGGGCAAAACCAAACTTGAAATATTTACGGCTGTCATCTTCAGTTTTTTTCGTCGCCAATATTATGTTCTAACTTTATATTTCCATTGAAACAATCAATTACGATCAGAACACTGTTTATTAGACATACATGTAATCACAACTGTCAAATATGGGGGTGTTAGACTATTTTATAAATTTACCTACTACCCACGTTATACTAATTGTGTGTATACATAACACCTGTAACATAAAAATGAAATTGAAACCAGACTCGCTGTTGTCCTTACCCGGAGTGACAAGAGTAAAAGAAGATTAAATTAGGTTAGGTTAAGTTAGAACTGTGCACGAGCCGAGCGAGAGTGCTGCGGTAGCGGCCGGCGAGTGCTTTGAAATACCAGTCAAAAGTGTGGAGGAAGGACATTCCTCGATTGCAGTAACAAGCTTGTCTCGTCACTCTCAAATTGTCATGCAATTTTGGAAAGCTAATAAATGCCTGCATGCATGTCACCTGTCTGCTTGCTTGCATAATATGGTTAAGGTCTCGTGTAATTTATAATCAGTAGGGTATGTTATGTTGCAGCCATAAGAAAAGCACCGAAACTCAAGCTCGGCTACGAGCGCTTCAATGCAAGTTTTACAAGGCGTTTAAATTACGGAAATGTGTTTTTTCGAATTTTCGAGGAGTTTGTATTTATGATATTTCGGATTTTTAATAATCGGAGTTCGTATTTATAATATGGTGGATTTTTAATGATTCGGAATAATACGGTTCGGTTTCTTGAAATTCGGCATTCTGACAGTCGGAATTATAAACATTCGGAATTTTAAAATTCTGACTTTTATTAAAAAAAAAAAAGTTCAAAGCAAACACATTTGCACATGAATTAGTTATTTAATTATTCAATTTTGTTATTGCAGCCTCCTCATCAACTGGCTGGTAATATGGCACAGGCGCCGCCTGGCAATTCACCTTCACCAAGTGGCGGTGATGCATCTACTTCAGCTCAGCAACCATACAGGCCTGCAGGAGTCTCTACAACACCAACAAGACCAACTCAGTCTTATGGTCAAAGACCATATCCACAAAATCAGTATCAAGGACAATATCAAGGAGCACCTGGTGGTTATCCTCCACAACCAGGATATGGACCTCCTAGTCAAGGATATGGTCCACCTAATCCTCCTCAACAAACACAGGGTTATCCACCTAATTCCAACTATGGACCACCAATAACTACTGCTCCAAGCAGCTATCCCCCATCAACACATCCAGGCCCAGGATACCCACCATCTTCTGCTCAACAACCATATGCTCCTCCACCTGGTAGCCCTGCAGCAGCTGGAACTCCTTATCCAGTAAGAGGAGCAGCACAACCAGCTTACACTGGAAATTCTGCTTATCCTCCATCACAAGCAGGTAATAATTACCCCAATGTTGGAGTCAGCACTTATAACAATTCTTCGGGCTCGCAACCTCAACCTTATCAGTCACAACCTTTCCCAAACACCACTCCCACTTCAGCATACAGTTCAACACCAACATCTCAACCAAATCGCTCCCCACAACCTCCACCTAGTGGATATTCCTCTCAAAATCCTCCTAGTTCAGGATATGGTTCCCCCACTGCTCAATCACCAACATATAACTCGAGTTCCCATGGCAATAGCGGCCCTCCTGCAACAGTTGCCACTGGAGGTAATTCAGCAAGTGGGCCTCCTGGTCAACAATATCCACCTCCTGGACAACCTTCCCCTTACCCACCAGCCACTCAGCCTCCCTATTCAAATCCGTCATCACAGCCCGGAAGCCCAGCTCCTTCGGTATCTACAGCACCACCACCACAAGGGCCATATCCACAAAATCCCCAGAATTATCCACCTGCAGGCGGAGGATACCCCCCACATGCCTACCAACAAGGCTATCCTCCAGCACAGTACCCTCCATCGCCTTATCCTTATGCTCGAGCTCCAACCCCAGGAGCACCACCACCTGGGGCTCCCCAACCATATCCTGGTTATGGGTTCCAACCTCCAGCTCAGCAGTGAAGTGATTCTTCAAAGCAATGATTTTGTAACTTTCTTTAAATCTAGCAACATTTAAAGCAGTCTATTATGACTATGTTATAATTAGTGACCGACCGAAGTTTCGGTTTCGGTTTCGGCCAGTTTCGGCCAAAAAATCGAGTTTCGGCCGCAGTTTCGGTTTCGGCCAAAACGGGCCGAAACTCACGTGTTCGTGAATTTAGAGTGCTTGGCTCTGCTTGTGACATGGTCAGCCCAACCAGTTAATATCTTACTAACCTAAGATTTAGAGACTTACAAACGAATTCTAATCAATATGTAGTTACAATAATACAATTATTTTCAAACCACAAGCAATTACAATCATTGACAAGTATTAGACAATTACCCCTGTGTTATGTCTTTGACCAGCTCGTTAGGGTCCCGTCCTTACTTTTTGGTTACGGGATCCTAAAAAGGTGATCTAGCACATTACATGAACAGGGCCACATTCCTAAGACTTCGTTGGTCGTCTGTCTGACTGTCAGCAGACTGCAACTCATGCACCGTGATAGTAAAAACGTTAAAATTTTCACAGATGATGTATTTCTGTTGCTGCTGTAGCAACAAATAATAGAAACGGACAAAATAATATTATAAAAGGGGGCCCATGTAACAAACGTGATTTATTGCTGCTTTTCTTGTATGGAACCCTACCCGCGCAAGTCTGGCATGCTCTCCCTATCGTTGTTCAAGAGTTATCTCACTTCTTGGGGGACCGTGCGTGAATCTCACGTCACGCTGTCGTCTAGGACCTGCTCACAAGAAGAGGCAGCGGACTCCTACTTACTCCGGCTGGAGTTCATGGCTCGCACCATAGTCGTCAGCGAGAGAATGTCCACGTCCAGACCTGCCGCGAGGACCTGGCGCTGCTGCGCCCACGCTGTGCATTCCACTAATGTGTGGAGCGCTGTGCTCCCGTTTCGCTCCTCGCAGTGCTGGCACTCAGCCGTGGCTTCCCGGTGAATTCGCCACAGACAATTAACGAAATTTCCGTGCCCGGTAAGCATCTGTGACAACCGGTAGGAGAGAGCGCCGTGGCTCTACTCGTACTCCAACCACTCGTCCATAACATGTCTAACCGCATCAATTGTGGCGATTCCACCTCTTGGTTGCTCGAGTCACACCTTCCAGGTCTCCTTAGTTTTATGGTAGAGCTCGGACCGCCGAGACTCGATTTCTCGAAATGAAGGCCTATGGCCCCACTCCAGCTCCTCCTGGCGCCATTTCAACAATGACGCAAGGGCCCTCGCTTCCAGGTTTCATGGTGGGGTCTCGGGTAGGAAACATACCGCCTGAACTGAGATCGTAAGGTATCCCCTTATCACACTGATAGCCATCGCCTTCTGTGGGCTAAGCAATCTAGCCGCATTGCTGGCTGTCGGGATCGCCGCCCATACAGAGGCCCCGTATACGGCCATGCACCCCACTATCCCAAGGTACAGTCTCCGCTCAGACGTCAGACGCTCCCTGCAGGAGACTCAAGCGTTGGGTCTCCTGATATTGGGCAACAACCGCGAGAATGCGACTGATGCCTTCAGTTTTAGGGACCAAACTTCGGAACTGGTATCCAAAGTTCCACCGTCTATCGAGTACGAGCCGCAAATACGTCATCGAGGGCGCAATGCCGATGCTGACGCCCCCTACATGTAAGCTGGATCCGACAGGTGGCCCCTTCCAAGGTTCCAAGGCACAGAGTCTCGGATTTGTGAAGGGTGACCTCAAGACCCAGACACCGTATTCGACCCACCACAGGAAGGTATCGCGATGTTTTGCTCCTCGCGCTGTAACGAGGGTTTGTCGGCCTAACACGTTACGCCGAAAAATCTGAACAACGGACCACGCAGCGCCAATCGTAACCGCAAATCGTAACAGAAGCGGACCTAAGACCGATTCCTGTAGAACACCAAACTACACATATCGCCGATCCAGCCCTAGGCAGCTCTAGGAAATTCGACGGAAGTAGGAAGGCATATCATGGTGAATAAGCGCCTTCCATAACGCAGCTCCAGGGCAAGGTGTTGAAGGCGTTGGCGATGTCAAGACAATGCCACCATTACCTTACCCTGTTCTGTTGCCGCTATAACAAAGAATACCTACTAAAATCAGAAAAAGCATCCACACACAACAAACGTAATTTTTGTGCCCATCTTTTGTAACAGAACCCTCTGTGCGGGAATCCGACACGCACTTGGCTGGTTTTTTTTTTTTTTTCAATATGAACACGTGAGTTTCGGTTTCGGTTTCGGCCGAAACTGACCCTGGGGCCGAAAGTTCGGTTTCGGTTTCGGTTTCGGCTGGAAAACCAGTTTCGGTCGGACACTAGTTATAATGTATGTAATATTTGCCATCAGACATAAGGGAAAGTCTAAAGGCGGCCGTAGACGGACTGCTTCAAGCAGTTGAGACCGACTGCTTGAGTCGCGACCGCGCGGTGAACTATAGTCATTCATTCGCTACCGCACACACGACTGCTCGAGCAGTCGCGACCGCTTCAAGCCGTCAACTGCATAATGAAATTTCATCGTGCCGTCGACCGCTCGCAAGCGGTCGCGAGGCATACACCGACTGCTCGAGCCGTTAACTGCGCTACAGCAGTCGACAGCTTCTCATCATTCTTGAGCTTCCTCATAATTGTGTCTTCACGTTTAATTTTTGACTTAAATGTATTATTGCATTGTTTAAAACGAAGACATTGACATCCTAAAATAGTTGAAATTTTTTTCTTCATCACTCCAATAACAAATGATGGAATTGTACATGTTGTTCTCTTAATTCCAAAATTGGATGAACCCAAAATTTTCCCTTTTGACGTCGCCGCCGTCGTCTCCGCTCGAGTAGAAGCAGCAAAATCAGTGCTTCCTCGTCAAAATCCATGACTCGACTGCGGTAGAAAATCAACTGCTCGAGCGGTCAACAACCGACCGCTCGAGCAGTCGACGCCGACCGCTCGAGCGGTTCGTGTACGTCGCTCAGCCGTTAACTGCTCGAGCAGTCCGTGTACGGCTGGCCTAACTGTAGCCACTTACTTTCAATAAAGGTACATGAGAAAATGAAACGAATTACATTGGACAGTTGAATTGACTAATAAAAAAACAGTGGCAGTCCGGGAGTGCCGAGTGGGATTGCAATCCGGTGTCATTTTGAATCCGGCCGGATCCGTACCGGATTTCTCAAATCCGGCCGGGTCCGACCGGGTCCGGCCGGATTGAGTTAACCAGGATAACTTGCTTCCTTTTTTTATTTCAACATGAACTGTTAATTAAGTGTAAAATTAAAAACGATACCGCTTATACGGATTTAATATTTTATAAAAAAGTAAAGATTTTCGATTTTTTTAAAGAGCCGTAAGTATTCATCTTCCGAGACTAAATCTAAAATCTTAAGGTTAAGGTAATAGTCCAGTCAAGAAAGCACAAAGCAATGTTGAGTGAACGGGAACCTAAGCTGTTTCTTAAGAAATTTAATCAGGTTGTTTAAGAAGAAAACATACTAATAGTCCCATCATCTATAAGGCGTGCCGGAAAAAGGGCGGGTGTGACACAGATTCAATTTTATAGTTTTTCGGCAATATACCTAAATCAGTGCTTTGCAGCAAAATATGTGCTAAGATAAAATTAGTGCATTTAAAGTATCAATAACTTTCGTTCTAAACACTTTCCATAATTCCAACCGTTTATGAACTACACGCCCCAAAATATATAGAAAACTTGCTGATGCTCGCGGTTTTGCCCGCGTGAAATTTAGTTTACGTTCCGCTTCCCATAGGAACATATTCCCGGGATGAAATGTAGCCTATGTGTTATTCCAGACTCTAATGTACCTTGGTTACAAATTCTAGCCCGATCCGTTCAGCCGTTAGAGCGTGATCGAGTAACAAACATCTAAATATATTCACGAACTTTTACATTCATAATATTAGTATGATAAAGCTATTCTGCGTGATCTTTCGTTCGTCCCTGAGTATCTCTCTGTGGGAAAACTTAGTATCAGGCTTCTATTCATGTAAGCAAAAAAAAAATTCTGCACGTATAACCTCTGCAACAAGAATAGCTCTAGGGATCTTCTGAAGTTTTGGGTAACTGACGGGTTTAAGAATTAATTAATAGCATTCTTTGTGATATTTTGCTCCTTAAGCAAACAATATCATTAATATCACAAAATCACAAACGATAAAAACTGCGTTACCCTATGCATTATGCTTTAAATTACATACTTCCCTGATACTATTCCTATATTTCATTTAAAATCTTAACCGAATATTAAATAAGCTGAATCACTATCATTTCTAAATTTCGGAAGAGTGTAGTTCAAAAACGGTTGGGAATATGGGAACTTTATGTAATCAAAGTTATGGAAAATTTTGTAAGTTTTTATTTCATGTTCGAACATGTTTTGATACAACGCATTGTTTTTGGGATATTGGTGAAAAACTTAAAATTTATTTAGTATTTATTTATTTAAACTTTATGCACAGAAGTAGTACATTGGCGGCCCTAATGCCAAAGGCATTATTCGCTACCAGTCAACCATAAGATATTAAAATTGGGCCCTTTGTCACGACCCTGAAAGTTCCGACATCTAGGACGTGCGACTCCGTCGCACGTCCTAGATGTCGGAACTTTTAGTATCTATCATCTCATCGTAACCTGTAAGTTACACACTGAAGGGTGACTCAAACGACTCGCGCGAAGTGCAAGCTCTTTACATTTGTATCATCCTTGGCGACGGTATGGTTATTTTGCCAAAATATGCAAACACCGGATCCGGTCGCCGCCGGATCCGGCGGTGTATTAGTGCCGGATCCGGTGGACGAAAAATGATGCCGGATCCGCCGGATTACCGGATCCGGTTTTCCGGATTGCAATCCCTGCCGACTCAGGTGAAAACTTGAACTACGTGTGTAATTATGGTTTTTTTTTTTAATTTTCGAAATTGGTATTGGTCACAGTTAGATAGTGTCTAGGTAGGTGCCGCGAGTTTAAAGTGTTTTTCCCTGTACAAAAACGCGCCATTTTACGTTTGAACTTCAAAATACCCTTGAATCAAGTTTTTAACCCCCGACGGAAACCCGAACGGGGTGTTATAAGTTTGACGCGTGTGTGTGTGTGTGTGTGTTTGTAAGTCTGTCTGTGGCATCGTAGCTCGCGAACGGATGAACCAATTTTGATTCTGTTTCTTTTGTTTCAAAGATGGGTTAGGGGAGAGTGTTCTTAGCTATGTTTTATAAAAATCGGTTAAGCCATTTCAAAGATATCCTTTAACAGACAATGGGATGAGGGGTGAAAGTGGTGATGAAAAATTGAATGTGTTCAAATATACCCGTGTTGGGTATCAAACGAAAGTCATAACTTATACATCACAATTCGGGGTTTTTTTAAATTTTAAATTTAATTTTGCAATAGTTATAGTGTTCTTATTGTTATTTATAGACCACATTGCATGTTTTAATGTGTTGTCTCACTTTATTAGAGTGAGTGATCCTGGCGAACTTTGTTTGTCTTTAAATCTAATTGTATAGAGCTTTTTTCCTGATTTATTTAGTTTTTTTGTTTTCAATTCATAACTCAACTGCTATTCTGGGTGCAGACAAATTTTAGAAGTAAAAAAATCATGAAAATCGGTACTCCCATTCTATAGTTATAAGTGTTGAAACAAACTCGACTTTGTTTAGTAATAAGCTTAAGATTAATGTATGAACTGTAGATGCGGTCAGTGACCATTGAGTGTCTCTCAGATCTCATATGCGATTTATGTACCTAATAATTGACTTATTGTTTACTCATCGCCATCGAACAGAACTTCCTGTTATCTCATTGGCAGAGAGTTAAGTAACAGTTCTGCAATAGGCTAGTTGATTACGGTATGGTCACTAATGCAGCTAATGCTAGCTATATACACAATGGTACACCACTGTACGGTCGCCTGCGCATTTAGAACGGATTCGTGTGTGTGAATAAACCTGTGCAGTTATTTTTATATTAATTTATATTTAATCTAGAATCAATTCTTTTAAGTGTCACCGAACGGTGGAACTGAAGACCGCTAGAGTAAACCTGAACGTCCCGTGCTCAAAAACTTATTCGGTAGACGGTCTGCTGTTACGTGTATGGCTAGCATAGAAAGTATTAGGTATTGAATTCCCGTCATAACACCCCCGTTATGACGGAAATCCAAGTATGGAATGGAAAAAGCTAATTAAGTACCTATACAAATTGTAGAATAAAGCAAAAAAATATTATAGGTTTGTAATTTTACATGTTGTTACATGCGAGTGAATCTAGTAGTAAGTTTATAGCTTGCCTACATTTTAAATTATGACATAGTAAATACAGTTTTAAAAAAATACGTCTCTTTTTAATTCACCAGCTCCTAGAAAATGGGTCGCGAGCAAATATTGATAGGGCCCCGGAATATAAGAGATAACATGTTTACTTTGTAAAATGTATAACCTGCTTTTAAATAAAATGAGGTGTCAAGGGACATCCGGATGGAACGAAGTTCCTTTCGGTTAATTAGTGAAGGAATTGTAATGTTTTTTTTAGTACTACTACCACTTACTACCACTTTCTACCACAGGTACTACTTCTTACTACCACTTCCTACAACTTACTACCCCTGTTTCTTGGTGGTCATACTGGCATGTCATACTGATATGACCAGTGAGAATCGCTTGTAGGTATTGGTGTGGTCATAGCGTGAGAGCGTGAAAGAGTAACAAACATCCACACATCTACACATCCGCACTCAAACACTTTCGCATTTAATTTTGGAATATTAGTAAGAAGTAAGATGAAAAAAAAAAGCAAGAATAAATAAAGCGAAATATTATTTTACGCGGGAAATATATATTGGCTGTGCGCAGCTCGGTTTGGCGTGTGGCAGCCCTCTGCCGGTCGGCCACGTTAGTTCTGCTGCATAATACTTTGGAGTAGGTGCTTATAACACGACTTGTAGCGAGTGACGGAGGCCTGGTACAGGCTAACTTTCAAGGTAGGATCTCTGGCTCGTCCTGGGACATCCTTTCGAGGGTTTACCCGGGGCTCCCAACCAGACTGTTGGGCGTTACGTGAGGTTTTTTAGTTGGTAGGAGTCCGTCATAACATCCATGAGGATTTTCCCTCACGTTAAACAAAAAAAAAAGGATCTCTGGCTCACAAGGCCCAAGAAAAAGCTGACCTACTACTAGCTAACCTCTTTGCGGCCAATTCCCGGGTCGACGACTGGCATGCAGCCCAAGACCATCGCCGATTGTGGCTACACAATGCCGGATAGGTAGATACTTTATCCGGCGGTGCGATGTGCGGGCGGTGCTGCGGTCACTCGACACGCGAAAAGCCAGTGGTCCTGACGGCATTCCGGCGGTGGTACTTAAAAAAATGTGCGGCCCAATTGTCACCAGCGTTAACGCGCCTATATCGCCTCTCCTACTCTTCAGGGGAAGTAAGAAGTAGCTACCCCAGGCTTGGAAGGTGGCAAAAACACAACCGATCCCCAAGAAAGGGGATCGGTCGGATCCTGCCAATTATCGCCCCATAGCCGTCACCTCAATTTTCTGTAAAATATTTGAGCTGATCATCAACAAAAAGCTCATGCGTTACCTCTAGGATCACTCGCTAGGTACTTAATGATCGACAATACGGTTTTAGGCCAAAACGGTCTACGGGTGACTTCCTGGCGTACGTGACGCATGTTTGGGGTGAGGCTACGGAGAAGCACGGCGAGTCGTTGGCTATAAGCCTCGATATCGCGAAAGCCTTCGATAGAGTATGGCACGCGTCGCTGCTTTCCAAGCTTCCGGCATATGGTCTACCGCCCCAATTGTGCAGCTGGATGGCCAGCTTCCTGCACGGACGACGGATACGGGTCCTCTGTGACGGCCAGGCTTCCTGTTTTATGCAGGTTAATGCCGGGGTACCTACCACAGGGAACTGTGTTGTCCCCATCCCTCTTTGATGATTTTCATGACATGCTGTTCCTCGGGAGGATTCATTGCTATGCAGACGAATAGCACTCTGCACGGAAGTTACTCGGCCCGTCCAGCGGCAGGGAGATTCGACATTAAGGAGAATGACGGCAACTTGTGGCTGATCTTGACGGGGTCCTGGACCGCATTTCCCAATGGGCATTCGAAAACCTGGTTGAGTTCAATACCCGCAAAACACAGGCGTGTGCGTTTCAGCAAAAAAATCCCTTTTTCCACCCTTACCTTCTCTTCAGAATACAAGGATTTCACTTGGAGACAATCTGGACATCCTTGGCACTGTAGTTTGACTCGGCCGGATTTTAGAAATAAATGCCTACAGCCGCGCGGTACGTAAGCATGCGATAGGGCTGCCCACTTACAGCATTTTAATAATATGTGCCTACTTTGACTTTCTATTTAGTATTGCGATTGTAAATATGGACATATATACATTCATATAGTCACGCCTTTATCCCTGAAGGTGTAGGCAGAGGCATAGTGTACGCCCACATTTACCTTATAGTTTTATGTACGCGTAATAGATAGTAGGCTAATGCAGTTGATTTTTTTCAATCCGCCCACAAGGCCTTCAATTTGTATTAAGGATTGTTGTTTTACTGACAACCGGCTTTCATTTCGAGTAAATATGTACCTTTTTTATTTAAACAAAAAAATACTTTGTGAGTAATAATATAATTGAGTGAGTAATAAAAGCAACGGCTGGCGGCGCGGGGTGGCGGCGTGGCGGCGCAGCGCCCGTTATCTACTAACGATTGAGTGAGACGGTTGTAGAAATTTGAAAACGAGTAAGCGGCGTAGACAATAATAATCGGCTCATCACATGTTTCGTCAGTGCGTTAAATTTTTGATTTACAAAATTAAAACTATTTTTCGATTTGAAAGTACTAGTCAGTCTCTAGTACACTAGTACTTTTCGTACATTGTCAAGTTGTGTTAAACTTTGGAAGTTCATATTTGTCTCTATGCGTGTAATAAAAATCAAAGGTAACAAAAATGCTGTCAATTTTTTTTTTATAAATAAAATACTATTCACGGACATTTCACACAACGCTATCTGATCCCAAAGTAAGCTAGGAATAACCTGCTTGTGTTATGGGTATCAGACCACGGATATTAATACTAATATACTTTTTAAATACATACATATTATACATAGAAACAACCAGGCTCTTGAGACAAACATTTATGGGTCACACAAATATTTGTCTCGGGTGGGAATCGAACCCACGACCTCCAGCGCCGCAGGCGGTATCAATACCGACCGCGCCACAGAGGCAGTCATACGGTGCTAAGTGTACTGTTGTACTATTGACATTATGTAAAAAATATTTTAAGGTTGTTTAATGTGACATTTTATTATTTCTTATTTTAATTGTGTATTAACTGTTACTGACATTATGTTAAAATTATTGCAGACTTACTGTGACATATTATTATTGTAACACATTATTACTATTTAAGATAATTGTTATTGTACCTAATACCGACCAGTTCAACATAATTTGCACGCCTTAGGGTGGAATGTGGTTGTGATTTTATCTATTATTGATTTATTGTAACACCTTTTTTGTACCCATATTCGCAAAATAAAGAAATTGAAATTGACTGTAACATCGGTCATCCACAAAGAAATGAATACTCTTGAAACATACCTAAATCATTGCTCTCAATTAAATATATACGAACTGACAACGGAACTAAATGTACTACCTACACGTACTAGAGTTCTGAACTAGTTTTTTTTTGGATATTGTACTATATTGGATCGCAACGTTCACTGACTGAGCAAGCACAAGTCTAGTTTTAAACACAAACATACCTACTTCATGTAACTACCTAGTTCACTCGTGTCAATCACTTTGTTTAACTTTAGTCAACTAGTAGTATAGTACCAATTAGTAATAGTAGTACTTAAAATCAATTTATAGTCTTACCTTTCGGTGTTTCCAGGTAATCTAAAAAACGTTATCTCTGGGTGCGTTATTGATCAATTCATGCAACCAAAACAAGCACAATAGACTCTAGTTGTCATATTAAATATTTTTAGTAAATAAAACACGCGCGGTTACTATTTAAAAAACGACACACCGTCCATTCGTCTACTCGGCACAATCGCGACTGCGGACGCTGCTTGCGTGCTGAAAGGCCTGCCGAAAACGAGAATCGTAGGTATAGCTTGCGCTTTGTCCGTTTGTAGGGAGCTACAATACTGGTTAAACAACATATATTTATACTGTGTATAATGTCAATAGTACAACAGTAGGTACACTTAGCACCGTATGACTGCCTCTGTGGCGCGGTCGGTATTGATACCGCCTGCGGCGCTGGAGGTCGTGGGTTCGATTCCCATCCGAGACAAATATTTGTGTGACCCATAAATGTTTGTCTCAAGAGCCTGGTTGTTTCTATGTATAATATGTATGTATTTAAAAAGTATATTAGTATTAATATCCGTGGTCTGATACCCATAACACAAGCAGGTTATTCCTAGCTTACTTTGGGATCAGATAGCGTTGTGTGAAATGTCCGTGAATAGTATTTTATTTATAAAAAAAAAAATGACAGCATTTTTGTTACCTTTGATTTTTATTACACGCATAGAGACAAATATGAACTTCCAAAGTTTAACACAACTTGACAATGTACGAAAAGTACTAGTGTACTAGAGACTGACTAGTACTTTCAAATCGAAAAATAGTTTAATTATATGTTTAAACAACATATATTTATACTGTGTCCTTGGCATAGACGTCCGGCCCGAGCTCAATCACAAATATTATATTGCGCGATGTATAAGGGGATGTACCCTATTGGGCAAGCCTCAAGAAAACTAGCGAGTCCTAAACCGGGTGAAGCGGTTCTTTACGCCAAACCAGAGGTGTCTGCTGTACAAGACGCAGATACGTCCTTTCGTGGAATATTGCTCTCACCTTTAGGACGACTCCGGTAGGTAGGTACTTGCTTGACACACTGGACTCTATACAGCGGCGTGCTATTCGCATTATCAACTGCCAGGAGGTTACGGAAAGTCTGGAGCCGTTGGCGCAGCGAAGAACTAGGTATTGCGTCTTTGGCTGCATTCTACCGTATCTATCACGGTGAGTGTTCTGAAGAACTCTTCAACCTAATCCCGCTCTCTCCTTTCCGATCCCGAACGCGTGCTGGACATAGGTGGGTGACACTCTCACACAGTGGAGAGAATCTTCGCTAGAACTGAACGATTCAAAAGATAGTTTCTCTGTCGAACCATAAAAACCTGGAACGACCTGTCAGCGCATGTGTTTCCCCTCCTCTTACAATCCTGGGTTCTTCAAGCGGAGCGTGAAGAGGCACATCATACGCTTACTATAGTCACAGTCACAGTAAATACAGGGTGGAATTTAAAGACGGTAGTTGGAGGGAAAGTACCCATAATATTGATAATGGCAAGTTTTGCTGAAAGGAAACATTCCTTTATTTTCAAAAGTAAGTAAAACTGCATTTAAAGATTTTTGAAAAATCACCTGCTTGAGCCGGGAATCGAACCTAGGAGATGTGAAAAAAAAAACATCCTGTATTTTATGATACCAACCGAAAGAATCTTTAATAAGGATCAATTTCATTTAAACAACATAGTATCTTAAAGTAAAGGAAGACCTAGTAAAATACGTTTTTAGTGTAAAGCTTACTCACTATCTGAAGAAAAATAACAGTGTTATTGAGATTCCTCTCCTTTTTTTAGAAGTTGGTAAAAAATTGTTCTAGTTTCTGTGAATGGGAATATTCGTTATGGTTACTTAACCAACCAACTTAAAAAAAAAGGAGTTTCTCAATTAGACTGTTTTCAGGGTTTCGTAGCCAAATGGCAAAAACGGAACCCTTATAGATTCGTCATGTCTGTCTGTCTGTCCGTCTGTCTGTCCGTCCGTGTGTCACAGCCGCTTTTCTCCAAAACTATAAGACCTATGCTATTGAAACTTGGTAACTAGATGTATTCTGTGAACCGCATTAAGATTCTTATACAAAACTAGAAAAAAAGCAGTAAATTTTGGGGGTCCCCATACTCAGAACTGAAACTCAAAATTTTTTTTTTCATCAAACCCATACGTGTGGGGAATCTATAGATAGGTCTTCAAAAATGCTATTGAGGTTTCTAACATCATTTTTCTCTAAGGTGAATAGTTTGCGCAAGAGACACTACCAAAGTTGAAAAATGTGTGTCCCCCCCCCCACCCTCTAACTTCTAAACTAAGAGAATGATAAATCTAAAAAGAATATATGATGTACATTGCCATAAAAACTGAGTTTCTCAATTAGACTGTTTTTAGGGTTTCGTAGCCAAATGGCAAAAACGGAACCCTTATAGATTCGTCATGTCTGTCTGTCTGTCCGTCAGTCTGTCCGTCCGTGTGTCACAGCCACTTTTCTCCAAAACTATAAGACCTATGCTATTGAAACTTGGTAACTAGATGTATTCTGTGAACCGCATTAAGATTCTTATACAAAACTAGAAAAAAAGCAGTAAATTTTGGGGGTCCCCATACTCAGAACTGAAACTCAAAATTTTTTTTTCATCAAACCCATACGTGGGGAATCTATAGATAGGTCTTCAAAAATGCTATTGAGGTTTCTAACATCATTTTTCTCTAAGGTGAATAGTTTGCGCAAGAGACACTACCAAAGTTGAAAAATGTGTGTCCCCCCCTCTAACTTCTAAACTAAGAGAATGATAAATCTAAAAAGAATATATGATGTACATTGCCATAAAAACTACCAACCAAAATTAATTTGAACGAGATAGAGCTGGTAGTTTTTTTGTAATACGTCGTAAACCGCAATTTTCGGTTAGAAAAATCACTACCACTGCGAACGTGTTAAAACATCAATCAAAGTTACAACGAACGACAAGAACTTTTATACTATGTTACTTGCTGCTACGAAACCCTTCATGGGCGAGTCCAACTCGCACTTGGCCGGTTTTATTTCTTTTTCAGATAGTGAGTAGGTAAGCTTTACATTAAAAACATATTTTACTTGATCTTCCTTTTTTTTAAGATACTATGTTGCGTAAAAGAAATTGATCCTTATTAAAGAACTAGCTGACCCGCGCAACTTCGTTTGCGCCACATAAGAGAGAGTATTACCTGTTCCCGTCGCATTCACTCCTGTCGCGTTGCGTTTACTCCCATAGCGTCTTGTCGATAATATTCAATACTACGTGAGAGAGAGAGAGGGAGAGAGAGAGAAAGATTTCTCGTAGCGTGTATTCCCATCGCATTATTTTTAAGAACAATTTCGTTTATGAAAGAGGTATCCCGTGGCATTAATGTAGAAAATAATGATTGCCATTAAAATAGTTATTGTGCACCAACCCAAAGATAGACACCTGCTATTGCGCAATTTTTTTAGAACTTTTTTAAGAGAAACAATTTTGTACTATATATATATATAACTATAAATATTTACGCAGCACACGCAACGAAGCTCTCAAAAGGAATAACTTTTCGCCCGTTTGTGAAACATTTACTATTACTGCTCCGCTCCTATTCGTTGTAGCGTGATGCTATATAGCCTATGACACTCCACAATAACGTAGCTTTCTAAATGTTGAAAGAATTTTTGAAATCGGTTTAGTAGATCCCGAGATTACCCCTTACAATTTAACAAACACACAAACTTTACCTCTTTATAATATTAGTATAGATATAGAAGTATAGATGTTTCGGTTGGTATCATAAAATACAGGATGTTTTTTTTTTCATATCTCCCAGGTTCGATACCCGGCTCAAGCAGGTGATTTTTCAAAAATCTTTGAATGCAGTTTTACTTACTTTTGAAAATAAAGGAATGTTTCCTTTCAGCAAAACTTGCCATTATCAATATTAAGGGTACTTTCCCTCCAACTACCGTCTTTAAATTCCACCCTGTATATGTTGTTTAACCAGTATTGTAGCTCCCTACAAACGGACGAAGCGCAGGCCATACCTACGATTCTCGTTTTCGGCAGGCCTTTCAGCACGCAAGCAGCGTCCGCAGTCGCGATTGTGCCGAGTAGACGAATGGACGGTGTGTCGTTTTTTAAATAGTAACCGCGCGTGTTTTATTTACTAAAACTATTTAATATGACAACTAGAGTCTATTGTGCTTGTTTTGGTTGCTTGAATTCGTCAATAACGCACCCAGAGATAACGTTTTTTAGATTACCTGGAAACTCCGAAAGGTAAGACTATAAATTGATTTTACTTAAGTACTAATTGATACTATACTAGGTACCTACTAGTTGACTAAAGTTAAAAAAAGTGATTGACACGAGTGAACTAGGTAGTTACATGAAGTAGGTATGTTTGTGTTTATAAGTAGACTTCTTGTGTTTGCTCAGTCAGTGAACGGTGCGATCCAATAGAGTACAATATCCAAAAAAAAAACTAGTTCAGAACTCTATTACGTGTAGGTAGTACATTTAGTTCCGTTGTCAGTTCGTAGTTATTTAATTGAGAGCAATGATTTAGGTATGTTTCAAGAGTATTCATTTCTTTGTGGATGCCCGATGTTACAGTACACTTAGCACCGTATGACTTTGATTGACAGCATTTTTGTTACCTTTGATTTTTATTACATATTAAACACGCATAGGGACAAATTTGAACTTCCAAAATTTAACACAACTTGACAATGTACGAAAAGTACTAGTGTACTAGAGATTGACTAGTACTTTCAAATCGAAAAATAGTTTTAATTTTGTAAATCAAAAATTAAACACAATGATTATAAAGACTAGAATTCCGTGATTCTATCACTGACGAAACATGTGATGAGCCGATTATTATTGTCTACGCCGCTTACTCGTTTTCAAATTTTATATACCCGTTTCACTCAATCGTTAGTAGATAACGCCGCGCCGCCCTGCGCTGCCAGCCGTCCCACCCACACCGTCCCGCGGCGATCCGAAACATAATAAACATTTCTTTTCCCAAAAAAAGGATTTTGAACCACTCGTGGCCAGGCCCCCGTCACTCGCTCAAGGCCGCGTGCGCTATACACCTACCGCTTTGTTTAGCAAATCTTATATCCGATATACGAACCACATTTTTTGTTTAAATTCGATAAAAAAAGGTGATCTCGTTTTGTGTAACATTTTAGTTTTTTAAGTAGTACATGTTTAGTTAATCAATTGGTTTTTTTGCACAGCATTCAGATTTCTGGTATGCATTCCGTTAATTAGTGGAGTTACCTAGTGTGCAGAAAAATTATATAGATGTGCATTTAAAAATATCCCATTTATAAGACCAATTTGTTAATAAATCACACATAAACATGGTTTTTAAATATAATCTAGCAATCAAAAGGTACATGCATTTTTATTGAGAACTTATTACTCACAAAGGATTTTTTTTGTTTAAATAAAAAAAGTACACATTTACTCGAAATGAAAGCCGGTTGTCAGCAAAACGACAATCCTTAATACAAATTGAAGGCCTTATTGGCGGATTGAAAAATTTCAACTGCATTAGGCTCACTATCGATTACGCGGTACGTAAAACTATAAGGTAAAATGTGGGCGTATACTATGCCTCTGCCTACACCTTCGGGGATAAAGGCGTGACTATATGAATGTATGTATGTACATATTTACAATCACAATATTAAATAGAAAGTCAAAGTAAGCACATATTATTAAAATGCTATAGGTGGGCAGCCCTATCGCATGCTTACGTACCGCGCGGCTGTAGGCATTTATTTCCAAAATCCGGCCGAGTCAAACTACAGTATACAGTGTCGTACAGACTGGGACGGTGGCCCCCAATCGCTAGATGCCGCTGTGATTTTCCATCGGACGGCGGGCGGGACGGGACATCATTTTGGCGAACTAAATATATTAAAAAAAAAGATTACACGTCCGCCACATCACGAACTAAGTACATATTTATTGGCGCAAGGTAATGTAAACACGCATGTTATTAGCGAATATTAATAAAACATTCTCATAAAAAAGGATTTCATTCTTATTATTAAATACAGTATTTAACAAATCCAGCTACGAATAGTATTTTCATTCTATGTTTCTTCAAATGTAATAGAAGATTCATCAAATGGTTGGACACACTCATCATAATAATCTAATGGCAAATCTTCAACAAATGGTTGTGTAGGAAATGGTGGTGATGTCTTGAGCCTCTTTAGAGGTAAAACAGTGTCAAACAAATAACACATGGCACCTGTTTCCCCAGGTATAGCTACACCTAGAGTCCAGATCACATTGTGATTTGTATTGATACGGAGAATTTTTACACCACGGATTGTCCTCCAGCTGAAAAAATATAAAAATTAAATTCATATTAGGTGTGTAATAGATTTGTTTGTAACGTGATCTGTAAATGATTACTGCAATAAGCATCTTTCGCTACGATTGTTCTTTGGCTGGGTAACCACTTTCTGACTTTGCTAGTTTCAGTGCTTCGGAACGCCCGTTGAGCTGTTTGTTCCCGTTGTCAGTAACAAGGCAGTAATTAAGTGAAGTTAAAGGCCTTATTTGGCAGCTTAAAAAATTTCCTTCGCCTGTCCATTTTCGAAGACAGCAATATACCAAATAGGCTCGCTCATAGATTTAGGATTTTTCGCTCACTACATAATATAGGTGGACAAAATGTCACGGTGAAATAGGGGCATACCTAAACTGACCATTTATTTTTGATCTCAAAACGGGACATAAGTTTTTATACCCCAGTTAGCAGGTTAACAATTAAAATAAACATAATTTCGTTATATAGAAAAAACCGGCCAAGTGCGAGTCGGATTTGTGCACAAAGGATTCCGTACCAAAAACGGCAAAAAACCTGTTCTATGGAAGCCCCCCTCCCCCTGTCCCCTTTTCCCGCCCCCTTTTTATGGCACTAAGGTGACAAGCAAAGTGTGAGGACAAACACTATGTCTGTGGCGAGCGGTGCGATGATAGAAAGTAGCCGTGGGCATCATAATATATTAAACAATTCTTCTTAGCACAAACCATTGTACAGGGGCGGTTAGAACACGCACATAGTCTGTCTCTCCTGTCGCGAAAAGGGTGTAACCACCTACAGGCATGGGATCCTTGACAACTCTCATGGCTTGCTTTTGCACCGAGCCCACCGGTCAAAACTGATATTCAGGTGCCCCCGTCCAAAGGTGACAGCAATACTCCTTGTGCGGCCGCACTTGCGACAGAGTAGTCATGTTTGCGCCGCAGTAAAATTGAGCTGTTGAGCACACCGAGCTTCCTGGACGCCAGCGTGGCCTTGCTCTCCACCTAGGATACCTATACTGTCAGAGATGGGGAGAGATGTGCCTTGAAATTGTGGCGCTACAGTAAATCGGTTTTTTTTTGCGGTGAATACACAAACTTGTCTTGGTAGGGTTGAATTGGACAAGATTTTGTTTACCGAAATCGGAAACTGTGGTGAGAGTACTCTTTATTTCAGAAACAAGATTTTTCGTATAGCAAGTGTCGGCCCCGTCCCCGCCGTCCGCATAACGATGAATGCTGTTAATAATAGACAACATGTCATTGATATGCAGCAGAAAAAGATTACGGGACAGCACTGAGCCTTGTGGTACTCCAGCGTTTATGACCATGCAGCCAGAACAGCTGCCGTCAACGACGGCCTTGATGCTTCTACCAGCCAGAAAGCTGGACACCCCACCGCTTAAACTCTCGGGCAGTCCATAGGAGGGCAATTTCGCAAGAAGACCACGGTGCTAGATCCAGTCAAAGGCCTTAGAGATGTCGAGTACCCACTGCTAGAGCTCCACCCTTACTCTCGATAGCCATAGCTCGATAGCCCAGTCGTGTGAGGCACACAAGGAGATCGCCAATCGAGCGACCGTGACGGTAACCGTACTGCCGGTCACCGAGCAGGTCGTGTTCCTCAAGGTACCTTAAGAGCAGTGTATTGTTGACACGCTCCATCACCTTTGATAAAAGGTACAAAATGACTACTATAGGCCTGTAATTGGCCGGGTCAGTCTTGTCACCCTTCTTGGGCACAGAATGCACGTGCGTCTTTTTTTTTCTTTCTATCCTCCACGAAGTATTTTCCTATATCTCCTTTTTGTTTGATTTTAGGACCTATTTTTTTTATAGCATCAAATCAGTCTATTGCAGTCCACTCCTGGACGTAGGCTTCTCCCAATCTACGCCACAACACACGGTCCTGCGCCTCCCGCTTTCAGTCCCAGCTAGCGACCTTTTCTAGATCGTCGGCCCATCTGGCGGAGGGGTCGTCCGTCGTCCTACCCCACGTTTACCAAGCTGCAAGCTTAAGAACTCGTTTCCTCGTTCGGCCATCGGTTGTTCTACATAATGTAGCTAAGCCCACTACCAATTCTAAACGCAGGCTCTGCAAACTAGGTCGACCACTCTGGTTCTCTGATGGAGACGGTTGCTCGCTGCGCAACTTTAAGGGTATGGACTAGCCCCACTGTAAGTTTCCACGCTCGGCACCATAGGTAATAATTGGTCGTTTGCTCAATACATGGGTTACTTTGCTTGTATGTTGACATAAAATGAACACTTTTTGAGTTTCGGCATTCGTAAAATTCCAAAGCAAAAAAAAACTTTCATTTAGTTACCATTACCACTTCAGTTTACCACTAAACTACTTCACGAATTTCACACAAAAACAAAACAATAGTGTAGGTAGTGAAAACACGGACTGGCTCTTAATTCCCCGACCGCTGATGTCCCAAGAGCAACAAAATTTTAAAAAATCGCAACCTTTCGGAAAACGGGACAATTTAGCGTCCCGAAGCTATGTTTGGGGACAACGGGACAAGGGACTGAGAAACGGGACAGTCCCGTTCAAAACGGGACGTATGGTCAGTTTAGGCATACCTATACTAAGCGTCTGCCTACAAAGGCGTGACTATAATGTAGGTGTGTCAGTAGCTTAAAGTGAAAGTTTATGAAGATGTTTGGTTTGTTACTCAATCATGCTCTACTAAGTGCTGAACGGTCTGGCAAAAATTTGAGACAGGGATAGATTATAGTCTAGAATAATCTAGAATAAAATATAGGCTACTTTTTACCCCAGGAAAACATACCCACGGGAAGCGGGAACGCGATCAGTTTCATGCGGATCGCGAGCATCATCACTGGTAATTTAGTTTCATTAACATACCTATTACCCATATGACCTGGCATTTTAGTGCCAGGCCATACTCTGGCCTTTTCGCCGCCAGCTCCAATGTTTCCTGGTCTTCGATGCGTTTTAGTTACACCATGTGATGCTGGCATTCCTTTAAACCCCCAACGCTTCATTACACCCTGGAAGCCTCGATCCATGCTGAAAATTTTAATGAATTGGAGTACCGTGTGGAAAAGAACCATTGCTGTATTAAGTTGAAAAGGTATTAAGGCTAAAGGGTGTTACTCTGGGACATTCTTCCGAGGGCTTCCCCGGGGCTCCCAACCACAGGCTGTTGGGCGTGGCGTGAGGTTGTTTAGTCGGTAGGAGTCCGGCATAACATCCATGAGGAATTTCCCTCATACCAAAGGCTTGTAATACGAACGGAGAATGTCCCCCGTGAAACAATAACCTGCCAAGTTCAAAAACCATAATAGTGTAACTACAAAACTTTGACGAATTAAATAGGTCAAGAAGGCTCGAGTTTTATTGCATTTACTAAGAGATTGATTGGTTTATGCAAACTGGAATAATGCTTGGATAGGTAATGCTGAAAAATGTGCAAGATTATCACTCACGTTTTTGCTCTTATATCTATATGGTCACCAACCCTAAAATGTGTAGCATATAATGGAGTTCCAGATGGTAAATAAGCATTTGGAGTAACCAAGAACCTACAGAGATGTTGTTTAGGTAACATTCCCACTGTGTTGAACAGTCCACAATAGTCTTTGGTGACAGTAGTAGGGTCTATAGTTTGTGCACCTACTAACAAACACCCAAGTCTTCTCTTTTCTTTCCATTCAGGTTTCCTTACTTTAAACGGACTATATTCTTCTGGTGGAATATATTTGACAACATGATTATCTATAACCTGAAATGAAATAAAAAGACCAGTGTTTAATAAATTGACCAACCAAGTCACACCATTCAGTTAACTGATGCTCCGGTACAGGAAGCACAATACAAAAAGCACCTGAAATTTACTGCTTTATGCTACAATCATTTGAAATTCTTGTATCTTTAGGGATTATGGGATATTGGTACTATGAGTCTATCGGTAGAATACAGAAATATAATGCCAGCTTGTAAATGGCACACAGGATAAACATTATTATGTCAACTATCTTAAGATAGAAAATTGTGCTGAAACAGACAAGGTCACCAGAGCCTAAAAAGGCAAAATTGTATGTTTCATATTATGAAATGTAAAATGATTGGTATGCTTTGTATGTTCCGTATTTCAAATTATTCGAATTTTGTGTTTCATATTATGAAACATACAATGTTGCCTTTTTAGGCCCGCTGCTTTACATTTTTTTCAATCTACCCATAAAGCCATCAAGTTTGCTTCTTCACTGGCATTTGCCTTGGCAGGACATTGTACACTTGCCTTGGCATAAGATTTCACAAATTAATGTAGCTGCATAAAATCCTAGTTTAACTTAATGAAATAGAGTTGACTTGATCTGGAACACTCTAAATTAAATTTGATAAGAACTCACCTGTAATAATGTTGTTTGCATTTTCTTTCCATCCTTGGACCATAGCGGATAGTTGCCTATTTTACGAGCTATAAGTCCCACACGACGGGTAAGTGAATTCCACTGTGCTGCTTGACTTGTGTCAATATTGGCAAGGGGTGATTCTAACTTGGCCTGGTTTTGCAATTTATCTTGTATTACTTCATCAATAAACTGTTGATTCTCTTGAGTTATAAAGTCATCTGTCCCCTATAATATTACAGATGTTTACTGAAGTTTTATATTAACTACTAGTTACTGAAGTTTATATAATAACTAGGTAGTAAGTATGTACACAAAAAGCGACCCCTACCTTTCTTTCCTTGGGTACAAGCCAGTACGGAGGCCTATATCTAACCTTTTGGTTAAATGATCTTGAAGCAATATGTTCGATTCTGTAATTAAATATTTAAAATGAAATAAATAGACCATATACACCATAACACGATATTCTAAATAGCTTTTTTATCCACTTAACTAACCTCAATTTGTTGAAAGAATTTCGTAAGATACTTATATTACAAGTAGCCATGATATCGTTTGTAAACTAGAAATACATCAAATACTCATTAGTAACTTGGAAAGCATGAACTTTTATCAAAATATCAAATTCTAGCACATTTTTCACGAGTTCGATTCAATCAATCTTGAATTTATTCAATCCAATTCCATTTTTTTTTTTTTAATAGTTCTGGCTTGGTTACAAGACCTTTAAGCCATGTCTTTATTTATTATTATTTAAAGTTATATCTTCATTTTGCTTATGTCACAGTCCTCGTCCTCTAAGTCCAGTCAAAGTCAAGTACAGCCCTAAGTCAAAGTCAGTCTTCCTTCAGAAAAGCGGTGGATAAATTTCTGAAAGTTTCTTTGGATTTTTTTGTCAGAAACTGCAAAGTTGCGATTCACTGCGTTTTATCACTTCCCAACACTAGTGCACGTTGTCGAACGTTTATGTTTAAGAATCCACCATTAATACACACAAAGCACTCGAAAAAACACTCATTTTGCAAATTTATAAAACGATGCGATACGATTCCTTCCAAATCCCACCAAAAAAGCCAATCCAATTCCAAGTATTCCAACCAGTGCGACCATATCAGAAATGGCGAATCTGCCACAGACTGGGCAAAAATCTGCCAAAATCTGCCACACTTATAGCCAAAACTGCCAAAAATATACTAACGGAAAAATAACACTTTTAATATAAACAACCTAAAGTTACTATATAGATTATGCATCATAAAACTCTTCCACATCGCTGTCAACCACAACCATGCCCAAAATAATGGCGGCGTTGCCACGTTGTATGGTAATGGAGAGCCTCTGGCCGTAAACACCAGCATTTTGATCCCGAGAACTGTCGACCAAAAGTTTACATATAGCTCTGTAAATGAGCTTTGCACTAGGGCCCCACGGTCCAAGAGTCTCGACCCCAAATGGCTCAAATAAATAAATCCGACAAGATTTGTGTATTTTCGCCGTTTCAGGGTCTCCGCAGACGCGGCAGCAGCTTCCGCGCAGCTAGCAGTGCCTGGAACATGGGAAGGCGCAAGGGTATCCACACATGTAGCATCCCACACAAGCGGTTTTCCCATCTTGCAAGGCACCAATGACATCCCGTCGGGATTCTTCCCATCGTCTCGAGCCAAGCCCTTGGGTTCAAGAATTACTGGCATACCAGCGAGAGAAAGGGCACGACGGATGATGTCATTTATGCTAGCATGTCGCGAAAACCGACCGGCACTTTTGTAGCAGGATAGACCGTGGTGACCTAGGCGGTCGACTGTTTCACCGCGGTGACAACGATGGGGAGCGATGCAGGATGTACCGAGGCGTAAGCAAGCAGCAATGCGAAAAGTACTGTTATCTAATCGTGTGCCAATATGACTTAAAGGCAAAGCATGAAGCCATTCACCCGACTCACTCTACCCCACAGCCAGTAGGCGCGCTCGCTCTGCTGCACTCGATGAAGTTCGGAAAAAATAACTTTTTAATCAACAAATATTTGCAACAACCAGCTGACCCGCGCAACATCTTTAACGTCATATGGGTAAGGTCTATGAAAGGAAAAATAATGAAATAAAATCGAAAGTTGATTGGAAACAAAATCAATAAAGAAGATAAGAATATGAACTCTATTACAGTTCATAATCATAATATATGATTCATTTGTTTAAAAACAGAATAAGCGGTAAATCCTTGTACATTTGGCCATGAAACAGAAGTTTCCAGTTTGATAAAATAATGTGTAAGTAATCTAATTTCATAAGAAACCTGATGTAATTACTTTAAAACAATGAATTCATTGAAAATTCAGATAGAAGGTAATGTGAATTTTCTTAAAATATTTTAAATCTGCCGAAATCTGCCATTTTAGTAAATCGTCAGCATGATCTGCCACAGACAAAATTTAGGACCAAAATCTGCCAAAATGGCAGAAATCTGCCACAATTGGTCACACTGATTCCAACCAATCCAAAAGTCTGACCAACCAAAATCCCACAAAAGTGTCACCTCTGTCAATGTCATTTTTTTTTTAGTTTTTTTCTTTAGTTTACAGCAAGTAAAGCAAGCAAGGATAGCAAGGAAAAGTAAATCATTGATTTTTGGATCAGCGAAAAATTCTAAAAATATTCTTCTACACCACTATGCTTGAATAGAAATTGACGAGTGCCAAACTACTCTTGTACCTCCTCATTCATGGAAAGGAAGATGGATCACTTTTCATAGTCACCCTATGAAATGAATTTAATTAGATTAGGTACATACAAGATGCTGTTTTCTTGTAAAATAATATTGTACATAATTATTTACAATGTTGTATCGAGTAGCCCGTAAAGTTATAAAATATTACCCCTTGATCGTTTCGTCATAAATCCATATTGGTAATTTATAGAGGTCCCGACACGATCAATTGGCAATTGTCATGGCTCGTCAATATCATGTATACATTATACGTCGATGCACACACACATGCTAAGAAATCACGCACACTGAAACAACTTCCATTCATAAATATCAGACTTGACTCAATAAATTGACCCGTGTCGGGAGCCCATAACACTTTGCAGTTATCGGGGATGACGGGCTATGAAAAAATTCCCATCTTTTAAGGAATTGGTTATACATTGGTCTCCTTTCAAGCCACAAGGCCAACCAAAAGTTCCAACACACTGCCCCTGGAGAGTTGAAATGGTAGTAAAAACGTATTAGCGCAGGAAATGATTCGACTGCACCAGCACTACCACCGAAATGCCATCACTGGCTCCGCATGTAGCGTCATGGGCTCCCGACACGGGTCAATATTTTGAGTGAAGTCTGATATTTATGAATGAAAGTTGTTTTAGTGTGCGTGATTTCTTTGCATGGCCGCATGGGTGTGTGCATCGACGTATATGTACACATGATATTGACGAGGCATGACAATTGCCAATTGATCGTGTCGGGACCCCTTTAGTGGACCACAGTGTCATGTAATCATGTTGGATGTCGTGGGCCCTTCCGAAGTCCGTGAAAGCACAAGAATTTAAAAACCTTAATCGGTCAGCTCGGACCGCGTTGATGTTGGGGGGGGGGGGGGGGGGGGTTACTTTATAACTTGATACGAAAATGACCGAAAAAAAAATCGACAAGTTCTTATCGACAACATACTAATAAAACAACAGAGTTTTCTGATTGACATTTTACTTGATACACTTATGACCAAAGTGTATCAAGTAATATGTCAATGTATCAAACACGACCTTAGATTAGTTGTTAAAAACAAATATAAAAATAGTATCACAACCGTCACAACCTTTTAATCATAAACTTCCCGTTTTATCCTACGGTTCTTTTCAAAAGAACTACCTACCCATCTCACCATAATAGGTGCTCGCTTTTTGGTATATGCGATGTCTGATATCCGTATCAATTTCTGTTATCCACTTTGCTTAACGTAGCTGCGTAGTGGTTATTTTCTCTTTGACTTTGCTGCTGTTATCTAAGGGGTCCCGACATGATCAATTGGCAATTGTCAATAACGTAGAATTTCATGTGCACGTATACGTCGATGCACACACACATGCAAAGCAATCACGCACACTGAAGCAACTTCCATTCATATTTTACGTGATTGACAATTGCGAGGCATGATCGTGTCGGGAGCCTATTACCAGTAAAAAACTTGATTTTATGTGTAAAATTCTTAAATCGGGAATTGGATGGGTAAGCCAGGCCAAAGAAAAGAAAATTAAGTAAACAGAAATGTTATGTATTTTTTATTTTTTCCTTTTTTAAGGTTAAGTTTTGTTTACTTGAATCTTGAAGTATGATTCTAAAAGTTTTAGTATATTTACTTACTCAAAGTGTTATTTCACGATCTCAAAATAATGATATCATAATAACCGGGCCCGGATTAAATCCTGTAAATATTGTAATGCCAGCTAGATATTTTTTCATTAATTTTACGGCAATCGATGAACATTCGTAAGTATTAATAAATAAATAAATAAATAAATATTCTCGGACATTTCACACAACGCTATCTGATCCCAAAGTAAGCTAGGAATAACCCGCTTGTGTTATGGGTATCAGACCACGGACATTAATACTTATAAACTTTTAAATACATACATATTATAGGTACATAGAAACACCCAGACTCTTGAAACAAACATTTATGGGCCACACAAATATTTGTCTACGGTGGGAATCGAACCCACGACCTCCAGCGCCGCAGGCGGTATCACTACCGACTACGCCACAGAGGTAGTATTGCATTACTAGTGAAAGAATGAGATACCAAATTTCAAATTTATATAAAAATTTATTGACCTGCACATCTTCGTTTGTGTTAGCAGTTTCCCGTCGCGTGTATTGCTCTGAAAAGTTTTTGATAGGTACATTTTTCATTGCTGCTCTGCTCATTCATCTTAGCGTGATGTTAAATAGCCTCTATCCGGTCTCAAGTAATGCGATATCGAACTGTATTAGAATTTCCGAAATCCGACCAGTATTCCTGAGATCCTAGCTTCAAACAAACGAACTCTTCAGCTTTTTAGCCGACTTCAAAAAAGGAGGAGGCTTCTCAATTCGACCGTACTTATACTGGGTGTAACAAAATTGACTCTCCAAATTTCATGAGATGACTTAGCATCGGAAATCAAATAGGTACAAATATTTAATAAAAATGGGGGGTTAATTTTTTCATTTTTTTTAAATTTCTTTTGTCGCACATTAAGAATTAGTTTTTACCGCGGCAATTCGAGGTAACATGGTCGCCGTGGTTATTAATTATGGTCTTACCCAACCTTTTGCAGTCCAGGGTGCGCATACAGGGCTTAGAAAATTTTCGCGGCTCCCTATACTTATCAAGTTGAAATAGTTTACATAGGCAGATGGGATGGCACAAAAAGTAATACTTACAAATTTCGAAATAGATTTTTTTTTTAAATATATTCTCGGGCGTCTCTCTGTACTTTCTACGGTCGGCGCCGGCGCCCAGGTTGGAACCCCTGGTCTAATCATTTCTACTAGAAGCCATCCCTGGACATTTTCATGATTTTTAAAAGTAGGTACTTTATATTTTCAGGTATGCACCAGAATTGGCTAAAGACTTAATTGTAGAGATTACTGGTAGATCTACCTCCAGTAAACATTGTAGGATATGGGTCAATAAATTGGATAGAAAAGATGGGACATTTCTTATTCGTTACAAACTATATGAAACTTGTTTAGATATGTCTATACATGTCTATTTTAAGAAGAAAGATATTAATGGATCACCATTTGTATTCAAGGGTATGTATCTTAGTTTGGAATATCACAAAGGCTACTTATTGTCCCGGGAAAAGCCCCCATGGGAAACATGAACGAGAACAAAATTACATGCGGGCAGAGCCAGGGTGTGCATCTGGATTGAGGGCCCAAAAATTAAATCTTCGCAAAACATAATAAGATTTACAGGGACTTTAGTTATAATTTTGTTAAACTTAGGGCAATATGCCACAAATACCTTAAACACGAAATAAAGCTTTTATGATGAAATAACTTGGGCCCTCAATCCAGATGCCTGCATTAAGTGGCATAGTCTGATTTTCAGAAAGTACTACCACTGGGCTGATAATTTTTATTTAAGGATTTAGTTAAGAATTTCTTACAACTTTTAGGAAATTCCCAAATATGTAGAATACGATATTACAGAGTTATTGCGGTATATCTAGGGCCCTCAGTTCATTAATGTTTGTACTGAGGAATCATCAAAATATGGGTTTGTCTAAAAAGATTCTTAAATACGACTGTAATATATTTTACTTAACCGCGTCTGTAAATTAGTTAAAAAGAAATAATGACAAAAAAGTTAATAGTTAACATTTACATTGAAAATTGAATTTTCCTAAAATGTCTGAACTGAGGGCCCAGTATTTTCTGCAGTATTGACTAGGATAAGCCTTCTATACTACCACACATTACGGTAAGTACTTTAAGAAATTTTTAATTCAATTCAATTCTTTCAATTACTTATGTTCTTAGGTTCTTACTTAAAACTCCTTAAATGATAGTTTTTCCTAAACCTATAAAGTTAATTATTCGAAAAGCCAATCTGCTATGCCTTTTTCGGTTTCACCCCATGAAAAGATAACGACTTTTGTCCCGTCCCACTTACTAGTTGTACGCAAGGTATAAAAAATACGCACTTGGCCGGGTTTTTTAGCGGCACGTTTATGTTCATAACGATAGGCATCTTACTAAGTTGAATGTTAATGTAAGGCTTTCGCTCGAGACTATTTAAGATAAGTGTTTTTTTTTCTCTTTCAGGGCCTATTCACACTGATCAATGTAATTGCCCTGAGAAGAACTTCAAGCAGTGGTTAAAAAACTATGACTGTCCAAACTCATATGATCAAATTGATAAAGATCTCAAACTATTCCATAACTTAGACATGAGAGAGCAAATTAATAAGATTATACAAATATACCATCAACCTGAAAGTACTAGTTTCTGTCATTATTCTATTAAAGATAATGAAATACATAGGAATTGTTATGGGAAGCATGTTGGTTTTAATATGTTTTCTGACAACATTCTTTTATCGTTAGCAAGAAAGGTTCAGCTGCCTAATATAGAATTAGTGATCAATCTTGGAGATTGGCCCCTTGTGCATAAACAAGACGATATCCTGCCAGTATTTTCTTGGTGCGGCAACAAAGACAACTATGATATTGTGATGCCGACATATGATATTACTGAATCTACATTGGAAAATATGGGAAGGTAAATAACTGAACAGCAGTTTATGTTTTGAAAGATACTTAATTGTAGGGTCGGCAGCGCGAGAATGGCGCCTCTGGTGTTGCAAACGTTCATAGGCTGCGGTGACCACCAGTCCTTCTGGTCGGCCGTATGCTTGTTTGCCACTTTAGTGGTATAAAAAAAAAACTTAAGATTTCATTAAAACCTAATAGGTCCCCCACATTCTCACGAGAATCTCGACGAGAACTTCTATCGGATCTGCATTCGGAAAACAAGGCAAAAAGCCGAGAACGTGTGAATCATTTCCACATTCTCGTTTCTCGTGTTCTCGCGAGATTCTCAACGAGAATGTGGAGCGCCCATAACATTTGTGTATAATTATTGCAGAGTGACTCTAGATACATTGTCAGTGCAGAGTGGGGCAGAAGCGATTTGGTCGAAGCGCATCTCGCGTGCAATATGGCGTGGTCGGGACTCCCGTGCAGAGCGATTAAAACTCATAGATATTGCAAGAGCTAACCCTGACTTATTCAACGCGTCCCTCACGAATTTTTTCTTCTTTAGAGATAAAGAGGCCCAATATGGACCAAAGGAGCCACACATATCATTTTTCAAATTTTTTGATGTAAGTATGTACACTGGACACTTCCTACTATACCTTCTGTCGAAATAGTCAGCATCTTGGTACCTAGATGGCGCTGGCTTATAAATGGCGTTTACTGTATTATCATTCTCTTGCCCTTGTCTCAATTTATATTAGGTCGGGGCAATAAGTGTTTTTCTTACAATTCCTCCCTATTGTCATCTGATCTCTTTTCATAAAATTTTTCCTTCGTATCTAGAGCTCGAGCTAACACTGTACCCAAAGGTTAGTTCAAAAATTTTGGAGGCGACTGTAATCTATAAAATATAGCAATAAAGTCGTGATTTGTTTCAGTTCAAGTATCAAATAAACATAGACGGGACAGTTGCAGCATATCGAATGCCATATCTATTGGCCGGCGGTGGCATGGTTTTGAAACAAGACTCTCCTTATTATGAACATTTCTATAGCCAACTCCGTGCTTGGGAACATTACGTGCCTTTTAAGCGCGACTTGTCCGATTTAGTAGAACGTGTTAAATGGGCACAAGAAAATGATGAAAAAGCTCATCAGATTGCTGTCAACGCAAGGAAGTTTGCTAATGATTATTTATTACCTCAGCATATTATCTGTTACCATGCAGTGTTATTTAAGGTATGTTTGTTTAGTTTATATAGCTTTAGTTTGAACTACTTGGTAACTGGTGGAAATAAGTCATGTTTATGTGTTATAATTAGTGTCCGACCGAAACTGGTTTTCCAGCCGAAACCGAAACCGAACTTTCGGCCCCAGGGTCAGTTTCGGCCGAAACCGAAACCGAAACTCACGTGGTTCATATTGAAAAAAATAAATAAAAAAACCAGCCAAGTGCGAGTCGGATTCTCGCACAGAGGGTTCCGTTACAAAAATTGGGTACAAAAGTTACGTTTGTTGTGTCGATGCTTTTTTCTAATTTTAGTAGGTATTTTTTGTTATAGCGGCAACAGAACTGGGTGAGGTGGTGGTGGCGGTGTCTCTTGACATCGCCAATGCTTTCAATCCCTTGCTCTGGAGCTGCGTTTGGAAGGCGCTTATTTACCATGGAATGCCTCTCTACCTCCGTCGAATTGTCGGGGCCTATCTTTCCGAGAGGGCCATAACTTACCCGAGCTGGCTAGGGCAGGGTCGGCGAGATGTGTCGTTCGGTGTTCCATGGGGATTGGTCTTAGAACCGCTTCTGTGGAACGTCGGTTACGATTCGGTGCTGCGTGGTCCTTTGCTCAGAGGTGTCGGCGTAACGTGTTACGACGACACCCTCATTACAGTGCGAGGAGCAGCAACGCACTGAGACGCAGCCCTAAAGGTTACCTGCGGGATCCAGCTTACATATAGGGGGCGTCAGCATCGGCATCGAGCTCTCAATGACGTATCTGGGGCTCGCACTCGGTAGCCGTTGGAACTTCGGAAACCACTTCCGAAGTGTGGTTCCATAGCTGAGGGAGGGGGGCATCAGCCGCACACTCGCGGTTGTTGCCCAATATCAGGAGACCCAACGCTCCCTGCAGGAGACTGTACCTGTCGTACTGGGATCGTGTGGAGCATGGCCCTGTACGGGGCCCCCGTATGGGTGGAGATCCTGATGGCCAGCAATGCGGCTAGATTGCTTTGCCGGCAGTAGGCGACGCCTGTCAGGGTGATAATGGGATACCGCACGTTCTCAGTTGTGGCGGTATGTCTTCTAGCCGGGACCCCTCTATGGGAACTGGAAGCAAGGAAGCGAGGGCCCTTGCGTCATTGTTTAAATGGCGCAAGGAGGCGCTGGAGCGGGGCCATAGGCCTCTTCCTGTGAGCAGGTCACGCTCGTGAAAGAGACGGCGGGGAGGAAGCGGGAGAGAACTCTCCCACCCGAGTTCCAAAGTCTGAGGCGGCGCCCCATACTATCAGCCTCCATGACCGGGGGCCTGAGGAAGGTGACGGGGCTGCTCACCGTCCTTACAGAAGCAGGCCTTAGACGATAGCATGACGTGAGAGATTCATGCACGCCCCCTCAAGAAGCGAGATATCAACTGAACAACCCCCCAAAGCCAAGGCCGCAGTATGTATCATTCCGAGGGCATACTTGAGGCTCCCAACCTTCGGCTGTTAGGTAGGATACGCGTGGTGTTTAGTCGGTAGGACTACTGTACAGTGAAAATTTTAGGCCTCTATCTGGCACGGTTCCAGCGATACGACCTCGTGACTAATAGACAGACGGATGGCTAGGCCTCATGTCTCGTTTATAGGGTCCCGTTTTAACCCCTCCGTGCGAGAGTTCGACTCGCACTTGGCCGGTTATTTTTTCAATAGGTGCAGCAATTTTTACCAAGTGCTATCAATCAACGATATAAATCTTCTCAAGTGGTCATTTTAGAAATATCTGCCTCCACCTAAAGAAGAGTTTCTTTCTTCTACGTGTGGAATTACTCATAGATGCTATTGCGAACTCCTACCGACTAAAACCACACGTGTGCTTCAAGCTGTAATCCTCACCTTCGAAATCTCAATGAAAACGAATTTTGACAACGCCAAAAAATAGTCGTGAAATAGTCGTAAATAGTCGTACATGTAAAAAAAATAGTCGTATTATAGTTTCGGCGTTATAGCTATTGGTTAGTGAGGATTATGGCTTGAACGTCAAGCTGTAATCCTCACCTCTGGTGCAAGCAAACGGTTAATGCTATCGAATTGGTTTAGGTTCCAAAAAATAGTCGTAAAATAGTCGTAAAGACCTGCCAAATCTCAGAAATAGTCCATAAGCGGTTTCCGAGATGTGAAGGTACCCTGGTGAGGATTATGGCTTGAACCTTTGAAAACTTCAAATTTCTCCGGAACGCCTGCAAGTTTCGGTTCAAAGTTTGTGCCAAAAAATAGTCGTGAAATAGTCGTAAGAAGCTATAAAAAATTTGAGTTGATTTAATGTGAAAATAAAAACTTTTTATTTTTCCTACATTTCTATTGATGTACAGTCGTGTACAAAATTTGTAACTTCCAATGATACTAGAGGAAGTCACGCGGTTTTATCCGCGTAGTTCCCGTTCCCATAGGAATGCGGGAATAAAATAAAGCCTATGTTTACCGGCAAGAGTGTAGCTTCCGAACAGTGAAAGAATTTTTCAAATCGGTGAAGTAGTTTCGGAGCCTATTCGATGCAAACAAACAAACAATCAAATCTTCTCTCGTTATAATATTGGTACAGAATTAAGTTATTGGGAAATATTCCGCTTAATATAATAATATTTCCTTGAATGAGCAGCAGGTATTATTATTAAAATTTTGTAGGCTAATATAGCATAGGTATTTTCGCTTTTGTATGGAAGCGATGTATCTGTTACGTAGTAGCTATTTATTAGTCTGTGACTCAACCTACCAGCGCCATCTAGACCTTTTCTAGAAACGCCAACAGATATTGAACTGACTATGACAATTGTGATCAAAACTAATTGCTGTGTTATTAACATACAGAGAGATTTAAACAAATGTACGTATTTGCAAGCTTTCGGTTGTAATAAATAAGGATAGAAATCATAAATGTTTGTTTTTTGTTTAATTATAACTCCTGGTATGGAAAACGTCTCATTCAAAGAAATATTATTATATTAAGCGGAATATTTCCCAATAACCTAATTCTGTACCAATATTATAACGAGAGAAGATTTGATTGTTTGTTTGTTTGCATCGAATAGGCTCCGAAACTACTTCACCGATTTGAAAAATTCTTTCACTGTTGGGAAGCTACACTCTTCCCGGTAAACATAGGCTTTATTTTATTCCCGCATTCTTATGGGAACGGGAACTACGCGGATAAAACCGCGTGACTTCCTCTAGTATCATTGGAAGTTACAAATTTTGTACACGACTGTACATCAATAGAAATGTAGGAAAAATAAAAAGTTTTTATTTTCACATTAAATCAACTCAAATTTTTTATAGCTTCTTACGACTATTTCACGACTATTTTTTGGCACAAACTTTGAACCGAACCTCGCAGGCGTTCCGGAGAAGTTTGAAGTTTTCAAAGGTTCAAGCCATAATCCTCACCAGGGTACCTTCACATCTCGGAAACCGCTTATGGACTATTTCTGAGATTTGGCAGGTCATTACGACTATTTTACGACTATTTTTTGGAACCTCAACCAATTCGATAGCATTAACCGTTTGCTTGCACCAGAGGTGAGGATTACAGCTTGACGTTCAAGCCATAATCCTCACTAACCTATAGCGATAACGCCGAAACTATAATACGACTATTTTTTTTACATGTACGACTATTTACGTCTATTTCACGACTATTTTTTGGCGTTGTTAAAATTCGTTTTCATTGAGATTTCAAAGGTGAGGATTACAGCTTGAAGCACACAACCACACGGTGCCCTGCTACTAGCTCTTGGCTGGTTTTGGTTACATTCTAGAAGTATAAAACTAATACTGGACAACAGTGAGCCGGACTAGCGCACGTAGGGTTCCGTACAAGAAAAGCGACAAAAAATTACGTATGTTGTATGGTATTTTTGGCCCTTTAGTATTATTAATTTGTCTATTTTATTATTTGTTGCTATAGCGGCAACAGAAATACATCATCTATAAAAATTTTAACTGTCTAACTATCACGGTGCATGAGTTACAGCTTGCTGACAGACAGATGGACGACCAACGAAGTCAACGAAACCGACTACAAAGTGCAGGGGGTTATGTAATGTCCTAGATCACCTTTTTAGAATTCTGTAAAAACTGTATTTTTATAACTATTGATTGGAAGTCCTTTGTGTTAGCAACATATTGGTTGGGCTGACCCCAACCACGTCTCAAGCAGGGCCAGGCACTCAAAATTCATGAACACGTGAGTTTCGGCCCGGCCGAAAGTTTCGGCCCATTTTGGCCGAAACCGAAACTGCGGCCGAAACTCGTTTTTTTGGCCGAAACTGGCCGAAACCGAAACTTCGGTCGGTCACTAGTTATAATTATCTTATTGCCACACATAATTGTAGGTTTATCTTATTGCCACACATAATGTAGGTATAGGCATCCCCCTAATATCGCCACAACGTACGCTCTTTAGCCCTTCGCATCATAGCAGAAGGAAAATATTAATAAAATTTAAATTTTCAGGAATGGAGCCAAAGAATAAAAAGTGAAGTAAAGGTTGTGGAAGGTATGACTCATGTACCACAAACACAGTCCGATTGTGATTGCGAATCTCGAACAAAAAACGTTCACGAAGATCTCTAAAAGCAGCTTTAAAATTTATAACGATATACGTAATACCAGTAAAGGAATAAGCATTAAGTACATCATTTATTTAGTATTGTATTTTGTAGTTAGGATTTACTGTAAAATTGTACGCTTATTGGCACTTAGAAAGGATAATAAAAAATATCAATTTAAAAAGGGACTGTCTTTTAATACAATATTTATAAATCATACTGCAAACATTGCTTTTCAACAATGCTTTATGAAATATGCATATCAATATGCAGTTTAAACATCTTGTTATAAATTAAATTATAATTATCCAACATAATTATGTATATCTAAGTATGAATAATACAAATTTCCACACCATACTGGTCCAGAAGTATACAGGGTGTTTCATTAGCACTATATCAAGATCAAAGTGGTGAGTTCAGTGAGTGATGTCAGGGCGTTTTCGAAGGTGTTCCGACATTGAACCAATAAAACGAAATAAAAAAAGAATAGGTTCCATTATTTTAATTACTGATTCATAATAATTTTCAGTTTCCACAACACTAGCTAAAGTCAGCCGATAAGGTATCAGTATAAATGTATAAGCAATGTTTACACATAAAGCTGACCGCACGTCCGGACTGCATTCCAAAACGCACGACGTCTCTTAGTTTGGAGTGCGGATCAAAGAAAGATGATAAATTATGACTAAAATGAACTAATCAAATTGCACTTGCACGTGGAACGATGTCGTTATGTGACCGCGGATACAAAAGATAGATACAAATGTTGTTATTATGAACAACCTCTTCTCTCCCTTCTGGTATAATTTAATGTATGTATAAGTCTATCACGCTCGATGTACCTCGCACAGGCGAGGTAATCCGATAGCCTACAAAATATTGGAATTAGGGAATGCAATCCCGCAACAAGATTGTAATCCCGGTATTTGCGGGACTGAGCAATCTCAGTCCCGCGGGATCCCGGTATTTGCGGGATCCCGCATATTTCTGAAAGTCATTAGGAAAAGAATAGAATTCTGTATCATACATCCATCTAGAACTAAAAAATAGTCACCCCCTTAATCCCTGAAGGGGTAGGCAGGACGAGGCATATGGTCTCATCTCATACCTAATGTCCTTTTCTCAAAATTTCCCATCCTCAAAATATGTGCACTACAGGACCCCGCTCAATCCGACTTGGATAGGTTAGGTTAGAAGGCTAAGGCCGGAGCGGAGCGCAGCGAAGCTTCCGCATTAGCCTTCGTGGTTATTTTTTTTTAACCTAACCTAACCTATCAAATCGGATTGAGCGGGGTTAATCCTGTAGTGCACATATTTGGAGAAAGGGACATTTTGAGAAAAGGACATTTCGCGAAAAGGACATTTTGAGAAAAGTATATTTCGCGAAAAGGACATTTTGAGAAAAAGACATTTCGAGAAAAGTAAGTACATTTTGGGAAAAGGACATTTTGGGAAAAGGACATTTTGAGAAAGGACATTATGAGAAAGGACATTTCGAGAAAAGGACATAATGAGAAAGGACATTTCGAGAAAAGGACATTATGATATGAGACAAGCCGGTCCTTCAACTTGACTTAGCTGCCTAGGGACCAACGGCTTAACGTGCCATCCGAAGCACGGCAACTCTCAAATAAATGTAACAAATTGGTCACCCACCTAAGGACCGGCCATAGTAAATGTAACTTACTGCAGTGATCTTTTACAGAACACTGAGTCCGCGGGGCACAATTAAAAATAAATTATTTAATATTACTTTTGTATTAAGATTATTAAACGGATATACATAATAAGTAATAAAATAGCTACTGCAAATTATTAGAAGCGCAGAAAACATAGCATGTCAAAATTCTTGTCTGCCAAACGACTCCTAACTTTACATGTCAGATAGCCAGCAAGCAATGTACGAGATAATTGAATACTTTTACAGTACAAGAAAAGTCAAATCTCCCTGATTAAATCACTAAAATCAAATAAGTTATTAGGTTATATATTACGTCACAATTACAAAAAACTTTCTCAAACCGAATCAGTTTGTGCGCTTCCGCTTACAGAATAACACATGGCGATTACCTTTGCACAATCCCGCTAATCCCGCGGGATCCCGCACGATTTACGTACGGGACTGGTCCCGCAAAAATACTGCGGGATCCCGGTATTTCGGGATCCCGGTATCCCGGTATTGCATTCCCTAATTGGAATCAATTCTCAATTTTCAAACAAGGGATCAAAAGATAGTGCTGCAATGGATTCCTTCACATATTAATATTGCGGAGAATGACATTGCTGATCATCTAGCAAAAGAAGCGTGCTCGGATGGTATCCAATTAAATGTATCGCCTCTATATCAGGACCATGTCAGAGGGGTGAAGGAACAGTGTAGGACGTGTTGGCAGGAATATTTCGATGAAAGATCAAGGGAGAAAGGTATATGGTACCGTACTATACAGCCGCAAATATCGGAATATCCATGGATAGAGAAGATATACTTAAATAGAAGATCTTTAGTGACTGCCCTCAGACTACGAACAGGTCATATACCTTCCAAGAAATTCGCCTATTTGATGGGAAAAGTTTTATCTCCTAACTGTGAGGACTGTGGCGTGACCGAAGACGTTTTACACATTCTATGGGAATGTGTACGCAACAGAACTTACAGAGTTATGCATTTTGGTGTCGCGAGAGATAAGAATATTGGCCTCTGTAATAGTCTCCTGGCCAACCCTGCGTCGGTTGAAGCCCAGACCCTTTATAAATTAGTAGACTTAGGTTTAGAATAGATATTATGTAAACTTATGTATGCCTTTACGGGGCGATGTGGTCGCAAAGCGACAAAGCCCTTCAATAAAAATAAAAAAAAGTCTATCACTTCGACGGCAGTGTTTTTGTCTAAGGAATTGTTTGACACGATGCCCACTACTACATTATATCATGGAGTTCGATACAAGGTCTCTTCCGCGCATGCGTAGATTGTGGAATCTCTCTGCCTCAGTTTACCCAAACGCCTACAGTAGGGGGTTCTACAAAAGGGGTCTTAGACGGTTCTTGCGGGGTGGCAGCGCGAGTGTAGCGCGCCTCTGGTGTTGCAGCACCTTTTACTTTTAGCAAATTTTCTAGAGTAGCATAATTTTAAATTTGTCTTCCCATCTTTAAGGGCGTTAAGAGCCTTCATAGTTTCCTCCTTATGGCTAAAGCTGGAGATTAACATGGCTGGTATATTCTTTTTAGTTAATAAGCGCTCTTGGTCTTGTATTAATGAAATTAGAGGTGACACTACCACAGTAAGCCCTAGTTTAATTATTGCAAGTAGTTGGTAACACAGGCTGTTACCAGCACCTGTCGGCATAACGACAATAGCATGCTGTCCGGCTAGAGTAGAAATAATTCCGCTTAGCTGTTTGGGTCTAAAACTATACCAAAATTGTTCTTTAATGCACTTGCCACGTCATTTGACCATTCGTATCTGGTGCCAGCCCAGCGCACACTAGCCAGAGTTTTAGATTTCAGTTTGTTTATAGAGTTTTTTTTGGCTTGGAGTTCTTTTTTTTTTAACGTGAGGGAAAATTCTCCATGGATGCTATGCCGGACTCCTACCGACTAAAAACCTCACGTAACGCCCAACCAACAGCCTACGGTTGGGAGACCCTCGCCCTGTGAAACTGCTTCCTCCGTCAAGCCTCTAATGCGTATGATCGCGTCCACGGTGGAGCGCCCCTGACGGAAATCAAACTGGCTATCCGCTAGATCCGGCCCCACGCGTGTGAGGTGCCCGACGAGGAGTTGTGCAATAATACGCTCAAAGAGCTTGCACACCTCGTCGAGCAACACGATCGGCCGGTACCCTGCTGGGGAGTTTGCCGGCCGCTCCGCCTTTCGGATCAAGACCAGTTTCCGTTTTCAAGACCTTAGGAAACTGGCCTTTTTCGAGGCAGTTTCGTATTCTTTTCATGAAATATTCGTTCACGATTTTTCCAGTTTGCTAATCCGGCGTCGACTTGAATTTACTCTTTATCTACATTTGCAAGATCTTCTTTTAGATCTTTTATAGTTTTCGTCCTCAACGAGTCACCGAAAAGGAGGACCTCTTTACAACACAGCCTACTAGGTACTGGGCAGCGCAAACCTTCCGGTCGACTTTGTCCATTTCCTAACTACATACGCAGCAAAACCATGATGACATGTGCCGACAAAGCCCTAGGACGCTGCTGAGCGGTAGAAGTAACAAACAAATACATTTTAATATAATAGTAAAACCCATTTTGAAGGACGATAACTGTTCTAATTACCCTACTACCAGGAAAACTGAAGGACTATTACTATATGAATTTTATTCAGTTACTATAGTTTGTATGAAACAGTATCATAGGTTTAGTATTAGGTATTTTTGTGAAATTGGAATTGTTGTGAATCATTTTATTAGCATTTATTTGTATTTTATGACTAGAATGCAGAAAGTTAAGTGCGAAATATGTGTTATTAAAATAACTTGAGTGGATAACCAAAAGACTATTAGGGCCCGATTATTACTGGGGTGAAGCTCAGTAAATAATGCGAATTCCTTAATATCAACAACAAAGACCCTTGCAACCTACAATTTCCAACAACAACAAGTAGTGTTGCGACACGTTTGTTTGGATTTGAAATACATATTCCGATTTAGACCACCAGCTGAAACTACTACTGCTGGGTTGATATACCCTTTCTGTAACACCCTGTATACTAACATAAACAAATTTTTATACTTAAAACAATTAAAATGTGATACAACATTTGTGAAAAAACAGTCATTTACTGTAAATAACAAAGAAAAGAACCTGTAAAAACATCGAGAGTGTGTTCACACGCAGCAGAAGTGAAACCTTTTATTCTGGTTACACTTCAAAAACGTAGGCCACTTAAATAAATTTAACATTAAAGGTAAATAAATTTTATAATAACGGGTGTTTTTTTAGAGGTATAGAACTTTAAGTTGGCATAACTGTTTTAACTGGCGGTATTTTTGTCAGCTGTGAAGTGATTTATGTTTAGTTTGGTTTGGCATTTCAACATGAATAGACTGACGCCTGAACAATGCTTCCAAATTGTGCAAATTTATTTTGAAAATCATGGTTCTGTCCGAAATGCGTATCGTGATTTTCATAAGCGAATTTTGTTTAGCGGTGCAGCTCACTTTTGTTTGAATGGATACGTCAATAAACAAAACTGCCATATTTAGGGTGATGATGATCCTCAAGTGTATGTTGAGAGACCGTTACATCCAGAAAAACTGACTGTGTGGTGTGCTTTATAGACTGGTGGAATAATTGGTCCGTACTTCTTTAGAAACGATGCTGACCAGAACGTTACAGTCAATCGTGACTGCTATAGAGCGATGATAACTGACTTTTTCGTTCATCAATTGAACAACCATGATCTGCAGGAGTAGGGGTTCAACAAGACGGCGCAACATGTCACATAGCTCGTGCCACAATTGATTTATTGAAGGAAACGTTTGGTTACCGCATAGTTTCACGTTTTGGACGCGTGGATTGGCCTCCAGGGTCGTGCGATTTTACGCCACTTGACTATTTTCTGTGGAGATATGTGAAGTCGCTCGTCTACGCCGATAAGCCCGAAACGATTGACCACTTGGAGGACAACATTCGGCGCGTTATTGTCGATATACGGCCACTAATGTTGGGAAAGTCCTCGAAAATTGGACCTCTAGATTAGACTACGTCCGAGCCAGCCGTGGCGGTTATATGCCAGAAATCATATTTAAATTATAATGCCAGAAGATTTCCTTTCGAATAAAGTCATTTTCATATCAATAAAAACAATCACCTTCGTTTTATCCCATTTCAAAGTTCTATACCTCTAAAAAAAACACCCTTTATAAATATAACGTACCTACCTACCGAGCTGAAAATAGTAGGCTTATAAAAACATACCTGTTTCACAATCTGTTATACAGATATTTTATAATCACGTAAACAGAATAATTTGCAACAAATCACAATATTAAAGCTTGTACCTACACTGCACAAGTGACACAAAAGCTATACTTAGGGTTCAGTTAGAAAGAGAACGGTCAGCGGTGCATTGGATCACATACTGCATGCTTGAATGCTACATATGTGAGCATATACACTCGAGAGCAATGAATCCGGGTCACTTAAAGAATGTTAAAAATCTCGGAAACTAAAAATGATAGGTTAATGCAATAAATTGTATTTAATAGACAATGTAATACTTCTTAAATGAAAGTAAAAAAAATATGAGTCACCATACATTTTATTAACACAAAATTACATAAAGAAAAAACTGCTGATCTCTCCTTAAAACAAAAATAGGAAACATGAAATTTTTGAACTTTATTACGATTTTCTTGAATTTTAATACTTCGTATTGCCTCCTCGTGCTTCCATTACTGCGTTTACGCGGTTTGGCATGCTGTACACCAAGTTCCTTATACGATTTTGGGGAATATTCTCCCATTCCTCTGTGAGAGCAATTTTGAGCTCACGAAGCGTGATTGGGGGAGGGTTTCGTTGTTTTACGCATCTGCCTAGCTCGTCCCAAGCATGCTCGATCGGGTTGATATCCGGGCTGCGCGCTGGCCACTCCATACGAGTAATGTTCATCTCTTGAAGGTAGTCATTCACAATCCTACCTGTATGAGGTCGGGCATTGTCATGCATAAATATAGCATCCTCACCTAAATTGACCATAAATGGACCAACGTGATCATTGAGGATTTCTTCCACATATCTTACGCTAGTTAAAGAGCCGTTTTCTATGATCACCAGCTCTGTGCGACTTTCAGAAGAAATTCCGGCCCACACAAGTACAGACCCACCACCGTAGGCTACTTTTTCTTCGATGCATGCTTGCTTGAATCTTTCCCCTGGTCTTCGATACACTCTGTGTCTTCCATCGTGCTTGTAGAGCATAAATTTTGATTCGTCGGAGAACATAACTTTTGACCAATCTTCAATACTCCAATTTACGTGGCTCTGGGCATACCTTAGTCTCGAAATACGATGCCCACGCTCCAGTTTAGGGCCGTTTGCAGGTCTAAGGGGTTTTAAGTTAGATTCAGCAAGCCGACGTCTTACTGTCCATGCACTTGGGTTACTTCCTCCGAGGCGTCGAAACTGATTGGTGAGTTCAGTTCCTGTGAGAAAGCGATTTCGAAGCATGGTGTTCACCAAGTATCGGTCTTCTCGTGCTGTGGTACACCTGGTTCTGCCCGTTCCTGGTCTGCGCAGGTTGGAACCAGTTTCTTCGTAACGTCGGAGAACTCTTTGTACTGTTGACAGCGACACACCGACAGTCCTGGCTGTATCGCGCTGACTCCGGCCGGTTTCCAGCATTGTAAGTATTCTGGTGCATTCTTCAGGCGTAAGCGACATAATTTCAGCTTGATTAATGAATATAGAGCACTATCAACATGGTTTATGTACCCACATAAATGACAGATTACAAACAAAAGCAACACCAAATGCTGTAATTTCGTAGTTCCATCTTCGAAAGTGGCCCTTTTTCAAATTTGATTTTTTTATGATATAACTTTACAATAACTAAGAAGTTTTAATACCTTCATTTAAGGAGTATTACATTGTCTATTAAATACAACTTATTGCATTAACCTAGCATTTTTAGTTTCCGAGATTTTTAGGATTCTTTAAGTGACCCGGATTCATTGCTCTCGAGTGTATATATATTACGTAATACAACATAAAGAACTCAAAACTGACCTCTTGAACGCTCTCTGTCTGATAAAATCCTTATCACAAACACCAGAGAACATTATTTAATTAGATCCTGTGACCAGTTTAGGTGAACTCACTGTGAACCGTGGTGTTTTTTGGGTCGCTCTAATATTTATGGTCGCTAAATGATTCATAACGCCATCTAACGCCTTATATCACGGACGTGTTAGAGCGCGGGGCACACGAGTAAATAAACTTACAAAGACCAAACTCTGAATGAACGCGTGAATCGGTTGCACTTTTTTTTTGTTTAACGTGAGGGAAAATCCTCATGGATGTTATGCCGGACTCCTACCGACTAAAAACCTCACGTCACGCCCAACAGCCTGTGGTTGGGAGCACCGATACAAGTACGCCGGGTATATACGTGTGCGTGTCAACTGGCCGGCCGTCGCGTACGCGGGTAGACTAGTCTCCCCGCGTACAGGACAAGTGGCAAACTTAAACTCAAAAAAACATTTATTTAGCATAATTCTAATACACATGCACTTGCGACACGTCCATGAATACAAATCAAAGTTAGTATCACCAGTTCGGAACGCGGCCCGCTTGAGAAGAACTGGCAAAAACTCTGCGGGCTTTTCTTTTTGTGCTCTATTTACAATAAGTAATATGAACTTAAAATCACAAAATATTGTTAGAGAATGCAGTAGAGCAAGCAGATCACTTCCAACCAGTTAACACGTCCGGCGTGCCTCTAGTGGTGCAACCGATTCGCGCGTTTGTTTAGAGCTCGGTCTTTACATTTATTTACTCATGTGGCGCGGGGTGAACAAGTAGTCAGTCTGAGAGCGAGTTATCGATACATAGCAACGTCGGGACTTCGGTAGAAGCACATGTAGGCGTCTGCTAGAAGGCGCTTAGCGTGTGGAGGGGCGGGAGTCCCTGAGCGTCCGCCCTCTTCGCTCAGCCACGCCCCCAGTCCAGGAATGCATACTACCTCCGGAATGTTGTATCCGTGCCGTTCACCTGTTGATGCATAAGCGCGTTACAGAATACATCGATAAAACAAATGGTGATATTTAGGAAAACGCGCCCAACACATAGGTGATTGTGCTAATCGATAAATTTGTGTCTTTCTAAATACATGTCATGTATTTTCCTTCTGTCGAAAGACACTAATTTTTTTGGAAGATTTGATCATTGTGGTAGATTGCACTCTTGCAGCATAAGCGATTAAGGGATTTGAGAAAACAGTGGCGCGTCTTAATGGATGGCACTATCTATGGAATTAGTCAACGTTTGCACTGAATTCTTTTATCTTATATCTATAGGAGTAAACCACTTACCACACACACAAAAAGCAATTGAAAGATATATTTATCTGTCTGCCTATCTCTCGAACGGCTAGACTGACTTTGATTGAACTTTCACTGGCAGATAGGTAACTAATGTTATAAGGAGCAATTTAAGCTCATTTGATTTTAGAAAAAAAAATTGGATTCGTTTTTAGTTAGATTAAAGGTTCATTAACAGTACGCTGCGAGAAATAATGCACATCGAATTAGAGAAAATCGAATTCGATGTGCATTATATCTCGCCGTGTACTGTACACCATTATAATAAATAGAGTTAACAGTTTAGGCGCAACGAGAAATTTTGTCGGGACCCGGATGAGTTATTTTCTATATATATATAGCAAGATTTCGTATAGAAACCAATAAAAATACAGCAACCAAAACAAACCTTTCCTATCAGCCATCGAGTCGAAGAAGCACCACGGCGCGTCGTGTCCCACTCCAGCCTTGACGAACGCTACGTAATGGCTGGTTTCAATACACAACACTGCAAAAAGCTCCATAAACACTCGCGGGACGGGGCATGACTCCAGGATATTCACGAATTCATCGCACACGGTCAGCGGGAGAGCCTGTTGAAGACGAAAAGAAATGGTAGGTAGTGTAAAACGTCAAAGAACTACAACAGTGGGTTGCATGCAACAATATGGCGTTGGACTGAAAAGTAGGATGATACATCGAAAAATCTCATCATAAAATCATCAAATAATCATCTGTATTTTTTTTAAGGCTACTGCACTTTTACACTCATACTTATTCCATTTTATATTCTATTTATTACCTTAGGGGACATCACCTTAAGTTGTGCACCAGTCGTTCCAAAAATAATCCCCACAGGCACTTCTTTAGTAACCGGGTTGTCAGAGCTTGGAACAAGCTGCCAGAGACTGTGATCTCGGCACAAAATATCAATCAGTTTAAAAATAAATTAGATCGGTATCTATTAAGCTGCAAAGAGACAACCAGTGGGCACTAGCAGGATATAGGCACTATCAGTTGTTACAACTGCCTGCCTGATAAGATAATATAATATAATAATATAATATAAAAATCATAAACATGCAAAATTTTACGCTGGCGCCGTCGCAGACCAGGTCACGTCGCCTGGTCGCCACCGCGAGAATCAGTTTACCCCTCGGCTAATAAATGTTTCTCATTAAAAACTGGCCAAGTGCGAGTCGGACTCGCTCACAGTAAAAAACCGACAACATAATCACGTTTTTTTTTGTGTAAGAGCCTCCTTCAATCCCCCCTATTTTCCTGCTCTTAGTATTTGTTAAAGTGGCAACAGAAATATATTTGTGAAAATGTTAGCTCTCTAGCTGACATGGTTCCTGAGATACAGCCTCGTGACGGACATACACACAGACGGCGAAGTCTCATGAATAAAATCCCGTTTCTAACCTTTGGGCCTGGAACCCTAAGATGTATTGCCGGGCAGTACTCGTGGCAAGATGAGTAAAGCAACCGCATTACGTCTCTGCCCATTTCTTTCGCTCCTAGTCGAGTGTTTGGACGTAGCATAATAAGAAATCGAGAGGTAAACAAAATAATATGTTACGAAAAAGACTCGAAATCTATAATCTATACTAATATTATAAAGAGAAAAGATTTGATTGTTTGTTTATTTGCATAGAATAGGCTTTGAAACTACTGGACCGATTTGAAAAATACTTTCAGTTTGGAAGCTACACTCTTCCCGGTGAACATAGGCTCTTCCAATATTCCCACGGGAATGGGAGCTATGCGTGACGTCCTCTAGTGAATTACAAGGGCATGTGGTAAGCAGTGATAGTCACCTTGTGGTGCGGTCGTGTGGCGTGCGCCAGTCGCAGACAGCCGTCGCACAGCGCGCCTGCTTCTAGCGCCGCGCCGCCGCACGCGCTGCACTCCCAGCGGGCGAGTGCGCCGCACACCGTGCACTGCCGCGGCACTGCACAACGGGACAACAAACATATTATAATAGTACATACATTATATACATATGGTCACGACTTTTATCCCCGAAAGGGTGGGCAGAGGCATAATATGCCCACATTTCACACTTTGTTGTGACTACCCGCTGTTGAAATTGTTCAAGCCAGCCATAAATTCAAGTACTTTTTTCTTCCTACTATTTAGGTACGTCTGGAATTGTTGGTAGTACTATAATATTTGTGAAGAAGCGCTCGTGACCCCGCGGACTCAGTCTTCTGTAAATCATCACTGCAGTAAGCAATATTTACTATGGCCGGTCATAGATGGGTGACCACTACGTGACTTCTTTGTGACATTTATTTGCGCGCGTTTCCGTGCTTCAGAACGCACGTTAAGCCGTTAGTCGCGGTTGCCAGTAAAATAGCAACTGTTAAGTCATGTCAAAGGCCTTTAGGGGTCGTCACTAGCACCTATACGTCACAACTCATTGGTACTACTTATAGATCAGCAACTCTGAGTAGGCGTTTCTTATAAGCGACCCCCTACAATATTTTTTTAATGTTTTTAGTATTTGTTATTATAGCGGCTGCAGAAATACATTGCCTGTGAAAATTTCAACTGTTTAGCTATCACGGTTCATGAGAAACAGCTTAGGGACAGACGGACAGGGAAGTTTTAGTTGTAGGGTCAGTGGCACGGAATTCTAAAAATAGGTAACACAAATGTACTCACAGCCTTCGATCAAATCAGTCACGTCTAGTAGCGGAGATGGTAGAACTCTTTGATACAACTTGTATTGCTTTCCGAATCGCGGCATTTGTATGATGAACGCAGCAGGTACCTGAAGTAAAAACACATCAAACCTAGAACTTGAATGGATTTGTATATACTAAGTGGCACTATACACTATACATATATTTGTATATACTAACTAAAGTGGCAGACAAGCTTACGGCCCACCGGATGGTTGATTACCGTAGCCTACGGACGTTTCAACACCAGAGGCGCTACACACGCAGGCGCAGGTTGTGACTACCCACAGTTGAAAATTTTTCACGGATATAAACGTTTTACATCAATATTAACCCGGGAGTGGGAGGGGGAGGGGGAGGGGGGGGAGAGCATACCAAAAAAGCCAGCCAATCACAAGTCAACAAAAGAAAATATTTTTTTGGGTTCCTTGTTAAATTAATATTTTCTGATTGTCTACAGTTAAAAGTAACCAAAGGCTCCATTTATTGTAAATAAAGTTTGCTTTTGTACATTTTACAATGAAAATTAAATATTTTAAAATTTTGGCACATAGTTTGGAAGAGCAACGTATTTATGACGCAAGAGACGGAGAGGAGGGGGGTTACGGGTGTTTAGCGGGGAGCGGCAAGTAGTCTCGGTAGTATTCACGCGCAAAATGCCAAGAAACGACGCCATTTTTGTTGCGTGAAGTCCAAAATGGCTTCCAAAAGTGTAAAAATGATGTTAATTCTTTTTGCAATATTTGTGGCAAATTCATTAAAGTGAAAGCTAAAAAATTGATGAAAAATGAGATGCAAAAATTTTCCCATGTTGCTGAATGGCCACGAGAAACAAGCGTGGATCAGCCTTAAAGCAGTGATCCATGGCTTTCTTGGCAATAATAAAGCTGCAAATTATAAAGAGCTCATTTTTAATTTGCTTGAAAGCTTTAAACTCATGGGCTGCAGAATGTCTCTTGAAGTACATAATTTAAGCTGCATGCTCACTTAGACTAGTTTAAAGATAACTTGGGAGCATATTCAGAAGAGCAAGGAGAACGCTTTCATCAAGATGTGATGAAGTTTGAACAGTGTTATCAAGGACAGTATAATGAGAACATGATGGGTGACTACATTTGGAGTCTAATACGAGAAAGTGCGTACTCACACAGAAAAAAAACAAAAAATATTCATTTATAAAGGTTTTTTCTGTTTCTTATATATTTTGAGATGTATCTTTATTGTTATTTGTAAATAAATGTGATTAACATATAAATAAAATTTGTTTTTCTAGGTATTGTTTTCTACTGAAACAAAAAGTTAGTATTTTAAATTTCGATCTGGTTACTACAAAAGCAAACTTTATTTGATAAAATTATTTTTTCTTGGTTTAGTTAGACATAATCAATCAAAATCGGCACTACAGAACTCAGACTCAAAAATCGTGCTTACTGTTGTTATCAATGTGAAAATTGGTTAGGCCAAGTCGGTGCGAAATTGCGAACATAGTACATACACAACACACACACACACACCACGACATGATAAAACTGCTACATGCAATTTTATATAATAATCGCGCATAATAAGAAAACAGGAGTAACAAATCTAATTACCTCGCTAAGTTTGACCCCTGATGTGGTGAAAGATTGTTCTAAAAGTTGCTGTACACTGGGTAAAGACACGTGTTCATCTTTCTCCACAAACAGTTGGTAGCAGTAAGACTCTTGTCCCGACGACAATTTCAGAAATGGTTCTGCGCGTAAAAGTTGAGCCACTAAACCGTTTAGGAATTCTTCTGGGTCCTGAAAGTTGAATGAAGATTATTGTTAAAATTAGACGAATGTTTACGTTATATTCTCCACCAAATACAAAACCTAATGCTTTTGTTCGAGGTGTGGAGATTTCTTCAAGATAATGTAGTACATATTGTGATCGTGGAGGCTTGCACCAATCACTATGGCGTGTTTTTCGATATTCGATAATGATGTTGATTTTCGATAGATGGCTCGGGCTTATACGCTAAATGCTTAGATCAAGAATAACTAGATGTATGTAATATCGACGCTTTATATATATTTACGTTAAATATATGTTTACGTATATATATTTACGTTAAATGTGATACAGTCTTGAATTATTTATTTACGATTGCTAATAAATAGAATATAGGTTTAACTACGTATCGATGTAACTTTCATTTTGTTCGCGACCCGTAATCTATGTTATTTTTGATCTAAGGCTAAATGTCGTTAATCGTTAATAATGAAGTGAAAATTTCAACTGGTTTCAGTACAATTCAGTTGCTCAGTTCAAACAGCATAGCCCTGGTATAGGCTAAGGTCCCGTCTGAATTAAGTTGTCTTTTTCCACTTTATAGAAAGTATAAATACAAATTAAAAGCAAAAATTTACTTTAAGAATTTCCTGTCAGTATTATTATAGGTAAAAAGTATAGACAAACCTTTTCTTCTGAAGTGAGGCCAGGGACATCAGAAAGCCGTTCGAGTAAGGTACGCAGCTTCATGACCCTGTCGGCGCGCACATAACCATGTTTACGTAAAGGGTTTACTATTTCTTCCCGTAGAACTCGCTGCACTTCTGAATAGTGTGGAGAGTCCTGAAAGGGCCATAACTGATATTTACATTTGAAAGCAACTATAGTCTAAATAAAATCATCCATATAATCCATAGTTTATCGATAACAAACAAACAAAACTTAGCACAATAAAATATTAGTTTACATAGGTAGATCTAACTATAAATTTTTCCAATTTTAATTCTTACTTTGTTGTACATTCTGGCTCATGGAACACCTATACTCTGTAAAATATAGCTTGATCTTTGTGACAGTTTTACAAACGTAAACAATAATAGAGTTAATGTCAACGGCATAAAGCTTTTGTGGTTGAAATGCAGAGAGTGAGAACACAGAGGTGCAAACTGTAAATTACAACTTTATGCCTTTCAAATAAAAGTAAAATTTGTTTACGTTAATATAACTTTCACAGAGATCAAGCTATATTTTACAGTATATAAGTGGTCCACGGGTCAGAAAAGGAATTACAATCCTTTTATTAATAAAAAAATAACCTACCTCAAGATCAGGTGGTCGATACAAAAGTGCATCGAAAACGCTTGTAAACGTGAACATAGCGAATAGCGTCGCGTCAAGGTAGCAAGAGTTGTGATGTCCTTGTATGCCGCGGCTTTTGCCGGCCAGTTCCCCCAGTGAACTCAACGGTGCTACCACTCCGGGCACTACTGGACAGTCGGGCTGCAATGAGTAACAAACGTTACGCTATAATTTTACGTATATCCTTAGGCCGGCCGTACACGGACTGCTCGAGCAGTTAACGGCTGAGCGACGTACACGGACCGCTCGAGCAGTCGGCGTCGACTGCTCGAGCGGTCGGTTGATGACTGCTCTAGCCGACGCTACCAACCGCTCGAGCAGTCAAGATTTTCTACCGCAGTTGAGTCATGGATTCTGACGAGAAAGCACTGCTTTTGCTGCTTCTGCTCAAGCGGAGAGGACGGCGGCGACGGGTTTGGGTTCATCCAATTTTGGAATTAAGAGAACAACATGGACAACATTTTTTTATGGAACTTAGTAGTGATGAAGAAAAATTTTTAACCTATTTTAGGATGTCAATGTCTTCGTTTGATGAATTGAATAATATAATAAAGTCTAAAATAAACGTGAAAACACAATTATGAGGTAGCTCAAGAATGATGAGGAGCTGTCGACTGCTCTAGCGCAGTCAACGGCTCGAGCAGTCGGTGTATGCCTCACGACCGCTCGTGAGCCATCGACGGCACGATGGAATTTCATCATGCAGTTGACGGCTTGAAGCAGTCGTGTGTACGGCTGCTAATGAATGGCTATAGTTCACTGCGCGGTCGCGGCTTCAAGCAGTCGGTCTCAACTGCTTGAAGCAGTCCGTGTACGGTCGCCCTTACAGTTATATAACAAATCGATCTAAACTATCGATTCTCTGTCGAACCATACAAATCTGGAATGACCTGCCGTGTTCTTTCTGCGGAGAGGAGTAAAGAGGCACATCATCATACAGACGCCAACTTGAGGATCACTGTTAAAAATCTTGTAGACTGTCAGTGGCCCCCAATCGCTAAATGTCGTCATAGCTTTCCGAATTTAATATAAAATAGATTTAAATAATAGGGTAACATGCCTTTTTATTGTAGAGAATGCTCTTAAGTGTGTTGAACAACATTTTTTGACGAGGAGAAAACATGAAGGTTTAAGGAAATTGGACTTCAGCCGTTTATTATTGAATAGAAACTCGGCATTACAGTCATATCGTCTAGTCTCATTCATTTCTTTACCTACAACCACACGGCGGAAACTTCATACGTTTTCAAGCTTGAATGTGTGCGTGTGACCCATAAGGCTAAGCAAATTTTCCCTCACGCAGTCATTGTTGGTAGCCGATACAAGCTGAACCTTTTAAATGATCAAGTTATGCCACAAAAAATGTACAATGCGGTTCCAATTGCTGTCACAGATTGCGCTAAAAACTTGGGTATATATATCGATACAAACCTAAACTGGGATGTCCAAATTGCTGAGGTAAGTAGGAGGGTTTTCTGGTCTTTCCAATCTCTAAAACGTCTCCAGAAATTCCTACCTTTCGACACTAAAGTTACTCTTGCGCAAACCCTGTTACTTCCAATTTTAGACTATGCCGATGTCTGCTACCTTGATACAAAGGAGGAACACCTTAATAAACTTGAGCGACTTCAGAATCTGGGTATCCGCTTTATTTTTGGTCTTCGGAAGTATGATCATGTATCAGAATTCCGTACAAGATTGGGGTGGTTACCGATTCGGCAGCGTCGAGATTCCCATATTCTCTTCCTTCTATATGCTATCCTTTATAACGTAAATTAACCTTCTTATTTACGTGAACGCTTTCAGTTTCTTGTTCCTAGGGGTAAACCTTGTCGTACATCCTCTTCACTTCTTCTTCGTATGCCTTCTCACTCTTCGCATTGTTATGATGGTTCCTTTACCATTCGCGCAGTACGGTTGTGGAACTCATTGCCACATTCTGTGCGGGAAAGTACCTCTTTGGGTGTATTCAAGGATAGAGTTAAGGAACTATTTCTTTCTTCAAATATATAAGTATGTACGAGCAGTGTATGTTTAGTGTATTTCATCATGTATTACGATATGCTGATGCAGATTTGTATGTTCTATAATATTATGTTTATACTTATTACTGTTAAGTTCCTATCCATATTTATGTAATTAGTATATTGGTATTGTGTGTATGACGTGTATCTATGAATAATGTTAGATATGTATGTAACATTACAAAACTTTAACTTTCATCTTATCTTCTATCTAGTTGCCCACTTCTTAAACCTTCCGTTGCGCTTTTCCTTTCACCCAAAGGTTTGCTGGGAGAAAACTCAGTGTTGAGTTAAGCTCGCCTTTGTACATCATAGTTCCTAGTTATCAATGTCAATGTATTTTTGTTTCTGTGTGCAATAAAGAATTAAAACTAAAACTAAACTAAACTCACGACACCCGCCAACTATAATGACAGCTGTGGCGCCGGGGGAGTTGCCCATCTGTATGTAATAGTATTATATTATCTTTGCTACAACATACCTGATCAAAGTGCTCAGCATCGTGTAAATCGGCGCGATCAGGCGGCGGCGTATCGCGGAAACGCGCGTCCCGGCGACACAGCGGCAGTGGCACGAACAGCGCTCGACCAGACGCACAAGAGAAGAACCGAGTCCCACCGCGACTGCCGTCACCCAGACCACACACGCTCTCTTCTAACTCTACGCCTGCTGTCGCCGTGTCTGGTAACAATAATCCTGATGTTTATGCAAGAAATGGTCAAACGAAATTTATTTATCAAAAACTAGCTGTAGGTACCCATTAAACACATTATGACAGTATTTACAATCTAATATATAAAATTCTCGTGTCACAGTTTTCGTTGCCATACTCCTCCGAAACGGCTTGACCGATTCTCATAAAATTTTGTGAGCATATTGAGTAGGTCTGAGAATCGGCCAACATCTATTTTTCATACCCCTAAGTGACCGGGAACAACATTCCATAGAAACACTGCTTCTTTATAAGTAGTAAGTGCGGCCGCATATGGAGTGCGGCCGCATATGGAGTGCTGCTGTCACCTCTGGGCGGGGGCATCTGAATATCAGCTTCGTCCATTTGACTCGGTGCAAAGGCGAGCTATGAGAGTTGTCAACGATCTTGTACTCACAGGTGGTGTAGAACCTCTTTGCGACAGGAGAGACTTTGCCTCCTTATGCGTGTTCTACCGCCTGTACAATGGTATGTGCTCTGAGGAATTGTTTGATATGATGCCCACGGCTACGTTCTATCATCGCACCGCTCGCCACAGACAGGGAGTTCATCCTCACGTGCTCGAACGCTCCGAAAGTAGGGTACTTTCGGAGCGTTCGAGCACGGTTTTCTTCCGCGCACGCTTAGATTGTGGAATGATCTCCTCGGTTTTCCCAAACGCCTACAGTATGGGGTTCTTCAAAAGGGGCCTTAGAAGTTTTTTACAGGGTCAGCAGCGCGAATGTGGCGCCTCTGGTGTTGCAAACGTTCATAGGCTGCGGTGACCACCAGTCTATCAGGTGGGCCGTGTGATTGTCTGCCACCGTAGTGGTATAAAAAAATCTGCCAGATTTGAAAATGTCAGAGGTACATCATCTGTGGAAATTTAAGTTCTCTGGCTATCATGGTTTTTGAGATACAGCCTTGTGACGGACAGTGAGACAGACAAACAGACAGTCGGACAGCGAAGTCTCATGCATAGGGTCCTGTTTTTAAAGTTTGGATACGGAACCTTAAAAAAAGTACTAAAAGATATCAATAAGCTCCAGCTACCGTCAATAACTCCTATCCATCTGACGACTCCATAATAATGCTGATCTACATCGGTCGCTACTTCCACCAAAGAGCCCACCCCAATATCATCGGGGATGTGCACTGGGGACGGTCTTGATGCCGGCGCTGCTGTACGAGGTGACCCCAATGCTGGCGAGTCATACACCTCCTCGGTACCTGCATTTTCACTGTTGCACAGATCTGAAAGTAAACAATAGTTTGGAGCCAATATTTCAAAATAACAGTCAATTATGTATTCACTTTTGTTATTGTACAATAGACTATACGTTTCCTCTGTTTAATTCAGATGAAAACAAAAAGCACCACCGGAACCTACAGTATCTACGTAGTAACACACTACAGGTTTGTTTATTATGCTTGCGTTCCATACTGTTTGATGTTTGACAACACAGGTTACGTATTTTTGTAATTAAATTCGTATTTTAAAAACAGCAACATACACTCTTCCAATTCAAGAACGCAGAGTGGTATTTCATCGTTTGGTAAATCTTGAAGATAATACGACATTTTAATACAAAAGCTGATGTAAGGGAACAAACACAGCAGCCAGCGCGAGCGGGCCGTCGACCGATTCACTAACGACTAAAATTAGAAACTAGAGGAACTAAAATAAAACAACACATAGACGTGAGGTTAATGTACAGGCTTATAGTAGTCGTTCCTGGTTGTCAATAGTGTGGTGTAGAAATTTGAATGCGCATCAAAGAAATGTTAAAGGTGACAAGGAAAAAATATTCAAGAATTAGGAAGAAAGCTTCTCTTAAAACATCGTGATACGATGCAGGCGAATCCAGTAAGTACCTACATCAAACAAAGCAACAAAGATAGGTTTTTAGAATTTATTGCAATGTTTTGACACTTTGGCAACAACCCCTTTCTTTTACACAACTGCAGAATGGTAAGAGATTTGAAGCTGACTATCCCACGAAAACATACACGAATAATGTTAAAGGCAGTTGCATCTCTAGTAAAGTATAAAGTACCATATTCTTATTGCGGTAAGAAACCATAGCAGGCATTTAGGTATTAATTTATCTTGGGTTTCCCAAACGTCTCACTTGTCTCAGTAAGAGTTTCTTCAAAAGAGGTCTTAGAAGGCCTTTGCAGGGTCGGCAGCGCTAGTGTTACAAACGTCCAGTAGCTACGGTGACCACTTTCCATTAAGTGGGTAGTGGGTGGAGTATATTTTTTTTAAGTGGATTCGATCAGTAATCTTGGATACTCACTGATGTTATGGGTGGTTTTTATTTCCTAATATTTATAGTCGAGCTTGCCGCTACGCAGAGGCTTGCTATACGAATTATGAATCGTCGGTGACGGAAAGCCTTGAGACGTTGGCGCAGCGAAGAACCATAGCGTCTTTGGATGCAATCGACCGAACCACTAATGGAATCAGGCCTTACATCGCGGAAATCCATCTTAGAACGATAATAAAGGGAAGAGGTAGAGGAACCCACGTCAAACCCTCGAATCTATCACGGCGAGTGTTTTAAAGAGCTCTCCGGCGTATCCCACCCACCCTCTCCTTTTCCTCCGAGAAAAGGTGCCAGGTGCCACTCCTACACAGTGGAGAGAAACTTCGCCAAAACTGAGCGATTCAAAATATCGTTTATCTGCCAAAGTCTCTTCCAGCCCTACAGCTCTATTTCCATATTTTCTTACGACGCGAAAGAAGGACCGTAAACACTATCGCATTTGTAATATTTGTATGAATGTATTGATATAGAGTGTATTTGAATGGTCCTCATTCAATCTTCTTGCATTACGTGCGTGGTTCTTTTTCGTTACACGCGTAGCTCCCAAACGGTTTGACAGGCTTATTGTTCCGGTCAATTACGAGAGGTGGAGTCAATCGGAAGTAATAGGGGACCATTCACATGACGTTGTCTTTCAATAAAAGTTAAAGCTTAGCTAGTTTATGACATTTAAAAGTCATACTCACCAACTAAAATGCCAGTCTCGACCTTCTTTTCATGAACCATTTTCTGCCTTGTATCTTCGCTAGCTATGGTTGGTAAGGTACTTCTTGTTTTGAAACGCCTTCGTTCTGGTGCTAGATGAGCTATCAAATTCGCAGACTTCACTCGTTCGTTTTGGGAAGAACGCTGCATAGTGGGTTTATAGTTGCGGGGTACTGATCCATACTCAGTACGCTCAGGCTCGCGCGGCGCTGGGGGCCAACTACCTCCAATTAGATTGAATAAGTCTACCTGGAAGGTCAAAATTAACTGTTAATACTACTACATAAGTTCACGAAATCAAAATGCAATCTTAAGTATCACATACCAAGCCTTGCATGCATAACAAAATTTTATTAATCACAAGATAAGATTTTTAACCAAACCGATACCAAACCTGTTACCGATTAAGTATATTTTGAATCATTTGACATGAGGGGGGGGGGGATCATGTCTATAAATAGGTACATAATGAGTAAGTGTGTCAGTGTGTGTGATCTTTTTACACTGCCATCTAATTCAAACCGTATAAGTTGCGAGGTCCCGCACCGTGTTCCCAATCGACACTGAGAAAGACTTGAAGCAGTCTAGATGCATATCCCATGTGCGGCGAGCACTTGAAACATATCTTCAAAGTTTTAAACCATAAAGGTTCAAATGATAACCATATGAAGACATCTCTACCTAAATCTGAATGTTGAGCGGCAGGAGTTACGAGACGCCGCGCCGCCATTGCGTTGCGTCGCGTCAGTGCGCTCACTAGCAGTGAAAGTCCTGGGTAGTCTATAATCGCTGAATCAAGTCCAGGGTTCCGACCAGAAGTGCTCCTTATGGAAAGTGGCTTTTGTAGCCTAGAACCGCATGAGTAAATAAAAGAAGCAGAGACTAAGCTTTTAACAAACCTTTGAATCGGTAGCACCAATACAAGTACCTACACCAGGCATGTGTGCGTGTCAACTGGCCGCTCGTCGAGTAGGCGTACGCGACGTATTGGTCTGTGCGGCTCACCTCGTACGCGACAGGCGGCAGGTCCGGGGTGCTTGTGGTGCAACCAATTTACGCATTTGTGCAGAGCTTAGTCTCTGTTCCCTTTATTTATTTATGTGCTAGATGCTAGTAAGGCTGCTACCATTCCTGATCTATTGTGATACCGGTCTAACGTGCCCCTTTAAAAGCCGCCTATTGAAAGGGGCACTTACTACCAACAACCTACAAGCAGGTATTGTCAGTTTTCGCAAAAAATGGGCACACCGGTTCCCAGGGATTTAGTTTTGAGGTTCCCTGGTCCACATTCATGAAGGAGCAACTTTTGGTTTGAAGCCAACTTGACCACCACATTGTTTGCTATGGCCAGGTTCCACATGAATAAAAATAGGTGTAGGTATGTCAAGGAATATTTTGACGATAGGTTTAAATTAATGTTCTAAGTAGTCTTTTATTTATATGAAGGAGCAAGTTGCTACAAATGCTTATTTAAGTTACAATACTGATACAGCATGTTACAGGATACTCAGGGAGATTTATCTATACATATAATAAAACTGTTGAGGGTCGAGAGTCTGTACATGGAAGATATTTTGAAAATTTTAATGGTAGGGCATTCTCTAATCGATACTGAAGCCGAAAATGTGATCTATACATATAATAAAACTGTTGAGGGTCGAGAGTCAGTACATGGAAGATATTTTGAAAATTTTAATGGTAGGGCATTCTCTAATCGATACTGAAGCCGAAAATCTGATTTTAAATTTTCATGTCTGTCTGTCTGTCTGTCTGTCTGTCTGTATCCCGAATAAGTATCACGCCGAAACTACTGAATCGATTTGAATGAAACTTTGTACAATCAGAGCTTATAATCCGAGGAAGGTTCTAGGATACTTTTGATCCAGATAGTTTGCGCGGTTCCTGCGGGAGAGGGGAGAAAAGAAAAAATGTTTTTTTCGTCGAAAGTTCCCAATGCGTGGTACGATTCCAAAATTTTTTCAGTGTCATAAAGGGAGTATTTTGAGGATTGTTTCACACGAGTTTCAATGTTGAGGGTTTTGTAGTTCCTTCGAATTCGTGTGTAAATCTATACTGGCGTGTTGGCTTCATTATAAAAGAGCTTAATGATTAAGGGTATTGTAAAACGATTCAGTCCACGTGGGCTGAATTGTATTAGAATAGACTTAATCTTTAAGCTTTTTTATGATTAAGCAAACAGGGCAGTTTCATACGCTGCTTGATGAGACCGATGAAGAAATACACTTCCTTTCATACACCATGTGTGACGTAAACAAAGTTGCGAGGGTCAGCTAGTTTCATCTATGTATGATATAGATGTATGGGGAAATTATACTTATTAGGCAGTTACTGATTCTCAAAAGCAGACTGTACAGTTTGAATTTGAACAAATCAGGCAGAATATTCTTAAATGTTTAGTCAAACTATCTAATTCATTGTGTTATACTTTGACTGCCTTGTTGGTCGAGGTTGAAATGCGTGACTGCGGATCACGCGGTTGTGGGTTCGACTCCCACCAGAGACAAAAATTTGTGTGATCCATAAATAATTGTCTCAAAAGTCTGGGTGTTCTATGTATGATAAGTATGTATTTAAAAGTATATAAGTATTAATATCTGTGGTCTGATACCCATAACACAAGCAAGTTATTCCTAGCTTACTTTAGGACAGATAGCGTTGTGTGAAATGTCCGTGAATATATTATAGAGTTGCTTTGCTGCCAATCTATTTCCGCCCATCACTTTCAAGAGTGACAATAAAATTATGGGCTGGTGAGGACAAAAGTAAATCTTATAAAAATAGTGTTGAAACGTGTGATACTACCCAACACGACCACGGATGATAACCTTAATTTTAATGCGGTACTTATTCATGAAATAAAGTGTACTTAATTGTACTTATGAGTTTAAAATTTGTACTCACATATTTTCGCTGTTATAACATATAGGTCGTGGTCGTGCTAGGTAGTACCTTCTTGCCACGACCACTATAAATTTTAGGTATTTTTGTAAACTTTAAGATGGAGAATAACGTAAATAAATTGTACTGAATTGTACTCCATTTTATAGATAATTTTGAGCAGTCTTTATACCGTTTTAAACGTTTTTTTCTGCGGTACATCAAATAGCAGCGACTGCTGCAATATTATTAATATCGTCCATATTCGCCAAGAGCCGCGAGCTCACTGCGAAAAACTACGTTCGAGGACAGTGATCGTTGTAGGTTCGTTGCACATTCACACTTGACCGCGAACGACGAAACCGAGAACGGCTCCGCTCGTGCTCGGTTCGTCTAGCGTAGACCCACCTTCAAGGTTACAAAAATACCTAAAATTTATAGTGGCCGTGCCAAGAAGGTACTACCTAGCACGACCACAACCTATATGTTATATCAGCGAAAATATGTAAGTACAAATTTTAAACTCATAAGTACAATTAAGTACACTTTAGTTCATTATTATTATTATTATTATTATAGTTTAACAAGCAAGCAGTTGAAAAACAACTGATGATGCCCGTATCTTGCTACTGCCCACCAATTTCCATTATATATTTAAATATCTGTCCAGCTGATTTTTAAATTGGTTCACATTTGACGCCGAGATCACATCCACCGGCAGTCTATTCCATTCCCTGACAACTCGGTTGGTCAAAAAGTGCTTATGGGTGTTGTTGTGTGACAAAGCTGCACACAATTTAAGCTTGTGGCCTCTGAGATGGGAGTTAGTGTTGCGAATGAAGATCTCCTCGAATTTGTTTATGCTGTAGTGTCCACTTAAGATCTTGTAGGTTTCTATCAAGTCACCTCGGTTCCTACGGTCTTTCAGTGTTGTGAGTTTTAAAACTGCTAAGCGTTCTTCGTAGGACCGTCTTTTTAGGAGTCGTGGAACCTTGGTAAAGCCACGCTGCACCTTTTCCAGGAGTTCAATGTCTTTTTTGAAATATGGGTTCCAGACCTGGAAAGCGTACTCCAAAAGTGGTCTAATAAATGTCTTGTGGATCTTTAACATCATTTCTGGTGTCAACGCACCGAATGCCTTCCTGACCAGATAGACCAGGCTTTTAGCTTTTTTTGTAATGGTTGTGATATGTTGTTCCCACTTCAGGTCTTCGGTTATTGTCACTCCTAGATCTGTCTGTGCGCTGACTCTCTTCAGGTATGTATCGTCCAGCTTGTAAGATAGATGAGGATTGCGACTTCCCATGTGCAGAACTGTGCATTTGGAGACATTTAGACCTATCAGCCATTCCTTGGACCAAGCTGCTATTTTATTCAAGTCGTTCTGAAGGCTATCATAATTAATTAATGGGTTGGCGAAAATTTTTGTGTCATCAGCAAATATACTGACACTGCTTTCCATGTAGTGGGGAAGGTCAAAAGTATAGATGATGTATAATATGGGGCCTAGAACTGAACCTTGCGGCACTCCACTATATATTTGTACAGGTCTTGACAACGTTTCCCCTATCCTCACCTGCAGAGTTCTTTGCTGTAGGAATGCCTCGACCCATTTAAGTATTTTCCCACGCAGTCCAACAAATTCCAGTTTCTGAAGAAGTCGCTTTGTAGGAACTTTATCGAAAGCTTTTTCATAGTCTAAATAAATAACGTCAATAGGTTCTCTTTTATTGAAGTGCTTCGTCCACAATGATAGACATGACAGTAAGTTAGAAACTGTAGAGCGGTGAGGATAAAAGCCATGCTGGTGTGCGGAGATAACTTCATGGTTGGACAAAAATTCCCTGATATGCTTGACTATGATCTTCTCCATAACTTTACACACCACGCTGGTCAAGCTGATAGGTCTATAGTTAGACGGATCGAGTTTGCTACCCTTTTTAAAAATGGGAGTCACCACAGCTTTCCTCCACAAATCTGGTAGTGTGCCTGTATTGTAAGAGGTCTGCATTATTGTTGCCAAACAGTCTGACAGGTCACATTTCTTTAATATCGCCACCGGAATGCCATCTGGTCCCGAAGAGGTATCAATTTTCATATCTGATATAGCCCTTAAGACGCTATCTCGAGTAAAAGAGATCTCATCAATTGTGTCATTAACATGCAGCATTGGATTTATAATTGGTAATTGGCCAGCTGGCTCCATTTGAAAGACACTTCCAAAGTGCTCAGCAAACACATTCGCAATAGCACTTGAGTCCGACACAAGTAGACCTTGATTGTTGTGTAATGCTGTTGGAATGCTAACCTTTGCTGTAATTTGTTGTCGGATATAGGAATAAAACTTTTTAGGTCCAGCATTCAATAACTTATTTTCGAATGCAGATCGAGCCTTTCTATTTTTGTTTATTAATTGGTTATTCAGCTTTCTGTAGTCTGTATAGTGTTTGTCTAGTCCAGTTAGCACATATCTATTCCACAAAAGTTTTTTGCGTTTTATAAGATTCAACGTCTTATCTGATATCCACGGCTTGTTTGTCATTTGTTTGCCAATTGTAACCCGAGGTACATACAAGTCAATTGCCTCTTGAACAGCGTTATGAAAAATTTCATATTGTTCTGCACAGTCTCTATCCCTCATATTTTCAGGTAAAATAGAACGCAATTTAATGTCAATAGCATTGAAGTCAGCTTTATGAAAATTGAGTTTGGTCTTGCGTTGCGAATGCTGTTTGTCAAGCAATTGCAGTTGTATAGTAGCCAGTAAACAGACGTGATCACTTTTACCAATGGGAGCTTCGTAGTCAATGCTGCCTATAAGCGATTCATCATTAGTAAAAACCAGATCCAAGCATGATGGTTGGTTTCCTTCTCTAAATCTAGTATGTTGGTTTACTAGTTGTTGGAGATTGCTACTTTCATACCACTGTCTGAAGTTACCCTCCGCTGGTGTAAGATACCCACTGTTCTCGATTGGCCACTTTATACCACTGTAGTTGAAATCACCCATTATTAGAACAGCATTGTTTTCAGAGATTTGGGTAATTTGGTTCAACATGCAGTCATCATGACCCAGTGAAGAATTTTGTCCCCTGTACAGTCCACATAACAGGAATGTGGTGTTTCCAACCTTAATATCCATCCACAGGTTTTCAATGGTCTCATGTTTATTGTTAAAGATAGTATTAGGTTTCGCTGATACTAATTCACTGTTAGTAGAGGTGTATATTGCAACTCCACCACTTCGTCTACCCAATCGATCATCTCTGCACACACTGTATCCTGGTATTTTAATCATTGAGTCAGGTATAGTTGGCTTAAGCCATGTCTCCGTGACAATTATTATTGTGGGCTTCAAGGATTTAACTCTAGAGATCAATAAGTCCAGTTTAGAGGTAACTGATTGTATATTTGTATAGAGTACTGATATAGAAACTATTCTGGATGGCACTTGCCTTTGAAGTACATTTAGGTCTTTCATGGGTGGTTTTGTAGTGTTAGACAGTGCTGGGTTGTTTGACTTGATACGGGCTTCATAATTTAGTTTTTTGGTGTGTTAGTTTTCGTAATGGTGGGATATCCCTGAACATATCTAATAGTAATGTTTGTTTCTCCTGCAGTAATGCGTTTATTTAATTCTTCACGAAGGTACTTCAAATATTCTTTCTGCAATGGAGTCTGGTCAGATGTAATATTAGAAGGCTTACTTAATTTTCGTTTATTTCGGAGGACCTCAAGTGCATCATTCCTGTTGCGCAAAACAACCTTTAACGGGCGTGGTCTAGCTCCTGCATTTTGCTTTGGGGTACCCAGGCGGAACACCTTGATTCCACTGCAGTTGACTTTCTTAGAAACACTATTTATTATAGTAACACACTCCCTCACATCATGCTCCTTCCGTTCCTCCCCCATATCACTCTCTGATTCAGGCACATCATAAATAATGATGTTGTTAGATCTGCTGTCCCTCTCGGTCATCTCCCGAATAGTACTTTCGGTTGCCAGCATACTCTGACGCATACGGATTTGCTTGACTTCTTCAGAAAGATCATTCAGTTTTTTCATTATCAGTGGTAACTGTGATACTAAAGACCTGCAGTCGCCACACAAAAAAGTCATAGTACGAACCACAGTCTTCAGCTCAAACACTCGTATTTCCGTAGGTGACAAACCATGGCAGTCTCCGCACAAAAAGATCTTACAGGAGTCGCATGTTACACATAGTTTCTTTTCATTGGGTGGCTTACAGCATTTGCCACAGTTCATCAGCTTTGGATTGCAGTTTTTTGGGCTCATCTTAGGTGGTAATTGTGTTTGTTGTGCTGGCAACATCAAAAATCTCAATCTGACACAAGGATGGTCTGTCAGATCTGTCAACCACCGATTTTACTACTATGAGCAAAATGTGGGTAGGCGCAAATTTTGTAGTGTTATGAACTTAATAATTTCGCACTTTTCAGCCTTATTTCAACACTGTTTACGGAAATAACACTAGTGTAGCACTAACAAATCTTGCTTAAAACATTGACAGTACTTTTATTGGAATTTCAACACTTTAACACATGAAAATCGAATTTAATTTATGAACATGATCAGAGCACTTGACGTATTTGACAGATTTTAATATCATGAATAAGTACCGCATTAAAATTAAGGTTATGATCAGTGGTCGTGTTGGGTAGGATCACACGTTAAAACTATTAATTTGCAATATGTAAATAAACAATACAGAATAGTGGGTATCCAAAAACAAATTCTCCTTAATGTGAAGTGACTGGTAATCTAAGTACTGACATCAAATAATTTTACCAACTTTAAAAATATTTTAACGTTAGTAAAATTATATACATTTACATAATGTTACATTTCCAATTTATTTGATTTCTACTACTGTTGCTAATGCATCCTCTATAATATCAAGCTAGAACATTTCCATCTACTTGTTGTTCTCTGTCTCAGTGAAGGGGGCATACCATGATTTTGTTTTCAGCCAAGTGATCACCATAACTGTTAAATTTATGGTGAGCACTTGTATGTACTTGTTTACAGTAATGCTCCATACATTTATGTACTAGGTAAATGTTATGTTCATTTATAGGTTTACAGATATCCTACAATACAAAACGCCATAATGCCTATATCCTTACTTTAAATATGTATTTTTCACCTTCCAAAAACTCCTACTCCAGAGATACACAAGCATCCATTTACAATTGCCTACAAGCATAGTTATTTTGGGGCGCCTTTGAATATTTTGTTTTTTGTTGGGTAGGACTTCGGATTGTCGTCCCACGATTTAAGGGGCGGGAGGGGGCGGAAAGGGGGGAGGGGGGGTTGTAGAACCCCCCCCTGAAGGAAAAGTTGCGGAAGCCCCCCCTTTTTGAGTTATGATTTTTTTAATATCCTAACCTAACTTTCGCATTGTCTTGTGTTGACATCGATATAAAGGTCGAAATTGTTAAAATAATATTATAAAGCGCTCGGCGGCCGCTGCCGCGGCAAAAATATGCATAAAATTTTACTTTGTTACTAAATATAATTATTTATTTAATTATTAAATGAAGTAAAACATTGTTGTGCTTTAACCTTACGGAAAACGAAACGTATAGTGACGAGCCGAATGTCAAAAGCATTGAGAGTGTATGTATTCTGTGGTGAAAAGTGACAAATTATTGGTGAATTTTAATGATTTTCATTATTTTTTTTCTCGTTAACCATTAATTTCCGCAAGTTAAAACTTCGTGTGGAGGCTTATAATAATATTAGCTTTGTGTAAAAAAAATATGAACCCCAAACTCCACGTCAGACAATCTAAAGTTGAGCCTTTTGTTGTATTGAGGTATGGCAAAAAATGTGTGTACATCAACAAGCAATAAATAACAGTAAATAAATAAAAATACACAAGTTGGAATTAGTTTATGAGATAATATTAGACCATGAGACATGAGTAGGTACTGAATTAGTTAATATTTAATCATTAAACAGTTAGTTTGTAGAAATTGGTGCCTTATCGGTAGCTTGTGAAATTAGTGTAAATATTCAAAAATGAATGTAGCAAAAACCTGTTGGGAGTCTCTGGTACTATCATTTTCTGGCAAATTTTCGGTTGGAAAATAGTTCATTCTTGACGAAGAAAAGTAAATCCCTTTCAGCGATAATAATTAGTACAGTTTCCAACTAATTCATTTTTCCTTCATAAACAAAGACTACAGCCACTTGATCAAATGATAAACCTGTGAATGAAGATTGGAGTCAATCAATATCTATATTTACCCAGAAATCATTGTTTGTATACGTCTCTAGACTGGTCAGTAAGGCGTATTGTAAAACACAGTGTACATTTGTTTCTGAAACTGGATAAATATGAATTGTTTTTTATTTTGACATTCATGCAGCAGGCAAACAAAACAAGGCAACTTTTTATTTCCTGTCAATGTCAAACTGTCAAATAATTGTATTTTTTTTAGTTTGCTTTACTTGGAATAAACTTAAGTAACAGAGTCATGATGCCTAGTCATTTAATTAATTGATAATAAATTATCAATTACTGCAAATCATCCGAGAAGAGAAGCGCTCATGGCCCCGCTGACTCAGTGTTCTGTAAACGATCACTGCCGTAAGCAACTTTCACTATGGCCAGTCCATGGATGGGTGACCATCAATGTGATCACTTTGTGACATTTATTTGAGCGTTTTCGTGCTTCGGAAGGCACGTTAAGCCATTGGTCCTAGTTGCAAGTAAAATGGCAACTAAAACTAAGTTAAAGGCTTTATTTCAACAGCAGGCAGTCACAACCTGCGCCTGCCATTTAAACACGGCAATACGGCTCACCACCTATTACGTGGGAGAAATTATACAAAAGGTGAAATGTGGGCATATAATATGCCTTTGCCTACCCCTTCGGGGATAAAAGGCGTGACCATATATATGTATGTATGCAAATCATCCGTGACCAATTGAAATGCATAGAAATTATAAATATTCTGTTGACTTCAGCATTGTTATTGTCAGTCATAGAACAACGCGAACTACAGTTATAGAAAGAAACTAGTATATTGGTTGACTATAGCTGCTTTCTTAAGCTAATGGCTTAAATGCCAAAGCTTTGAATAAATGAAAAAAAATTGGTTGACTTTCTTGAGTGGGACTTGACATTGACATTTCAATGTCAATTAGTGGTCAACTCAACAAAACAAAAATTCCTTGACGTTGGCAGAATCGTTGGTAAACGACGGGGCCATTCATTCAAGAAAAGAAGAAGAAAACAAAAATTATTATTAAATAATAATTAATATTACGAATAAAACGTGTCTGTAAAATTTTATGCAAACTATTGCTTTAAAAATGTTTATAAAATGATATTGTGACACTAATAAATCGGTACACAACCGCGTAAAATAAGTACACGTTATGTGCGTAACCTTTCATAACCGTTATCATTTAACCCTACTGTTTGTAATGGTATTTTCTATTGACCTCCCTGAATCTAACTAATAAACTGAAGAGGAGTACTTAGTTTGTCAACTTATGCTTGCACTTTTTTAATAAAGGGACAGTCAAATTATTACGTACTTTCTTTTTCACGTAATCTTTTTACTGATTACTGAACAATTTTGTAAGTAATACAATGTTTACAGCCTGATTCAGACAACATGATTCGCCAAGGCAGTATTGACGACATAAACTCTCAACAATTTATGAAGATATCCAACTATGAAGACACTGTTCGCCAGCTGGACATTTACTATGCCATTGGTATGTTTGTGTATTTTTCTATTGAATTTCGGGGATTGCTTTAGAATCGTGCCAATCGAATTAAGGGGGGTGGGGGGAGTCTCCCCCCAGTAACTCCCCCCCTGCGGAAACGCTTAGTTCTTAAGTTATGAACATTTTCATAAACTTACCTAAAAGTATATTTTTGAAGGCTAAGTAAGTTTCTTATACCTACTCCCTAGCCCCCATTTACCTACTCCCCCACCCCTATGTACCTACTCTCTAACCATTATCAACCTAAGTGGGACCTGGCCTGGATGCAATTTATTACCAACGAACCCCGAGTATCTGTCCCCACACGGGATCCGTTGGGAATTGAAGATAATTTCATGTCAAAGGGCTTGCCAAGTACGTGGGGTCCGTTGGGAAAAAATAATCCTTACAGACACCCACTCTCCACCCTGCTAATAAAAAAATTGTTTAGGTTGCTACAAAAAAAATAACCATGAAGGCTAATGCGGGAGCGGAGCGAAGCGGTTGCTCCGCTCCCGTAGCCTTCTAACCTAATCTATCCAAGTCGGATTGCGCGAGGTGTATACTGCACTACATGGTGGTTGTACTATATCACTTTATTGTTTTTTATTAGTTATTGCATTATTAAATAATACAAGCGCTAAAATATATTCAAATAGTAAAATTGTTGAAATTAACTATATTTATAATGTATAAAAATAATAATATAGTGTTTTATTAAGCTTTATTTAGTCCCGTTACCGGAAACTTTAAAAAGCCCTTAAAAAACCACGCATCTCCGCGCGGGGGGAGGGGTATTTTTGAGAAGGGGAGACCCACCCCTATATAACACAACCCCTAACAACCCTAAATTCGATTGGCACAATTCTAAAGCCAACCGAATTTCGTTTAGTCCATAATATAATATACTAGCTGACCCGTGCAACTTCGTTTGCGTGATAAATGAAGAACCGCTCAACCGATTGTGTGCAATCTTCACATAAACCATCTACTAAATAGTCCGAACAAAGCCTAAACATTTGGTTTGGATAGGTGAGCCCGTTCATGAGTTATAAAATTACAACGAAAAGTAGCATTGATTTTTATATATATAGATTATCATACCTACTTAATTTTAGGCAGTTTTACATTTTAATTATTTTCATTTAAGAAAGTGCCTGCAATTGTCAAGGCTAGGACATGCTTCCAAATCACTTGAGATATTACAGAAAGCTTAATTTTGACAAATATTTGGTTTTGATAGAGTTACCATGAAGGATTGTTTTGTAAACAAACCCCTGTATAGTTATTAATGGTAATTACTTAAAAATGACTAATTTTTTACAGTAAAACGGCAGTTGTTGAGGTTCCAGAGTCCAATTACAGGACTTTTTCCAGTCTTGTCGTCAGATCTGCACATTGGTAGTGTACGAGACAGTATTTACTGTGCATCAGCAGTTTGGGGATTGTATCAAGCATACAGGTAAATTTAAATTGTATAGTGGTTAGAAAATTTTACTAGGTGCTTGAGTGTAAGCAGTGCAAGTGTTACATCTGCATTGTTGCAAACATCCATAGGCTATAATGACCACTTTCAATGAGGTTGGCTATATGCTTGTCTGACATTTAAATGGTATAAAAAAAAGGAGAGATCGATTTATATGACAGACTATTCTAGTAACTCACTCTCATCCGCATACTGCAACTTGGAGGGATATGATACTTGTTACTACCCATTTGCTCTTCGAAATGGGCGACAATACAGGCGGTCGGATTGTCCGCCCGGCAATGCCGAAGTCCCCACCAGAAGACCCATTTGCTCTTGAGTGTGCCGGTTGCCTACCCTACTACGCCTCAGCACCAGCCTCTACGCCAGCGGCAAACTCGGAGCGAATGGACTATTCTTACTTTTTGTAACAAACACATTGAGAACTTGTGCAATTGGCAAAGGAGATAAGTATGTAGGACCACCCATAAATCTATTCTTTTTCAAAAAATCTTTTCTATATTTTTATGAGATTTTGTAGCATTACATGAACTCATTTGATAACCATAGCTAATTTCATAAAACTAAATAAAAGACTTTCCAAAAAAAAATGATCCTTGTAGGGTTGTTCTGTAAACTTATTAGACATGACCGGATATCCGAATCATCTCTAATACTTATCCTCATTGCCGACTGCACAATCTGATTTTTAGGGTTCCGTAGCCAAATGGCAAAAACGGAACCCTTATAGATTCGTCATGTCTGTCTGTCCGTCTGTCTGTCCGTCCGTGTGTCACAGCCACTTTTCTCCGAAACTATAAGGTCTATGCTTTTGAAATTTGGTAACTAGATGTATTCAGTGAACCGCATTAAGATTCTTATATGTATAAAACTAGAAAAAAAGCAGTAAATTTTGGGGGTCCCCCATACTCAGAACTGAAACTCAAAATTTTTTTTTGTTTAAGACCATACGTGTGGGGTATCTATAGATAGGTCTTTAAAAATGCTATTGAGGTTCCTAAAATATTTTTTTTCTAAAGTGAATAGTTTGAGCAAGAGACACTTCCAAAGTGGAAAAATGTGTGTCGTCCCCCCCCCCCCCCCCTCTAACTTCTAAACTAAGAGAATGATGAATATATGATATGTTATAAAAACTACCAACGAAAATTGGTTTGACCGAGATAGAGCTGGTGGTTTTTTTAATACGTCATAAACCGCAATTTACGGTTACAAAAATCACTACCACTGCGAACGTGTTAAAACATCAATCAAAGTTAAATAAATAAATAAATGTTTTTATTATATCTCATACATTTTCATACAAAACAAAAATTGAGGCAACCTACAGGGGTTGTATAAATACTTGTGATGGGGTTGACTCGCTTCTTCCCTTACTCTTATCACACAATGAAGCGGCCTTAATATTAATTGTCTTAGATTAAGTTATAACGAACTATAAGAACTTTTCTATTATGTTACTTGCTGCAACGAAACCCTTCATGGGCGAGTCCAACTCGCACTTGGCCGGTTTTGGTTACATTTACAACTCATCAAAAATCGTAACAAATAATTTTGTAACATGGGGCCAATTATAGTTACACTTCATTCGATAACGTTTTCACCGAGACAATTTAAGTACCATTTTTATGTAATACTAGCTGATGCCGCAGCTTCGCCCGCGTAAAATTTGTTCCCGTTCCCGCTTCCCATAAGAACTTATTCCCGGAATAAAATGTAGTTTATATGTTATTCCAGACTACAATGTATACCTATACCAAATTTTAGCCAGATCCATTCAGCCGTTAGAGCGTGAAAGAGTAACAAACATCTACACTCACAAACTTTCGCATTTATAATATTAGTAAGATATATGGAGAAAACTTGAACACACTATAATTCGACATCATAGCTTGCTTACTTGTTTTATATTACTGTTTTGAACATTTTCTTAGGAAGACTTGATTTTTAGGCGTATTGATGATGACCGTGGCAAATCTCATGAACTTGGGCAATGCACAGTCAAGTGTATGCGAGGGATTCTCGAATGCTGGGTGAAACAGTCTGCTCGTGTGGAAGCTTTCAAGACACGCCAAAGTGCGGCACACGCACTTCATGTTAAATTCCACCTGACTACTGGTGAACCAGTCCTCAGTGATGAACAGTATCATCACCTACAGATAGATGTCGTATCACTGTACCTTCTGTTCCTGGTTCAAATGATCACATCGGGGCTTCAAATTATTTATACACAGGTAACAATTTATACTGTTGTTCTTGTACATTGTAAAATGTTTTGTAATTTTTCTATCTTTACTAGTACTCTTACTTGTGTAGTCGATTGGCTTGTAGTCAAAATTATCTAGGCATATGAAATTACTGGCCTTGACATACTGATTTAGCACTTCCGATTGGCGATCGGACAAGAGTCGTAAGTTTTAGCCTAAGGTGGCGCTAGTCGGTCGCTCGAACTCGGCCAAATAAGCATGCTGTTTCACCTCATATCGTATAGTGAGAGCGAAAAGCTGCGATAATGTATTCATTCAAAGGTCTTTTGGTGGGAAGGGTGTTATGAAAAAAGTACTACATGTATCAACTTAGAATAAAGTTTTCTGAACTCTTTGAGAAATGGAATTTGTCGGAACGGAGTTGGATTTTGAGTTTTTATACTCCTTTTATGGTTTATTTACACAGAAAGTTGTCTAAAAATTATGCAGTAAAATTTTTTAATGGCTTCTATCTCTTTAATAGTTTTTTAATTCCCATTTATTGAACGGTGCAGACAAAGTTTATGATGAGACAAAACAGTAAAATGTTTGACTTTGTATGAAGGTATCAATCAGTTGGATAATATCCTCCCGAAGTTTGTATGGACAAAATAGCGACTAGCGTAACCTTAACGGCGCATATTCTGATAGATTTTAGCATCCTATATTGATGTGTGTGATTCTTTCAGGATGAGGTGGCATTTGTTCAAAACTTGGTTTATTACGTAGAACGTGCTTACAGAACACCTGACTATGGTATGTGGGAACGAGGATCCAAATACAATGATGGGAAACCGGAAATACATGCGTCCTCTATTGGTATGTCATATACCTAACACTTTTCTAAAATGTAATACATATTATCATGTGTAAGAAATTTATGTTTCTAATAAATAAATAGAAGTCCCTTATAAAAATTCTCTATACTATACTAAAATGCTTCTTTCTGACTGACGAATGATACCTGGCGCCCCTATAATCTAGATGCTATTGAGAAACATGCAGCAACGGCATACAGATCTTGCTTATTTTTGGAGTAATCAAATGTTAATAGGTATATTTTTATATATCTGAGTGCTGAATTTTACATATATTTTTAAAACAGAACATCATCAACACATTTACATCTTTAAATATTAAAATTCAATATGAGATACCTGACAATTACTTGGTAGTATGCCTAATGGCATATTCCATTACTGTCCACATGAACTTGGAAAGGAATCCCTATTAGTTTAAACCAAATTATTTTTGCTGCATTATATTACAATGAAGTACTATAATCATGTAACAGGTATGGCAAAAGCGGCATTAGAAGCAATCAATGGATGTAATCTGTTTGGAGACAAGGGAGCGTCATGGAGCGTAGTCTATGTAGACATCGATGCGCATAATCGCAATAGAAGCATATTTGAAACAATGCTACCACGAGAATCCAGTTCCAAGGTATCTATATTTATTTTTCTTTATCATATATCTACTAAGAAATAATTTTGAAAAGCAATTATCATGCTGACTCTGTCATAATTGAATGTGGAAGAAATTTCACGTCGTTGAAGCGTGATTCGAACCTGAATCAATCCCCAAACCAAAAACCAGAACACCACTTGGAATCGCTAACTTACCGAGCGAGTTACGCTTTGAACCGATGATATGTCGTTGTCGTGCGTGAAACTGTCTTCTCAGTCGGTCACTCTTGTCAGAGTGGTCGTGGCTACTGATGAGCTGGATTGCGATTCGCCGTCGCCATCCTCTTTCGGGGCTGTTGCACATCTCACAATGTCCCTTCACTTTTTGCGATGTTCGGCACTGCGAGAGCATTGTACTGCGGTCGACTGAGTAGCAGTTCTGACAAGATCCATCCAGCGGGTTGGGGACTTACCCGTGACCTTGTGCCCTCCACACGGCCCTGTATCACTAGTCTCTCCATTGAGTCCTCGAGATGTGCCCAAAGTACTTCAGTATTCGCATCTGAACAATCGACGATAATCCATCCCTTATATGAAGCTCCTTGAGGATGGAATTGCTGGTGCGGAAGGCAGTCCAAGGTATTTTTAAAAGACGTCTCCAGTACCACATCTCCAGGGCATAATTTTTTCGGAAATCCTGCAATCTTTCTGTACGGAGGCGAAGCCTGGTTCGCCTCCGTACAGAAAGATTGGAAAGACTAGGCATTTCATTAGGCGGACTTTTGTGTTCTTCGTTATCCTTCTGTCTTTCCAAATTCTTCCCAGTCGCTCCACCGCCGATCTAGTGATCGCGCATCGACGCTTGATCTCATCCTCACATCCGAGATAGTGGAACCCAAAGACCTCTATATAAACTGAGGTAGTACCTACGCACTGATTTTTGAAACCTATGAACTGCGCTAATTAGCAGCGTTGCTCGCACTGTTGTGAGTCAAAACTTCGAGAGTAGGTACTCGGCTTGCAACCGGAGTCCATACGCGTTCTCTTTTACTCTTGTTCTATTCGTATATTGCTATTGTGTGTGGTGACAATTACGTAAATATTATTTATAAGTGGAGTGTAGTCTTAGCAATGTGTGTGTTTGAGGATTGCTTTTGAAATCACGTTTGTTAGAGTACGGCGCGTCTACCTCAGTTTATATAGAAGTCTTTGGTGGAACCGAGGTAGATATATCTTTCCACTACTTCGCACTTGGCTATGCGTTGACACTACCATTACCTGTCTCTATTCAAGGCAAGACCGAATTAGAGACCAGTATTTTCCAGGCGAGTCAAGAGCTCTTCCAAGTCCTTTCTTGATGTAGCCAGAAGAGTGGTATCGTCGGCGTATCGCAAGTTGTTAATGACGCGACCCCCGACAGAAACATCCCCACTCCACCCATCCAGGACAATGCGCATTATTATATTCGGTGTAGGTGTTGAATAAAAGGGGCGACAGGATACACCCTTGACGAACGCCAGATTCCGTTCTAAAGGCATTCGAAGTCACATTATCCACCCGTACTGCTGCCGTACCATCTTTGTACAGTCGCTGTATTAGCGATACCAAGTGTAATGGCACCCCCATCTCCAATAGAACCACCCAGAGACACTCCCATACAACAGTGTCGAACGCCTTTCGGAAGTCCACGAAGCAGATGAAGAGCGGTAAGTTAAATTCTCTGGCTTTCTCGATAATTTGCCGCAGTATGAGTATCTGTTCCCTCGTACCCCTTCCCTTCACTATGTATGATTGCAGTCTTGTGTTAATAATATAAAGCAACACTTTACTTGCATGCGATATGAGCGAGATGAGACGAAAGTTGTTGCATTTCTTGGTGGAGCCTTTTTTGTGCAAGGGTATGAATATTGATCGGGACTAATACTCCGGCCACATCCCCGTTTCCCATGTCTTGGAACATATGGTATACAAAAAGTCGACTCCTACCTCTCCCATTGACTTGAAAACCTCAATTGGAATCTCATCTAAGCCCAATGCCTTATTGCTTTTCAAGTGCTGTATGGCTGCTCGTATTTCATCTCGCAAGATATGGGTTCTCGGCCACAGGTACAGCTCAAGGAGGAGCTCTATAACTCGGAGTATAAAACGGTGAAACTGTAAGGAGGATTTATTTCAAACTCCTAGTATTCTTCAATTTGCAAGCATAGAAATATGGGTCTTAGTGAAAACATTTACAGGACAAATTCTAAAAACAAAATAAAATGTGGGCGTATAATATGTCTCTGCCTACCCCTTCGGGGATAAAGACGTGAATATATTACTTAAAACACAACTCAGTATTATTACATTCATTACAGGGTGTTGATGCCGCATTATTACCAACAATTTCCTTCCCCGCATTCGCGACTCACGAAGAACACTTGGTTCAACTTACTAAAACTAACATTTTAAGACGCTTACAAGGCAAGTGTGGCTTCAAGCGATTCAGTCGTGATGGATACAAATGTGTTCTAGAAGACCCAAGTAGACGGTTTTATCGTGAAGGAGAATTGAAGGAATTTGACGGCATCGAATCAGAATGGCCTTTGTTTTATGTGATAATGATTATCGATGGCGTTTTCCGCACTCTGCCTGATCAAGTTGAAGAGTACCAGAAGCTTCTAAAAGCTAGGATTTACATGGATGAACATGGAGGTATGCGTAGTTATTATTATTATTTATGTATTATTTTATTTAATATTCAGATTATCAGATTACTACTAACAAACGCTCTTCAATGCGTATTCTCAGTTGATTCCAAACTTTAGGAACCCAATTGGTTCAAAACCTTCTGGGAGCAGATAGGCTTATTATTTTTGGCATCGGTTGGTGCGACTGTTGTTTGACGTCCCAAGCCTATAAGGACGCCCCTGTACGCGGTTCTGTGCCTTTTGCATCCAGTCCCAGCCTGCGACCTTTACCAGGTCTTTGTTCCATCTGGCGGGTGGACGTACTACCCTACACTTTCAGAGTCGCGGTCTCCACTCTAGAACTCGTTTGCTCCATCGGCCATCGGTTCTTCTACAGATGTGGCCAGCCCATTGCCACTTTAATGAGCTTATTTAATTACTACTTAGCTACCTATAAAAGTTGTGATGTTGTTTTCGTTATTTCAGATCCAGTAATACCTTGGTACTACTACGTACCACGGGAGGGTATAGAGAGTGAGCGCAATGAACCTAACTCGGTTCGAAGACTGCCTGCAAGTGAGTCTGTTTTAATAGTTGTAGTGTAATTACCTAATAATGACGACAACTCATCTGGGTGATCGTGATTTTGAGCAGAATAATGTCTACATTTGTAGACCATTTAATATTTTATTTTCAAAATTTCTATAATCTACAAATTGTGTTTACAGACCACCCCGGTGACAATAACGAAAAAGGTAACAACGTAATCGCATTGAGAATGCTCTTGTTTTCTTGTTTTAACATTTTTTCGTTTTTTTATCGTTCTAAAAATAAAATAACTGCTTGATTTTTATCATGTTCGGTTAATGAGATCTTAGGTTTGTTAAAATCTTGAGTCTTAACACAACGCTACGCTTGCAATATTTTTACTCTTCCTTTACTCAAAACTGTGACTAATAAAGCTTTTCTATTAATTTAATATTAAGTAGAGAAACATCAGGATGTTATGTGTAACAATTTGATATACATATTTATTTTTATTATCATGTCTACCGTTATACATACAGTAAAGTTCAATAGAGTTTTATTACATCACATACAATCTTAGATCATCTAACCACATACAATACATTACGCACTTATCTCTGGAGGAATATGCAGATGCATATAATGCAGTATTAGATTTTATAGGAACCATTGCAACAAACATCGGAACGGAACAGTAACTTTGCGATTACATGTATTAACTTTGGTGTGGTTGGTGGCGGACAAAATGTAGTTTAAAGCAGTTGTAGTTTGGTTGTATTAGAGGTTTGAGTGGATGTTATTGATTGCATCTACGTTTTGCTTGTGACCTCGGTTTTTCGTAGGTATGTTACGCAATTCCGAACGATCGCCTATTAATTGGTAGTTGATATTTCACTGACATTGAGGGGGTCTGTACATGAAAGGAGCCTTAAAAGGACTTATACTTGGCACCCTGGCTCCATGCAGTCTTGAAGGATCACCGTGTGATTTTAGTTAAAAGTCCAATATGACATATCTATGGTGTGTTGAACTCCGTGGAACATTCCACCCGTCAAAAATAAAATGCCACATCTAGCCGAGTACTGCTATTAACTGTGATCACTTTCGTACTATTTACAGACACAGGTGGTCTGTTCCTATGGGCGCAGTCCCTTTTCGTCCTGGCACAACTACTAACAGGGGGACTACTGCACGTGAATGAACTGGACCCTATTAGAAGATACCTACCGTCGTACAATCGCCCTAGGCGTGCTGGGCGGTATTCGGCTTTTCAGGTAATTTTGTTATTGAAGTCTAGTAGATGGGTGGTTTTGTTACTGTTTGTTACGTCCTAGGTTATCTTTAGTATAGTCACTTCTACAGTTCTTAGTTAGGTAGGTATGACTTGACAGCATACAGCGACGAATGCCCGTGGTTTAGTAAGAGTTACAATAATATGTAAAATATCCTTCATTATGTAAAAGCAATACTTACCTTTTCCTATTATAATTGAAAGCGAGCAGTCTTACCATATTTTACGTTAAGCTACTTACTCTATTTTATTGTTTTAATTACTTTAATTTATCAAACTATTTAAAAATGTTTCATTTTCATGCAAACTGTAAGGCTAAACCAGCATTTGTAAGTAATTTTATGTCCTTTCTTGAAATTTGTGGATAACCAAAATGGTCCGTATATCATTTACATTATTATAGCACTTTATGACACTGTGTGACAAATGCCGAAGCTATGTCATTAAAAGTAATATTTTTAAAACAGGGCATAGCAACAGATCTAGTGGTCCAAGTTGTATTGATAGCAGAGTCAATGCGACTGCAGGCCATGATGGGCACTTACGGAATACAAACACAAACGCCTCACGAAGTGGAACCTGTACAGGTAAATATTGTTGTACATCTAGATTTGACAGAGTATTTAAAGGAGTTCTATACCCTGTTGATTCTGGAGTCTCATAAAAACTTTCAAAGGTCAGACAATCAGTACAGTTTTCATCAACTACTTTTCCCGACTATCTAAAAAAGATGGCTTGCCAGCGAATGTAGTATTTTACGCATGCTCTAAATCGAGGATGAATTGCAACATTTGAGGTATATAATATTATTAGATACGACTGCAGGGATTGATATACGGTTATAACCGTAATTCTGTACGACTTCAGAGAAAACAACGCTTAGTAAACATTTAATGAAGAACCAGAGGGCCTAAAAAGGCAACATTGTATGTTTCATATTATGAAACGTAAAATGTTTGGTATACTTTGTATGTTCTGTATTTCAAATTATATGAATTGTATGTTTCATATAATGAAACATAAAATGTTGCCTTTTTAGGCCCGCAGTAAATACTTCAATTTTTTTAGTATTCTGTACTGAGATTATTCTATCAAATGACAAATATCCTCAAAATGGTAGATTACTGAATAAATTTATTTCTAGGTGTGCAGTTCCACGCAGCTAGTCCATGTCTACAGAGAACTGGGTGTTTGTCCGAAATTAAAACTCACTGGTCGTCCTATAAGACCCGTGGGATCTCTTGGCACCAGCAAGGTAAGAATGTAATATAGACCTTGACTTTAAAGCATTAAAGTGCATTTTCCTTAATACAGTAAATATAAATGTCAATTTACTTATTTTGTGCAACAGATATACAGAGTTTGCGGCATGACAGTGTTGTGTTACCCGCTCATATTCGAAGTGTCAGAGTTCTACCTGTACAGAGATATGGCGCTGCTTATTGACGATATAAAGACCGAGCTCCAATTTGTTGGAAAGTAAGTACATACATTTGGATCATATTTGTTTCATTACAGCTACAGAATCTACCTTGCTGTGGAACTCTAGAATATTGGTCATGAAATAAACGTTGATTATACTCAGCTATCGACACGGCCAAGTATGTTTTTTTTTGTGATTTCGCTTATTACCAAGTGCCTAAATAGGCGGACAAAATTCATCATCACCTAAGTACTAGTGCCGATTGCATCCAAAGTCCTGTGTGCAGCCTCGGGTCCGTTTTCATACTCTTCTTCTTCAACTTTGTACGGTATTCGGGTATCCCTTGTAGTGACGTTTATAATCTGTCTCAGTCAATGGCTCGTCATCGTCAACTCATGACCCTTTTCGACTACCTCGTGACCTTTTTCGTATACCTCCTGCTTCTGCTACGAAACTGCTGACTGGCCATAGAATGCACGACAAACTGTTCACCGAATGCAACCGTGATGAGCTGTTGACTTGTCTGCTTATTAGCCCCTTAATGAATTTATTCGCCAAATGCGGAAAGTAAATTAAATATATGCACATTGAACAGATACTGGCGGTTGTCCGGCCGTCCAACAGTGTGTCTACTGGTGCGTGAAGAGCACATGCGTGATCCACAGTTTAAGCACATGTTGGATCTGTTCGCGTTGCTCAAGAAGGGCCACTGTGACGGCGTCAAAGTGCGTCTTGGTCGCCTACAGAACTTGATCTCCAGCTCTTGCATGGGTAAGTATTACACCTGCATTGCCTTTAAAGAATATCTTCGCACACTGTATCTTACTGAAATTCACTTTCTAAAACATGTACAAACAGTAGGTAAACCACAGAAATACTATAATATACAATTGATAAGTTTGACTGCCTCGGTGGCGCATTCGGTAGTGTAACCTAGCTAACGCGCTGAGGTCCTGTGTTCGATTCCTGGGTAGCTCCAATTATTTGTGTTATCCACAAATATTTGTTTCGGAGTTTGGGTGTTTTCTATGTTTATCAGTCGTCTAGATCCCATAGCACAAGCTAATATTTAGCTTAATTTAGGCTAGATGACGTTGTGTGAGATAGTCCACAAATATTTTGAAAAAAATTAAGGATGCCGCGAGTGCTTGTGAAACCTAATTTTCAGACCTACTGTTGTGACGTCGACAACGCGAAATGCAGAGTCATTGTTGTCACCTTTTTTGCTTACGAAGTACAGGCACTCGTGGCATCTATATGTACTTATATAAAATGTCTGTGAGATAAACCTTATTTTCCCAATTTTTATTTCTGATCAAATCGTTCAAACTATAAATATTGTTCCCAGAACACTTAGACTTCATGAGCCAAGGCGACTTTCCCGCAGAAATGTTCACCCAATTTCGGCAACTAGAGCACGAGTACATCGGATACCAATCCCTGACGGATGTGCCTCGCACGCACACATATCGCGAAGAGACTATCTGCTACGACTCGTTCAAACACCGTTCTACGCCCGATGTGGTCACTGCTCTGAGGGCCACTGACAATATATTTGCTCAGTGTCAGCTTTGGGGAATATTGCTGGAGCGGGAGGGACCTTTATATGAGGTATAGTTGTTCATGTTCTAGTTTTGTTAGTTGTCCTATCTGAAATAGTCGTTTGTGCATGTACACGAGGAATCCTTCGTAGATAATCGTTTCTTTCGATCCAAATTAGCTAAGAAATGAGCGACATCACATTACTCCTTCTACCATTATTTTCTTTACATTTCCCTAATCAAAGACCAATGACATTACGTCCTAACAAAAACATTACCCTTCGTTTGTTTCGCGTAGTCGGGTAAAAATCAAATGAAAGCTACCTGGTGAGGGGAACAAATAAACAAGGAAAAAATATACTCCTGAACTGGAGACTAGCTCATCTCGCTTCCAAATAGATAAAAATGTGCTTAAAATGATAACGAACTATTTCAGTTTTCTTCGAACTTTGTCAAACGCGCGTGAGACCGTATCACGTACATTAAAAAACGCTGTAATAATAAAATGATGTAGTTACTTATTTATTGATATGTGTTTTGGTCAGGTGAACGGCACGAACGCACTGGACTCTCTAAAGAGCCTGTACCACAGTGCGGGCGTGCTGCGGCACTGGCGCGCGGTGCGCTACTGCTCGTCGCTACTCAACCACACCGTCGACTCCATCAGCCCGTTCATCACTACTGTGCTCGTCAACGGGAAGCAGGTACCGTACGATAGCACTCTCTAAAGAGCTTTGCTGTGCACTATCGTACAGTCGATGACAGCAGCAGCGGATGACAGCGGCATAGTAGCGGCAATGAATACACATGTACAGTAGTACCACGTTTATAAGTTACACCGATATACCTGCGCAGAAGTCTCATATTCGAAACGCGCGAAAAAATCTTAACCAATCACAACGTTCCGCATAGACGCGTCAAACATGGCCCTTTGTTATTGGTTGCCGCCTGCGCGCCATGTTCGATGCCCGCAGCATCTCGGTGCAATGAGGAACAATGAGCGAGATAGCACTACTCTCTGGATTTATTGCATTTTCAATCTTAACGTAACGCAATAAAGTCGGTGTTTCAACAGCGTTGGCAATCGTTATTAATCGGCGCTAGCTTGCTCTCTTCTGAGCAGGCGAACTTTGTCGATGCGACTTATAAACGTGGTTCACCTGTACGCAGAAGCGAAGTTCTTAGGGATTTTTGTTGCAATTTTGTTAGGGATATGTCATATGCCCCCTGCTCATGTAGTTACCAGGTGGCGGCGCTGTCGGCGCATTTCACAGTCGCAGTTCATTGTCAAAACTAGTAGGCACATTTTTAAGTTTTTAATCGACTATGTTCAGAGATTATTTCACGTCGTTTATATATAACGTAATGGGTACACTACATTAATACGAAAAACTTAATTCCGAAAGTCACAATCACGAATTTCATAATTCCGAATTTCATAAGTCCGAATGATTCAAAATCCCGAAAGTCAAAAAATCCGATGTTTCATAAATCCTTTTTATTAAAAGTCATAATTTAAAAAATTCCGAATGATTACAATTCCGACTGTCAGAATGCCGAATTTCAAGTAACCGAACCGTTAAATTCCGAATCATTAAAAATCCGCCATATTATAAATACGACTCCGATTATCAAAAATCCGAATCGATTATAAATACGAAGGGTGAATGTCGTTTCCACCCGTTCCTGTTTTAACCCGAAAACTTAGGGGGGAAAGGAGGGGGTAATAAAATGGGAGTTAATAATAAAAAAAAAATATTAATTAAAAAAAATAAAATTTTATTACAATTCCTTCACTAATTAATCGAAAGGAACTTCGTTCCATCCGGGTGTCCCTTGACACCTCTCAAGTTTTTTTTTTTTTTTTTTGTCGTTTGCCTTCCACTCACTTGGAAATAATATCTTCGGTAGTTAGACTTGACCGTACTTTATTTAAAAAACTTAAACAACTTTTCGGATATTTGAAATTCTGAATAACGTTTTTCGGGAAAATAACAGTCCGGTCTTTTGATTTTTCGCACTAATGAAATTAGGAAAAACAAAAATTCGTACTTATGACTTTCGGATAAATGAATATCGTCCTTTTGAATATTCGGAGCTTTGTTTCTTAGGAATTATAATTTTCGGAATTTTGAACATCGGAATATTGAAATTCGGAAAAACATATTTCGGAATTTTTGGGTGTTCCCTAACGTAATATCTATAGTTGGTAGCGGTACGGTTAGCACGACAACAGCGGAGGTAGGTAGGGAGAACCTCGGAGGGAGGTAGGTACGGTGCCGTAAACGCACTGAATTTTAAATTATACTAAAAGTGCTGGCCTTTTTTTTCCCAGTAGCTCCATTATGGAACTACACAACACAACTACTGGGATACGACGAAAATGTAGTACGAGTAGATTCGGTATTAATTATTATAGAAGTTGCTGACATATTTTGCATAGTATGTTGAACTCGATATTATCTTTGACACTATAACGCCGAGTGACACAAGACAAAATATTTCTTTCGACAATAATACCCGTATTCTCTACTCTCATGCCAATCAAAAATCGCTTTCTCATTCAGCATCTCAGTAAATATAAGAATGAGTTTAATATAGAGTCTTTACATTGCAGCTAACAGTCGGCGTCATCGGTCAAAAGGAGACCGTTTTCGACAAGCCAATGACACCAGGCGAGATACAGTCGGTTATGTACTCCACCATACAACCGTATGACGTCATAGGCGCGGTGCTACAACAGGTAAGTTAATTTTGTACCTTACTTCCCAGTCGAACTTCCCACACCCTTTGTTATTACTCTGTAATAAGTACTTACATGAATACTGAGGAACTCAAAAGATTATAACTAAATTCCAATTTTATGTGAAAAACTATAAACGTTGTTTATATAACTAAATCGCTGTTTTCATAAATAATTAAAAAGAGTGCAGTGGTTCTTGGTGCCTCAATATCGTTCGTCAAACGATCCTTTATTTACTACACCTGCGCAATAAGTTGAGACACACTTGGGAGGAGTTCCTTCTCCAGCATTTCTCAACTTATCGCGCTCATGTAGTACTTTTTAAACGAGCTAGCCTCAAAAAAATGATTTTCTCCAGGAAATAGTGCTATACAGCGGTCGTCTGATAGGCACGAACCCGGACATGTTCCGAGGCATCCTCAAGATCCGCGTAGGCTGGGTTCTGGAGGCCATCCGCACTTACCTGCAGCTGTTTCCGGAAGAGAAGCGAGGAGACGGCACTATCGAGAGCCTGTCTCCTTACAAGCTTAGGACGCTCTTGCAGCGGGTACTTACGGTTTCTGACTGGGCTGAAGAGCGAGGGTAAGTATTGTTGTAATCTATATACAATTTAATTATAGGTCTTTAGTATTTTTCACGTTTTATTATGTGTTTTGAAAAATTTTGCTGAACCAGAAGCGTCCTTTGTCCCTAAATGTCGTCGCCTCATCATAGCCGAGGCGACGACAGGCTTACTAATAGTGTCCCATTTTTACCTTTCTGTACGGAACCCTGATATTATTAAAACACTTATGATTCTTCTGAGGTAGACCAACCAATCATTTCATATCAGCCTATAGCTGTCCTATGCTTTACATAGACATCTCGCAATTTACGCCACGACATGTTCCCGAGTCCCATTACACTGGTGTCGGCGGTAACCACTTTCGATTAGTTGGACAATCATAATAAGAACGAATAGCGTGAGTTTAAAGAGATTGTGAGACAAGTCACTAAGCGACCCTCAATCAGCTGCGCTGATGACACTTACCGTACACTAACGGACACTACACTGATAAAAACTGCTAGTAACATTAAGTAAATCTGATTTCTCTTGTGTAAAACATAAAAGTACCTATACAACATAGAAACAGAATCGTAACTGTTTCGTGCGGTGTTCAGACAATTAGTACTGTACCTATGTTATTTGGAACACTCTTTATTTTAAAACGTGATTACTTTATTGCACCGTTCCTATTTCGCTGCATACTAACACTTCTTTTGCTTCATAGATTGACGCCTCTGCAGCGAAGACAGCTGGAAGGCTGCTTATGTCGCGTGCCCAAACACTTTTACATCCAAGTGTGGGATATCTTACTGCGCACCCCTAAAGGGATCATTATTCAGGTGAGTCGAATGATAACCAAATATTCGCTGTTTGTAAAATACTCTGTGTGTAAATAACTCGTAGACTGCATTCTGTATTTTTTTTCTTGAAGCGGTGAACGCATTTACGCGCCTTCATGGCTTGCACCATGACCAGCAGTGACAGGCCCCTACCGGTGCTGTACGGAGCGGCCGCACGAACGAAACGGCCGCACAGACGGAACCACCGTACATGCGGCAGCCCGCACACACGCAGCAGTCTCTGGCAAACTGCCGCGCTCCGAAATTGCCGCACAGGTGGACTGCCGTACAGGCGTAAACAGCCGCACAGGCGGAACAGCCGCACATGCGGCCGCTGTCGCACAGCAAACTTGCTCCAACCGGCCGCAGCCGGGAGCGAACCTCACTACACCGCTGGCCTTAAAGGCCCGCCATACCACGACCCCTTCGTGCAATGGGGTCAACTCCGCCAAAAGACGGCTGTTTAACGTTCCCAATGCTTCTACCGGCTGGAAGGCCGGGAGCATTGGGGCGTCCGCCACGGTGTATTGTGCTGCAGATGCAACGCAACACCGTGGGCCTAGCAGGCCCACCGAACTGCGACCCCCTCGCCATGGGGACAGCTTGCCGGGATATCAGTACATCGACTAATGGGGGCAGCACGCCGCACCCAAGAGCCGATGTTCCAGGGTTCACCGTCGTAGTCCAGTTGCCACTCCCCCCGGGCATATACCCCACTGCATTGAACTCACACTCACAACTCACTGTAATGAAAAAGTATTAATTCGCGGAATATCCGCCCATGGAACATTTGTATATCTGAAACAAGGTGAAGAGTGAGGTGTTTTTTTTTTTGTTTAACGTGAGGGAAAATGCTCGTGGATGTTATGCTGGACTCCTACCGACTAATAAACCTCACGTAACGCCCAACAGCCTATGGTTGGGAGCCCCGGGTAAGCCCTCGGAAGGATGTCCCAGGATTTGCTAATTTCAGCATTAAAAGGTGGGATGTGGGTGAATCTTTATCGGAAGTAGATCAAGCGTTCTATAGTTTAGTGCCACGAGTTGAACCATATGCTATGTCGCAACCACGGAGTAAGTAGGTAGCAGGTTGTATTTGTGGCTGTACTATGGATTAACGGACTAATTCCTTATCGTCTCTATGACGTCACAACTACTAAGATTACTCGTAATGCTTTAATGATGTTGAATATTAACAAAGTAACCATGTCTAACTTTACAGGACTGTAGATAGTACATAATATTAAGGGTTCGATATTCATTGTAAAGTAGGTATGCAAAAAAAAAGAATTTCTTTCAATATAATTTCTAAAGACTAATATAATAAAACATCAATGCAAACAATGCGAAAACCGGTTCGATGACGCGATAGAGTGAAATCCACAACTGTAACATATCGAATTAATCACATCTCGCAATCAAAACTACACACTTCAAGAGTTTTATGTGTTATTTTATCTTTTACGAGCGCTGTTAACTACCTGTGCGTACAGCTCAGCGTTTAATATCGAATGTCTATTGAATGTTTTAAGCTTGATATTGCTAAGGACTAGTTAAGCGTCTATATGGTGTAACATTCGGAGCGGTCAGTATGGGCAAGTCTTTATATAAGACACACAAAGATCTGTTCTTAGGAACAATGTCATTGGTTTTAGAGAAGAGAAAAACTGTATAAATAGATTTCAAAGAAAACTCTTGCACATTTGTCATTTTGAAAAATAAAACTGATGAACTGAAGCTCATATTGTATCAAGTTTCATTTAAATCGATCGTCATTTTGAAAAATAAAACTGATATTATTTCTATTTGAATATCAATATATCCTGATCCATCCAGACCTACAGCGAGGAGTGAGTTCTTCGGAGAACTGTTCGCGTATAATAAACTCCCTCATTCATCTCCGGTTTTCCGATGATATGGATAGTCATGACGGAAACCTGGAAGACCTCACATTTGTTTTAAACTAACACGCGTTGAGCACATATTTTTATACAAAACGGGATTTCGCGTGGCACTATTTTAAAAATAGTGCCACGCGAAATCCCGTTTTGTATAAAAATATCTGGAAGAGTAAGTATTCGAAAACCATGATTATGACGAGCATAATCATGGTTTTCGAATATTTTTCTCCGAGTCCTAGTACCGAAAAATGTGTAGAGAGTGTAGGTCTCCTCCCACAAAGTGGACAGACGAAGTATAAAAAGTCATGAGAGCCTGCTGATTGCGGGCGGCACAAGACCTATCTTTGAGTGAACGATGATAAAGGAGAGGAGGAAGGCTAGGCAGGAGCCCACCGCACACCCTCGATTCGTCAATCCTAAGTAATCCTAACGTACAACAGTCAAATATAACCACAACTATTTGTAAGGGAGGAATGACGAATTGAACTCCTCAGGAAATTTAATTTGGATGTTGCTTTGGAATAACATCTGCACCCTCCAGACTGTTGGTTTGAGCACTACTCGGCTTAACAACGTGATTAACAAGTCGACACGTGTTTCGCCTACATACGGGGCATATTATTTCTAAACGGGCATCACAACCCACACTATACATCGCTGACAGATGGGTGGTTGGGTAGTGGGGAGAGGCATAAAAAAGCGGAACACTCGTTCCTGCCATGTAACGCTTGATTCCATTAGTTATCTTTGGGAGGTATCCACAAATTCTTTCCAAAAACTTGTGCCGCCCAAATTCCCAGCAGCGGGAATCAAATTGCCCAAATATTGCAGTTCTTCAATTCACTTTACGATTGCGAATACCTCATTCATTCTTGTTCTTCCGGGTCACATGACACATGACATACGCTTACTCTTAAACTCATAATTTGCACTCTAAGAACAATCAACTCGTATTCGGCCTATAACGGTAGTGTTTGTCGTAGGGTCACTCGATCCCAGCGGAGCCTACGTTAGTAAACATGTCTCGGTCGGAGCTATCGTTCGCGCTGCTGGTGGAGGCGGCGCTGGTGCGCGTGTCGGGCGCGGCGCGGCGCCAGCTGTGCGTGGAGCTGCTGTGCGTGCTGGCCACCATCCTGCGCCGCAACCCCGAGCTGTTCCTGCCGCAGCCGCTGCACGTCGACAAGCTCGTTGACGACGCGCAGTACACTTACGCCAAGGTACGCGCTACACACTACTACAGCTGTGCGTGGAGCTGCTGTGCGTGCTGGCCACCATCCTGCGCCGCAACCCCGAGCTGTTCCTGCCGCAGCCGCTGCACGTCGACAAGCTCGTTGACGACGCGCAGTACACTTACGCCAAGGTACGCGCTACACACTACTACAGCTGTGCGTGGAGCTGCTGTGCGTGCTGGCCACCATCCTGCGCCGCAACCCCGAGCTGTTCCTGCCGCAGCCGCTGCACGTCGACAAGCTCGTTGACGACGCGCAGTACACTTACGCCAAGGTACGCGCTACACACTACTACAGCTGTGCGTGGAGCTGCTGTGCGTGCTGGCCACCATCCTGCGCCGCAACCCCGAGCTGTTCCTGCCGCAGCCGCTGCACGTCGACAAGCTCGTTGACGACGCGCAGTACACTTACGCCAAGGTACGCGCTACACACTACTACAGCTGTGCGTGGAGCTGCTGTGCGTGCTGGCCACCATCCTGCGCCGCAACCCCGAGCTGTTCCTGCCGCAGCCGCTGCACGTCGACAAGCTCGTTGACGACGCGCAGTACACTTACGCCAAGGTACGCGCTACACACTACTACAGCTGTGCGTGGAGCTGCTGTGCGTGCTGGCCACCATCCTGCGCCGCAACCCCGAGCTGTTCCTGCCGCAGCCGCTGCACGTCGACAAGCTCGTTGACGACGCGCAGTACACTTACGCCAAGGTACGCGCTACACACTACTACAGCTGTGCGTGGAGCTGCTGTGCGTGCTGGCCACCATCCTGCGCCGCAACCCCGAGCTGTTCCTGCCGCAGCCGCTGCACGTCGACAAGCTCGTTGACGACGCGCAGTACACTTACGCCAAGGTACGCGCTACACACTACTACAGCTGTGCGTGGAGCTGCTGTGCGTGCTGGCCACCATCCTGCGCCGCAACCCCGAGCTGTTCCTGCCGCAGCCGCTGCACGTCGACAAGCTCGTTGACGACGCGCAGTACACTTACGCCAAGGTACGCGCTACACACTACTACAGCTGTGCGTGGAGCTGCTGTGCGTGCTGGCCACCATCCTGCGCCGCAACCCCGAGCTGTTCCTGCCGCAGCCGCTGCACGTCGACAAGCTCGTTGACGACGCGCAGTACACTTACGCCAAGGTACGCGCTACACACTACTACAGCTGTGCGTGGAGCTGCTGTGCGTGCTGGCCACCATCCTGCGCCGCAACCCCGAGCTGTTCCTGCCGCAGCCGCTGCACGTCGACAAGCTCGTTGACGACGCGCAGTACACTTACGCCAAGGTACGCGCTACACACTACTACAGCTGGGCGTGGAGCTGCTGTGCGTGCTGGCCACCATCCTGCGCCGCAACCCCGAGCTGTTCCTGCCGCAGCCGCTGCACGTCGACAAGCTCGTTGACGACGCGCAGTACACTTACGCCAAGGTACGCGCTACACACTACTACAGCTGTGCGTGGAGCTGCTGTGCGTGCTGGCCACCATCCTGCGCCGCAACCCCGAGCTGTTCCTGCCGCAGCCGCTGCACGTCGACAAGCTCGTTGACGACGCGCAGTACACTTACGCCAAGGTACGCGCTACACACTACTACAGCTGTGCGTGGAGCTGCTGTGCGTGCTGGCCACCATCCTGCGCCGCAACCCCGAGCTGTTCCTGCCGCAGCCGCTGCACGTCGACAAGCTTGTTGACGACGCGCAGTACACTTACGCCAAGGTACGCGCTACACACTACTACAGCTGTGCGTGGAGCTGCTGTGCGTGCTGGCCACCATCCTGCGCCGCAACCCCGAGCTGTTCCTGCCGCAGCCGCTGCACGTCGACAAGCTTGTTGACGACGCGCAGTACACTTACGCCAAGGTACGCGCTACACACTACTACAGCTGTGCGTGGAGCTGCTGTGCGTGCTGGCCACCATCCTGCGCCGCAACCCCGAGCTGTTCCTGCCGCAGCCGCTGCACGTCGACAAGCTTGTTGACGACGCGCAGTACACTTACGCCAAGGTACGCGCTACACACTACTACAGCTGTGCGTGGAGCTGCTGTGCGTGCTGGCCACCATCCTGCGCCGCAACCCCGAGCTGTTCCTGCCGCAGCCGCTGCACGTCGACAAGCTTGTTGACGACGCGCAGTACACTTACGCCAAGGTACGCGCTACACACTACTACAGCTGTGCGTGGAGCTGCTGTGCGTGCTGGCCACCATCCTGCGCCGCAACCCCGAGCTGTTCCTGCCGCAGCCGCTGCACGTCGACAAGCTTGTTGACGACGCGCAGTACACTTACGCCAAGGTACGCGCTACACACTACTACAGCTGTGCGTGGAGCTGCTGTGCGTGCTGGCCACCATCCTGCGCCGCAACCCCGAGCTGTTCCTGCCGCAGCCGCTGCACGTCGACAAGCTTGTTGACGACGCGCAGTACACTTACGCCAAGGTACGCGCTACACACTACTACAGCTGTGCGTGGAGCTGCTGTGCGTGCTGGCCACCATCCTGCGCCGCAACCCCGAGCTGTTCCTGCCGCAGCCGCTGCACGTCGACAAGCTCGTTGACGACGCGCAGTACACTTACGCCAAGGTACGCGCTACACACTACTACAGCTGTGCGTGGAGCTGCTGTGCGTGCTGGCCACCATCCTGCGCCGCAACCCCGAGCTGTTCCTGCCGCAGCCGCTGCACGTCGACAAGCTCGTTGACGACGCGCAGTACACTTACGCCAAGGTACGCGCTACACACTACTACAGCTGTGCGTGGAGCTGCTGTGCGTGCTGGCCACCATCCTGCGCCGCAACCCCGAGCTGTTCCTGCCGCAGCCGCTGCACGTCGACAAGCTCGTTGACGACGCGCAATACACTTACGGCAAGGTAGCCCCTACTACACATCGACACACGAACACATCCTCGTCTTATACTAATGCTAGCCATACACGATACAGTAGTCGACCTGCGCAAGATCGTGTGTGGGGTTAGACCTGCGCAGGCAACCGCTGCAGAATTGAAGACCGCTACGATAAATCTGAACTTCTCCGTACATACTACCGACTCGGGCGCTGATTCTTGTTCATACCGATTGAATGTGTGGATGGAAATTTACAGATGAAATGTCTTTTGCTTTATGTTTTTCCGTTTCATATTATGAGATAGATGACGTACACCAGTAAATTTCTGTCCATGCCTTCACATCGTATTATCGAGAATTCCTGCCCTGCGCAGGCAACCTCTCCAGTTGACTTTATGGTAAGGTTGCCGTTTCGTGTATGGCTAGTATTAGAAGGACTTCAAAGAACAGTAAAATATATAGAATAAAGTTTATTCCCTTTGAAATTAAAAATAGAAAATTACTTTAGTGAAGGTTCGGAAATGCTACAGAATGAGAAGAACACCCCAAGAAAGTCAGTCCGGCTTTCTTTTTTTCAAAATTTATCTTAGAAATTCAGTTATTTGTTTATGTATAAAAGAGCAATTTGCGTCACTGCCAGGCAACCTTGTCCTCTAGAAAATCAATCTGTAGCGACCTTCATTACTGACCGTACTAATAACTACTCAAATATGTTCACAGGACAGTGGCCTAACGGACAGCAACGCTCTAAGCAGCGCGCCAGTGGGCGTGTCCGTGGGCTACCTGGCCCGGGCTGTGGTTAATAGCGTCCTGCAGGGAGCCGCCGCCCCAGACCTGGTACCGGCCGCTCAACCTTCCTGCCTTGTCTCTTGAACACCCTACCTAATGCTGAATCCACATTTGTTACATTTTGACGGCACATCGTGTCGAACATGTTACTCGTAGCTGCAGTTTTCTATGGTACCGACACGCGAGTCTGACACGGTACTGGAGAAACATGCCGGTAAAATGTAACAAATGTGGATGCAGCATAACGCTCTCAAGAGACTAAGCATCAGACAAGAGGTATTTAGATACACTACCTGTTTGCGCTAAGATTGCCGGTCGCCTCATTGTCATTGCTATGACGACAGCGGCAAAGTTAGTGCGAACGGGTATTAGCGATAAATTTCTGAGCTATAACTTATCAATCAATTAGTGTAGACTAAGAGACATCGCTCTTGAAAACAGTCCTCAACAGACATCGCCAAGATTTAGGCGTTCTCCTAGGTGAACGACAAACGCTGCGATGCGACGTGAAAATATCAAATAATCTTTGTTGTGTATGCCTACGTTGTTGTCGCGCTAAAACGACGCTCGGTAATATAGATCGCATTATGTCGCGTCGCTAAATGTCACATCCGCTCAGGTATGACAACGAGCTAGCATCGGCATCATTTTCATGTGGCGTTCATTTTCTAAGCTTTAAATTCTCAATCAATCAGTCTAGTAGACTTTTTAGTCGGGGAGCTCCTTAACCAATTAAGCTACCGTAACTAAAGAAAATTTTTCCGCCTTCCACATTGAATTTATGATATCGTCAGCATACTAATAGCTTTTCAAAATTATTTATGATCTAAACTTCTCCCAATTTCATTTGGGTACGATGACTGGCCTTACTGTACCATTATGGCCAGACGACTTAATAAAGGGTTTTGTTACCGAGTTTTCCTTCTTATCGCCATAACCTCGTCCGGTAGTCAGCTGGTGTATCACTTTCAGGTGAGACTGGCTTAGGCCCGAAGGTCTCGGCAGGGCTCCATCGCACCCTGTCTTTTTTTTTATACATAGTAATAGCAAATCCCCGTTTGCTCCACCACATCCCTCGCACAATGGTGAATTGTTCGCATTGTCGAATTAGTTAATTAGTAGTTTTTTGTTTTGTTTTATACCAATAAGGTGACAGGCAAACATTCGGTACGGACGTTTGCAACACTAAAGGTGATACACTTGTTCTGCCGACCCGGTAAACTGTTGTTATGTACAAAACGTGATTGAACACAAATTCAGTTACGGGATTGGATTTTGCTCAAATCGATTCACACTAGATAGGATAAATATATTTCGCATGTCTTGCCAGTACCCATGTTCTGTAAGTCCTTAAAGAAGTGAGATTTTCTAATATTTAAAATGGGAAGTGTTTACATAATTTTGTTATTGACTGTACATTTATTGTAGTTGTTGTACAGGAAACAAGATTGTTGAAATGTATAAACCGTAAGTATTATATGGGTAGCCATTTAGTTTACAATAGTTGTATTATCTCATAAAAAATCGTATGCACAGAATTCTTAAAACATTTGAATCTACGTTTAAAACTCTTGTAAGGCGCTAAGCAGGCACATTGATCTGGCGTCTAGCGTAGACATCAATATGGTCGTTATTTTGATACTGGCGCGGTCGCCTAAATAACGCGTCCGATGAGGGCCATTGAATCTAATCAAATAATGACCTTAAATATTGCCATAGTAGATATAACCAGTTATTGCCATGTGTCTTACCAGCCAGACGCAATATCAACGGTTTAGCTCTTATTGTGTGTATATTCAATATGGCGATAGACTGACAGGCAATAAATCCCGAATACCCTAATATTAAATTCTCATGCCTGTATAATACCTACAGATTTTATTGACTGGCTGTGTAATGTTGCCATAAATTAGTGTTGTGTATTAGTTAGTAAACCTCGATCTAAGATACTGAATCTTGTTATTGTGTTTGTAGGTACTTGTAGGTTTAAGAAACTATCTTATTATGACTGACAAAATGGTTTGTTTATTTTTATAAGAATAAAATATTGTATGAAACAGATCATGTTATCTATAAATTGTATAACACATGAACTATGTAATTGGAAATAAACTTTTATTATTCGATCATAGAATTTTATTTTATCTCTGAAGTTAGCTATGCACCATTTGTACCTACTCAAAGAGTGCCCATCCTCGGGGTTTTCTATGAAAGTAAAATATATGTGTGTGAACATGTGTCTAATCGCCACCTCCGACAAGAAGAAGAAAGGTAGATATACCAACTAACCTGCTCGACGTGGTAGGGGACAATATAATTTATGGTCTCAGTGCTATGGATGACTAGGTGAATTGTGTAGAAAAGTGGATGTCGTGTTACTTTGCGAGGGTTGGATGCAACCGGATCTATGTTCGAAAGACGGAGATGCGTAGGGACTTCTCGATTGTAAAGTATGACCACTGCGACACAGGATAGAACCACTGGTTACACCAAAGGATTGGAAGTTGCCCGGGAAAGTTCATCTTGGACCAGATTAAGTTCCCTGAACGCATTCCAGTCATTTGGTGCAAGAGACAGCTCGTTTCATTCGCACTTGTCACGTTTTACCGTCTTCTGTGGGTGGAGCACGAACGCGTACGAAGTCGCGAGAATCAGCTACTGTTAACTTTGATAAAGAGCCTGAATGTTTGCTGATAACAAGCGCACCTCGTCCCGCCCATAGCCACTGCGCTTGCACACAAGCAAACCGCACTCTGCAGTCGCGCTCTCACCATCGCCCCACTCGTCGCTGACATCCAGTTTGAGGAGGCCTAAAGGTCATAGCACACTTACACGACTCGGCTCCCACCCGGAAAAATAATATAACTCAAATATAGGCTTTAGATATTGCTCTTTAGATATATTTTACATTGCCATCATCAATTAGCAGACAGAAAGCGAGCTTACCTGCGTGCGTTGTAGACGAGCGGTCGGCGCGGCGCGCGCTCACTGCTAGCAGACGCCGCACCGGCACCGATCGCGAACTGTGCCTATTGCGAAAGGCGAGAGCGGTCGGCGGGTGGACAGCTGGCCGTCTGCTAGCTGTCGCCGTGTGGACTGCTGGGTGCGTGCTAGCTGTCGCCGCGTAGACTGCGAGCAGTAGTCTTCTTTTAGGGCAGTGTTGGGTGGGAGCGGTGTTGGAGCAGAGTCGTTTAAGTTGGCTATGTCCTTTAAGGTCCTTCCTTATTCGTCAACCCGAAACACTGGTGGATTAAGCAGTGTCCGCTTTGGTTAATATTAATATACTACTGAAGTGGCACACAAACATCGGCCCACCTGTGAAAGCTTGCCTAGTTTATAAATTATACACATACGAGATCTTCGAGCCTGAGCCACCCTCGAAAGTCACTGCCCTTATCTCTACATACATAGCAATGTGGAAACTAATCAAGTCAGGTCCCTCAATGCAACAAACCACGTGAGCGGCATTCTATATCTATTATGTATGAACTAATCTGTCTACTAACATGGAACCCTTCGATAATGGGCGCGTGCACATTGCACGATAACGATAACGACACCATATCGTAGGAGTGGTGTTTTGATACACTTACTACTACACGCTTTCACACTGCGACGATATCGCCACGATATCGTTGCCGATAGATTTCTGTCGTGACGATATCGGGTGACGATACAGAGCGGGGTCACAATATACAGATACAACAGTAAAGTAACTTCATAGAAACGTGCGAAACCGCTCACTCACACAGACGTGCGCATCTACGGGCCCGCGACATTCCTGGAGCATGTCTTGTGGCTCAGAGGGGCAAGTGCGAGTTTCGGCGTGCGCCTGTCGACATTTACGGGTGAGCGCGTTATTGCCAATTTGTATGGAATTGAGACAAGTTCCCGCGCTTACAGCTAGGTGGCGGGGTCTCGATTCCATACGAATGGGCGCGCCGTGAATGTCGACAGGCTCACGCAAAAACTCGCACTTGCCCTTCAGTTCAGTCGCGGTTGTGGAAGTGGTAAAGTTGTTTGCGTATTTTAAACTGTTGCGCCTATTCTTAAATTATAAGAATAGGCTTCTCTTATCTTTTTAAACATGCTAGGACTGTATCTCGTTTTTTTTAACGTGAGGGATAATCCATCATGGACGCTATGCCGTACTCCTACCGACTAAAAAACCTCAGGTAAAGGCCATCAGCCGATGGTTGGAAGCCCCGGATAAGCCCTGGGAAGAACGTCCCAGGACTTCCAACAGACCAACGACCATCACTGCGGCATCGCTTAGGGAGTTGGTTTGGGTGCTATCCCGCGTCTGGGGGGTTTCGGGTGTAATGCCGCTTCTATGGTTGCGTGCGTGGACTCCTCACGTCATGCTGCCGTCATGGGCCTGCTTCTGTAAGGATGGTGAGCAGCCCTCTCGCCGTCCTCAGGCCCCCGGTCATGGAGGCCGATAGTCTACGGCGAAGACACGTCGGCGGCGCCCAGGCCGCCGACTGCGGTACTCGGGTGGGAGAGTTCTGTTCCATTTCCTGACGCAAGGCTACTAACCGAATAACAAGCTGTGGGTTATATTGTGTCAATTTCGTTCGGCTATATCGTTGAACGATATTGTGCAGTGTGCAAGCGCCCAATGTCGCAGCGACACCACACACACAAGACCTGTTTATTGCAAACTGTGTAGCTAAAACTGAGTTCGATTTATGGCAATGTACTTACAATACTCATACACATTATGACATTATCTAATCGTAGCCATTGTAAATAACATTATTAATCTATACCATAGCTTCTTATTTTTGTATATTTTAGAGCTGAAGTTAATTTTTTTATCAGATAAGTAGATGGTATACTAAAATATGCTTAGCAAAGTTATGCTAAATACCTTTTTTTTATTTAGCTTGCAAGAGTAACTCCACTGAGGGAAAACTATGGCAATATTTTGCCATAGGGACTCTCACATCCTTGACGGCAGCGTGACGTGAGGAACTCACGTACGCCCCCCCTTAGAAGCGGGATCACACCCGAAACCTCCCAAAGACGCAGGATAGCACCCGAACCACCCCCTAGGCGAGGCCGCGGTGGCGGCCCTAGGTCTATTGGGAGTCCTGGGATATCCTTCCGAGGGCTTACCCGGGGCTCGGAACCATGGGCTGTTGGGCGTTACGTGAGGTTTTTTAGTCGGTAGGAGTCTGGCATAACATCCATGAGGATTTTCCCTCACGTAAAAAAAAAAAGAAAAAAAAAGGGACTCTCACAAACACTATTGTCAGTTGACCCTCAAGATATAAATGGCAAAATAATTTAAGTCATTAGGGAATAAATGAAACCTGTTTAACATTGTACAATTTAGGTGTTTATTTATATAAAAACAATCACAATGTATTCACAGCTAACTCAAAATCATTCACACAAACTGACTTTGTTCATACCGTACGCGTAGCACTCATTTCACTACTAGAATAAATTAATTGGCAATATGGCTACTATAGTCCATTATATATTTTATTATTTGGTGTTTGTTTAAGTATTTTCCTTAAAGCTGAAAACAAAACATACATTAGAATGTGTATTATGAGAGGATGTTATTCTAAAGAGGAATATGGCAAAGTTTTTAGATGTTATTAATCTTACTAATAATTACAAATGTATAAGTTGTGAGTGTAGATGTTCGTTACTCTTTCACACTGTAACGATTGAACCAATCTGGCTGGATAGATTATTACCACTTTTTATCCCGGGAATATGTTCCCATGGGAAGCGGGACCAAGAACAATACTACCATGCAAAGGATGTTCTCTAGGGTATAAATAATGATAGAGTATAATTTAAAAATGATTATTTACCTTCTTTGTCTTCATCAGAGAAGTCTTGTTTAGGGAAATCAATATCGAAAGTGATATACAGATTTCCATGGAGATTGTTATTTTCAAAGTTAGGCATTCCTTCACCCTTCTTACGGACACGGGCACCGGCCCATGTCACCTTGTCTCTGGTCACAGAGACTTTATGCCCATCTAGATGTTCTAATTCCAATGTAAAACCAGTCAATGCATCCTAAAATAACCAAATGTTCTCAGTTAATGTGTCCTAAAACTACATCATAAAAATAGGAAGACTTTGTTCCAATACTAAACTGCACACAACTTATGGGTAACTTTGATTCAACTTACTGGTTTTGGGTTTTTTCAATAAAATGGTCTCATGCAACAAGATTATAGTCAAAGTGGACTTCTTAGTAGAAAGGAAGAAAATTAATGGGAGAGATCAAAACAAAGCTTAACAAAGTACCCAATAGAAGTTATTACATTTCTTTTACACTTTAACCAGGTAGTTCATTTAATACTTAAATACCAACCTGTAAGGATATTGTGACATTTGTAAAGAGATCATCCTGTTTGCGAGTGAAATGTGGATGTCTTTCAGTGTGGAAGACAAATATCAAGTCTCCTGGATCACCGTCCATGTGAGGTTCCCCCTCTCCTCGCATTCTAAATTTGTGACCATCTGGAGCACCCACTTCAACCTAAAATGAAATGAACATGTTGAAAGTCTGTTATTTTAATCCAGCTAGCTGAGCAGAAACAAAAGTTTATAGTAGTCAATATTTCTTTCCTCAATCTACTAAAATACATGTGGCCTTGGCAAATTAAGGTTTTGTTAGGACAATAGATTTAAAATTATTATTAGTGTCCGACCGAAACTGGTTTTCCGGCCGAAACCGAAACCGAACTTTCGGCCCCAGGGTCAGTTTCGGCCGAAACCGAAACCGAAACCGAAACTCACGTGTTCATATTGAAAAAAAAAAACCAGCCAAGTGCGAGTCGGATTCCACACAGAGGGTACCGTTACAAAAATTGGGCACAAAAATTAAGTTTGTTGTGTTGATGCTTTTTTCTGATTTTAGTAGGTATTTTTGGTTATCGGCATCAGAACAGGGTGAGATGGTGGTGGCAGTGTCTCTTGCCCTGGAGCTGCGTTTGGGAGGCGCTAATTTACCATGGAATGCCTCCATACCTCCGTCGAATTGTCGGGGCCTATCTTTCCGAGAGGGCCATAACTTACCCGAGCTGGCTAGGGCTGGGTCCGCGAGATGTGTCGTTCGGTGTTCCATAGGGGTCGATCTTAGGATGTGGAACATCGGTTACGATTGGGTGCTGCGTGGTCTGTTGCTCAGAGGCGTCGGCGTAACGTGTTCCGTGGGTAACGTGTTACGACGACACCCTCATTACAGCGCGAGGAGCAACGCACCGAGACGCAGCCTTGAGGCCACCTACGGTATCCAGCTTACATATAGGGGGCGTCAGCATCGGTATCGAGCTCTCGATGACGTATCAGGGGCTCGTACTCGATAGCCGGTGGCACTTCGAATACCACTTCCGAAGCTTGGTCCCATAGCTGAGGGAGGGGGCATCAGCCGCACTATCGCGGTTGTTGCCCAATATCAGGAGACCCAACGCTCCCTGCAGGAGACTGTATCTTAGGATCGTGCGGAGCACGGCCCTATACGGGGCCCTCGTATGGGCGGAGATCCTGATGGCCAGCGATGCGGCTAGATTGCTTAGCCCACAGAAGGTCACGGCTGTTAGTGGTGTCAGGCATGTCTTCTAGCCGGGACCCCTCTTTGGGACCTGGAAGCAAGGGTCCTTGCATCATTGTTTAAAATGGCGCAAGGAGGCGTTGGAGCGGGGTCATAGGCCTCTTCCTGTGATCAGGTCATGCTCGTAAAAGAGACGGCGGGGAGGAATCATACCGAGGGCATACTCGGGGCTCCCAACTGTAGGCTGTTAGGTATGATACGCGTAGTTTTTAGTCGGTAGAACTACTGTACAGTGAAAATTTTAGGCCTATATCTAGCACGGTTCTAGCGATACAACCTCGTGACTAATAGACAGACGGACGGCTAGGCCTCATGTCTCGTTAATAGGCTTTAACCCCTCCGTGTGTGAGTTAGACTGGTTATTTTTTAATAGGTGCAGCAAGTTCCACCAAGTGCCATCAATCAACGGTATAAATAAATCTTCTCATGTGTTCATTTTAGAAATATCTCCACGTAAACATGAGTTTCTTTCTTTTACGTGTGGATTATTCATAGGTGCCCTGATATTAGCTCTTGGCTGGTTTTGGTTACATTCTAGAAGTATATAACTAAAACTGGACAACAGTGAGCCGGACTAGCGCGCCCTACGCGCGCTCCGTACAAGAAAATCAGCAAAAAATTTTGTTGTTTGTCTATTTTTATTATTTGTAGCTACAGCGGCAACAGAAATACATCATCTTCGGCGCGGACTGAATTATTTTACAATACCCTTATTCATTAAGCTCTTTTATGATTAAGCCAACACGACCATTTAGATTTACCCTCACATTCAAAGGAACAATTGAATTCTAGGTTTAGCAAAAGTTGAGATGCCTCTAATTTCTGAACCACAAAACCCTCAATATTGAAACTTGTGTGGAGCAATGTTTAAAGTACTCCCTTTCCAACACTAAAAAAAATTGAAATTGGACCACGCGGTGAGAACTTACAGCTGAAAAAGCAGTTTATCTTTCATCCCCTCTCCTGAAGGAACCGCGCAAATTATCGGGATCAAAAGTATCCTAGAACCTTCCTCGGATTATAAGCTCAGATTGTGCCAAGTATCATTCAAATCGATTAAGTAGTTTCGGCGTGATACTTATTCGGGATACAGACAGACAGACAGACATGAAAAAAATAAATTACATATTCGGCTTCAGTATCGATTATAGAACGCCCTACAATTAAAATTTTTAAAATATCTTCGATGTACAGACTCTCGACCCTCAACAGTTTTATTATACGTATAGATTTCCAATCAATAGTTAGTCCTTTGTAAATCTGTAAATCTTCAGTTAGTAACATATTGTCTGGGTGGGCTGACCCTAACCACGTCACAAGCAGAGCTAGGCGCTCAAAATTCATGAACACGTGAGTTTCGGCCAGGCCGAAAGTTTCGACCCCTTTTGGCCGAAACCGAAACTACGGCCGAAACTCGATTTTTTGGCCGAAACTGGCCGAAACCGAAACCGAAACCGAAACTTCGGTCGGTCACTAATTATTATATTTCAAATAAATAAATTTGGCTATACAAATTCAACATTAATGTCAAAAGCTAGCGCAATACTGGCATACCCAAAACAATGTTGGATTTTGGTAAGAAGAAATTGTGCACATACATTATAAAAAATTCACATAAGGCCCTTCAATATTTAAAATAACAATTTTAGAACATGAACAACATAACTTTACAATATATTCTAATTAACGCCTTGTGTGTTTAAGCATGGTTCCGTGCACCCGATTAACCCAGAAACAAAGACCACAATTAGTTCATTAATCTGTTTTGACTGTTATTGTTTCTTTTAATTGTTCAACTTTATACTGGGAAGTTAAGAGGTTACAGATTCCAACTAGTACAAAAAAGCAATTAAAAAATTCAGCAATTGTACCTCAATTTCTAAAAGTCTTTCTTCGTTGACTAGTTTGACATTAGGGCACTCATCACACACAGTTTGTTGCATCATCTGGAACCGTCCTGGGCCCAGATTTTTAGTCACCATCTCCTGCCTGCAGTTGCACTTACGAGTGCCTGCTGCAGGCTTTATTACTGGCTTATTCCGTGTTATCTGTAAAGAAGTAATGTCAGTAACAAAATAGAATAGTTATCAATTTGATTGGAAATTGACAGTAGTAGGCTTGGTTGCGATAAGAACAGCATAATAAAATGAATTATAGAATTACCTCTACGAAGTTACCGCTATATAATTCTTCAAGTGAAACTGTAAGCTCCATAACAATGTCACCACCCCGTGGTGTTTCGTGTTGTTGTTGCTCGCCTCCGAAATGGAAGCCAAAGTCACCGAAAAAACTAGCAAACGGGTCATTGTTATTCATCATACCATCTTTCTTCAAACATTCTTCACCGCAACGATCATACATCTCTCTCTTCTCCGAATCTGAGAGAGCTTCGTATGCTGCCCCAAGATCTTGGAACTTCTGTGAGGCATCAGGATCATCTTGGTTTTTATCTGGATGTAGTGCTTTTGCAAGTTTTCTGTAAGCTTGCTTGATTTCCTTCGTCGATGCTGAACGCGATACGCCGAGGATTCGGTAATAATCTCGGCCGGCCAAAGTTAATACAAAAGCTGTGGCTAAATAAACTAAACATATGTAGGCTGTATTACTAAACATTTTGATAGTTATTACTCCTAGGTACTAATTCGGAATTATGATAAATTCAGCAAAATAAATGTACAACGTTCAACACATTTCGCTTTTTGACAACATGGTCATTGCCACTTTGACAAATAGGAGGATAGAGAAAATTTGTCCAGTTCCTATTGGCTAATAACTTCTCCTGAAACGAAATAGCGCATGTAAGTTTTTTACACTATCCACTTTGAATTCTATCTAGTAGAACAGAAAGCTTAATTTTTACTACGTTTGTAATGACCAATCACCAACGCACTCGTAACCACCAAGTTGCCATAGCAATAAAATGATCTATTACTAAATAGCTAAAATTAGTCGATGTTAACGTCGCGTCGTCGCCGTCACAGAGTACATTTAATATACTGAGAGTGTCCGTCGTCGGTCGATAGTTTATAAAGGGGTCCTGACACAATCAATCGGCAATTGTCATGCACGATAAATATGAATGGAAGTTGCTTCAGTTGCGTTATTTCTTTGCATCGTGCATGACTATTGCCAATTGATCGTGTCCGGACCCCTTTAGATTTTGTAAACTGTGGCAGAAGTTTTGAAAAGTCATCATGATTGACAATTTGTTTCGTTTGACATATTTGACGTTTCATTCATAGGAGCATTGCCTTGCAAAATCGGCTTTTGGCTTCCCCAAAATATAACTAACAATACATACCAGGTTGTTATTGTGATAATCTCTAAATTGATACATATTTAAACATGACTTCTGTTCTAATACCTGAAGTGCCAGCTCCTGGCTTTTCCTTTGAGAATAGTCAACGGTAAGTACACTGAACGCACAACTTATTCGAATCACGTCTTACGTTGTGGTATTTTTCATTAATACTAACTTATTTTTTATAGTAATGCTTTCTTGGCGCAAAAAGGTTTTCCCGCTCCAACGGCCACCAAAACCGGCACCACCATTGTGGGCATTATTTATGCTGATGGTGTTATACTAGGCGCTGATACGAGGGCTACGGAAAACACTGTAGTATCAGATAAAAATTGTCAAAAGATTCATTATCTAGCCGGCAACATGTATTGTTGTGGCGCTGGAACTGCAGCAGATACTGAAATGACGACACAATCAGTATCATCACAATTGGAATTGCAAAGATTGCATACAGGACGAACAGTGGCTGTTGAAACTGCTGCCACTTTGTTGAAACGCATGTTGTTCCGTTATCAAGGGTATATTGGTGCTGCTCTTGTCTTAGGAGGTGTTGACCGAACTGGACCACATATCTATTGCATTTATCCTCATGGTTCAGTGGATAAGCTGCCATATGCAACCATGGGTAAGATTTGTTATTAATTCAAATTATAAAATTTATAATCATTTTGATTTGTCAACTGAATAGTCAGCCATTATTTATTAATCTTACTTATATGTATCTTACTCTGTGAGTGTGGATGTTATTTTCTCTTTCACACTGTAATGGCTGAATTAATCGGGGTGAAATTTAGTTCAGGGATAGATTATAGTCTGGTATAACACATAGGCTACTTTCTATCCCAGTAATAAGTTTTCATGGAAAGGAACAAAATTTCGAGCAGGCAATGTGGTGGGCGCCACCTAATTACTTAATTAATGTGTGTTTTGTCTAGGTTCTGGGTCTCTTGCTGCAATGGCAGTGTTTGAATCTAATTGGAAGCCTAACATGACTGAGGAAGAAGGCAAAAAACTTGTCCGTGATGCTATTGCCGCTGGTATCTTCAATGACTTGGGGTCAGGTTCTAATGTTGACCTGTGCGTTATTCGTAGCCAAGGACCTGCTCAATACCTCAGAACATATGAAGAAGCCAATGTGAAGGTTAGTAAACTGTTATTCTCAATACTACTCTTACTCACAATAATTCTGATTTTAGTTATTGCTTCGAGAGTTCTCAATGATGGCTAAGTACAAGATTCATATTGCCTCAATGCTTTGAGGCAAGACCTTGTTACATTAATTAGTAAAGTTACATGACATCCAACCATGTTCCTACAATTTTTCTAGCTTACTTAAGCTCTTTCACACTCTTGGAATGGAAGTTTGAAATACTATTAAGGAGTGCCTACATTCCTTGGTAACTTATCTTAACAATTTCTGTAAGGTTTTCAGCAACATTTACATTTAGATGTGCAACTCACCCTAGAATTGTAATAGTTTAACCTAATTAATAATGAATTTCTTTTCAGGGTAAGAAACAAGGATCCTACAGATATCCTCTAGGAACTACAGCAGTGCTGAAACAAAATGTCATCCCCTTGGAGGTAACATCTGTTACTGTCCACAGCCCACAACCAATGGATGTGGAACCAACACATAGCCGCTCTTAATTTCATCATTTTCACTTTTCAAGTGTATAAACTTCAATAAATGTATCTTTTTCACATTACTAGCAGTTTTTATAACCTTTATGATGATGAAGGAAGTTTATGAATGGTGACCTTTTAAATATTTGTGGCCTATCTCACACATCAGCTAGCCCAAATTAAGCTAAAGCTTGTGCTATGAGATCTAGACGACTAATAGACATACTTATATAGAGACCGTATTCTTAGAATTCCATGGATTCTCCGTGCGGGCGCCGGGTCCATAGCGTGGCACAGGGGGGAACACCCTGACGGCGTCTGGGACTTGCGACCCATTTGAGTAGGTTAAGGGTGGCCACCTTACTATGCGCATAAACGATCACCTTCCACCGTCAGCTATATACTCTTCATACCCAACCAGATTTTGTAAGGTCCTATCAATCCCGCTTTGGATATTTGTTTTAGTAAAGAGCTTACTAAAGCTCTTGGCAATCCAAGGTCTTTAAATAAATTATACAGGAATTTATCTGGAATTCCTCTTGCTCCTACTTCTACGGCATAGAGTTTAACCACATAGTCATTTTTGGTTAACTCATTGGTCAAGTCAAAGTATTTATTTGTCTTCATGGCGTGGTCCTTCGGTATGTTCGTCTCCCACGGCACCGTCAGCTCCACGAGCACCGCACGCCTGTGTATCCTCGAAAACATGTCGGGCCTGGATGGCGAGGCACATACATCCTCCGGGATTTTGTAGTGTTTTTCATACGTGTCTGCGAGTATAGTCCAATCGGTGGCAGCCATCAAAATATTGAGTATGGCTTTTGCGGTACTTTTTTTGAACAGCCTTCCTTTACGAACGCAATGTCATTTCTTTTGTTTGTGGCTAATCCCTTTTTCGCTCTCGCTACCGCGAGACTGACAGCCTCACGTATGATTTCCAATACCCTATCATGTCGGCGTAAGTAATGACCCCGGTCTAATAGCGTCCTACAACCTGCCAGCAGGTGCCTAGCATATTAGAAAAAATTGTAAATAAGAGATTGCTGTCATTTCTAGAGATAAATTCACAAATTAACAATAATCAGTTCGGATTCAGAGAGAGAGTAGGTCTACTGAGGATGCTGTTCTGAGACCGACTACTACCATTATTAACCACCTGGATAATAGGGTGAGGTGTTTGGGAGTCTTTCTGGACCTTCAGAAGGCATTCGACACAGTATCCATAAAAATCCTCCTGACAAGATTAGAAAACACCGGTATAGGTACGTAGCGTGACTCTGGACTGGTTTAGAGACTACCTAACAGGTCGAGTGCAGACTGTTCGGGTGGACGGGTTACAAAGTGAGGATGAGGTCAGTACTTTCGGTATACCTCAAGGCAGTGCGCTCTCACCAACTTTGTTTCTGGTGTACATTAACGACCTTCTGACCCTACCACTTGAAAAAGGGGAAATGATAATGTTTGCTGATGACACCGTCCTTGTGTTCCACGAGAAGACATGGGAGGACAACGTCCTGGTTGCCAAAAATGGTCTAGCCAAAGTCACCCAATGGCTTGAAAACAGCCTTCTATCTCTAAACACCGCGAAAACAAAGGTACTTTACTTCCACAAATCCCACATTACTAACCCCGATCCTAAAGTTCGCCTGAGAATCCACACATATCCCTGTAACCGCGAAACTAACCGTCCGGTCTGTGACTGTGCGTTCCTGGACAGGGCCACGGTTATCAGATACCTCGGCACTATGGTAGATGACGAGCTAAACTGGGGCACTCACACAGACTTAATGGCCAGCAGGATACGGAAGTTAATACACGTTTTTAAAAATCTCCGAGAAGTAGCTGACGGCCGTACCCTGATACTGACATACCTTGCTCTGTGTGAGTGCGTGGTCAGATATTGCATCTGTGCGTGGGGTGCAGCGCCCAAAACTAACCTCATCGCAGTAGAAAGAGCACAACGCGCAGTGCTAAAGGTCATACAGTATTTGCCGTATCGACATCCAACAGAAAACGTCTATGAGAGAGCCCAGGTCCTTTCAGTGCGTAAGTTGTATTTACTGGAAATGTTGCGTAGATTCCACAAGAAGACTTCAAATGCCAATAAAATGAAAAATAAGCGTACTGTTCGATGGCCTGTACCGCGAGTGACTACTGCATTCGCACAACGCCACTATAGTTTCTTGGCCCCATACACCTACAATAAAATGCTGAAAATTGACAAAAACTACCACAAACTAAGTAAACACCAGTTTAAAAAGGTAGTACAAACGTGGCTAAAGCAATTTAATTACAACGATGTGGAAAGTATGATCGGTGGTCTTAACATATAGAATGTTCAATCCGAGTACCTACATGACGGAGTCAAACAAACAACTCTTATTATTATGCACACAGTACACACACACACACACACACGCGCAAACACCCATACCCACACACACGCACACACACACACACACACACACACACACACACACACACACACCAAACACTCTTCTAGATTAGAAAAAAAAAAAATCTTAATCATTAGCTTTGTAAAATTCTTTATAATGCGACTTCAAAAAGAGGACGTAACTCAATTGGACCATCTATTTTGTTTACCTATTACGTCTAAAATATGTATAATATTTAGTTATAGACGAAGACACTGGCCCCTGAGATACAGTTGCCACTAGTTCGGGGGTCAGGGGATTCACAAACAATGTACATAATTATCAAATTGTGTCAATAAAGAATTTTATTATTATTATTATTAAAGCAGTTCCAATCGCTTCTCCACATGCATTACATGTTTTATCTGTGGCTTTCCCCCACAACCTCACACACACTGTCTGTGTCTGTGTGACAAACAGTCACAACCTGCGCCTGTCCATTAAAACACGGCAATACGGCTCACCACCTATTACGTGGGACAAAATTATACAAAAGGTGAAATGTGGGCATATAATATGCCTCTGCCTACCCCTTCGGGAATAAAGGCGTGGCCATGTGTTTCCCCCACCTGACCAGATTACTTTGGTCGGAGAGGATCAACTGAATCTTTTGATTTTGCTTAGACGTGCATTTTGGTAACTCTTAGATGTTTATAGAGTTCCGACGGCTTCTTAAACGTAATTCCGAAGTTATTAGAGGCTCTGTATAATGCCCACGGGTCGGCCGATTGAGCTAGCCCTAGCCACGACTTCAAAGTCTTCGTAACATTCGCATCCAATTTTCTGAGAAGATTTTGGCTCATATCGTACACAAGAAACGGCCAGTTTAGACGTAACGTTAAATAGTTGTCGTATATCCATGCTTTCTTGGCGTTACATATCGGTTGTTGGTCTACCTTTTTATGTCGACAATGAAACTTTCAATTATGTCATCCAAAGCTGGAGTACAACCTCTGTTATCTATCTTTCTGCCAAGAAATTAGACAAGAAAGTTATAAAAATAAGGTATGTAAATACATGCATATTATACGTAGAAAACATCCAAACTCCGAAACAAATATTTGGCCCGACCCAGGACTTCCAGCGCGGCAGGCGATTACACTAGCGACTGCGCCACAGAGGCAGTCTACCTGAGTGCCTGGTGCTATTTACGTGTGATGTGGGTGGTGAGGGCGAGCGCGTAGACGCGAATTTGTATGAAGTTACGACACTACCACCTAGCTAAACGCGTAACAACGCATAAAACTCACTCTCTATTATAGGTACTCTGGAGACAATGGTGGAATCTGAATAAAAGATGTATTGTTGTATAAATAATAATTTATTGTAAAAATATGAAAATAAACTTAAAATATAAGTCTCTTATAGGACGGAATTATTTGATATAGATCATCACTAGATATATTATGTACTGAAATTGTAAAGTTGGATCAGTCTCATAACAGCATGATAGATTTTCACAATGAGTATCAACATTTCTTCATACCTGCTAAGATTTATTATTATTAACTTACTAAGCATACTATCTAATAGAATATAATAAGATTGTGACAAGATCATTGGATGGCTGCCAAAGTATATACCTACTGATTTTGGTCATTTGGTCACTACTTCATCGTCATACTTTCTTGTGAAGTATGAAGTCCCACGTGTCTTTCCATCTGAGACTCAATAGATCATGCTCGGTCAGATCTACAGTTCCATAGTTGAGGACACTAAATTTCTTAAAAGTAATCACTACATATGCTAGCCAAGCGACAATACACAGTATAAAAACATTTGTCAGAGGGCGAATTCTTTCTTTAGATTGTACTATGTAGTAAATATGGTCTATAACATAGCATAGCAACATAATTTTGTATATATAAGCAGGTAAGTAATGGTGCAGGAATAGGGTACGATCCATAAAGAAGTATGGAAGATAGTGCAGCCAATATCCTAGGAAAAGTATATACCCTGCGTCGTAGAAAGATTGCAGTGCTTTAGGAGGTAAATCTGCGCATTCGCGGCGCTGTCGAATAGCATACACTGCTAGTAGACTGCTGTAGATGAGTACAGATATTGATCCTGTGTACCACGTTATTAGATTTCCGATTAAATGAATTTGTGCCTGTAAAAGAAAACCCATATTAATATTATCACAACCAGCTGTACACATAATTATGTTGTAGAAGACTTACGTTTGAAGTAGGAGACAGCCAGTACGCGATGGAGCGCACAAGCAATGGCCATTCTGAAGGTTCACTGGCGAACATGTGCCCCTGCGGTGCGTCCGGCGCATGTGCTATCATTTTGTACTGCAGCTCCGCAAACTTCTCCCAAAATGTGAGTTCTGTCGTAGCAGTTGGTATCATTTCCGCAGTAACGAGTTCTCTTTCGCGTTCTTTTCTGTCTTCAGCTGAAATAGGACCAAAGTTAATGTGGGTGGCGCAATGAAATAAGCCGTGGTAGATGTGTAGTCAGATATACTCGTATATTCGCGACTTATTTTCGTGACGATGCGGAAAAAGTTGCAAGAGTGCCCCTTGGAGGGGAAGACGGTTTCTTCCCCTCTAATGGGCACTACTGCCAATTGCAAGTGTAAAAAAAAACTAGACCAAAAAGTCCTTGGCTTGATGTTATGTAAAAGGGATTTCGGATCCGCGGACACATAAAATCCGAGATTTAAAGACGAGTGTCAAGTAAGCTTACCTTTTGTATATCGATGTTCCTCAACATTCCATATAACATCCTCGTGAGTCAGTATTTTATCGGCGACCACTTCATGCTGATGGAATCCCCACGAAGGTAGCTGCCGCCCACTGAACCGTAGAGCAGAACCCGAGTTCACGTGGATCAGACGTACCATCGATCGGATACTGTCCCAAGTGGCGTCTTCACTGTCACGGTTTACAATGTCCACTCGCCAAAGGTTCTGTGCTGGCATCGACACGTTGTAATCGATGTAACAAGATACTTCCTGGAATTTAGAATATGTTTATTATATTGCTTTTCTGCTGATTTTCATACATGTTCTTCCACCAAAGCGGACATGACATGTATCGAAAATCATCGTTACGAGTATAGCGGAGTCCGTAATGGGTCCGACTTGCTCGCAGTGGAAAGCGGGCATAATGGTTATCACATCTGTTGATGAAAATGACAAAAACTTTAGTGTCCCATTCAACAGGTTCGCTCTTGTGAATACTAGCGAAAGCTTCACTGGTTCGCCACTGTATTACAAGTACAACCAATACTTTTGCACTGTGACAACGTTTTGTGAGAGAACCGATAGCTCGGAGACTAGTGGCGGTAACAGGCTCGTGGTACTCATCTGTGGCGACTTCTGTACAACTAAAAAGCAGATTAGCTTACTACGTTGTTCTTTGCTATGTTGTGACAACTAGCTAGGCGTATTATGGTTCCTGGGGATATCCTTTCGAGGGTTTACCCGTGGCTTCCAACCGTAGGCAGTAGGTAGAGAACGTGTTCGTTTTTAGTCGGTAAGAGTGCGGCATAGCATCCATGACGTATTTTCCAAGGGAAAAAAGGGTGTATTATAGTAGTAGGTAGGTGTGATGTAGGTTAATAATAAACTCTGATTTACATACCTGCGATTGTGGAGAAACAGGTGCGGCTACGTCATGCGAATTCAGAGCTCGACTAGTTATACCATGAAGCAGTTGTACAACATCACCGTGTCTGATCGCGTCTGGCGGTCTAGACACTGCCAGGGAGGCTTGATCTGGCCGTTTGACTATCCACCAGTTGTTCACGTCCTTGAAGCTATAGCAGGTGACTTGCTGTTGGTGGGACGAGCCGCGGCTGTCCTTGTAGCGGACGGGGTACACGTGCGCGTGGGAGTGCAGCCAGCAGGTACGTCCGTGGGCGTGCCTTCATTGAAAATGATTATTTTAGTGTTTAAAAACAATGTTTTTCATCACATTGGATATGAGGAGAGAATGGATGGAAATTGACTGACTAAACGGATTTATGAAGCGATAGTGAATAGGCAAACTGGTAGTAGTCGGCCTCGGCTTATTCATGAGCATGTATGAAGATACTTATGAAGGTATAAGCGAAAGTTGTATGCCACGAGTGTAGCAAATGGAATGCTATATTCTCTGCCTACCCCGTTGGGGGACAGGTGTCATGTTATGTATTTAAAAACATTGAAAATTATGAGGAAAATCCATATTCAAATTAATATCATAAAAATGGGAAAGTGTGCTGGTCTATCTTTCACGTGTCGTAAGGAATCGTGGGGCGGTTGGAGGCTGCAATTTCTCCTGAAAGTATCGTAAGATCATGGTGATCATAGTTCTTACCTAAGTGTAATTTGTGACCCATGTGAGACGTGTAACGGCTGGCCTCTTGTTATGCTTGCTAGGCCTCCTTGCAGGGACGCCTGGAAAGCGCTCGTCATGACACTGTCGTGCGGGCCAGCATTCGGCAACATGGTCAAGTGAGCGTAGAATACACTCACATAAAGCGTAAAGGGAATAATCGTGAGTATCAGCATTCTCCATAATGCTGATAAGACTAAACGCAGTCCAGATTCCGAAATACCAATCCGCCTCCAAATTTGCCTTCCGACTAAGAATATCGCGAGGAAGTATGAATAAAGTCCAGAATATTTCACTCTGTAAAAGAGATATTTATTAGAAGACTTAAACATACGTGACTTTACCTGACTGATTCAGTAATCAACATACAAACTAAACTTGATTTCAATCCTAAGAAATGCAATGCAGCTAGTTTGAAGGATTGAGCTTCGCAAATGTCGCAAATCTAACACTTGCATCATAACCTTCTCCGCTGATTGATCATACCTTATCCCTACGCGCCGCTCTGTGGGCTCTAAAACATACCTCCGGCAGACGTTTCTCTGCCGGATGAGCCGCCGACAGAACGTTACGATTATGAGTTGTTCACCGACAGAACCTTTTAACTACGAACGTTTCGCCGACAGAACGATTAATTCAACCATAATAAGTGAATGGTTAACACCCCGACTCGAATAGGGTAGGTTAGAAGGCTAAAGCTGCGGTTCCACTTAGGCGGAGCGGAGCGGAGCTGTGGATTTTAAGCCATGTGATTGGCTTAAAATTCACAGCTCCGCTCCGCTGCCCTCCCGCCTTAAGGTACTGCGCACCGTGATTGGTGAATCACGGCACAGTTCCGCTCCGATTCGCCTAAGTGGAAGGTGCGGTTTCACCTAGGCGGAGCGAAGCGGAGCTGTGCCGCGATTCCCCAATCACGGTGCGGAGTGGAGAAGAGACGTAGATTTTAAGCCATGTGATTGGTGAATCGCGGCACAGCTCGTCTCCGCTCCGCCTAAGTGGAACCGCACATTGCACGCCTTCCACTGCGAGCGAGTCGGACCCATTACGGACTCCGCTATACTCGTAACGACGATTTTCATACATGTCCTTCCACCAAAGCGGACATGACATGTATCGAAAATCATCGTTACGAGTATAGCGGAATCCGTAATGGGTCCGACTCGCTCGCAGTGGAAGGCAGGCATTAGGCGGGAGCTCCGCTCCGCTCCCACCTTAGCCTTCGTGGTTATTTCTTTTTGTTTTGTCGACGATTTTTTGTCTTGTCGACGATTTCTTGTTTTGTGAACGATTCTGTCGTCGATTTACTCGTTGAAACGTTCTGTCGGCGGCTCATCCTGCAGAGAGTCGTAGGTATCAGAAGGAGGAAGAAGGTTACAGAATCATGAGTGGGCGTTGCGTCGGCGGCGGCGCACGGAATATGCGCTGTAGGTCCCCAGGAATCCCAACACACTTGTTACCCTTTTAGTAGGGTAGTAAACACTCAAATATATTCCACCATGTAAATAAATGAGGAATTGTATTATATATGTGCATTGTATCATTTAATGAGGCATATAATATCTATGTCCTTATTAAGTCACTGTAAGTTATAGATTATTGATAGTCATACTCACGAAAAACAGCAGCCAAGTGAAAGAGCTGCAATGCTAAGCCACACAGCACTGGCAAGGCCATTGCGACGCGTACTTTTAATAGCACAAAGCACTCCACACAGTCCAAATAGTATTTGTATACTTTCCAACAACATAAACCTTGATTGTGCTAAGAAACAATTCTCTGAAAAGCAAGCAAATTTTATGAAAATAAATTATTTAACATATTTATTTATACGAAAGAAACAATATTCATTAGGTAGCCTTAACATAAATAATATAAATAAAAAATAGTATAATAACACAAGCATGCCAAATAGGGCCTGGTCAAGCATGTGCAAGGCTCCTGCCTAGCACGGATTCATATACGTAACGCGCAATTTCCCTCGCGTAACTGACGTTCCCGTGGGAATTCGCGAATAAAATATAGTCTGTTATTCAGGGATAACATAGCATTTTAACTTAGAAAGAATTATTGAAATCTGTCCAGTAGTTTTCGAGTTTATTTGTTCCATAAATAAAATACTTTACAATATTAGCTTCAACTTCAACTTTCCATGTATTTGTGGAGGGGTTACCACAAGTCACATCTATACTATAATTATTGTAGGCAATAATTAGTATAGATAAAGTTGCCAACAGAGCTTACAGTTTCAGTAGAATAATAAACATACACCACAGGTGGTCTGCTTTCTTCTCGAAAGGCTTTGAAATTTTAGAATACTAACCAAAAAGAACTAAAATACCAGCTACTACCGCAGTCCAATGATAGATAGATAACTCTAACATTAGTTCATATGTAACAGGTACTAAGAGGCTTCCTGCCAATGCTGGAATAAGGCGTAGGGCACCCACTGGCACATTCTCTGCATATGGTGTACCTATTCGTTCAAAAGTGAAGTTTCCATCATAGCCAGCTACTTTGCCTGCTAGATACAGTAGTTGCTTCCCAAGAGGTGGATGAGCATCAAAGAAGAAGACACCTTTAGTGTACAGAGACACATATCGTCCATAATGCAATTCATCAAACCTGGAAATCAAAATTCAAAATAAGTTGCTATAACTGTCAACTGGTGGACATGAAATGCTAATGCAATAAAACAAAGAAAAACAATTGCCCCATGTGGCAACAGGAAAGAGTAAGTCATCAGAATGGTGTCATAAGAGGCGACTAAGTGAACACTTTTGCAAAATGATCTATTGCGTAGAGAAGGAAAACTCAAAATGAAACCTGGTTGTCAGTAAAATGACAATAGTTAAGACAAGTTGAAGGTCTCATGGGCGGTTTGAAAATTTTCAACTGCGTGTCGTCACAACCTGGGGGTTTCCATTTCAACACTAATCCCCACATAATAGGCTCACCACCTATTATGTGGGACATAAAACTATAAGGTGAAATGTGGACATATACTATGCCCCTGATTACCCCTTTGGGGATAAAGAAGATGGTGGCGAACATGATAACAGAAGTAACTCTGAGGGCACTTACACAACATAGGATGGTTCTTCAAGATTTGGTATTCTGGTGCCAAGTGCTAATGCCAGTAAGCCCACAAACACTATATTTATTTTTAAGTGTAAATATACTCCTGTTGGTCCCTTATCCACATCTATTACCTTGGGAATGTCATCTGTACTTGTTTCTGGCTCTGCGTGTGCACCTACAACCTTCACAGAATATCAGATTTATTAATGATGATGGGAACAAGTAGAATAATTTTGATATATCAGATAAAGTAAGGAGTGACACCATATTTTAGCATTCATAAGTGGTGCCATTTTCTATGGAGATAGGAGTATAACACTGTGAAGATGTAGTTTAATTTTCACAATTTTATGATAAAAAATGAGGTGTACTTCGAATTCCTGGTGGTAAGTTCGGGTTCGAATCCCGGCTCTGAACAAATTTTCTATGATCCGCAAGACGTGCTTATTTCGTTTTTGAGTTCAGTGTTTTCCATGACATGTCTAAGTACGTGTGTATGTAGAGATACATATTTCTAAGTTGTCTAGTTCCCACAGCACAAGCATAAATTAGCTTAATTTGGACTAAATGACGTTGTGTTAGAATATCTCAAAGTATTTTTATTAATCACAAAATTCAAGTTCAAATTTTAAAAAAACTTTTATGATAAAGCAGAGACGTATTAATTAATTTAATTTATTATAGCATCAATCAGATATTAAGCAATTTAAGAATAAGATTTTACTAACATCTTTTTTGTTATTCCACTTTTCCAAATAGCTGTCCGTTTCCAGTTCGCTGACCTCATTTATATTTTGTTTTCTTTTTGTGCGCTTTTTAGTGACATTAGATGTTGCTGATATTTCCATGTCGAAGTCCAGTAAATATAATATAAGTCATTACATAAACTGTTTCTGTTAAAAAAATAATTGTAAATAATACTAAAAGTTCAGCAAAAACCAACAACACAACATCCTTTCAAAAGTTTGACTGATAATTTGGGTGACTGTGACAGTGTGACTTGACTTCATTGATAGAACGGTGTGACAGACAGAACTGACAACTCTGACCAAAGTGACAAATAGTAGAAACGATTTTTTTTTCGAATAGAAGAAGTTACGGGCTCGCTACACGGTCAAACTGCACTTGTCATGCACTTTAAATATGAATGGAAGTTCCTTCAGTGTGCGTGATTTCTTTGCATCGACATGTACAGAAGATTTTTTTGAAGTGAAACTTCTTTAGCGACGTTGGAAAAAAATTTGCGTCACGTCACGTCACGTCACGTCACGATTTTTGGTTACGCGCCATCTTTGTTCTGTTCCCCACCACGGTGGATTCGAATTAAGAGTACTTTATCCAGGGATAGCATGTCATTCAAGGGTTTTTGGACTTTTGGACTTTTGGGCTTTTGGACTTTTGGATGGGACATTGGTACTTTGGGTCTTTGGACTTTGGAACTTTGAGACTTTGGGACTTTTGAACTTTTGAACTTTTGAACTTTTGAACTTTTGGACTTTTGGACTTTTGGATGGGACCTTGGTACTTTGGGTCTTTGGGACTTTGGAACTTTGGGACTTTGGGACTTTTGGACTTTTGGACTTTTGGACTTTTGGACTTTTGGACTTTTGGACTTTTGGACTTTTTGGACTTTTAGACTTTTAGACTTTTAGACTTTTAGACTTTGGGACTTTGGGACTTTGGGACTTTGGGACTTTGGGACTTTGGGACTTTGGGACTTTGGAACTTTGGGACTTTGGGACTTTGGGACTTTGGGACCTTGAGACCTTGGGACTTTGGGACTTTGGGACTTTTGGACTTTTGGCCTTTTGGACTTTTGGACTTTGGACTTTGGACTTTTGGACTTTTGGACTTTTGGACTTTTGGACTTTTGGACTTTTGGACTTTTGGACTTTTGGCCTTTTGGACTTTTGGACTTTTGTACTTTTTGACTTAATTTAAGGTGAGGTGAAAATTAAGTTTATGAAGAAGTTTCACTTCTTACGTGTGTACACTAAGTACACGCAATTTTTTTTAAGAGATTAACGTGCATGACAATTGCCAATTGATCGTGTCAGGACCGATTAAAGCACTAGCGACACGGTCAAACTGCACTAATTGTCATGTCTCGTTAATATCATGTGTAGTGTAATACACGTCGATGAACATACACATGCAAAGAAATCACGCACACTGAACAAATTCCATTCATAAATATCAGACTTGACTCAATACAATTGACCGTGTCGCAAGCCCATTAGGGTGACAGACAATGTTTATTTAAAATCACCAGGGCGGTTTTTGGCGAGTTGTAGAAAGGAATATAGAAGGTCAAAATTGAACTGAATAGCTGAAAAATATAAATTTCTAATCACATAATCTAAAATTTAGTAAATAGGGACTCGGACTGTATATCTTTTAGCCTCAGTTCAGAAACGGCGGGAACCGCGCGATTTCCATGCGATTCTAAAATCGCGCGGGTCTTATTTATATGAGTTAGTTAGTAATCGTTCAGACATAACCACGCGATTACCGCGCGATTCCCGCCGTGTCTGAACTGAGGCTTAGTCTCTGTACATTAGATCTATTAAGAGGCCCCCGAGACGATCAATTTTTATTGTCATGCCTTTACGTGATTGAGATCTCACTTGAAGGATGAATTGACGATACTTGACGCCCATTGAAGGTGCCGTCAAGTGTGGCTCGCACACTTGCCTTTTGGCTCTATTCGCTAGTAGTTTGCATCGGAGCGGAATCTTGAGCTACGGTGAAATTCACCGGTGATTTTGCAAACTCCGGTGATTCCCCAGAGATCTCCGGAGCATCGTGTTTTTATGTACCCTCTGTCCTGTCCTGTCTGATGTATGTCCCTCACCGGGAGCATTCGCGTGTATTGTAACATTACAGCGTCGAGCATTACAGCGGTGATGGAGGAGAACCGAGCATTGCAATGCGCAACTTGTAATGATAAAAGACGAGGTTATATCAGTGAAGGAGGAGAACGAAGTATTACAATGCGCGCCTTGTAATGATACAATCTTTACTAATATTATAAAGAGGAAAGATTTGATTGTTTGTTTGTTTGTTTGCATCGAATAGGCTCCGGAACTACTATGAAAAATTCTTTCACTGTTGGGAAGCTACTATACTCTTTGGAAGCTACACTCTTTGCGGTAAACATAGGCATAGGCATATTTTATTCCCGTACCTATTCCCACGGAAACGGGAACTACGCGGTTACAACCGCGTGACGTCCGCTAGTGTGTAATGTTTTGATACAACTTGTAACATTAATGCGCTTTGCGCACCTGGTAATGATGTATCATAAAGTTGTATCAAAACATTACACATTGTAATGTGTAATGTTTTGATACAACTTGTAACATCAATGCACTTTTATTTGCGGCTGGTCGGCCGCACACTGGTCACGTTAAAGTATTCAATCCGATTGACGTTGTCATTTTTGTTTTATTTCTAACTTTGAACAAATGATCCACGTGACCTAGTGACTTAGCAGATATAATGTCATGTTGGATATTTTTCTGAGGCTTTTTGGTATGCTGAGTACGAATTTTGGGTTCATTTTGCAATCCAAGATGGCCGCCACACCACCGTTGTAAAATTTCATATTGGATACCGTATAAGGGGTGTTTTGGTATGCTGAGTACGAATTTTGGGTTAATTTTGCAATCCAAAATGGCCGCCGTGCCACTGTTGTGAAAATTCATGTTGGATATCGTGTAAGGGGTTTTTTGGTATGCTGAGTACGAATTTCAGGTTAATTTTGCAATTCAAAATGACCGCCGTGCCACTGTTGTAAAAATTCATATTGGATATCGTATAAGGGGTTTTTTGGTATGCTGAGTACGAATTTTGGGTTATTTTGCAATCCAAAATGGCCGCCTTGCCACTGTCGTAAAATTTCATGTTGGATATCGTATAAGGGGTTTTTTGGTATGCTGAGTACGAATTTCAGGTTAATTTTGCAATCCAAAATGGCCACCGTGCCACTGTTGTAAAATTTCATGTTGGATATCGTATAAGGGGTTTTTTGGTATGCTGAGTACGAATTTTGGGTTATTTTGCAATCCAAAATGGCCGCCTTGCCACTGTTGTAAAATTTCATGTTGGATATCGTATAAGGGGTTTTTTGGTATGCTGAGTACGAATTTTGGGTTAATTTTGCAATACAAAATGGCCGCCTTGCCACTGTTGTAAAATTTCATGTTGGATATCGTATAAGGGGTTTTTTGGTATGCTGAGTACGAATTTTGGGTTATTTTGCAATCCAAAATGGCCGCCTTGCCACTGTTGTAAAATTTCATGTTGGATATCGTATAAGGGGTTTTTTGGTATGCTGAGTACGAATTTTGGGTTAATTTTGCAATCCAATATGGCCGCCGCGCCGTAATCACAACATTTCATGATGAGTATCGTTAAAGGGATTTTTTGAAATGCTGAGTACCATTTTCGCCTAACTAGTAAATTTTAATAATTTGCTTATTAAGTTTAGGCTTTCTAAACTAGCAATGCGAAAATACTATGACAAAAGGTCCTTATTGTAAAATTAAGGTCTATTACATTAAACCTTCCTACTACAGACCGCATCACCACCTTCATGGCTGCTGACTTCTGGCCGAGAGGGGTGAAGTATCGGCGCTTCAGAGGACGTCTGCTGACACGGGACACCCCGCCCCGCGACACGTCGACGTCAGTGCGTGTCAATTAGGTTAAGTTATATGTATATGTATTTTTAGTATTAAGGTTTTTTTTTATACCACTAGAGTGGCAGACAAGCATACAGCCCCCCAGATGTACCGGTGGTCAAGGCAGCCTATGGCGGTTCGCAACACCAGAGGCGCCACAATCGCGCTGCCTTAGGTATGTATCTATGAGCCGTAGAGTAAGTTAAAAATATCTGTAACTGTCTCTAATATTGCTTGAAAATAAAGATTTATTATTATTATTCCATTTATTTTTTATTCTTAACATATTGTCTTACATTTTTATATAAATAATGCTTACAAAAATAAAAATCTATTTAAAAATATAAAAAAATAGTGTCCCACCGGCATCGGGTGCAGGGACCAAGCTACCGGTGGTTAGGGCTTCAGAGACAGGAACCTCCTCAAAATGCGTGCCGTGTCAAGAAGTACTGCCTTCTGTATCAGGCCCTTGAACCAGCCGTCTAACGAGAGCCTCTTCAGATGGTTATCGAGGCTCTTTGCCATCAAACCGTGGACCGAAACGATAATTGGAACAATAATTGCCGAATCAACATGCCACATGTCAACAACTTCATGAGCCAAATCCAAATATTTCATTTCTTTTTCCTTTTCTGCTTTAAAGAGGTTGTCATCATGAGGAATGCTGATATCGATAATTATTGCGAGGCGTTCCAATCGATCTATCACCACTATATCAGCTGCTGATGTATAATCTTGGCCACTTGGTTATGTCTGTGCAAATATTCTCCATTGGCAAGACGAGAACAACCAGAAACTATATGTCTAAGGGCGAGGCCGCACTTGCGGTTATCGCGGCGGTTTCTAACCTCAAAATATCAAAACATTGACTTGATTTCATTGATTTTGACAGTTTGATGACATTTTGAGGTTAGAAACCGCCGCGGAAAAACGCAAATGCTGCCTCGCACTTAGTTGGAAGCCGTGTGGCTGTATACAACTTTACGCGGTCGCCACACACCACACCGTGGACCTAGATTCTGCCCCCGTCGGCGTCGGAGGGGCAGAAGACACCGTGTGAACCCGCGTAACGCCGCCCTTGCACACAACTCAGCAACGCCCTAAGCCGAGGTTCGTACCCCCCTAAGGGGTGCCCTTAGGCACGTTGCACAACTACCCCTCAGGTTGGGAGCACTTAGCTCACCTAAAAGCCCGCGTAAAGTTGTATACAGCCACACGGCTTCCAACTAAGTGCGAGGCCGCATTTGCGTTTTTCCGCGGCGGTTTCTAACCTCAAAATCTCATCAAACTGTCAAAATCAATGAAATCAAGTCAATGTTTTGACATTTTGAGGTTAGAAACCGCCGCGATAACTGCAAGTGCGGCCTCGCCCTTAGTGATTCTCCGGGACAATGACATGCCCAACAGATGTCAATGGTACCATGCTTCAGAATATGTTTCCGGTAGTTCTTCGTCATAACAACTTCGTCCATTATGGCAAAGACAAAACCTTCGGTTTCTCCGAAAAGATTACCGAACTGTAGCCAAGATACGGACGCTTTTAAATCAATGTCAGGTCCATTTAAGGCCCGATAAAAACGTCCATGTAGCTGCTTGCTTTTCCATACCTCTTTGCGATCTTCAGTACTAAGTACTACAGTTTGCGCCAGTTCTCTCTGCCCATAGCAAGCGGGGTGAGTCCCGTGTCCACTGCGACCACATTGCGGTGCATATTGGTGTCTGTTTTCAGAAAGAATTCCCTAAGATTGTATACCTCGCGGTTATGGAGGGTCTTAGCATTTAAAAAGCCTCGACCCCCACATTTCCCCGATCATCTGTAATGAGGTTGTACCTCATTACAGATGATCGGGGATGATGCATCCGGAATGCAGTCAACAGTGTTATTACTCTTCTATCAATTTTATTGAGTTCAGTCTGAGTCCATCTGAGTATACCAAAAGAGTACATTAGGACTGGCATGACCCACCCATTAAAGGCGTGCAGCTTGTTACCGCCTGATAAGTGCGAGGCCGCATTTGCGTTTTTCCGCGGCGGTTTCTAACCTCAAAATGTCATCAAACTGTCAAAATCAATCAAATCAAGTCAATGTTTTGACATTTTGAGGTTAGAAACCGCCACGATAACCGCAAGTGCGGCCTCGCCCTTAAAGTCTTTTTATTACTTTTTTCAGGCGGCCAAAGAAACGCTCCTGTAATGACTCTTTCATGCCAGTATCAGAAATTCCTAATGCTTGTGATATACCCAGATATTTGTAAGTTTCGGTTGCAGAAAGACAGTTTAGCTTAGTGGAATCTGAAAGTTCAACCCCATTAGATTCCACTATCACACCTCTTTTAACATGCATGACTGCACACTTGTCCACCCCAAATTCCATCCTGATGGCTCTACTGAAAGTTTCTGTTACTCCCAGTAAATCCATCAGTTGCAATTTAGTGTGGGCAAATAATTTGAGGTCATCCATGTAAAGGAGGTGCAATATAACCCCACCATCTTTGCGCAACCGATAGCCTAACCCAGAACTCTCTAGCATAGTACTGAGAGGATTTAGAGCTAGACAAAACCACAACGGACTCAGACTGTCCCCTTGAAATATTCCCCGCTTGATACTAATTGGTGCACCATTATTGCAAAACCGACGACACCCTGGATAGCAAAGGACTGTTTTCCACTGCCCCATACATGCCCTCAAGAAAGTACACAGAGTTGTATCAGTTTTATACAGCTCAAGTACCTTCAGAAGCCATGTATGTGGCACTGTATCAAAGGCCTTCTTATAATCTATCCAACATGTTGCCAGATTTTTGCGATTACGACGCACCTGTTGGCTGATGGTCATATCGATTAAAAGGAGTTGCTTAGTGCCACGGGCCCCACTTTTACATCCATTTTGAGAGATTGATATTATCGAATGTTTTTCTATGTGTTTAGTAATTTTGACTCTGAAAATGTTTTTCTATGTGTTTAGTAATTTTGACTCTCAAAATGACTTTTTTCAGGCGGCCAAAGAAACGCTCCTGTAATGTCTCTTTCATGCCAGTATCAGAAATTCCTAATGCTTGTGATATACCCCGATATTTGTAAGTTTCGGTTGCAGAAAGACAGTTTAGCTTAGTGGAATCTGAAAGTTCTACCCCATCAGATTCCACTATCACACCTCTTTTAACATGCATGACTGCACACTTGTCCACCCCAAATTCCATCCTGATGGCTCTACTGAAAGTTTCTGTTACTCCCAGTAAATCCATCAGTTGCAATTTAGTGTGGGCAAATAATTTGAGGTCATCCATGTAAAGCAGGTGCGATATAACCCCACCATCTTTGCGCAACCGATAGCCTAACCCAGAACTCTCTAGCATAGTACTGAGAGGATTTAGAGCTAGACAAAACCACAACGGACTCAGACTGTCCCCTTGAAATATTCCCCGCTTGATACTAATTGGTGCACCATTATTGCAAAACCGACGACACCCTGGATAGCAAAGGACTGTTTTCCACTGCCCCATACATGCCCTCAAGAAAGTACACAGAGTTGTATCAGTTTTATACAGCTCAAGTACCTTCAGAAGCCATGTATGTGGCACTGTATCAAAGGCCTTCTTATAATCTATCCAACATGTTGCCAGATTTTTGCGATTACGACGCACCTGTTGGCTGATGGTCATATCGATTAAAAGGAGTTGCTTAGTGCCACGGGCCCCACTTTTACATCCATTTTGAGAGATTGATATTATCGAATGTTTTTCTATGTGTTTAGTAATTTTGACTCTGAAAATGTTTTTCTATGTGTTTAGTAATTTTGACTCTCAAAATGACTTTTTTCAGGCGGCCAAAGAAACGCTCCTGTAATGTCTCTTTCATGCCAGTATCAGAAATTCCTAATGCTTGTGATATACCCCGATATTTGTAAGTTTCGGTTGCAGAAAGACAGTTTAGCTTAGTGGAATCTGAAAGTTCTACCCCATCAGATTCCACTATCACACCTCTTTTAACATGCATGACTGCACACTTGTCCACCCCAAATTCCATCCTGATGGCTCTACTGAAAGTTTCTGTTACTCCCAGTAAATCCATCAGTTGCAATTTAGTGTGGGCAAATAATTTGAGGTCATCCATGTAAAGCAGGTGCGATATAACCCCACCATCTTTGCGCAACCGATAGCCTAACCCAGAACTCTCTAGCATAGTACTGAGAGGATTTAGAGCTAGACAAAACCACAACGGACTCAGACTGTCCCCTTGAAATATTCCCCGCTTGATACTAATTGGTGCACCATTATTGCAAAACCGACGACACCCTGGATAGCAAAGGACTGTTTTCCACTGCCCCATACATGCCCTCAAGAAAGTACACAGAGTTGTATCAGTTTTATACAGCTCAAGTACCTTCAGAAGCCATGTAAGTGGCACTGTATCAAAGGCCTTCTTATAATCTATCCAACATGTTGCCAGATTTTTGCGATTACGACGCACCTGTTGGCTGATGGTCATATCGATTAAAAGGAGTTGCTTAGTGCCACGGGCCCCACTTTTACATCCATTTTGAGAGATTGATATTATCGAATGTTTTTCTATGTGTTTAGTAATTTTGACTCTCAAAATGGATGTTAAAAGTTTATATACTGTATTTCAATAGCTTTGCGCAAAAATGTAAACAAACACATTTGATCCTATAAATCCATAGTTACTTGCAATTGAGTATTCCAGTATCCAAGAGTCATACAGTGTTTTTACAATCATTTTGACACCAAATAACTTCTATATGATAGTTTATTTTCATTTAAAATACCTTATTCAGGATATTAAAAAAAATAATGTTTTGTCATACTATATTTTTCTACTCATCTGTCTTAGAGAACGCTTGTCAAAACATGACATGTTTACATTATTGCCAGATCGGGCAGGATTGGACTATAGACAGTTGGTAAACATGTAATGGGTTTATAATTCTTTGGGTGAGGCTTAAACTAATGCTTTCAGGGTTGTGCTGATCCCCCCGCTTACACGCTGTGCAACCTCTCACTGCTTAGCTGTAGGTGTAGCTTGTAGTTTGAGCCTTCCTAAGAGATCCTTCTGATCTCCTAGGAAGCTAAACGGTCTTAGGGGAGAGTGCTACGGTCATGTTGATCCCTAAGGCTAGCCAGAGAGATTATCCTTCACGTGGTGCCACCTGTTTTTGATCTAGTTCCCTCAGAAATAGATGCAACAGAAATCTCCTGGCGGCAAGACCACAGGGTATCAGTGGCTGTGCCAAGTGGCACGACTCACACTAGAATATGTGAGGGTCGGTATAGGGGGGCAGTGGGCAAAATTGGGGGGTTTCTCATTTCTATGGGGGTAAACGGGAGGGGGGTAAAGGGGAGGCCACCCGCGACAAACCCTGATCTGTCCACAGGGTATGAGTGACTGTACTCTGTGGCGGGACTCACACTAAGATATGTGAGGGTCGGATCATGGTGGGGGGATGGGGCGCGGAGGGGGGGAGGTCACCCGCGTGTTTGTGCCGTGCGTGGAGACCCGTAAGGCAGGATGACAGGATCCTGGTGGCTGAGTGGCTTCCAACGCAGCGGTAGTCGTTGGACTCTACAACACTCCACTTTGGCCCTGATTTCTGTCGAAACGGGAGGTCGTGGACTAGCCAACCACGATCAATCGGCTGTGGCGTCCGGTCAGACGGCCGCCAGGCGAGTATTCTGGAAGGGAGGGGTCCGCAGGCGGCGGCGCGCGATTTTTCGACGTCTTGTTGGGCGTCGTTGATCTCGTGCCGTGCGGTCTCGTGGGCACTCTTTTCTGGAATGCTATACCGACATGGTAACCCTGGTGTCTACTTCTTAGACATCCCCAATGTTGTGGACTCCGTGGCGGGTGGGGAGCCATGCTCGGTGAATATTACTTCATTACGGCTATGGATTTAACAAAAGCCAACAAAATCAATCAAGATGCCCGCAAGGGCGTCAAAAAGGACATTATGTCATCTGGCGGGAGGGTCACCGAACGCAATACCATGGGGCGTACTCAAGTGAGTCATACCGGGCAGGGGACCATCGGGCAGCCTGGCAACCTGCCAAGCACACCCGTTGGGACGAATGCTTCGGGAGGCGAGCTTCGAAATGCCAAACCGAAAAGGTTGAGTGGGGCAGCCAGGTGCAAGATGCTACTGGAAAAGCGGACACGGACATTCTCAGAACGAAGCGCACCGGTCGGGGCAACTTCTGGGGGGGCAGGGGACTTAACTGCTGCTAAAAGGGCCAGGGAGTCCAGTGATGAGAAGGCCGGCGAATCATCCAAGAGACCGAACCTGAACAAATCGTTCAGGGACGCTCTCAACGGATGCAGGATGGCGATCATCACTGACAACTTCCCGGCTTCACAAGTCACCACAGATGACGTCGGACCGATTGTCAGCGCCCTCTGGCAGATGATGGTCGGTCACCCGGATCCTCTGCCTCGATTTAACATCGGGTCAGTCAGCGCGGGAGCACTCCACGTATTCTGCGAGGATCAGAGGTCAGCAGACTGGCTTGCCGGGATCGCTGGGAGGAGTATCGGCAGCCTTACCCTCAAAGTGGTCAACGCCAAAGATCTTCCCAAACCGGTGAAGATGGCGTGGAAGTCGAAGAACGTCTGGATCACAGATCTGCCCAGTGTTCTTTCGATGCTACAGCGCCTAAACCCCGAACTGAAGACGGGAGACTGGAAGGTGGTGGACACAAATGTGGAGGCGGCCAGTGTCAGGAGGATTGTCCTGATGGACAAGACTTCGGCTGAGTACATTAAATCCAAGGACTACTGCCTCTACGCTGGCGTCGATAAAAGCTACTTCAAGCTCCTTGAAGATAGCGATGACAAGGTCGGCGCCAGTGGGGGGTCAGTGGTTCCGCCACTTGCTCCACAGATGCTGCTCGGCGACGCGGGTTCACACCAGGACACCATCGGGGGCTACCCAGTCCCTTCACCGGCCACTTCTCATCGCACCGATGATGTGTTGGGCGACTTGGACGACCTCAACCTGTCGTCTCCACTCTCGCAGACGGAGACTATGGAGGAGGCTGTAGATGCAGGCGACAGTCACTAGACTGCCGATACCCCCCCATTTGCAAAGAACAAAAAATGGCGGGACTAAGGTGTGTACAAATTAACTTACATCACTGTAAAGCGGCGATGTCCCTCTTAGGACGTCACCTTAAAGGACATAAATTCGATATTGCCTTGATACAGGACCCTTATATAAGCACTGCGGGTGCTGTCTCAGGCTTAGGTAGAGAGGGATCTATTTTCCACTGTACTAATGAGGGTGTGAGGGCGTGCGTATATGTCAGAAATGGCATAGACGCTATGCCCTTACACGATCTTTGTTCCAGGGACCTTACAGCAGTCAAGGTCTATACGGGGGCAGGGCGAAGACGGAGGGCGGTTGTGCTGGCCTCTGTGTACCTCGCCTACCCAAAGAAAGAAAGACCCACTAACATGAGGGAGATGAAGGAACTTGTCGAGTTCTGCGGCCGGGAGAACCTGGAGTTAGTGATGGGCTGCGATGCGAATGCCCACCACATCACCTGGGGGAGCTCGGACATCAATGATAGAGGGGAGGAACTTTTCGAATATTTGGTAAGCTCTTCACTTCATACACTAAATAAAGGCAATGCTCCCACCTTTGTGGATGCTAGGCGTTCGGAAGTTATTGATGTAACTATAGCTACGAATAATACTTATAAGAGAATTACTAACTGGCGAGTGTCTGACGAAGCTAGTGGTTCTGATCACATGTATATCTGTTTTAGATACGATACAGAGGACTCCTTTCCAGGAGTACGGAGAAGAAATCCCAGGAACACTAACTGGGAGGCGTACACTAAGGAACTAAAAAACGAGTTAGGATCAGTTAAAGGTAAATTGAACTCTATGGTTGACATTGAACTTGAGGCTGAGCGGGTTGACAGAGCCATTAAAACGGCATGGTACACAAACTGCCCAGAGAAAGAAGCGAAAGGAACTAAGGTTCCGTGGTGGACGCCGGATTTAGAAAAGAAAAGACAGGCAATTCGCCGCATCTTCAACGACGCTAAGTCCAAGAGATGTTTTAAAGAGTACTCCCGAGCACTTACCGAGTACAATCTGGCAGTTCGCAAGGAACGAAGGAAATCATGGCAATCTCACTGCCAGGACATCAATACTGTTCCTGAAAGTTCAAGATTGGTAAAGGCTATGTCTGTGAGCAGAAGCAATACTCTTAATGCAGTTAGAACCCATGAAGGGAGACTAACTGAATCTGGTAAAGAAACCCTAAAGATCATGATGAAAACACATTTTCCGGACTGTAAGATTCATGATAATTCTGGCACAGACGTTCCCATGCCCGTAGAAGAGCAAAACAGGCGAACTACGAAAGCAGACTGGGATGTTGCAAAGAAGGCAGTAGAAGAAAGAAAACTCAGTTGGGTATTGAAAAACTTTCAACCATATAAATCACCAGGTCCGGACGGCATATACCCGATACTACTTCAAAAAGGTCTTCCTATACTAGGCCCGCACTTGATGCGGCTTTTTAAGGCCTGCATAGCCTTTGGATTCATTCCAAAGATATGGAGGGAAGTAAAGGTAACTTACATTCCGAAACCAGGGAAGGATAGCTATGAAGAGGCCAAGTCGTTTCGTCCGATAAGTCTCTCGTCTTTCTTATTAAAAACCCTGGAGAAATTGGTAGATCAATACATAAGGGATGGGCCTCTCACAAAGAAACCATTTCATAAGCTACAATGTGCCTACCAAACCGGAAAATCAACCGAAACTGCGTTGCACCATGTAGTTGAGAGAGCAGAGAATGCTATTGATGGTCAAGAGATTTGTGCGGCTGCGTTTCTGGACATTGAGGGTGCATTTGACCGCACAACATTCGAATCGATTATGAAAGCCGCTAAAGAACACGGCATTGACCCCACCCTCTGCAAATGGATTGACTTCATGCTGAGGGGCAGGAGAGTAAGGTCATCTCTATTAGGAGATGAAATTCACGCCACAACGACCAAGGGATGCCCTCAAGGAGGGGTATTGTCCCCCACACTGTGGTGTCTGGTAGCAGACTCCCTCCTAACCAAACTGAATAGAGGGGCATGCTTCGCTGTGGGATATGCAGATGACATAGTTGTCATGATCAACGGTAGATTTCCGGAAATTGTCTCGGAACTTCTGCAACAAGCTTTGAAGGATGTGGAGGAATGGTGTGCTGAAAATCATCTAACCATTAATCCCAGCAAAACTACAATTCTTCCTTTTACAAGAAAGAAGAGGTTGAGCAAATTAAAGAAATTGCTTTTATTTGACACACAGTTAGAATGGTCCACCAACGTGAAATACCTTGTTAAGACCTTAGACAAGGAGCTCACATGGAATCTGCATGCCAAGAAGGTGACAGAAAAAGCCATGAGAGCCTTCAATATGTGTAGATCGGCGTATGGCAAAACCTAGGGCCTGAAGCCCAAGGTACTGTACTTCATTTACACCACTATGGTTCGCCCAATTTTAACCTACGGCAGTGTTGTATGGTGGACAAGAACCAAACTAGCATCGTGCGTGGAAGAATTGGGCAAACTACAGAGGATGGCCACTATGGCTATCACAGGAGCGTTTAAGTCCACGCCTACAAAGGCGTTAGATATAATACTAAACTTAACCCCTCTTCACATCTTCATACAACAGGAGGCGATCAAAACCTTATACAGACTAAAAACGGCAGGCGCTTTTAACTGCAATAGGCCAACAACGCGGCATACAAAAATGGAGCTTAATGATGAGATTCAAAGGAAGATGCATATGATTAGCGACGCTATGCCGTGCATAAAAATCTTCAAAAGAAACTTCAAAATACATGTCCCCACAAGGGAAGACTGGAAGCAGGAACTGCGCTCACCAGATGCAGACTGCCTCATCTGGTACACAGACGGTTCAAAAACGGAATCTGGTACAGGAGCAGGTATTTACTCAGAATCTTCACAACTTTGGAGCAGCCTGGGTCAGTACACCACGGTCTTCCAGGCCGAGATGTATGCCATCATAGCATGCGCAGAGGAAAATCTGAAAAGGAGTGTAGAGAACAAGACCATCTACATTCTTAGCGACAGTCAAGCGTCACTAAAGGCCTTAAATTCCTACAAGGTCAACTCAAAACTTGTCCTGAATGCGGTGAAAACCCTAAACAAACTGGGCCGCAGGAACAAGCTGCGACTGCTCTGGGTCCCAGGCCATGTAGGAATAAAAGGAAATGAGAAGGCCGATGAGCTAGCTAGGACAGGATCGGCAAATGCCATGCTTGGACCTGAACCATGTATGGGCCTACCAGCATGCACATTCATAAAGGCCGCTAAGGATTATGCTGATAATAAACACATGCAAGAGTGGGATATCAGTCAAGGGTTACTACATTCGAAGAAATTCATAAGTAGCAGAACCAATGAGGCTTCAAAATTTATATTGAATAATGGAAGAAGCAAAGCTCGAGCTGTGGTTGGTGCCCTTACAGGGCATTACGGAACAAACGACATGCTTTTTAAAATGAAGATCACTTCAAATAACGACTGCAGAGCCTGCGGTGATGTCAGGGAAACTATGGAGCACATCCTGTGCGAATGCGACGTCTTAGCAGCGAAGCGTATGAGCCTCCTTGGGAATGCTTATCCCAAACCGGAAGAATACAGGTTTCTTCCTCTTAGTGGGATCACCGCGCTAATAGACCACTTCTTCAAAGAGTAAGAAACATTAAGGTAGGGGCAAACACAAAAGATCCCACTGGGTCGAAGTGTTGCTGACTTCGTCAGCCCCCGATGTAAGATAAGATTATAATTTTTGGGATCCGCAGCACTACCAGATTTGTAGAGTAAGTGAGTTAAACCAGTAGTCATAAAATCGGGTAGTGAACCCATATCTAGGGATGATTGAAATTGTGATGCTAAACGGCCATGTGAGCTGCCGAACCATTTTAACCAGAAATTATGCAGTCCGTCCGGTCCCACTGATTTTCAATTCGGGAGCGAACGAACTGCACAAGCAACATCTTCTGCATCTATATAAACTGGTGGGAAGATATGGGGTTTCCCAGTTCCTGTAAACCCACTTCTCGTTTTTTTGGAACATACGATTCTGGTTAAATCGATCTACTCGCACTTTGTAGCGTCTAACGCGATTTGCCCATGCATAAACCTTTTGTTTCAGAAGATCGATGCGCTCTGTGACACATGATGCGTATCTTTGAGGACTTATGTTAGTCCCAAAGAACGCTTGTTTCACAAAGCGCATCACCTTCGGACGGGTATTACCCGAACTGAAACATATAAGTTTCCCGATGAGTGCCCTGGCCTCGGAAATACGCCTCTCAATCCTACACTGCCAAGTAGGTTTTGCAGACCTAGGTCGAGTAGCAGTTTCATTTGTGTAAAATTTAACCTTAGCTACTCGACAAGCTGCAACCGCCGCACAGTACAGGATTGAGTGCGTATCACTAAGATCTTCACTATTGTCCAGATATTGGTGCAATAGTGAATCCAGGGCACACACCAGAGCCCGATTTCTTTTATGCATGGGCATACGAGGAAGACGTGGTCTACAATCTGCACTTGCAAACCGATATTCCACAATCGCATCTTCCAAAGCACTCCTTAATCGATTCTCACATTGGGTACTTACGGATATAGTCTCATCATCAACAACTTCCTCAGCAACTACAGGTGTACTAACTGGTGGTGTACGAATTTGTGACGAAGTACACACAACTTGCGACGAAGTAGTAGCCTCTCAAGTGTCGGACTATCAAGCTTATTACAACGCTGGATAGCCCGCACCTGATCCGATAATCGCTGTGCTGACACGTTGACAGCTGGTTCAAGTTCCTGAAATACAGAAAGTAAACGGCCACGCGGGCATATAGTTTTCATTAATTTCTTTAGTCCACTTCATGCGGTGCACATTACCACCGGCAGCGGGGGCCCTATTCGAGGCCGGTGGGCCTCGGGGTCCCAAGCTAGCTGGCGGCCGGCCTCTCCCCTGCCGACGTACAGGTAGTGGCGACGTCGGTGGGGAGAAATACTCGTCAATGCTACTGGTGGAGCTCGACATTTCGCAGGCAGGTAAAGCAGTATCCTTAGGGTGCGAAGTGGAGCCGCCTGACGAGTCCGGGGATGGTGTGAGTGCATTTTGTCTGCTTTTGACCCTAGTCAACATGATTCTTCCATTTAATTTGTATCCATTTTCGTGTTATTTTTCAATTGACATTTGCATCTGTCATGTCATTATAATATTGTAGTATTTTTCCAAAATTTCCATAGTATTTCCATTGAATATTGAAATTATAGGTTCCATTACTTCTATTCTTGATTCTCTGAAATATTTATAGTAAATATTCGCTGTTTTATGAATAAAATTTAATAAAAATATTTTAGTTGAAAAAATATCTGCTGACTATGGTAGTGTTATTATTATTATTACTACATTAAAATAGTATTCAGCCTAAAAAAGCTCATAAACGATACCCATCATGAAATTTTGTGATTACGGCGCATGTTGGTTATCGTATAACGAGATTTTTGGAATGCTGAGTACGAATTTCAGGTTAATTTTGCAATCCAAAATGGCTGCCGCGCCACCGTTGTAAAATTTCATGTTGGATACCGTATATGGGGTTTTTTTGGTATGCTGAGTACGAATTTTGGGTTAATATTGCAATCCAAAAAGGCCGCCCCACCACCGTTGTAAATTTTCATGTTGGATATCGTTTATGGGGTTTTTTGGTATGCTGAGTACGAATTTCAGGTTAATATTGCAATCCAAAATGGCCGCCGTGCCACTGCTGTCAAATTTCATATTGGATATCATATAAGGGTTTTTTGGTATGCTAAGTACGAATTTCGGGTTAATTTTGCAATCCAAAATGGCTGCCGCGCCACCATTGTAAAATTTCATGTTGGATACCGTATAAGGGGTTTTTTGGTATGCTGAGTACGAATTTTGGGTTAATTTTGCAATCCAATATGGCCGCCGCACCACCGTTGTAAAATTTCATGTTGGTTATCGTATAAGGAGGTTTTTGGTATGCTGAGTACGAATTTCAGGTAAATTTTGCAATCCAAAATGGCTGCCGTGCCACTGTTGAGAAATTTCATATTGGATATCGTATAAGGGGTTTTTTGGTATGCTGAGTACGAATTTTGGGTTAATTTTGCAAGCAAAAAAGGCCGCCGTGCCACTGTTGTGAAATTTTATGTTGGATACCGTTTAAGGGGTTTTTGGTATGCTGAGTACGAATTTCGGGTTAATTTTGCAATCCAAAATGGCCACCGCGCCACTGTTGTGAAATTTCATGTTGGATATCGTGTAAAGGGTTTTTTGGTATGCTGAGTACGAATTTCAGGTTAATTTTGCAATCCAATATGGCCACCGCACCACTGTTGTAAAAATTCATATTGGATATCGTATAAGGGGTTTTTTGGTATGCTGAGTACGAATTTTGGGTTATTTTGCAATCCAAAATGGCCGCCTTGCCACTGTTGTAAAATTTCATGTTGGATATCGTATAAGGGGTTTTTTGGTATGCTGAGTACGAATTTCAGGTTAATTTTGCAATCCAAAATGGCCACCGTGCCACTGCTGTAAAATTTCATGTTGGATATCGTATAAGGGGTTTTTTGGTATGCTGAGTACGAATTTTGGGTTATTTTGCAATCTAAAATGGCCGCCTTGCCACTGTTGTAAAATTTCATGTTGGATATCGTATAAGGGGTTTTTTGGTATGCTGAGTACGAATTTTGGGTTAATTTTGCAATACAAAATGGCCGCCTTGCCACTGTTGTAAAATTTCATGTTGGGTATCGTATAAGAGGTTTTTTGGAATGCTGAGTACGAATTTCAGGTTAATTTTGCAATCCAATATGGCCGCCGCGCCGTAATCACAACATTTCATGATGAGTATTGTTAAAGGGATTTTTTGAAATGCTGAGTACCATTTTCGCCTAACTAGTAAATTTTAATAATTTGCTTATTAAGTTTAGGCTTTCTAAACTAGCAATGCGAAAATACTATGACAAAAGGTCCTTATTGTAAAATTAAGGTCTATTACATTAAACCTTCCTACTACAGACCGCATCACCACCTTCATGGCTGCTGACTTCTGGCCGAGAGGGGTGAAGTATCGGCGCTTCAGAGGACGTCTGCTGACACGGGACACCCCGTCCCGCGACACGTCGACGTCAGTGCGTGTCAATTAGGTTAAGTTATATGTATATGTATTTTTAGTATTAAGGTTTTTTTTTGTACCACTAGAGTGGCAGACAAGCATACAGCCCCCCAAGATGTACCGGTGGTCAAGGCAGCCTATGGCGGTTCGCAACACCAGAGGCGCCACAATCGCGCTGCCTAAGGTATGTATCTATGAGCCGTAGAGTAAGTTAAAAATATCTGTAACTGTCCCTAATATTGCTTGAAAATAAAGATTTATTATTATTATTCCATTTATTTTTTATTCTTAACATATTGTCTTACATTTTTAAATAAATAATGCTTACAAAAATAAAAATCTATTTAAAAATATAAAAAAATAGTGTCCCACCGGCATCGGGTGCAGGGACCAAGCTACCGGTGGTTAGGGCTTCAGAGACAGGAACCTCCTCAAAATGCGTGCCGTGCCAAGAAGTACTGCCTTCTGTATCAGGCCCTTGAACCAGCCGTCTAACGAGAGCCTCTTCAGATGGTTATCGAGGCTCTTTGCCATCAAACCGTGGACCGAAACGATAATTGGAACAATAATTGCCGAATCAACATGCCACATGTCAACAACTTCATGAGCCAAATCCAAATATTTCATTTCTTTTTCCTTTTCTGCTTTAAAGAGGTTGTCATCATGAGGAATGCTGATATCGATAATTATTGCGAGGCGTTCCAATCGATCTATCACCACTATATCAGCTGCTGATGTATTATCTTGGCCACTTGGTTATGTCTGTGCAAATATTCTCCATTGGCAAGACGAGAACAACCAGAAACTATATGTCTAAGGGCGAGGCCGCACTTGTGGTTATCGCGGCGGTTTCTAACCTCAAAATATCAAAACATTGACTTGATTTCATTGATTTTGACAGTTTGATGACATTTTGAGGTTAGAAACCGCCGCGGAAAAACGCAAATGCTGCCTCGCACTAAGTGATTCTCCGGGACAATGACATGCCCGACAGATGTCAATGGTACCATGCTTCAGAATATGTTTCCGGTAGTTCTTCGTCATAACAACTTCGTCCATTATGGCAAAGACAAAACCTTCGGTTTCTCCGAAAAGATTACCGAACTGTAGCCAAGATACGGACGCTTTTAAATCAATGTCAGGTCCATTTAAGGCCCGATAAAAACGTCCATGTAGCTGCTTGCTTTTCCATACCTCTTTGCGATCTTCAGTACTAAGTACTACAGTTTGCGCCAGTTCTCTCTGCCCATAGCAAGCGGGGTGAGTCCCGTGTCCACTGCGACTACATTACGGTGCATATTGGTGTCTGTTTTCAGAAAGAATTCCCTAAGATTGTATACCTCGCGGTTATGGAGGGTCTTAGCATTTAAAAAGCCTCTACCCCCACATTTCCCCGATCATCTGTAATGAGGTTGTACCTCATTACAGATGATCGGGGATGATGCATCCGGAATGCAGTCAACAGTGTTCTTACTCTTCTATCAATTTTATTGAGTTCAGTCTGAGTCCATCTGAGTATACCAAAAGAGTACATTAGGACTGGCATGACCCACCCATTAAAGGCGTGCAGCTTGTTACCGCCTGACAAAAGTCATTTTATTACTTTTTTCAGGCGGCCAAAGAAACGCTCCTGTAATGTCTCTTTCATGCCAGTATCAGAAATTCCTAATGCTTGTGATTTACCCAGATATTTGTAAGTTTCGGTTGCAGAAAGACAGTTTAGCTTAGTGGAATCTGAAAGTTCTACACCATCAGATTCCACTATCACACCTCTTTTAACATGCATGACTGCACACTTGTCCACCCCAAATTCCATCCTGATGGCTCTACTGAAAGTTTCTGTTACTCCCAGTAAATCCATCAGTTGCAATTTAGTGTGGGCAAATAATTTGAGGTCATCCATGTAAAGGAGGTGCGATATAACCCCACCATCTTTGCGCAACCGATAGCCTTACCCAGAACTCTCTAGCATAGTACTGAGAGGATTTAGAGCTAGACAAAACCACAACGGACTCAGACTGTCCCCTTGAAATATTCCCCGCTTGATACTAATTGGTGCACCATTATTGCAAAACCGACGACACCCTGGATAGCAAAGGACTGTTTTCCACTGTCCCATACATGCCCTCAAGAAAGTACACAGAGTTGTATCAGTTTTATACAGCTCAAGTACCTTCAGTGATGTTACCTTTACTGATGTTAGGGACTTTGTATTCTTGACCGGATTAATGCTCACATATTTGGTAAATCCGTCCACCAATATCAGCAAATAGCAATTTCCCTTCTTGCTTTTCACGAAGGGTCCTAAATGGTCCGCATGAATAGTATGGAAGGGTACACTAACCTTCTCTATGGGGTGTAGCTCACCCTCGCGTTTACCACCTGGCATCTTATGGTGAGCACACTCTAAACAGGAAGAAACATATTTTTTTACGAACCTTCTCATTTTTTTAAACCAGTAATGTTCTTTTATGCGGTGTAGCGTTTTCTCGAATCCACAGTGGCCAACGTCGTCGTGATTCATTTTCAGAATTTGCCATCGGACGCCTCGTGGCACGAGCCATTTTATCTCATCGCCTATGATACGGAAAACTCTGTCATTCTTTAATTTATAGTTTTTGTGTATATCAATGGCTTCGACGGTGGCAGAGTCTAACAGAATTTCTTTTATTTTCTTAATTTCCTCATCAGCGGACTGCACTGTTGAGATCCAGTCCTGATCACTTTCCTGAATTTGTAAGACATCTAGGACATGTTCTTCACTTGTCATTTCGCTGTCCACGGGGTTTCGGCTAAGCGCATCTGCGTGCGTCATACGAGTTCCGGGACGATATTCTATGACACAGTCATACTCTTGGAGTTGTACCCACCAGCGCGAAATACGCGGTATGAGATCTCGTTTTGTTAGTGTTGATCTGAGTGCGTTGCAGTCCGTTAAAACTTTAAACGGTATACCTATTAGGTACACTCTAAAACGGTTTAATGACGTAATTACCGCCAGTGTCTCGAGTTCGTATGAGTGCATTTTCTTCTCATCAATAGTCGTTTTTCGGCTAAAGTACGATACAGGCTGCAGTGCTCCATTTTCGTTTCGCTGAAGTAGTATACCAGCCAAGCCATCTTTACAAGCATCCGTATGTAGCTCCGTTTCTGCTTTAGGGTCGTATAAGGCAAGCACTGGACGGCTTATGAGTAACTCCTTTACCTTTGTAAATGCTTGCTCTTGTTCGTCACTCCAAACCCATATCAAATTTTTCTTCAGCAGGTCTGTCAGTGGTGCAGTGATTATAGAATAGCCTTTCACGAAACGCCTAAAGAAGCCAGAAAGACCGAGGAATTGTCTTACCTCGTGTTGATTTGAAGGTCTTGGAAACTTGGAAACTGCCTCGATCTTTCTATTGCCAGGCTTAATACCGTTGGCGCTCACATCAAATCCGAGAAAATCTATGGAGTCTAGGAAAAAGTTACATTTACTTAATTTTAAAGTTAACCCACCTTGTTTGAGAAGTTGCAGTACCTCTTCCAATCGTCTAATACCTTCACCAAAGTCTTTAGATGGGATGAGTATATCGTCCATATATACAATTGCATACTTAACTTTTGCTTCCATAAGAATTTTGTTTATCGTGCGTTGGAAAACAGAAGGCGCGTTGACTAATCCAAAAGGCATTCGGTTGTACTCGTATTGGCCATCGGGTGTTACAAAGGCGGTCTTAGAACGTGATTCTTCAGATATTGGGATCTGGTAATACCCAGAAGCCAGGTCCAATGACGTAAACATGGAGTTTCCGGCAAGTCGATCTAGTTGATCTTCCACACGCGGCATCGGATAATGGTCCTTCTTAGTCTTTCTGTTCAGGGCTCTGTAGTCGATGCACAAACGTTTGTCACCAGTTTTTTTCTGAACCATAACAATGGGACTTGCATAGGGTGACGAGGACTCTCTAATAATGTCACTGTCCAGCATCTCTTGAACCATGTTCCTTACCAGTGTCCTCTCTGTGTGCGACATGCGATACGGACGATAAACCACAGGATCTGCGTTGTCAAGTTCGATTTTCATTTCGCCAACTGACGTATAACCTAAGTCGTGCAACCCGCTAGAAAAGCACTTAGCATACTTTGCAAGTAAATCGCGCAATTCGTCACATTGACTCTTGTTTAAGCTAGGGCTATAATTTACACATTGCTCCATGTCATCATCATTGAACAGAACACCGAAAGAGTTCAAAGTTTTATCAGATGGAATAGAATTTCTCTGCAGAGAACGTGTCAGCAATGTACCTTTAGCGATTGCCATAGGATTCGTTGTCACATTGCAAATTAGAATTGCGCCACGTCCCTCGTTAATCTCATATTGTCCGGGGAGTATGTAGTACTCCTTACCTTCAGGTCCTCTTAACGACCCACTCACGTAAGCATCACAGTCAATCGGCGAGTTGATGGTGATTTGTACTGCTTGTAGAGTATTTCCAGGAATTACGGCATCTGCTAAGGCTAATAAATTTATTTTGCTTGGAGGCATTCTTCGAAAACTAATCTCATTAGGAGTTTTGATTATTAAAATGTCCGGCCTCTCCGTAAAGGAATGGCCTAACAAAACGGGGTAAACCAGGACGTAATCCTCCACGACGTATACATCAATAGTTTCCGATAGGCCTTGAATTTCAATGGTAGCTAGAGCAACTCCTATTGGGTTTACCAGGCTACCACCTATGCCTCTGAGGACAGGTAAGCCCGGACGCGTAGTAATTTGAAGATTGAGAGACTTAGCAGTGCTTACCTTGACAAGAGAGCATTGACTCCCTAGGTCGACATAACATGATGTAGTAATACCGTTTACTTTGATGTCCAGTACGTACTTGTTGATACCGGTATCCTCAGCGGATAGCTCGGATACCTGCTTCTGCTTGTTTGCTGCATCGGGACCCTTGGTTTTATCAGGTTCGTTTGTAGTTCTATTCCTAATACAATTAGAGGATTGGTGACCCATGCGCTCGCAGATTGTGCACTTTACGGGTGCTTTCTCACATTTAAAGCTTGGGTGACCAATCTCGTTGCAATTGAAACACTTTATACTAGAATTAATAATACCTGTACCTGGTCTAGATGAACCTGGGCGGTGTGGGGTGTTACTGAACCTTCGTACCCGATTCGATCGTATGGTTTGCGTGAAGTGTCCAAGGCTTCTCTGCTATGACCGCTCTTAACAGTTCTAAAATATTTTAATACCTGATCTGATTCACGAAATTGAGCAGCCTGAGCTCCAACTTTCACCGCCCGATCCTCTACTCCATACAAGAGGCAGTCTACTGCCTGCCTACCGTGGATGTTACATCTATTTAATAAGTTAATCTTAGAATAGTAATAATGTTCTAAAGATTCCCCGTATTTCGCTCTCTTGGCTAACATTTCAGTTAATAGCTCTGCGTAATCCTCCCTACATGGAAAAGACTCTATAAGTTTTCTTTTCCACTCCGACCACTTGTGTAAAATCGTAGTAAGACCCTGATACCACGTTTTAGCTACACCGGTTAATTTTGGCAACGCGTAATGGATAATCTCAGTCTCCTCCCAGCCATAAATTTCTGCACATTCTTCGACTTTGGTTATCCATGTCAAAATATTTTGATTTTTCAACAAAGGGTCAAACTCCGGTATTACATTAGTGTTAAACGTTAACTTAGGCTTATCAGATCCCTTAACCTTATCTAGAATAGTAAGAAACTTTTCCATTAACCTGCTATCCGACTTCAGCTGTCTTGACCTGGCCCGTTTTGGTGATGGTGGTGACTCATCTGACGAATCAGATGATGTAGAATAGCAACGCCTCTTCCTCCTCGAACGCGATAAACCTTTCGAACCGGCATCCTTCCGTTTTCCTCTCCTTTTGTTAGTGTCTTCATTACCATCTGAACTAAGAAGTACATGCTCTTGCCTCGAGCGGTGTACATTCTTTTCAAATCGTGAAACATTTGTATAACCCATTACCTCGGGTATTGTTTTCGATGTATGTGCCAGCCCTTCCCCTCGACTGGTCACATCTCCGACTCTCTCTTGCCCTAGACCTCGGGCTTCCATTCCTTTAGACCCATTACCTAGGGTATTTTGGTAGGACTTCGGATTACTATCCAACGATTTAAGGGGTGGGAGTGGGGGGGAGGGGGGAGGGGGGGGTGGGGAACCCCCCCCCTGACGGAAAAGTTGCGGACGCCCCCCCTTTTTGAGTTATGATTTTTTTAAAATTCTAACCTAACTTTCGCATTTTCTTGTTTTGAAATCGATTTCAAGGTCGAAATTGGAAGATGGAAAATGGAGGGGGAGGGGGGAATCCCCCTGACCCCTCCCCAAAGTTAGGAAATCAATAGTTACCTTGAATTTAGATTTTTATTTTTTGAGGTTATGTTCAATAAAATCGACAACATAAGTAATCGTTCTCCAAATAAGAACTCGTCGACAAGCCAAAAAAAAAATAACCACGAAGGCTAAGGCGGGAGCTCCGCTCCGCTTCGCTCCCGCCTTAGCCTTCTAACCTAACCTATCAGAGTCGGGGTGTTAACCATTAAGTACTAATTATGGTTGAATTAGGGATGCGTAATTCAAATGCCGACCTGGGGTTGAAAAAAAAAACTACGCGTCTCCTATACAAGACACAAATTCACAAATAGGGTGTCATTTGAAAGTGTTGACCTTGACCAACCCATAGAATGCGTACGACGTTTTACGTTTAGTTTCACATATCGGCAACCGTCATTAAATTATTATAATATTTAATAGCGTTCATTTATATAAATATACGTAATATAATAAAATATGCATAAAATTTAACTTAATAACTAAATATAATTATTAATTAAATTTTTAAATGAAGTAAAACATTGTTGTGCGTTAATGTTACGTAAAACAAAACGTATTGGACGAGCCGAATGTCAAAAACATTGGAAGTGTTTGTGTTCTGTGGTGAAAAGTGACAAATTATTGGTGTTTTTTTACGATTTTCATTATTTTTTTTCTCGTTAACCATTAATCTCCGCAAGTTAAAACTTCGCGTGTAGGCTTCTAATAATATTAGCTTTGTGTATAAAAAATATGAACCTCAAACTCGATGGCAACTAATCTAAAGTTAAGCCGGTATTTTCATCAGGCCCATTACCTCGGGCATTTCCATTATACCCATTACCTCGGGTATTTCCATCAGACCCATTACCTCGGGTACTTTCATCATTGTCATCCATCATACCGTGATCTGAAACTTTCAAAACGAGCTTACTGTATATCCTACAAATACACCGACTGCATTATCATACACTCATAATATTTGGCATTTATACAAATTATTTCCAATCCTTCCTTAATAATCAGACACAATTAAATACACAATAAGAATTTCTAAACTATATGTCAGCATAGTAGTTGATTTCGATGTTATTTCTCACAAAGATTTTCAAAAAATCTTAAATAATTTTATATTAATTAAATCTTTCATTACTCGGGTACCCAAATGTGCACCCCTGAAGCCATTGGTTCATCTGCAGGAAGAGAAACAAGTATGCATAAATCACGAAGAACGACGATCTGCCCTCTCTGACTACCCCGTCAGAGTTACAACGTAAAGATAGTCGCTTTGTTAGTTAGATCCAAGTAAAAAGGTAGTTTAGCATACCAGCTGTGATTAAATTCTGTAGTTACATCATAAAATCACAACTCCAATACCAACCATTGGATTTTTATACCTTTTTATTAGTGGCGAGTATAAGTACTTTACTAATACTTTGACCTTTCTTTAGTTGTTAATTAATGATTTTATTAGAGCAATCGGTAGATAAAATATACAAAAAGAAATATTGGGTGGGTACTTTTAGTTAATTGTTGAATATTATCCGTGGCATAATTACCTATTTTATCAGCCCAGAACCACAGTAATAAGCATACGACTACTATCCTCTGGGAGTTCCGTAATGTTTTAAGAAGCATGGTTTTGTAATTAACCGTCAATTTTCAACAGAGAGAGAAAAAAAAAATCAAATTAAATGGTTAATTTATTTTATAAATTATTCCGGCATCGAGAAAACAGGTACGTAGGTAGAATTATGACGATGAACAGACACATATTCAGTTCTAGCTAGCTATTTGATCTTTATTTCGAATTTTACAAACCACGTGCTACCTACAGTTTTAAATATATCGTATGTTCACAACGGAAAATATAGAAAAGGGAAATACTGATAATAACCGTTCGGTACTTACATTTTCTGATCCGTGAGCGTGATAAGAAAACGTTATGTCTTCTTACGATCCCACTTCTGACCTAAAAGGACTTAGGTCAGGTTGAAATAAATACGGGCACTTGTAACTTCAAACTTAGTTTTATTTCCTTGATTTTACACTTCAACTGTATCACTGCTTATACTGCTACTTTATTGAGCGTTGAACAACGAATGCCACCTCTTTTGACACCGCTCAGCAGGAAAAAATAGCACACGTGTTATAAGCGGTGGGGGCATGATCAAATTAGTGACTTACAATGAATGTGACAATATAACAATTGATTTAGTAAAATAAACACAATATTGCCTAATTAGTTTAAATAATATTATCATAAGTTAAATATGGTATTATATAATTATTTATAACTGTAAACGGGATCATACAATAACTTTAACCTAACACAATGAATGTGACAATATAACAATTGATTTAGTAAAATAAACACAATATTAGCCTAATTGATTTAAATAATATTATCATAAGTTAAATAAGGTATTACATAATTATTTATAACTGTAAACGGGATCATACAATAACCTTAACCTAACACACATTAGATCCTATAAATCCATAGTTACTTGCAATTGAGTATTCCAGTATTCAAGAGTCATACAGTGTTTTTACAATCATTTTGACACCAAATAACTTCTATATGATAGTTTATTTTCATTTAAAATACCTTATTCAGGATATTAAAAAAAATAATGTTTTGTCATACTATATTTTTCTACTCATCTGTCTTAGAGAACGCTTGTCAGAACATGACATGTTTACATTATTGCCAGATCGGGCAGGATTGGACTATAGACAGTTGGTAAACATGTAATGGGTTTATAATTTTTGGGATCCGTAGCACTACCAGATTTGTAGAGTAAGTGAGTTAAACCAGTAGTCATAAAATCGGGTAGTGAACCCATATCTAGAGATGATTGAAATTGTGATGCTAAACGGCCATGTGAGCTGCGGAACCATTTTAACCAGAAATTATGCAGTCCGTCCGGTCCCGCTGATTTCCAATTCGGGAGCGAACGAACTGCACAAGCAACATCTTCTACATCTATACAAACTGGTTCCATATCCGTTATATTCTCACATGACCGTTCAACATCTCTCATCCAATCACCCTCAGTATGATCAACAGGTCTTGACCAGAGGTTCCTCCAAAATGCATTAGTAGTATCATCATCTGGGTGAGTTACGTCATTAACCTCTGGAAGATATGGGGTTTCCCAGTTCCTGTAAACCCACTTCTCGTTTTTTTGGAACATACGATTCTGGTTAAATCGATCTACTCGCACTTTATAGCGTCTAACGCGATTTGCCCATGCATAAACCTTTTGTTTCAGAAGATCGATGCGCTCTGTGACACATGATGCGTATCTTTGAGGACTTATGTTAGTCCCAAAGAACGCTTGTTTCACAAAGCGCATCACCTTCGGACGGGTATTACCCGACCTGAAACATATAAGTTTCCCGATGAGTGCCCTGGCCTCGGAAATACGCCTCTCAATCCTACACTGCCAAGTAGGTTTTGCAGACCTAGGTCGAGTAGCAGTTTCATTTGTGTAAAATTTAACCTTAGCTACTCGACAAGCTGCAACCGCCGCACAGTACAGGATTGAGTGCGTATCACTAAGATCTTCACTATTGTCCAGATATTGGTGCAATAGTGAATCCAGGGCACACACCAGAGCCCGATTTCTTTTATGCATGGGCATACGAGGAAGACGTGGTCTACAATCTGCACTTGCAAACCGATATTCCACAATCGCATCTTCCAAAGCACTCCTTAATCGATTCTCACATTGGGTACTTACGGATATAGTCTCATCATCAACAACTTCCTCAGCAACTACAGGTGTACTAACTGGTGGTGTACGAATTTGTGACGAGGTACACACAACTTGCGACGAAGTAGTAGCCTCTCAAGTGTCGGACTATCAAGCTTATTACAACGCTGGATAGCCCGCACCTGATCCGATAATCGCTGTGCTGACACGTTGACAGCTGGTTCAAGTTCCTGAAATACAGAAAGTAAACGGCCACGGTACGCAGTGAGGTTAGCACCTAGCTCTGAAGCCGCAAAATATGCCCGCATGACGTTTTCATTAATTTCTTTAGTCCACTTCATGCGGTGCACATTACCACCGGCAGCGGGGGCCCTATTCGAGGCCGGTGGGCCTCGGGGTCCCAAGCTAGCTGGCGGCCGGCCTCTCCCCTGCCGACGTACAGGTAGTGGCGACGTCGGTGGGGAGAAATACTCGTTACTGCTACTGGTGGAGCTCGACATTTCGCAGGCAGGTAAAGCAGTATCCTTAGGGTGCGAAGTGGAGCCGCCTGACGAGTCCGGGGATGGTGTGAGTGCATTTTGTCTGCTTTTGGCCCTAGTCAACATGATTTTTCTATTTAATTTGTATCCATTTTCGTGTTATTTTTCAATTGACATTTGCAGCTGTCATGTCATTATAATATTGTAGTATTTTTCCAAAATTTCCATAGTATTTCCATTGAATATTGAATTTATAGGTTCTATTACTTCTATTCTTGATTTTCTGAAATATTTATAGTAAATATTCGCTGTTTTATGAATAAAATTTAATAAAAATATTTTAGTTGAAAAAATATCTGCTGACTATGGTAGTGTTATGCCCGCATGACGTTTTCATTAATTTCTTTAGTCCACTTCATGCGGTGCACATTACCACCGGCAGCGGGGGCCCTATTCGAGGCCGGTGGGCCTCGGGGTCCCAAGCTAGCTGGCGGCCGGCCTCTCCCCTGCCGACGTACAGGTAGTGGCGACGTCGGTGGGGAGAAATACTCGTCACTGCTACTGGTGGAGCTCGACATTTCGCAGGCAGGTAAAGCAGTATCCTTAGGGTGCGAAGTGGAGCCGCCTGACGAGTCCGGGGATGGTGTGAGTGCATTTTGTCTGCTTTTGGCCCTAGTCAACATGATTTTTCTATTTAATTTGTATCCATTTTCGTGTTATTTTTCAATTGACATTTGCAGCTGTCATGTCATTATAATATTGTAGTATTTTTCCAAAATTTCCATAGTATTTCCATTGAATATTGAATTTATAGGTTCTATTACTTCTATTCTTGATTTTCTGAAATATTTATAGTAAATATTCGCTGTTTTATGAATAAAATTTAATAAAAATATTTTAGTTGAAAAAATATCTGCTGACTATGGTAGTGTTATTATTATTATTATTATATTAAAATAGTACTCAGCCTAAAAAAGCTCATAAACGATACCCATCATGAAATTTTGTGATTACGGCGCGGCGGCCATATTGGATTGCAAAGTTAACCTGAAATTCGTACTCAGCATACCAAAAAACCCCTTAAACGATATCCAACATGAAATTTCACAACAGTGGCACGGTGGCCATTTTGGATTGCAAAATTAACAAAAATTCGTACTCAGCATACCAAAAAACCCCTTATACGGTATCCAACATGAAATTTTACAACAATGGCGCGGCAGCCATTTTGGATTGCAAAATTAACCCGAAATTCGTACTCAGCATACCATAAACCTCCTTATACGATAACCAACATGAAATTTTACAACGGTGGTGCAGCGGCCATATTGGATTGCAATATTAAAATGAAATTCGTACTCTGCATACCAAAAAACCCCTTAAACGATATCCAAAATGAAATTTTACAACAGCGGCACGGTAGCCATTTTGGATTGCAAAATTAACCCGAAATTCGTACTTAGCATACCAAAAAACCCTTTATACGATTTCCAACATGAAATTTCACAACAGTGGCACGGCGGCCTTCTTGGATTGCAAAATTAACCCGAAATTCGTACTTAGCATACCAAAAAACCCTTTATACGATTTCCAACATGAAATTTCACAACAGTGACACGGCGGCCATTTTGGATTGCAAAATTAACCAGAAATTCGTACTCAGCATACCAAAAAACCCCTTATACGATATCCAATATGAAATTTCGCAACAGTGGCACAGCGGCCATTTTGGATTGCAAAATTTACCTGAAATTCGTACTCAGCATACCAAAAACCTCCTTATACGATAATCAACATGAAATTTTACAACGGTGGTGCGGCGGCCATATTGGATTGCAATATTAACCTGAAATTCGTACTCAGCATACCAAAAAACCCCTTAAACGATATCCAACATGAAATTTCACAACAGTGGCACGGTAGCCATTTTGGATTGCAAAATTAACCCGAAATTCGTACTTAGCATACCAAAAAACCCCTTATACGATATCCAACATGAAATTTCACAACAGTGGTACGGCGGCCTTTTTGGATTGCAAAATTAACCCAAATTTCGTACTCAGCATACCAAAAAACCCCTTATACGGTATCCAACATGAAATTTTACAACGGTGGCGCGGCAGTCATTTTGGATTGCAAAATTAACCCGAAATTCGTACTTAGCATACCAAAAAACCCCTTATATGATATCCAATATGAAATTTGACAACAGTTGCACGGCGGCCATATTGGATTGCAAAATTAACCTGAAATTCGTACTCAGCATACCAAAAAACCCCTTATACGGTATCCAACATGAAATTTTACAACGGTGGCGCGGCAGTCATTTTGGATTGCAAAATTAACCCGAAATTCGTACTTAGCATACCAAAAAACCCCTTATATGATATCCAATATGAAATTTGACAACAGTTGCACGGTGGCCATATTGGATTGCAATATTGACCTGAAATTCGTACTCAGCATACCAAAAAAACCCCAAAAACGATATCCAACATGAAAATTTACAACGGTGGTGGGGCGGCCATTTTGGATTGCAAAATTAACCCGAAATTCGTGCTCAGTATACCAAAAACCCCCTTAAACGAAACCCATCATGGAATTTTGTGATAATGGCGCGGCGGCCATATTGGATTGCAAAATTATCATGTGATTCGTACTCAGCATACCAAAAAATCCCTTAAACGATACCCATCATGATATTATGTGAATACATCGCAGCGGCCATATTGGATTACAAAATTATCATGTGATTCGTACTCAGCATACCAAAAAACCCCTTAAACGATACCCATCAGGAAATTTTGTGATGACGGCGCGGCGGCCATATTGGATTGCAGAATTATCAACTGATTCGTACTCAGCATACCAAAAATCCCCTTAAACGATACCCATCGTGATATTTTGTGATTACGGCGCAGCGGCCATATTGGATCGAAGCCGCGACCTCTTGATTAAAAGACAGTATTTTTGCCTCCGAACCAAACAGGTCGTCTAATATATATATGTAAACTATTATCTAAATAATATTGAATTCATTCTTGGACGCTGATCGATTCCGCAACGTTTTGAAGTTTTCCGATTGCAAAATAAATAAAAACTAGTCATTCCGGGGGTGCTTTTAGCGCCCGCCCGCTTGGCCGCTCTCTACCCCCTCTGCTTACAGAGGGGCATCCGAGAGCGGACCGACGGAATCAGCACTTCCAACTCCATTAGGATTTAAGGGGGGGGGGGGGGGGCAGTCCATCAAGCCCCCCCGTGGAGAGTCCCGATGATGTAACGGGGCGACACTTTGCCGGGCCGCAGTGATTTATCCACCGGCCTATCCTGCGACCCGGTTAAGGCGAGGCGGAACACCGCGGGATTTAGTGGGTAGGACGGTACCATGTTGACCGCACAGACTTACAATAAGTAGCAGACAAAGCATTAGAGATCGAAAAGTACGCCAAAACTAACACATATAAAAACCACACACACTAACGCAACTACAGGGAAGGAGTTAGCCGCCTAGTTCAATAAGATTTATTTTAATGAAATAAGAGTATCTTAAAATACCTCTTTTAAGGTTCCGTAGCCAAATGGCAAAAAACGGAACCCTTATAGATTCGTCATGTCTGTCTGTCTGTCCGTCCGAATGTCACAACCACTTTTCTCCGAAACTATAAGACCAATGTACTTGAAACTTGGTAAGTAGATGTATTCTGTGAATCGCATTAAGATTTTTAAATATAACTAAAAAAAAGCAGTAAATTTTGGGGGTCCCCATACTCAGAACTGAAACGAAAAGATTTTTTTTCATCAAACCCATACGTGTGGGGTATCCATAGATAGGTCTTCAAAAATGCTATTGAGGCTAAAGCACCTTTAGAAAAAAATGATGTTACAAAACATCAGTTTTTTCTAAAGGTGCTCCCTCACCGGGAGCATTCGCGCTTAATGTAATGTTACGAGTCGAGAATTACAGCCAGTGTGGGAGGTGAACCGAGCATTGCAATGCGCACCTTGTAATGATATAAGACGAGGTTACAGCAGTGAAGCAGGTGATCCGAGCATTGCAATGCGCGCCTTGTAATGATACAATGTGTAAAGTTTTGATCGAACTCGTAATACAATGCGCTTTTTTTGTTGCGGCTGGCCGGCCGCACACTGGTCCGGATTATAAATAGGTACGATCTAAGATGTCAAACGCTTTTGGGAAAAAAATTGTAGTACGAGTACGAATTTCAGGTTAATTTCGCAATCCAATATGGCCGCCGCGCCACCATTGTAAAATTTCATGTTGGATATCGTTTATGGGGTTTTTTGGTATGCTGAGTACGAATTTCAGGTTAATTTTGCAATCCAATATGGCCACCGCGCCACCGTTGTAAAATTTCATGTTGCATATCATATAAGGGGTTTTTTGGTATGCTGAGTACGAATTTTGGGTTAATTTTGCAATCCAATATGGCCGCCGCGCTGAATTCACAAAATTTCATGATGGGTATCGTCTAAGAGGTTTTGTGGTATGCTGAGTACGAATCTCATGATAATTTTGCAATCCAATATGGCCGCCGCACCGAAATAACAAAATTTCATGATGGGTATCGTCTAAGAGGTTTTTTGGTATGCTGAGTACGAATCACATGATAATTTTGCAATCCAATATGGCCGCCGCGCCGAAATCACAAAGTTTCATGATAGGTATCGTCTAAGGGGTTTTATGGTATGCTGAGTACGAATCTTATGATAATTTTGCAATCCAATATGGCCGCCGCGCCGAAATCACAAAACTTTCGTGATGGGTATCGTTTAAGGGGTTTTTTGGTATGCTGAGTACGAATCACATGTCATGATAGTTTTGAAATCTAATATGGCCGCCACGCCGAAATCACAAAATTTCATGATGGATATCGTATAAGGGGTTTTTTGGTATGCCGAGTACGAACTTTGGGTTAATTTATCAATCCAAGATGGCTGTCGCGCCAGCGTTGCAAAATTTCATGTTGCATATCGTAGAAGGGGTTTTTTGGTATGCTGAATACGAATTTTAGGTCAATTTTGCAATCCAAGATGGCCGCCGAACCATCGTTGTAAAATTTCATATTGGATATCGTGAAAGGGGTTTTTTGGTATCTCAGCATACTGACAGAAATAGAAAGAAAGAAAGAAAGAAAATATTTTTTTATTTTAGATCACAGCGCACATAGACCAAACAACAGTAACCTTTTATAAAAAATAATAATAAAAACAGAGAAAAACAAACATAGATATAAAAATAATATGTACATAAACAACACAACGATCATACAGACAGGCGGCAAAACGTTCAAAAACCTTTATTATAATCATCTCGCATCAGTGGCGCGGTGTATCATTAAAACCCCTTAGACGATACTCATCATGAAATTTTGTGATTTCGGCGCGGCCGCCATATTGGATTTCAAAATTATCATGTGATTCGTACTCAGCGTACCAAAAAACCCCTTAGACGATACCCATCATGAAATTTTGTGATTTCGGCGCGGCCGCCATATTGGATTGCAAAATTATCATGTGATTCGTACTCAGCATACCAAAAAACCCCTTAAACGATACCCATCACGAAAATTTTGTGATTTCGGCGCGGCGGCCATATTGGATTGCAAAATTATCATGAGATTCGTACTCAGCGTACCAAATTACCCCTTAAACGATACCCATCATGAAATTTTATGATTTCGGCGCGGCGGCCATATTGGATTGCAAAATTATCATGAGATTCGTACTCAGCGTACCAAATTTCCCCTTAAACGATACCCATCATGAAATTTTGTGATTTCGGCGCGGCGGCCATATTGGATTGCAAAATTATCATGAGATTCGTACTCAGCGTACCAAAATCCCCTTTAAACAATACCCATCATGAAATTTTGTGATTTCGGCGCAGCGGCCATAATTGATTACAAAATTATCATGTGATTCGTACTCAGCATACCAAAAAACCCCTTAGACGATACCCATCATGAAATTTTGTGATTTCGGCGCGGCGGCCAAATTGGATTGCAAAATTATCATGTGTTTCGTACTCAGCATACCAAAAAACCCCTTAAACGATACCCATCATGAAATTTTGTGATTTCGGCGTGGCGGCCATATTGGATTGCAAAATTATCATGTGATTCGATCTCAGCATACAAAAAAACCCCTTAGACGATACCCATCATGAAATTTTGTGATTTCGGCGCGGCGGCCATATTTGATTGCAAAATTATCATGTGATTCGTACCCAGCATACCAAAAACCCCCTTTAACGATACCCATCATGAAATTTTGTGATTTCAGGGCGGCGGCCATATTGGATTGCAAAAGTATCATGAGATTCGTACTCAGCGTACCAAAAGCCCCCTTAAACGATACCCATCATGAAATTTTGTGATTTCGGCGCTGCGGCCAAATTGGATTGCAAAATTATCATGTGATTCGTACTCAGCGTACCAAAATCCCCCTTAAACGATACCCATCATGAAATTTTGTGATTTCGGCGCGGCGGCTATATTGGATTGCAAAATTATCTCTTAGTCTTTCTGTTCCCGGTTTCCATTTCGGAGTTTCCAGTTCTATGATCCGATTCAAAATCGCAATAAAAACCATTTCTGCTAATAGTTTTGCACCAATTTTTTTAAAACCTTCTCCTGACAGAAACAAACACAACAAAAAAGAATTAGCGAAATCGGTCCAGCATTTCACGCGTGATGCCGTGACCACGGAAATCGGGCTTCATTTTTATATATTGTATACTCAATATCATCGAAGATTACAGGCATTATATTAAAATGCAATTCTGAACTAATTAAATGCTGAATCACAGTTTGCCACACTTATTTTTATGTTAGCATTAAATTTAATCTTGAAAAGAAGTGCCTGAGTTTGGCCCCTACATTAATTAGAGGTATCTAATACGTCAAACTGCAGCATCGGCAGCTTATATCTTTCAAAAACCAGGCGTACGTCATTTTTTTTTAAATGTCATGTATAGTGTTGATATACGTGTAGAAACGAGATAGCAGCATTCACTAACCCCTTAGAGCGAGCGGAATGGAAAGACCAACGCACACAAACATAATTAATGTTTCGTCTGCTACTTATTGTACGTCTGTGGTTGACCGCGAGTCCCACACAAAGCCGCCTTGCTCCCCCGAAACAAGGCGGCGAAGTGCCTAATCTGCAGTCCCCGCGTTAAAAAAAAAAAAAAAAAAAACTTGTCAAGTCCCGTCAGTTCACATCAATCGAAAGTGCATCAAGTGCCGTTTTTTTTTAATACGCTCTTTTCTACTTCAATTCCCATCAAACCGTACATTTATTGATGATAGCGTCAAGTCTACGTGGTAAACGGTCAATAACTTGACTCAAGCACGTAGACTTGTCATGCCCAATTGACCGTGTCGGGTGCCCTTAATTAAAGGTTAAAGGACACTACTAGGACAGTTGACTGTATAGATAACGTGGACCTGTGCTTGTGCTTGTTGGCGTGATTGAGAAAAAAAGTAAACATCAATACAACAAAGCGCGGGTAAATCCTATTTTTGATTTTTGTACCATTTCGTTTCGGGCTTTTTGTGATCGCCGATAGAGAATTCGTGGTGGTATTGTAATAAAAGAAACAATGTCTGCAAATAAAACCAATGAAACCAACGATTCTTCTTATTCTGTTCCCTGTCCAGTTTGTGACAAATATTTTGATAAAAATACCATCGAAGAACATGTCAATAAGTGTTTATTTCTAAACACATCTGAACAAAATGAGTCTCAGCAAAAGAGAACTGAATCGTTTAACATCAAAAGAAATAGTTCTCATCTAATGAATCATTCATCATCGGAGAAACGTACACGAATAAGTACTAGCCCCAGTTCTTCCAAGGTCACGGTGAGTTTCCAAGTAAATTTTGATGTTTATTTACAGTCCTGTAAAAATTTTCAAGTTCAATATCTTCTTTACAGAAATCACATCCGGAATCTGCCTCAAAAACTCTAACTAAAGATATAAAAAATGTACCTTTGGCTGAACAAATGAGACCTGTTAAGTTGCAAGATATTATTGGACATACTGAAGCATTTGGATCTGGGTCTATGTTGAGATCTTTATTAGAGCACTACAAAATACCTAACATGATATTGTGGGGACCCCCAGGATGTGGAAAGGTATGTTTGTATCATTTTATTCTGTGGGACTTATTGCTAATACCTAATTCACTTTCAGATTTTAGGTGTAATGTTCTGTCATGCTGGATGAGTAAGCTTCAACTTATACTCCTTTTACAATCATACAGTATGTAATGTAGTCAAACTAGCAGAGTACCTACGTAGCTTGAATAAAATCTGACTTTCAACCCTGTAACAATAGCAGAATGTCCGATACTTGTAATGTATTTGATTCAAGAGTTATTTAGTCCTTATTTTGGCTATATTAGAGAATGTACTTGGTCAATCATTGAGATGATTATGATTCATACATATTCCACTTTGATGAATCTGAGACCCATGCAATGCAACCCAGTAATAAATACATGAATGGAAGGAAAAAGGAGCTTTATGGAAATATTAGTATAGATATCTTACTTCTTACTATTTAATATTATAAATGCGAAAGTTTGTGAGTGTGGATGTTTGTTACTCTTTCACGCTAATGGCTAAACGGATCTGGCAGAAATTTGGTACAGGGATACATTATAGCCTGGAATAACACATAGGCTACTTTTTATCCTGGGAATAACTTCTCACAGGAAGCAGGAACGGGAACAAATTTTACGCAGACGCAGCTGCGAGCATCAGCTGGGATTTTTAATAAAGCTTATTATAGGAAACAATAATTAAAATAACTTTAATTTTGTATTACAGACTTCCTTGGCTAATGTTATAGCTAATATCTGTAAAGAACAAAACGCCATGAGATTTGTCAAACTGTCTGCGACTATGTCAGGAATTAATGATGTTAAAGAAGTGGTTAAAATTGCCAAAAATGAAGCACAATTTAAAAGACAGACTGTACTGTTTATGGATGAAATACACAGGTTTGTTGCTTTTACCTTTCACTTTTAATTAGCAATTGTATTCACATTGTGTCCCTACAAAAAAAGAATTCTACTTTTTCCTTTTTTTGTGGTTTTAGTACCTGACTTCTGAGTCGTGGGTTCAATTCCCATTCAGGAAATGTATAACAGCATGTTTATCACTTCTCTAGGTCCCATAGTATAAGTTCACATTAACTTATTTTGAGCTAGATAGACCTGTGTAAAAATGACCCAATCTTATAATAGCACTAGGTGATGCGCGCGGCTTCGCCCGCGTGAATTTTGGTTCCCGCTGCCCGTGGGAACATTTTCCCGGGATAAAAAGTAGCCTGTGTGTTATGCCAGACTACTCTATCCCTGTACCAAATTTCAGCCAGATCCATGCAGCCGTTAGAGTGTGATTGAGTAACAAACATCTTCACAAACTTTCACATTTATAATACTAGCTGATGCCCGCAGCTTCGTCCGCGTAAAATTTGTTCCCGTGGGAACTTATTTCCGGAATAAAAAGTAGCCTATGTGTTACTCCAGACTATAATGTATCTCTGTACCAAATTTCAGCCTGATCCGTTCAGCGGTTTGAGCGTGAAAGAGTAACAAACATCCACACTCACAAACTTTCGCATTTATAATATTAAGTAAGATTAGTAGGATTTAAAATGGTGAATATATCTCAGACTTTGTTTTTCAATTGTGTTGTTGGTGAAGTAAGAGAATCAATCTCATAATGATGCCTAGTGCCTATTGCACAGTGGGATTTACTTTATAAAATTTCTTATTTTCCAGGTTTAACAAATTACAACAGGATACATTTTTGCCTCATGTTGAAAATGGTACAATCATTCTTATTGGAGCTACAACTGAGAATCCTTCGTTTAGTTTGAACAATGCTTTACTTAGTCGTTGCAGAGTTGTAGTTATGGAGAAACTAAGTATTGATAATGTATTACAGATTTTAAAGAAAGCTCTTGAAAAGTCAGGCAAGGCAGTTATACAAGGCTTCAAGGGTAATTTGGAAAAATCTACTGAAAATGATTTGCCCAAGTAGGTATACGTTAATTACGTAGGCAAAGTATAAAATATATTAGGTTGCCATAACTCTGGCATTATAGCCATTTGCCATATAACATAGCAATAGGCTCACCACTTATTTAAGCCACAATCTGTACCTGTTAATTTCATCATGGCAATAGGCCCACCACCTATTACTTGGGAAAAATACAGAAAGGTAAAATGTGAATGTACATAATGCCTCTGCCTACCCCTTTGGATAAAAAGACATGACTATGTATGTATGAATAAACTATGTTCTTAAATTGAACAAAACGAGCATTAAGTATGGAGTTCTTCAAAAGGGGTCTTAGAAGTTTTTTAAGAGTCGGCAGCGCGAGAGTAGCGCCTCTGGTGTTGCAAACATCCATAGACTGCGGTGACCACCGGTACATCTGGTGGGCCGTATGCTTGTCTGCCATCTTAGTACATACATACATATGGTCACGCCTTTATCCCCGAAGGGGTAGGCAGAGGCATATTATATGCCCACATTTCACCTTTGTATAATTTGTCTCACGTAATAGGTGGTGAGCCGTATCGCCGTGTTTAAATGGACAGGCGCAGGTTGTGACTGCCTGCTGTTGAAATAAAGCCTTCAACTTAGCTTAACGACTGCCATTTTACTGGCAACCGGGACCAACGGCTTAACGTGCCTTCCGAAGCACGAAAACGCTCAAATAAATGTCACAAAGTGATCACATGGATGGTCACCCATCCATGGACCGGCCATAGTGAAAGTTGCTTACTGCATCGATCGTTTACAGAACACTGAGTCCGCAGTGCCACGAGCGCCATCTTAGTGGTTTAAAAAACCCTACAAGGTAACGAACAATTGGATTCTTTATGCGCTTTATGGCGACGTCCTACGTAAGCGAACGCAAAGCGGCGCGGCGCGGCGCGATACCAACAAACAGTTGAAACCTATTGAATTGAAGTGTCCTACGTGACCAAACGCAAGTGCGGTGCGGTGCGGGGCGGCGCGAAATGAAGCGAACGCGATCAGTTGGTTTGATATTTGCGCGCGAACTGGATGCGGTGCCGCCGTGTTTTTTATTATGTTGGAAATAGAAATTTTAATCAATGCAATCCAAGAACGTCCTATATTATGGGATAATAGAAGTTAATTTATTATCGTCGATTATATGCCTTTCTAGGTATACAATATTTGTCCCACTTCGCCGTGCATACTTTTTAAGTATTTGATATTTAAGAAATGAATTTTCCAATAATATTTGTTTCCGCCCGTCCATGACAAATCATCCATCCATCCAAGATCCAAACTGCCACGTCTCTATGGCACTGAATTTGAACGGGAGGCAATTCTCCAAAGCGGTCAAGTATCTTAGGGTACTTCTTGACAGCAAACTGAACTGGAGTAATCATCTCGAAAACAAAATTAACAAAGCTAAGGTCACAGTCTACTTAACAAACGTCTCTTTAATTTAGGTGTCACAGTCAGTCCCCTTCGCAGACGGACGAACTGCCAGTCACATTCTTATGGAATGCCCGGAACTGGTAAGGATACAGGGCTAGACAGTTCGGTACACCAAGGTCGCTCCAGGAAGTCTCCGGCAACGTGAAGATTCTGCTAGACTTACTAGAGGAACTGGGGATGGCAATAGCCATACCAAAACCCCCACGCAAAATAGGCGCAGAAATGACGTTAATTTTCGGAAACCAGCCTCTGAAAACCTAGAACCTAGAACTCCATATATTTTTTTGATCTATGGCAGTTGCATTAGGCTGAGGCAAAGTGCCAAAGACGATTCGCGTGCACGTAGGACATAGCCGCCGCGTCGCACCGCGTCGCGTTGAATTCGCGTGTCACCGCTTCAGAATCGCGTTCGCTTCGAACCGCCTGCCTAGGACGTAGCGTTAGGCATTTCTACCATCTTTTGAATAGCCAACCATCGACGCAGCAACACCTCTTATTAAAGCTGTAGCTATGTGCCTGTACCTAGCTTTTGCACTTTCTCAAGCTCTATTCCTATCTCTGTGCTGTCCTGTGGTTTGGTCATAAAAGCATAACAGAAAGACAAAGCTTCTTCCATATTTCCATATTAGTGTGAAGGGGAAGTAAAGATTTGCAATGGTTTTACAGCCATATAATTATTTTAAGGTGCATTGTCGAAGAGGCATCACTGCAGTGGTTAGCTGAAGTGAGTGACGGTGATGCCAGAGTGGCTTTAAGTGCGTTGGAAATTGCACTGGATGCTGGTAACATTGGGACAGATATACATGTAACTGGACCGGCCATACTTACTCTCGAAGATATAAAAAATGGTATCAAAGTATGTTTTACATTCAATATCCAAGCTGCCGACCTTATAGGGATTGGCCATAGTCGATTATACCGTCACGCCTGTAGCTACGTCATTTTTGATGGGAATGAGTATGTATTGGTGTTTGGATGAAGATTCATCTTTTCCTCTATTTCAAGGGTTTGTCGTTTTAACAAAGATAATATAATAGTATTGCATACAGATCGGCAACTCCCTGCCTCCCACTGAGTAAGCTTCCCGAACACCCCGCAAAAGTTGACGTATCTATTGCCGTAACAGTATTTGAGAGAGTGTCACTGCGTTGCATTATACGTAGTATCGTACTTTGTGCTATTGCTTTGGTTTAATTTGTGCTTAGCCGAGGGTAGAATTGGAAAAAAGTACCTACATACATGAGATTGCGTTCAGTTCCTTATATTATTTTGTTTCCATAGCTATTTTCCCTAGCATACTTACACACACATTCAAGCTTGATTCTAGCATTCACATTACGTGTATATTAGTGTGGGTGAAAACGAACATTTTTGTATCCGCCCCATCTTGATGCTCTCCAGGTCGCGCACAACAACAAATCAGATCAGCTAATCATTTACGATCTAATCATTTTGTTTCGAGTTTTCTTTCTAGTGCGTTAGTCAGCAGATGTACCACTAGCAATTGAGACTGTTTCGGACCCCGAAAGTGTCAGTGGGACTGCCCCCCTCCGCACACACAAAGCTGCAGTGTCAAAATTCCGATGGCAGACTTGGTGCAATTGTCTCGGTACCAGCAGTCGTCTTAAGTATAGAATAAAATCAGAAGTATAAGTAGAGATATTACAAATGGAAAGCAGATCCTGTGTCTTAACCTTGTAGAACTGAGAACTATGATTTTTAAATTCAAAAGTAACCACGATATCAAGACTCCATACATTTTTCAGAGGACACACATGATGTACGACAGGAAAGGCGAGGAGCACTACAACACAATCTCGGCGGTGCACAAATCTATTCGTGCCAGTGACGATAACGCCGCGTTGTATTGGACCACGCGTGCGCTTCACGGTGGCGAGGACCCCTTGTTTATTGCGCGGCGGCTGGTTAGAGCGGCCTGCGAGGATATAGGTGACGTTACTTTTCAATATTCTGCTTAGTCGGGTTCTGTACCTCAAAAGGTAAAAACGGGACACTATTGCTGAGACACCGCTGTCCGTCTATCATCTTATCTATGTATACTCGTATATAGTTATAACAATAGAATCAGTACAATATCGGCGGTGCTCAAATCTATTCGTAAAACGGGTATTACAATATCCTACTTTCTAGGGTTTCGTACCCAAAGGGACCCTATTATTTAGACTCCGCTGTCCGTCTGTCTCTCTATCACCATATACATATACAAGCTGTTGATTTGGTCGTGCACACGCGCCCGCTTCGCTAGCTTAACTACTGTCCTCCCCGTTTCGGGTACTCAGACTAGTCTCCGCTTGTCATTCGAATAGCAGTGTCCACGTGTCTAGTCTCATCCGCACTACCCGGTTCGCCCTTCCGTATGTAGTTTTTGGTGTAAACCCCATAGTGTAGCTCGGCAATGTCGCATAGTTTGCATAACTTCAATATCTCACTTCACCCGCCCGCCTAGCTCGCTCGCCCGCCCGCTGGCGGTGTGGCCTGGGCTTAAAGCTAGACAATAGTAGGTACCTAGATAATGCGGCTACGTATCGCATCTCATGGCTCCTCTACACTGCCCGCGAAGTTGAACGAAGTTAAATGAATACGATAGTGTAAAGAGGCACTTCGGCTTACCTCGTCAAAAACTATACCTCCCCTCAGGCGACTTTATTTGCTGTCGATTTTTGCGCCTCAGTCAATGGGCCCAAAGATGCGGGAAGTGCGTTCACGAAGTACCTCTCTACACTACTTGGCCGACATCGTGTGTGCCGGTGCTTTGCCGGCGCGTGATTTAAGCTATAATTAGTGCTTTGGTGTATGTGATCCAATTATCAGCGTCAAACAGTGGTCAGGAGCAAATTATGTTGTTCCTGGAAACTCTGCCACACAAATTTCTTTGTTCATTACAAACGGCGGCAATGTGCGTGCGCAGGCTACTGACACCACTGAGTGTGTAGTGACGCTCTTTTTTCGAACTTAGACAAAGTTTCTAGAGTACTTCGCCTATGAACTTTGCGGGCAGTGTAGAGGAGCCATTAGTTATTAGGTTTCATGAGTTTTTAGTTCCAGCTGACAAGTTCGGTGACCTTTATGTACTTTTTTGATATGATATTAATGATTTGATGATGAGTTTATGTTGATTTAAAAGATTCTTTCCTACTTCAAGGGCTTAGGACCGGCAGAAACACGCTATTTATCATGCAATTGCAAACAAAAACATTAAGTACTGTTAGTAAACATTAGGTATGAGAAAAGTATTCTGAAATGAAGCATTTCTGGCGTAGTTAAAAATTTTAAATCAACTTATTTACAGAATTAATTGAGAATCAAAGCTTAAATACCTATTTACAAAATCATGTAACACGCAATAATTGTTCAAAATGCTCACCCCCAGTGTCTATGCACAGATTGGCGCGGCGCACTAAGTTGCGTTTTAAGCTGCGAAGCACTAGCACATTTGTTTTTATTTGTTCAAATGCCAAAACAATTCTTTCACGTAATTGTGTAACACTCACAATGTCTTCATTGTAAACAAGTCTTTTAATATCTCCCCACAAATAAAAGTCTAAGGGCGTTAGGTCGGGTGAACGCGGCGGCCAGGCTACCGGTCGACCACGGCCTATCCACTGCGTACCAAACACTTCACTTAAATATTCGCGCACTTGGCGTCCATAGTGAGGTGGCGCACCGTCCTGTTGGAAGTACAAGTCCCTATGAAATGCGAGTGGAATGTCATCGAGCATCTCATTAACCACATGTCGGAGTAGCACCAAGTATGTAGCACTGTTCAAACGACCGTCAATAAAATATGGGCCAAGTAGATGATCACCGATGATACCAGCCCACACATTCAGACTAAACCGGACCTGGAACGAGTCCCGCGTAGTAACATGTGGGTTGTGTTGTCGGTGAGCCCACCAATGTTCATTGTGGACGTTATAAACGCCCACGCGCGTAAACAATGATTCGTCGGACCACAAAATGTTCACGTCCTGATCTTCAAGGAGCCAGTGACAAAAAACTGTCCGAGCGTTATTGTCCTGCGGATGCAACTCTTGAACACGTCGGAAATGGAACGGATGCATTAGTTCGCGATTCAGCAGCTTCCACACTGTGGTATGATGAACACCGAAACGGCGACCGGCTTCACGCGTACTGGCTCGAGGTTCTTCCTCAAAATAATTGAGAATCTGCTCTTGCCGATCAGCTGATAGGCCTTGTGTACCACGACGGACGTTACGTAGATATCGGCGCGTGCGGTTATACCACAGTATAAATATATGTTTAACCAGTATTGTAGCTCCCTACAAACGGACGAGGCGCAAGCTATACCTACGCTTCTCGTTTTCGGCATGCCTTTCAGCAAGCAAGCAGCGTCCGCAGTCGCGATTGTGCTGAGTAGACGAATGGAAGGTGTGTCGTTTTTTAAATAGTAACCGCGCGTGTTTTATTTACTAAAAATATTTAATATGACAACTAGTGTCTATTGTGCTTGTTTTGGTTGCATGAATTCGTCAATAACGCACCCAGATATAACGTTTTTTAGATTACCTGGAAACTCCGAAAGGTAAGACTATAAATTGATTTTACTTAAGTACTAATTGGTACTATACCACTAGTTGACTAAAGTTAAACAAAGTGATTGACACGAGTGAACTAGGTTGTTACATGAAGTAGGTATGTTTGTGTTTAAAACTAGACTTGTGCTTGCTCAGTCAGTGAACGGTGCGATCCAATATAGCACAATATCCAAAAAAAAACTAGTTCAGAACTCTAGTACGTGTAGGTAGCATTTAGTTCCGTTGTCAGTTCGTAGTTATTTAATTGAGAGCAATGATTTAGGTATGTTTCAAGAGTATTCATTTCTTTGTGGATGACCGATGTTACAGTACACTTAGCACCGTATGGCTGCCTCTGTGGCGCGGTCGGTATTGATACCGCCTGCGGCGCTGGAGGTCGTGGGTTCGATTCCCACCCGAAACAAATATTTGTGTGACCCATAAATGTTTGTCTCAAGAGTCTGGTTGTTTCTATGTATAATATGTATGTATTTAAAAAGAATATTAGTATTAATATCCGTGGTCTGATACCCACAACACAAGCAGGTTATTCCTAGCTTACTTTGGGATCAGATTGCGTTGTGTGAAAATGCCCGTGATTATTTATTTATTTATAAAAATAAAATTACATCATTTTTGTTACCTTTGATTTTTATTACCGCATAGAGACAAATATGAACTTCCAAAGTTTAACACAACTTGACAATATACGAAAAGTACTAGTGTACTAGAGGCTGACTAGAACTTTCAAATCGAAAAATAGTTTTAATTTTGTAAATCAAAAATTTTACGCAATGATTATAAAGACTAGAATTGCGTGATTCTATCACTGACGAAACATGTGGTGAGCCGATTATTATTGTCTACGCCGTTTTCAAATTTCTACACCCGTCTCACTCAATCGTTAGTAGATAACGGGCGCTGCGCCGCGCCGCCAGCCGTTGCGGAGATATTATATTATTACTCACAAAGTATTTTTTTGTTTAAATAAAAAAGGTACATATTTACTCGAAATGAAAGCCGGTTGTCAGTAAAACAACAATCCTTAATACAAATTGAAGGCCTTGTGGGCGGATTGAAAAAATCAACTGCATTAGGCTCACTATCTATTACGCGTACGTAAAACTATAAGGTAAAATGTGGGCCGAGTCAAACTACAGTATACAGTGGCACTGTATAACAGTGGTTATACTTGGAGATGGGTAACGACCCGGGTTAAAGCCCACCGGTGGGTTAAAACCCAGTTATCACCCGTTTCAATCCACCCACTGGGTGATTTGGCCGGGTGAAAACAAAATATTGCCGATAAAACTTGCAACGCGCTGCGATAGGTTTGCGGGGTGGTAGGTAGAGATGGGTAACGACCCGGGTTAAAACCCAGTTATCACCCGTTTCAATTCACTCACTGGGTGGTTTGGCCGGATGAAACAAAATATTGCCGATAAAATTTGCAACGCGCTGCGATCGGTTTGCGGGGTGGTAGGTAGAGATAGGTAACGACCCGGGTTAAAACCCAGTTATCACCCGTTTCAATCCACTCACTGGGTGGTTTTGCCGGGTGAAAACAAAATATTGCCGATAAATCTTGCAGCGCGCTGCGATCGGTTTGCGGGGTGGCAAAACTGTGCCGAAGGGGGGGGGGGGGGTTTGATCCGCTCCCCGCCCGTGCTCAAACTCACCCTCTCTCTTTACTCTCTAGTGTACTTCGCTACGCCAGTTAGAGAGGGATCGTTTTGTGAGAATTTGTTGTTGTTTTTATTTACGACTCTGCATTATTATTGTGATCTGATCCAGTTTTTACCTGAATTACCTTGGCTTGAACACCTTGACTACGATTTGCTTATGAAATATGATTCTGTCGACCCGGCTCTTGCCAGCTTGGGTAAGTTATTCGCTGTGGCTGGCCCTCTCGGAAAGATAGGCCCCGACAATTCGACGGAGGTAGGGAGGCACTCCATGATAAATATGTGCCTCCCTAATGCAGCTTCAGGGCAAGATGTTGAATGCGTTGGCGATGTCAAGAAATATTGCCATCACCACTTCCCCCTGTGATATGGCTTCCTCCGCCAGTCCCCAATGCGCATGATCGCGTCCACGGTGGAGCGCCCCAGACGAAAACGTAACTGGCTATCCGCCAGCTCTGGCCCCACGCGTGTGAGGTCGTCTCTCGTCGAGCAACACGACCGGCCGTTACTCAGATGGGGAGTAAGCCCCCCCCCCCCCCCCCCCGTCTTTCGGATCAGAACCAGTTTCCCTGTCTTCCAGACCTTGGAAAACTGGCCTTTTTCAAGGCATGCGCTAAAGAGCCCTATAAGCCGCCCAAGTTCCTCGAAAGCCAGTACCTACACTCGACCTGGAATGCCGTTGGGACCAGGGGCAGTGTTCCTGCGGGATTTAAGCCGCAGTACAGCCGCCCCTAACTGACTCTCCGTGACTTCAGGTACATCGTTCTCGCTGTTATCCGCGCCGGGCGCCTGAGACGAAGCCTGTTCCTCCGCCCTTGATGGGAACAAGGAATCCAGGACCCTCCAGCTGGAGACTCTGGGTCAGTGAGGGTGCCTTAGGGCCTAGTTTGCCTTAACATAAGGTACGGGCGCCCTTATGGGTTCCGCTCCAGGGTCTCCGGCAATCTTTTGGACCGCTTAATGGCTGCTTGAGGGGCCCACTTGGCCACCCTGTGCCCCTCATAGAGCTCCATCTCTCGAGCTGCTGCATTGTCTGGGCGGCGAAACCTCCGGCGGAACCTGGTGTGGCGTACTAATGACGCGCGGTAATGCATGCTTCACGCAGCTGTGCGATTTCCGGCATCCACCAATACACTTAGTCTTAGTGGGGTGACCCCACTAAGGCATTATCATCGACAATATTGTTTGCAGTCGAATCCAGGCCTGCCCGATGGCCGCCAATAGAGCCTCCCGATCCAGGCGATTGAGTGCCCAACGCGCTTCCGGGGGATTCGCGATAACCGGCGGTAGGTTAGGTGGCCTGTGGGCCTTTTGTGGAGCGGGGGTTATCACACCCCAAGCCAGCTGCGTTAGCTTTGCGATTTCCTCCTGCATCAGCTGTTGCTGTTTGCGGTAATCGGCAAGCTTAGTCTCCAGGCTCGCAACCCGAGCCCAGAGTTTTCCCTCGGAGATGCTCCTATCGAGGTGCTCATCCAACGCCTTAGTGGCACCTGTGACGGCTTCCGCCACTATCTTCTTCCTGCCTGCTACATTCTTGGCGCCTTTTACGGCGCCAGAAATGCAAGCAAGAGACGCCACTATCTGTTTTGCCGCTGATACATCTGATGTGAAGAATGTAGCTGCGTTAACTGTCAGGCACTGTCCAGCGGGGGCACATCTACCGGCGGCCCCGATGCCCTCCCCTTGGTTCTGTAGAGGTTGGCTTTTCGACCTCTACCCGCAGTGGTAGCGTCGATTTATTGAATAAACTGCCTATTAATTAGTTCTATTTTTAAAATGTGTCTGTTTTAAGGGTTAGGAGTTTATTTTTGACTTGCTAGACTACTATACACTATTTCCCGCTTCTTACTAGTTTACGAAACCTATTACGACCCTCCCACTTCTTACTAGTTTACGAAACTTATTATCACCCTGCAAAATGGGTGATTATGGGTTTTAATTGGGTTAAAACCCAAATCACCCAGTTTTAACCCAAATGGGAAGATTGGGTTATAACCCGCTACCCATCTCTAGTTATACTCACGCTGAACGCGGGCGAGCGACTAATTAATTCAAAATTTCAAATTCACCGATCAAAGGCGCCGCCTGAGCCGCTCGCTCCTGCGCGGGGGTTGGAGGGGTAACTTACACGCGCCGCGCCGCCTTTGCCTATGCCTACACATTTGTATGTGCCTACTAAACTGTAGGCAAAGAAGAAACGGTTTTGAATGAACGGTGAAAATGTACCTATGTAGGTAATAGTATTATTAGAATATTTAGAACCGATTCATACGAGTTGCTTTTTAAATTTATTTTATTTAATAATTATTAAGAACTTAATTTTACTGCCCCATTTTTTCACTTAATATTGGTTTAGTATAAGCAGTAGAGTTCCCGTAGCAAATAGAAAAGAATTTAAGCAGAAAAAAAAAAGTGTAATAAAAGGTGTCTCGTTTTATCCCGAAATATCAACGAGTGTAGGCAGTACAGTCATGTGTGCAAGTAATGCACAAATGCAGATCAACATCCTGTATATACATTTATTGTTAAAAATTACAGAGAAACATAATTATTACATATCTATATTTACATTATTACTATCTAAACTAAACCTAAATAAGGCCCCCGTGGCATTGTGCCCAAAAGACTAGCAGCATTCCCCCTTTGAATAGCAATGCCTATTCGTTGAGCGAGAAAACTGCCAGCCCTTGGGTCACCAGTTGACTCCACAAGGCGCTTTTTCAAATTCTTGAAAAATTTTTGCGCATTGGGACCCCATGGACCTAGGGTCTCGGCACCGACTGGACAAAAACGATACGATGAGTCGAGACCCTTATATTTATTAATTTTAATATTTTCAGCCGCTTCCGCTGCTGCGCTGGCTTTTAATTTTGTTTTAGGAAGATGGGACGGGGCTAGAGTGTCAACACAAGTTGCATCCCACACCAGGACCCGACCCATCCCCCACGGTATCAAAGTTATACCATCCGGTCTCTTGCCATCGTCCCTGAAAACGCCGTTTGGCTCTAAGAGCGCAGGCACATTGGCGGTGGCAAGAGCACGGCGGATGATGTCATTCAGCGCAGCGTGGCGTGAGAAGCGGCCTGCGCTCTTTAAACATGAAAGACCATGATGCCCCAAAGTGTCAACGTTAAAACCGCAAGGGCATCGATGTGGAGCGCAAAGCGTGACGCCAAGTCTCAAACCAACTGAAATTCTTAGGATGTCCGGTTCCAAAAAAGTTCCGGTGTTGGCTGTAGGGAAAGCTTTCAACCAATCACCGGATTCCTTTCTACTGAGCGCTAATAATCTGGCCCGATCCGGGCCTAAGCTAGCATTTAAAAAGGAGTCAAAGTTTAATTTTGACATAGCGTCGTCCCAGCTCCGTTGTAAATTTGGATGGGTGGGTAAATTTTGTCCCGGACAAGCCATTAGCCAAGCATTCTTGGCATCTGTAAGGCCAGTCGTCTCATAGTCTGTAAGACAATTCGTCAGAATTTTACCTACGAGACTCGACGTGGCATGTACAGATGACAAAAAAGCTGGCAAAGCTACACTAGAAATTTTGCGGATCCCTAGCCCACTATATTTAATGGGAAGAGATGCCTGGGACCAAGATTGTTCGCTCAGTTGGTATATTGAGAATTGATTCCAAAGAAGATTTGATTAGCGAATCAATAGAAAATAAATGATTTTGATGTTTCCAAAAAGGACAACAGCGAAGCAAATAAATAGATTTGGGAACAAACATACAAAATTTCAGAATTGTGATTGCGTAATGTGAACTAATAGAATGTAGCCGATCTACATTGGATTCAAATTTTGAAATTTTTTGTGCTATTAACTCGGGAATAGCATCTTCAAATATAGGGGACCCTAGGAGGTAAAGATTCTCTCTGCTAACAATTTTAATATTCGGACATAGGGAATTGAATTTTTCAACGAGTTCCGAATTGATGTGATTATTATGAATATATAATTCACACTTATTAAAATTTAATTCCAAACCAATTAAATGAAATTTATTTTTAATTTCTATAAGATCTGACAGAACAGAAACTGCATCACCTCCAAGAGTCCCGTCATCTAAATACCAGACGTTAAATTTTGACTTTAAATTTTGAATGGTTAATGGCTAGGCTGAAAATGGCTGGTCCGAGGGGATCACCCTGCTGGCAACCGACTTCAGAAGAAAGTTCGTTGCATTTATACATTAATTTGGAAGGTTCGTGATAACAGTTAAGTAAATAGTTATAAATTTCAGGAACATTGCTTCTAATTTCTGACAGCAGGATGTCACGGTCTACCGAATTAAAAGCATTTTTGACATCAATTTTCAGCAAAACCTCACACTCACCTTTATTAAGGTAGGTGCGTAAGGCGTGGACCGCCGCCTCACACCCACCTTTGGTACCAAACCCTAATTGAGTCGGTTCAAATTTTTGTTGTAATTTTGACAAGATGTATCGGACAGAAATTTTGGATGCTAAACGCCTAAAAGTGGACCCAACAGCAATAGGACGGACTCCTCCGTCTTTTTTAGTGAGAGCAATGAGATTAGCTCCATAGATAACAGGAGCGATCTCAGGGTTAATGTTACCAGAGAGCATGAGGTTTACTAATTTTGTTAAACAACCGATGAGGTGCTTACCTGCATCACCCACACAGTGAGAGGTTAGGTCTTTTAGGTGTTGTGGAGAAAGACCGTCAAGACCAGCTGCTGATCCGACTTTAAAAGCATATATATATATATATATATATATATATATATATATATAGCTACCACGATAGAATCAGTACAATCTCAGCGGTACACAAATCTATTCGTGCCAGTGACGATAACGCCGCGTTGTATTGGACCACGCGTGCGCTTCACGGTGGCGAGGACCCCTTGTTTATTGCGCGGCGGCTGGTTAGAGCGGCCTGCAAGGATATAGGTGACGTTACTTTTAAATATTCTGCTTATTAGTGATCCGTACTCAAAGATTAAAAACGGGACCCATTTCTAAGACTCCGCTGTCCGTCTGTCTATCACCTGTCTATGTATTTCTAGCTATCATGATAGAATAAGTACAATCTCGGCGGTACACAAAATAAATCTATTCGTGCCAATGACGATAACGCCGCGTTGTATTGGACCACGCGCGCGCTTCACGGTGGCGAGGACCCTCCGGAGGACCCCTAGCTTATTGCGCGGCGTCTGGTTAGAGCTTTCTGCGAGAATATAGGTGACGTTACTTTTGAGTATCCTGCTTTTTAGGGTTCTGTATTTGATCGGTAAAAACAGGACCATTTTATTGAGACTTTTCTGTTCTGTACTTGAAATTTTCGCATATTATGACGTATTTTTGGTAACAACAAATATTAAAAACAGAGAAGAAAATGAGGGCTCCCATACAAAAAAGAAAGTTTTTGATAGGTACGGAACATCTCGGGCGAGACCGTGCCGGCCCCGAACCGATTAAAACAACAAGGTCCTTGAAAGGAAGGATGTCCCAGTATTCCCGGCAGGTTTCGGCTGCCACCGCGGTCTCGCCTAAGTTTCAGGTGTTATTCCGCTTCTGTAGAGTCCCGACGAAGCGGAATAACACTCGGGTGTAAAATACGTACATAGTTGGGTAGATTTCTTATAAATTTGCTAGATGTTAAAAAGTTACCTTGACTGGACATCCTGATGTGAATACATCGTGATCCAAAAAATATCAATCATAAAATATTGAGACCATAATGTTTTATTCAAGTTACCCATTTTACAGGTTTGGCCGACCCGAATGCTTTAGTAGAAGCTATGGCATGTTTGCAAGGTTGCCAACAAATTGGGATGCCAGAATGTGACGTGTTACTAGTGCAGTGCGCCGTGAGACTGGCGAGAGCACCTAAAAGCACAGAGGTGTACCGCGCTATGAAACGGTGTCAGCAATCTTTGGCACAAGCTAAAGGACCTCTACCGCCAATTCCATTACATTTGCGCAATGCTCCAACGAAATTGATGAAACAATTAGGTAATTTATGTTTTTATATTCTTACTAGCGGTCCAGGCAGATGTTGTTCTGCATGAACCCAAAAGGTTGCCTATTGTACCTACATACAGGTATTGTTAACATTTATTTTCTTAAATTGTATTTTTTGATGGGTTATGGGTTATGGGGTACAATAAAGAATATTTATTATTATGTGGATGGGGCTACATCACGTTTCCCCCTATTCTATTTAATATTAACTCGGAAACGCATTTGCAGAGCCACCTACCGTTCGGTCCACCCGTAGGTATAAGAGGAGTTAGGTGACGAACACTATTTTTTGACATATTTTTCAAATGACAAGGAATCGACGAATTTTTATGCAAGTTTCATGATTAGCAAAGCGTCTGAAGCCGTATGTCAGCGGCGAGCGCGGGGCGACGGCTAAAAATGACGGACTCTACTCAAGGCTCACGGGATAATCGGTTTAAGAGTCCATATGACGCCAAATAGACTATTAAATTGATCTAGATCTCAGGACTCGTGAGGTCTGCTGAATTAAAATTTGAACACAGAAAACTTCAGTTCATGAACTAAAAACGCTCTAGGCTCGAAACACGATTACTGATAAAATCCTCGATAGATTTTTGTGTTTAAAATACCTCGATTTTGTGAAATTTTAAGCTAGATCTCGTATGTTATAAGTTGTTTTTATAATATAAAATATTTATAAGAAAGACAATAGTAAAATCTTCATTTGCACTAGAGCATTTTTTTCATATTGGTTATTGTTTTTTATAATTAATTTATTTCGTTAAAAGCGCACAAAAACCGATCGTATCTCGCTCTTTCTTGCACGCTAAAATGTATATCTTCTATCTTCTTTTAACAATTTGGCGTCTGGTAGGCTCTTAATGCAGATTCTATTTAAGACTGATGGAGGCGAATAGAGTTAAAGCGGGCACACAGCCTTGTTTTACGCCACAACTCACTTTGAAAAATTCAGAATCTTTGCCCTGTACATTGACACGGCATCGCATGTCGTGTCATCATGCAGAAATCGGATCATCCTAATAAACTTGTCCGTGCATCCCAGCTTCGATGGCACCACCCATAAGGCTTCCCGAGACACGCTGTCGAAGGCTTTCTCAAGGTCAACAAAACATGCATAGTGGTTGACGCTGCTCTCGACAATTCTCTTGAAAACAAAATCAAAATGGTTATTAGAATATTACAGACAGTACATACCTACATAGGTAATGTGGTAAATTAAGATGGTATATAATTATATTTTTTTAACGCGAGATAAAATCCTCATGGATGCTATGCCGGACTCCAACCGACTAAAAAACCTTCGTTCACAAAATATTCGAGTATGCAACGACGTACAGCGCACTAACTCTAAATCGGGGAAGTGTAAAGCGGGAGGCGCGGGAGCGCAAATCTGTGTTTTGCTGTCAAAATATTACTTACCGATGAAACGAAATATCATTATTCTTTTAAGTTTGCTTACGATAATCATGTTTATTACTTGGAACTGCACATTGCACCGCGATAATCCAAAAATTCAATTAAATATGGTGACAGAAACAATCCGCGCGGGTGACTAATGGAGTCTCACTTGCAATTTCGAGTCTGTTCATACCGGTGCTTACAGTTCATACTCGCACGCGCGCACTCTACTTGTTATGTATACTCTAAGGCCGTAACTGAATAAAAGTGTAGGTACAAATAACCTTATTTGTAAATGCATTTTAATTGTTACTTTATTGTTTACTTTGTTTTTTTTTATTGTTACTTTCACTAATCAGCGCAAGCCTATGTGACTCACTAATAAGTGCAAGCTCTTTCTGACTCACTAATGAGTGCAACCCCATTGTTATGACTCACTAATGAGTGCAACCCCATTGTTGACTCACTAATGAGTGCTATAGGTACACTTCTTGTATTCAGGTTCAGGATAAGTAGGTACATAACTTGATAAGTTGTAGATATTTTTTTTTACTTCACCTTCAAATTAATTTCCTCTGGTACTGGGCAAGTCTGCTATTTCAATTATCAGAACAGAATCTAGCTCAATAGCTACAAAAACTGTAAAATTGAACCTATCTAGTGAGCTAAGATTCTTTTATAACAAACTAGCGGACGTCACGCGGTTTCACCCGCGTAGTTCCCGTTCCCGTGTGAATACGGGAATAAAATATAGCCTATGTTCACCGCAAAGAGTGTAGCTTTCCAACAGTGAAAGAATTTTTCAAATCGGTCCAGTAGTTCCGGAGCCTATTCGTTACAAACAAACAAACAAAAAAACAAATCTTTCCTCTTTATAATATTAGTATAGACTAGCTGATGCCCGCAACTTTGCTCGCGTAATAATTGTTTCCGTTCCCGGGATAAAAATGTGTTATTCCAGACCATAATCTATCCCTGTACCAAGTTTCAGACAGATCCGTTCAGCCGTTAGAGCGTGAAAGAGTAACAAACATCCACACTCACAAACTCTCGCCTTTATAATACTTAAGATTAGTAAGATTAAACAGCAGATCCCTGAAGTTCCCCAGCGAGGTAACGTAGTAAAATGATGAAAATAAACGAGTTGTTAGTCTCACTGCTAAGAAAGTTAAATGCCGTGTGTAGAACTGCGAAGTAGGAAAGTGGAACTACATAGTCCGATCTCAGATCTTCAAAGCTAATATTCTGGGGGTTTCTATAGGTTTTCAAATTATATTTAGTTAAAAGGCAAAATAATAGAACACTGGATGGCCACGTATAATTCTGTTCCCGTACCCGCATCCCCTTTTCCGGGAATAAAAAGCCTGTGTAATTCCAGACTATAATATATTCTTGTATCCAATTTCAGCTATATTCGTTCAGTCGACATCACTCTCACAAACTTTCCCATTAACAATATCAGCAAGTATGTGAGAAATGGTACATACTTTACCTCGTTAAACATTACACGACTAGCACATTTTTTAACTTTTTTTTTTTTTTGACGAAATTGATTGTCCATTTAAATACGGCTCACAACGTATTACGTGGGACAAATTATAAAAAGGTGAAATGTGGGTATCTATTATGCCTCTGCCTACCCCTTCGGGGATAAAGGCGTGATGATGAACCTGAACCAACTTTTGTTAACCCTATTTCTTTTTCCAGGTTACGGTAGTGGCTACAATTTATTACACAAGGACGAATCTGGATTAGAATACATGCCTGAAGGAATGGAAAACTGTAATTTTTTCACGGCCTATAGGCCACCAAAATAAAAAGAGAATCATAGTGTCAATGTTTTATTTCAGTATAATCTCATTTCACAATTTGTATGACATGGTAAAAATTTACTATTTACAAGACGCACACAGAATATTACAAATTTACCTATAACATTGTACCTTTCGTAACATTGACAGCGTTTGCTACGCATTGCGATCCTTATTATAAAAATAAAATAACATTATTTCTTACTTTACAACATTTACTACTGCACATTGTGCACAATTTACATCACTTTTGATCCAGGTGTAGTCGGAGATTGTAGATAGAAATGTTTTCTTAAAAGGTATAGTTAAGTTATTGCTCAAAGTATAACAGTAATCACCACTATTATATACATATCAAGTTTTAGTTGCATACACCACCTTCGCGCCTGGATGCATATTTCTGAAATCACAAGCAGTTGGTTGGCATACAATGAATAGTTAACCGTTACACGGTTAAACTGTTACAGCTTAAATTTTAAGTGTTTTCCAAACCATTCTGTAGCATATAGGGAAGAGCTCTAATGTTTCAATTTAAACCCATATTGTTCCGTATTACAGATGTTATCATCTTTCACTTTGTTAAACAATATACCTATTAGAATAAAATAAGAACGAAATTGAAACAGAATAGCATCAAGTAAAATTAAAGGAAGATACTATGTGATGTTGACAACATTCAAGAACCAATGTAGTAAAGTCCATCAGAAACACTTCCCGTATCGATAGCTATCTAAGATGACTTCTAGAAGTTCAACCTGAATAATTGCTGTAATGATTGTGTACAGATTTTGCAATCAGCTACTTAGTGATAAAACCATAAGACGAAAATTGATTGCAAATCTATACAAATGAAATACCTAAATATTTTAATACTCTAATCTTATTCTATAACTACGCTTTATGAGAACATTCTAACTAAATAGTAATAAATTAGAATCAGACTTCTAATTTGGATCCTAATCTTGTGAGGAATAATCCATTGGGGTCCAAATGATTTTTTTATCAATACTAAATCACTGAATTTTTTGTCACAAACTCATAAAACTAATTCCATGTAAACACAACATACAAAATGGAACGTTTTTAGATTTATTTAACAAGTTTTATAATAAAAATAGTTATAGCTAGTGCTATTAATAGTAAATTAGCTTAGAAGATGTATTCAGGGCCAGCCATGTCAATCGCCCAACGGAACTTGTCTCGTTGGGTTTTGTTGTAGATCTTCTCAATTGGTACACCATGTTTCTTGCACCTGTAAGTGTAAACGGAAATGGTGAGATAAGTATGTGATGTAATTAGTAGCACCTAAGACAAATTAATTTGAAATCAATAAAAGATGCTAATTGTGGTATTATCGCAGGGCGAAAACTCCAGCTAGAATGTGTGCGTGTGACCAATAATGCTAAGCAAATGTTCCCTCAACACGTCCGTGAACTATATTGACAGCTGTGGCGCGGCAGGGAGTTGCCGATCTGTATGTAATACTATTATATTATCTTTGGTATTATGAAGTGTTGCCAAAAGAGTTTTGGGAACTAGTAGCAATTACACCAGATGATTATCTATTGGACTTGGAAAGGCATTTTTTGGATATGCTTAGAATCGAGATATTGAATATATTTAAGGAGATGGTTATTGCATGAAAAAGTTAAAAAATTGTTGATAAAGTTGACACTAATCACTGAAAGAAACCCAAATACACATATACTTACCATGCAACTGATATACGTGGATCAAGGTAATTCAATTTCGAAGTACCAAGCGCAATAGTTTTATTTTCATCACGATCCGTCTCCTGCAATTCCAGTTTCTTCAGCTGCTCTCTCAAGCGTTCAAGTGCCTTCTTCTTCTTATCACAGTTAAGCTTCTCTTTGACGGAGCCACGCTTGGCAGCCTTTGATGACTCTCGTAAATCCTCTTCAGCCTCATCAACTTGATCACGCTTTGCTTGTATTTTCTCCTTCAACGCCTCCATAGATTTTGAATGACCTTAAAGAAAATAGATGATATGTTAACCAATGCCTAAATTAAAATAAATAAGTAAGTTATTCACATAAGAATCAGCAGCAGTCATCAGAATGGATCCTTGGTTTTTAAGTTATGATTACTTGAGTAAAATAATAATGAAGCTTACCTTTGGGGACAGCTCTCTGATGGTTACAAAGTACAGCTACTGCACGATTTGCTCGATTGTACGCCAAAATCTTCTCTGGCACTGAAGCGTCTCCATCTGTGAGTTCATCTAATTGTCTTTGTAAGGTAATTGAAGCATTGTAGGTACGAAACACTTTGGCTGTCAACCCTGGCATCAAATCTTTCAAATGCTCATTTAGTGTTTGAGTGTTAAGTCTGTCAAAGAGATCATCGCTGTCCTTTTTGTTTTCCATGAACAATTCGAGATTCTTAAAAACTCTCTTTTCCACTGGCACTTCATTGTAATATCTGATAGAATCTTTACCCAGAAAGTCAAATACAACCACATACTCTTTTCCATCTTTTTCTTTATGTAATGCTATATGCTCAACTCTTAGTGAACAACAACCGACTGTATCTGCTTGGTCATCATCTTTTTCATTGCCAGCTCTCAGTGCAAGCCGATCAATGAAGTACAAAGCAACAGCACGCTGGCGAACACGCATTTCTTTGGCTTTCCAATCGTTACGATAATTTTCTCTAATTTTATCAATGCACTTGTGTAGTTTTCTTGCAGTTTCATACTTTTGCCAATCCTTTTCGCCTTTAAGTTTTGAACTAGGATTTAACATGACGTACTTTGCTTGCCCTTGGACATTTTCTGTCCATGAAGCTAACCAAGTAACAGTATTGTCATGCCTGACTTCTTTCCACTTATGTCCCGCTGGAGGTTTAGGGACCTTACTATCTTTAGAACAGTTAATCAGCACATCCTCAGGCATGACACGTCTTTTGAGCATACCCATTTTTGGATGTTCACCACGGCCCCTAAACAGACCTGGAGGTTCTATTCTAAAGTTTCCTATTTTTTCCTTATGGCCATCTATGGTACAAAAACCATATTCTTTTTGAATTTCTTCATTCTTTGCTTTCAGTTGTGCTTTTTCCTCCTTTGACCGGTTCTTATTTTTCTCTGAAACACTTGTGAAATAGGCTTGCATTTCCTTAAAGTTGCATTTAGAGAGGTCTTTGATGATTTTGGTTTCTTCATGAGTCATTACTTTACGCCAATCGGCAAAAAAGTTGTTATTAAATACTGATTTTGTTGTATAATCATGATCCAACATTCGGGCATAGAAACCAGCTACTTCTTCAGCATCTTGAGATAGCCTCATTTCTTTACCATCATAGAAAAATTTAACATTATTAGGCAATGGCTCATAATCAGGTGCAAATACAGGTCCTTTATGCTCCAAATATTTCCATTTTGTGCCATCATCTTTCTTTTCTTCTTCCCACCTATTGACAAAAATGAACACTTGTATTATTCTAAACTTCAGTGAAAATTTTTAATAATATACATATAATTTAATACCAACACACTTTATTCTGCGAAAACGTAGCTGCCTGATTATTATTTTAATAGATTCTGTTTTATAAACACATTTTAAATGTAAATTTATAGTAGACACACTTCTGATGAACATTTTTTGACATGACTTGTGATAACCTCAAAAGTAACTATTGTGAATAGCGCCATCTAGCGGTCGTCAAAGTAAACGATTGAAGTTCACAACAGGGGCAGTCTTGATCACACTGCACCAGTCATTTGATATTGAAGTAGCCTAAAATGTATGCACGACTTTTACTCAGAATGGTTAGGTATGATGAGTGATGATATACATCAGTAGCTAAGATTTTCTAGAGTCTGGCTTAGGAGCTTTCATTGTATACATGCCCTAATTTTTTTTTCATAAACCTTCAAAATTTACCTAAAAACTAAGCAAGCAGCTGACACTTTTTTAAAAAGAAATGAAATGATATTATAATATTTATATTAGCTTACCATTTCCAAACTTCTGGCTCATCATCTGTTTTCTTCTTGCGCTTTGTGGGACTTGTAGTCTCTGCAGGCTCAGGTTTAACCTTCGTAGGTTTAGATTTCACAGGTTTAGCCTTTTTCTTCTTAGGTTTTTCTTCCTCCTCTTCATCTTCATCATCATCATAGTAAGTAGGTTCTAAAAGTATTAAAGTTATGGTAATTTACTACGTACATTATGAAATCATAAAATTGAACTTTTTGTGAAGTTAATATGCATATTTTATATTCATACTTTGAATACAAAACATAAACTTGTCTTGAATTTAAAAAAAATATCATGTCATTCAATAGAATACTTGGAGGTTTTTTTTAAAAGTAAATTTACTATAATCTACATGTCATTACAAAAACTAGATTAATTCAATGTTTTCACAATTTACTAGGGAAAAAATATTTTACTTTAATACTAACCTTTCTTAACTTTTTTCTTAGATTTCTTAGGTTGTAATGGAATGTCTTCTTCGCTGTCACTAGGTGCATGGCGTTTAGTACCCCTTCGACCAACCTATAAATATAAAACAATTTTATTACAATGTTAAGGATAGGCGAGGGAGGTGCAAATTTTCATAAGCTATGGTAACTACTTTTGATCAGCAGGGTTATTTATTTATCTACTTATATAAATATGTAGTAAAAAAAAGACAATTACCAGAGACTCTTCTTCACTATCTTCATCAGGTGGCAGTTCTGAAAGTGGTTCATCCTTGAACTGAGACAATGAGTAGTCACATGATGAAGCTGTGGTATTGATTCCAGCATAATCATTGCTCTCATCCATAATTTCTAGCTTCACCTTTTCATCAACCTAGGAAAAGATATAAGTAAAATATTATAAGGCAAGGTAGTATAATATATGGCAAAAACACTGTTATTAATAGATTAATGGCTTTAATAAGACCAATAATAAATAATAAGTTATTGAATATTATATTTTAAGCAATTAAATACAGGTAATGACCTAAATTTTAAGCTTTAATGATCTGAATGACTTAATAAAATTACACTCATTAGGCATTGTTAACCATCATAAGATTAACTCATATTTTCAATAAAGGTCATTACATATAATTAGCATGAATGGGAAACTTATTAACGCCTAAACCAATACAATTATTATTGTTTATGCATTCATACTGACCTGCATAGGTTCAACTTTGACAGAAGAAACTTTGCTCTCAGATTCAGACTTGATTTTGTCATGTTTTTCATTGCTACTCTTCTCTTTACTCTTGCTGGAGCTACTGTGGAAAAATGTTTAATATAAAATGATAGAAATATGGTTATTACAATTATTAGCCTTCAATGTGTCAGTAACTATATGTTAACCTGAAAATCATTAATGTACATCCAAACATACTAAGAACTGTTAATTTATCAGGAGAACTAATGTGTAAATAATGAAAACTGGGCTAATTTTGACACTAGAATTGACACATGTCATTAAATATTTCAGAAAACTTCACCTTAAGGGAAAGTTACCAATATATTTCTATTTAAAATATAAATGTTCATTTACCTGTGGTGTTTATCTTTAGAGCTTGAATGTTTATCTTTGTCACTCCGATGTTTATCACTTCTGTCACTCTTATGCCGATCCTTTTCACGCTCTTTATCTTTATCCTTCGACTTGTGATCCTTAGAGGAGCTCTTATCTCGGTCTTTATCCTTAGAGGAGGGCTTTTTATCATCACTGCTGCTCTTGTGCTTGTCTCTGTCACTCTTGTCCTTATGCCTATCTTTGTCACTGCGATGCTTGTCTTTCTCACGATCCTTGTCTTTACTGCTGTGCTCACGGTCTTTATCAGCACGTTCCTTGTCTTTGCTAGATGACTTATGGGAGCTGCTATGGCTTTTGCTACTCGAATGCCTGTCTTTATCTTTATCCCTGCTATAATAAACATTTTAGGTTACACACTGTTACTGGGTAATAAAACACACTTACCTAGAATATTCTGGAAAACTAACCTGCTGTGCTTGGAAGAACTCTTGTGGTCCTTGTCCTTATCGCGGTGCTTATCCTTACTTGATGATTTGTGACTTGATGACTTATGCTTCTCGGAACTACTATAACCGTTGTGGACACCGTTCACGTGTTCATTTTTAGTACCATTTACCTTTCCCTGCGAACAATATGCATCCGACATTACACTTTGTTGGGATTGACATTAAAATCGTCGGTAACACTTCACTACAAAATGAAATACATTTTTTACACAAAAATACATCGACATTAGACAAAATAGATTCAAGCAGAATCCAAAACCGACGCTCAACTTTCGGTGTGTCCGAGCACTGTAGTAGACGCCATATTGGGACTTAGAAAATTTTCGCTTCGTGGAGCCTTTAGTTCAATAGTAAACAGCGAATTTAAGATATTTATGACACATAAAAGTATTACAAGAAGATACGTTGTGAAAATCCCAATACATTTGGTCACTTACTGATTCACAATCATTATCGCTGACTGGATTTTCGACACTCATTTTGCCTACGTATTAACAACGTTGGTACAAGACACAATAAAGTTACATGAGGCCGGTCCGACACGAACTGAGCGAAGCGAACGAAGCGAACGCAAAAATTCCAAGTGCGGAGAGGGAGAAGTGAAGTGACGAATGGGCATGCGCAGAGCGCACCCAACTTCAAGTGAGTTGGTTCAATGCTCTCTACCTGACGAAGTTCACGTCAGTGAATAGGGTTTTTTTTTTTCTTCTTGTTCTTGGACTTTCTCGGTTTGAGAGTATGCCAAAGTCAAGTAAATTTCATTGTTGTGAAAATATAAATCATTTTCATGTTATGATTCTTCTTATGAGCAGCGTATTCATGTATGTCCAAATTTGGACTAAGTTCTACTCTAGTAAGGCGGTGGTACCTTACTAGGGCTTGATGTGGAATTCGTCGACAAACCTAAAAACTCGCGTTTCACTGCGCTTTATCACTTTCCAACACTTTTGCACGTTGTCGAACCTTTATGTTTAATAATCCACCATAAATTACACATAAACACTCAAAATTACACTAGTTTTGAAAAATTATTAAAACACAATTTTAACGCTTGTCTGAAAGTTTCCCGCCGAATCCGTGAATAGGGTTGCAATTTTAGAATGTCCACTACGTTTAGTTGTTACACTAATTTGCTACATAATTTCACAGAAGAAACTTGGCGGGCTATTCTTTTTGTACTCTATTTACAATATTAAAAAATATAAAATATTGTATAGTAGCCCTTGCAGTATAATTTACTGTTAAGGGTTCCGTACCTAAAGGGTAAGAAACGGGACCCTATTCATAAGACTTCGCTGTCCGTCTGTCTGTCTGTCTGTCTGTCTGTCCATCACGAGGCTGTATTTCTTGAACGGTGATAGCTAGAGAATTGACATTTTCACAGATTATGTGTTTTTTGTATCGAAGTGGTAATAATAGAGATCAGTGTCGCTATCGTAGTAACTATTTAGTAATCTGTGGCTATAACAATAATAAAAAAATACAAAAAAATGGGGGGTGCTCCCGTGCAACAAACGTAATTTTTTGCCATTTTATTTTATATATTAGGTAACTAGCTGACCCAGCAACTTCGTTTACGTCACTATGAAAGGAGAGGTATTTCTTCATCAGACTCATCAAGCAGCGTGTGAAACTGCCCTGTTTGCTTAATCATAAAAGAGCTTAATGATAAAGCCTATTTTAAAACATTCGCCTTCGGCGCGGACTGAATTGTTCTAAATGAACAATTCAGTTCGACTGAATTGTTTGAATGTGGGTGTAAATCTAATTTAATTTGATTTACACCCACATTCAAAGAAACCCCTACAATTAAAATTTTCAAAATATCTCATTCTTAAAAGTGTTATAACTTTTTTATTTATAAACCGATCGACATGAAATAAACGCTAAATGTTAAGTGGAGCAAATCTCAACACAATAAAAAACCGCATTGCAATCGGGCAAGCGGTTACTGAGATTAGCGTGCACAACCGTACAGACAAACAGACATACAGAAAAACAGACAAAAATTTTAAAAATCATTGTTATGGGTTCTATCGCGTTCATAAAGCCCGCCTATAATATTTTTTCTTATTTATGTTCTATGTACAGACAGACAGCGACCTGTTTCGATTTTATTATATGTATCTATTGATATTGATTGATAAGATAAGGTATTCTTCTCAATTTAAATACGTTAGTTGGCTCGAACATATATCATCAAGATTATGTATTCCCTTTACACCATGCATATTAAATGTACCTATACTCTATGAGATTTACAAAATCGAAATATTGCGCAACGAAATTAATTTCGTGTCGCCATGATTGAACATTAATATGGGTCACATTACTAACTTATTTTTCCTTTATTGCCCGTGGTCCACCTCGTGGTTCACCCAGGTGAACCACGGGATTTTTCTACTGTCATCTCATCAATCATCAATCAATCAATACATTTAATAAAATCGTAACTGTCTGTTTGTTTGTACGTTTGTGCACGCTAATCTCAGCAACCGCTCAACCGATTGCAACGCGGATTTATTTATTGCGTTGCAGTTTGCTCCACTTAACATTAAGTGTTGGTTTCATGTCAATCGGTTCATTAATAAAAAAAAACATATCTATCTAAAGAATGACATATAAAATGCAGAGTACGAAGTCGCAGGCAACAGCTAGTCGTAAATATCAACGCTTTCAGCAGTTTACTTTGGGTAGGTGTAATTTAAAAGATAGCAATTTCGTAGGAAATAGTGAATAAAGAGCCCTTATTTTAGATTTTTCTTTAGTAAAAACAATTTACACATACAAACACAACAATTTTATTACATGTAGGCATAGATTTAGAATTTTTCGCTGTACATTCTAAATCTATGCATGTAAGTAGGTACCTTTTTTTTACGTGTGGAAATCCTACATGGATGCTATGCCGGACTCGGTTGTCAGACTCGGAGAGTCGGTTCGGACTTTAAATTTTAAAGTAATATTTACTTTAAATTTTAAAGTCCGAACCGACTCTCCAGACGCGGGATAGCACCCGAACCCCATAGACGTGGTTGAAGTGTTCGCCAAAGTCTGCCGAGAGCCCTGGGACATCCTTCCGAGGGCTTACCCGGGACTCCCGGCCGTAGACAGTTGTAGGGCATCGTGTGGTTTTGGTCGGTAGGAGTCCGGCATAGCATCCATACCTATAATTTAAGGTTCGGGTGTTAACCCGCTACTTGGGGAAGGGGGGGGGGTGGGGGTGGAGTTGGGTACTGTCCCACCACTATCACCACTATGAGGGGCAAAGAGATATTCGCCATCGTCTTGGCCTGCTTCTGTAAGAACGGCGAGCAGCCAGCTCACCGTTCTCAGGCCCCCGGTCATCAACGCCCAGGCCTGCAACGAGGTCTCGGCGCTGTAACGCCCACGCTGAGCACTCCACCAGAGTATGCAGCGCCGTGTCCTCGCTGCAGTCACCGCAGTGCTGACACTCGGGTGTGACCTCCCTATGTATGCGCCACAGATACTTGCCGAAACACTCGTGTACGGTAAGTATCTGTGACACCCGATAGGTGAGGCTACCATGGCGTTTCTCCAGGCACTCCTCCATGACCGGCTTCACCGCCTCAATAGTGGTGAGCCCCCATTTTGGTTGCTCAAGTCGTACCTTCCATGTTTCCATGAGCTCCTGGCGGAGCAGGGATCGCTGGGCCTCGATTTCTTGAGACTCAGGTCTGTGGTCCCGCTCCAGCGCCTCCTTGCGCCACTGATAAAGCGACGCAAGGGATCTCGCTTCCAGGTCCCATGGAGGGGTCCCGGCTAGGAGACATGCCGCCTCGACAGAGATCGTTGCGGTACCCTCTAATCACCCTGATGGCCATTGCCTTCAGCGGGCTGTGTAGTCTAGCCACATTGCGGGCCGTCAGGGTCTCCGCCCAATACCTATGTTAGACGTATCGTAAATGTCATCATTGAATTGTCATCAATATTCTGAATAAGAATTTAAACTTTTGGAAATACGTAATAAGCAATAACACTGATCTGTAATTACTAGAGATGAAACGGATATCCGGTAACTATCCGGTATCCGGCCTATCCGGCCTTGTGACTAACATATTCCGATATCGGATAAGGATGGAGTATCCCGCCGGATGCCGGATTTCAAATAAATACGACTTAAAGATTAAAGGAACTGAATTTGAATAAAAAAGAAATTCAAACTGCACTAAGGGCAAATTGTATAAATACTAATCATAATACGCGACGACCTAAAGCAGGTTGCAGGGATTGAGCGGATGCGCAAAGCACAGGACCGTGTGTTGTGGCAAAATTTGGAAGAGGCCTGTGTCCAGCAATCGAATGCTATAGGCTAAATTGATTGACCATTGATGAAATACTAATTTCTTGGTATTTAAATGTAAGATTCGATTTTATCTTCATAAGTCTGCCACTGACTTTAACTGCTAGTCCAAACTGATGTATACCTCGAGGTATACATTGGTTTGGAATAGATCGATCGATCTTGGACCTAAGTCGCGAGAGGCGCCGATTGTTCTGGTTTAATCTATGATTAATGAATTTGAACTGATCCACCGCCGTAACACAGTTTTATTCTCAAGAAGCACGCTGTAAAATTGTGTATTACAGAGCGCACTATGAGCTTATTTTAGGTCCAAAATATATGCCACGAGGTATATGCATTTTTGAAATTTGAAAAATAACGTGCTAGATCTGTTCAACCTATTTAACCAACCACAAGAGTTATTAATTCGTTCGATCAGTGATAAAGTCGATGAAAGTATAGTTAAACACGTTTAAAAAACTAACTGTCTACTTGTTTTGTTAGGTAAGTACCGGTTACCTATCACAATTTACCTACGCCACCACAAGAAATGTTAGCGTTACATAACCAACAAAAAAAAACTTTTGGTTGAGACTTTTTAAGGCCACAGCCTCCATTTGGATGACGTTTCTTTATTGAAGACGTTTTTTGATATTAGGTTTATTTATTATAGAAAGAAAAACAGTAAAACACTAATACAAACATCAAACACCAAGTAACCACAAGATACAATACACGATTTTACTCTTTTCTTACCCTCATAATGAATTCACGAACAGACGGTCGCTACTAAAGTAAAGAAGAACGCACTAATTTCACTCATAAACAAATGGATTCGAAATCACCCAATGCCACCCGATCATTCGCGATGCACTCGTTGTATTGTAAGTTGTCGCGACTGGACCGGTGGCTGGATATCCGGCGCTCCGGCATCTTAGCTTGCCGAATATCCGGTATCCGCCAAACCACTATCCGTTTCATCTCTAATATTATTTATTATTAAAATTTGGAGAGTCAATTATTACCACTTTTATTACAGATCAGTGGTAATAAGACATGCTGTACCTACCGTAGATGATCTACCTATAAGATACACTACATAATATACCTACTTGTTTTATATTATGTAGTGATATTAGGTAGTGCTGCTAGGTAAAATTAAATCAAAATGGACATAGGGGCCCATACAACAAACGTGATTTTATGTCGTTTTTTGGTCGGTGCGCGAGTGCGACTCACACTTGGCCGATTTTATTATATCTACACTTTTTGAACTTGAAAGGCACTTTTAATTTCATAAAGGTTCGACAACGTGTACAAGTGTTGGAAAGTGATTTATCACTGTAAAACGCGATTTTGTTGGTTTGTCGATAAATTTCAAGGCAAGCCACAGTTCAGTGTCTTGGACTTAGGGCTGATCTTGACTTTGACTGGGTCTTAGAGGATGAGGATGAGGATGAGGGCTTAACTTACTGGACTGATGCCACGTCGCGTGACGAAATTTGGAGAGTCAATTTTGTTACACCCATCATCGCCAGCGCGGGACGCCATTGTGCCGGTGGACTCGCTCCATCCGCCGCTTGTCGTGAGCACTGTATACTGTAGTTTGACTCGGCCGGATTTTAGAAATAAATGCCTACAGCCGCGCGGTACGTAAGCATGCGATAGGGCTGCCCACCTTACAGCATTTTAATAATATGTGCCTACTTTGATTTTCTATTTAGTATTGCGATTGTAAATATGTACAGACATACATTCATATAGTCACGCCTTTATCCCAGAAGGTGTAGGCAGAGGCATAGTATACGCCCACATTTTACCTTATAGTTTTACGTACGCGTATAGATAGTGAGCGTAATGCAGTTGAATTTTTTCAATCCGCCCACAAGGCCTTTAATTTGTATTAAGGATTGTCGTTTTACTGACAACCGGCTTTCATTTTGAGTAAATATGTACCTTTTTTATTTAAACAAAAAATACTTTGTGAGTAATAAAATAATATCCCCGCAACTTCTGGCGGCGCGGGGCGGCGGCGTGGCGGCGCAGCGCCCGTTATCTACTAACGATTGAGTGAGACGGGTATATAAATTTGAAAACGAGTAAGTGGCGTAGACAATAATAATCGGCTCATCACATGTTTCGTCAGTGATAGAATCACGGAATTCTAGTCTTTATAATCATTGCGTTAAATTTTTGATTTACAAAATTAAAACTATTTTTCGATTTGAAAGTACTAGTCAGTCTCTAGTACACTAATACTTTTCGTACATTGTCAAGTTGTGTTAAATTTTGGAAGTTCATATTTGTCTCTATGCGTGTAATAAAAATCAAAGGTAACAAAAATGTCAATGGTCAATCAAAGTCATACGGTTTGTTTCTTTGTGGATGACCGATTTTACAGTACACTTAGCGTGTACTGTAACATCGGTCATCCACAAAGAAATGAGTACTCTTGAAACATACCTAAATCATTGCTCTCAATTAAATAACTATGAACTGACAACGGAACTAAATGTACTACCTACACGTTCACCACACGTACATCTAGAGTTCTGAACTAGTTTTTTTTTTGGATATTGTACTATATTGGATCGCACCGTTCACTGACTGAGCAAGCACAAGTCTAGTTTTATACACAAACATACCTACTTCATGTAACTACCTAGTTCACTCGTGTCAATCACTTCGTTTAACTTTAGTCAACTAGTAGTATAGTACCAATTAGTACTTAAGTAAAATCAATTTATAGTCTTACCTTGCGGAGTTTCCAGGTAATCTAAAAAACGTTATCTCTGGGTGCGTTATTGACGAATTCATGCAACCAAAACAAGCAGAATAGACTCTAGTTGTCATATTAAATATTTTTAGTAAATAAACCTCGCGCGGTTACTATCTAAAAAACGACACACCGTCCATTCGTCTACTCGGCACAATCGCGACTACGGCGCCTGCTTGCGTGCTGAAAGGCCTGCCGAAAACGAGACTCGTAGGTATAGTTTGCGCTTCGTCCGTTTGTAGGGAGTTACAATACTGGTTAGTACTCTTTATACTGTGTCGTGAGCTTGTACATGGCAGCGCCGCCCGCGCCGAACGGTCGTAGCATGGCACCTGTTGCGCGGGCGTCCGCTCGCCAGCGCGCGGTCAGTGGGGTCGCGCCTTGTTTGCAATCACAGTGGAATTTTTTTAGGGCGGATTTTCAACTTTTATATGCCAGTTTAGCTTCGGTCGATTGGGCAACACTGTACCAAATAGTAAACGTGGAAGAGGCAGTTAACTATTTTTATGAGACATTATGTAATATTTTGAATGCGTGTGTACCAATAAAAAACGTTTACGTGCAACCTAAATACAGGTACCCGGAGTGGTACACGGTAGCCATAATAAAGGACCTCCGACTTAAATCAAGCCTCCACAAACGATACAAACAAACGAAATTGGACACAGATTATAGGGAGTTTGCCGAGTGTAGGACTCGTATAAAAATGCGATAGCGGCGGCATATAAATTGTACCTACATTAAAAATATTCAGTGTCAGTTTAGGAATGACCCAATGTCTTTTTGGCAGTATTTAAAAAATAAAAAAGGCAGACGTAACGGGCAAATATTAAGGGACGGGGAGCCCTTATCCGGCGCTGAGTGTGCGGAACAGTTTGCTGAGTTCTTTAAGTCAGTTTATATTGGCTCACCACCGAAGCTGGATGTGAAGGCTGCTATGGGGGAGGCGTCGGCTCGCGCTGAGTCCGGTGTGTGCGTGAGCCTTGACGCTCTGACCTGTGAAGATGTTAGACGCGCTCTCGCTAGCCTGAAGCCGAAGCGTTCGACAGGGCCTGATGGCTTACCTCCCTTTTTATTTAAGGATTGTAATAGAGTCTTAGCGGGTCCTCTTCAGCATATATATAACCTGAGTCTGAAGTCGGAAACTTATCCAAGTTGTTGGAAAACTACAAGAGTAATTCCCATACCAAAGGGTGGGTCGGGCCCAGACGTTGCTGGCTATAGACCCGTGGCTGTGTTGTCAACACCTGCCAAGGTTTTCGAGTCTGCTATTCACCGTAGTATGCAGACCTTAGATCATCTAACCACAGGATGCGCCTTACTTAAGCATTGTTTTCTGCCATTGCACATGACCATTTGGTCTTTTGGCTTTATGAAAAGCCTGTACATCAGTACATCATTTTATATGATTAAACTAGTACATTACATTGTAGTTGACTGTACAATAACAATTAACACACAACAGCCATTACGCGTTTGTCGATTAATACATTTTTAAATGCAATGAAATTTTATATGTCTTTGTGTTTCCCCCTTCACTTGTATGAAAACTGGCAGAATATTTTTGTATGCGGTGGCACAATGTGTGTGGTGGACGCACAGCACGGTTTCCGTCCCGGCTACAGTACTACCAGCAACCTCCTAAACTTTATGGCTCAGGTGGTGCCTGCTGTGGATTGTGGTATACAGATCGATGCCGCATAATTTGATTTTCAAAAAGCATTCGATACTGTACATAATGACGTTTTATTGAGCAAGCTCGCGGCGTTCGGATGTACGGAACATTTGCCTAAATTTTTTTGGCAAGTTACATGAAAGACCGTCGGCAGTATGTAGACTACGATGGGTGCGTTTCGGAGCCATATTTTACCAGATCGGGCGTTAGTCAAGGTAGTAATTTAGGACCTCTAGAATTCCTCATAATGATCAACGACCTACCGGAAGTGGTCAAACACAGTTCATGTTTATTGTTTGCCGATGATCTGAAGTTGTTGATCAAAGTTAAAGAGGAATCTGACTGTAGACTTTTGCAAGAGGACATAGATAACGTCGTAAGGTGGGCCGCGGAGAATCACTTAGCATTTAATAACTCAAAGAGTGCGGTTATATCATTCACCCGTGCGCGGAGACCTGTGACATTCGAGTACAACTTAGACTCGGAGAAGATGCAACGTGTCACGCAGGTACGAGACCTGGGGGTTATGATGACAACAGACTTGTCTTTTCGCGATCATATTTCTAATATTTGCAAAAAGGCATATAGAAATCTGGGGTTTGTGCTTAGACAGTCTCAGGACTTTACCAACATAAGTACTGTGAGAGCCTTGTACGATACGTTAGTTAGAAGCCACTTGGAACATAGTTCCGCAGTGTGGGCACCGCATGAGGATAAGTACAACCTAATGGTAGAAAAGATACAAAATAAGTTTACAAGGTACTTATACATGAAGCTGTACGGTGTATACTCCTTTTACCCACTACTTTACCCAACGTTATTTGTGCTAGGCATGGTCGGGTACAACCAGTTAAGGGTGAGGAGGGAGTTTTCTCTTACTGGGTATCTTGTGAACATACTGCGGGGCAAAATATATAATCCGGGTGTGCTGGCCCAGTTGAACCTTAACGTACCGGATAAAAATATGTATGCAGGCGACGACGTTCTCCGCTACTTGCAGTGCCAGTGGCTAAGACCAATTTACTACAGAGGGCACCAATGGTCCGGTCCATGCATATTATTAACGAAGCAAGTAGTAAAATAGATATATTCTCCTGTGGATTGAGTGAACTTGCAAAGGTCATATTATTCGTTATTTGTTATAGTAAGTAGTTATAAGACTTCTAATTTTGTAATTGTAGGTAAGTTACAGATTGCAAAATATTTTTCACATTATGACATGCTGTTATTTAAAAAGGATTATTCACATTTTATTCATACAGGAACATATTATTATTATTATATTCGAACTCTAAATTAAATTTTAATTGAAATTGAATAATTTTATTGCACTTTTTACCCCTCGGGGTTTCGGGGACATGCGTTACTTCTCTTGGAGTTAACGTTACACCCTGAGGGTACAGTAGTGGCTTCTTCAATCAGATCCCTAAGATCCAATATCTTAGGGAGTAACGAAAAAGCCCACATTAGGAGGAAGGGCCTAACGGTACTCCGTTCGTTGAGCAGCCCGCCTGGGGCAGTACCTCCGCCCTGCAGAAGACCGCGGTAATAGTAACCTGACTCCGGTCGGGATATGTTCTCCGTCGGTTAGCAGGGATCCAGAGCTCATTGGGGTGACATTGTGCCGGTGACGGTGAGACCAGAGGCTTATCTGTCTCCATTGGCAGATCGAGGCGCGGAATATTGGTACGGCGATCAGGGAGGCCCGGTGAAACGGTTGACCGCTGACCGCCCGCAGGCTGTACGGGACCCGAACCTGGGGATTACTTAATCTCCGCCCCAGGAGGCTGAACCAGCAGCCTGTGTAAAGTCCCTGGTGCTGTGGTCGTGCCGGAGGAGGATACCGGAGTGGACGCGGCTACTGCATCGGGGGGGGGGGGGACCGGGGGCCCTTCCGTACGCCGTGCCAATCTACAGCACTACCTCTGTCTGCCTTCGGTGAGTTCGAGCCTCGCCTAGTCTCCTGCGCCACCGGCACAAAAGCGCCCCCTTCACCTTCTTAATTCCCCATATTTTTAAGAACTATGGCTAAATCAAAGAGAAAGAAAAAGGTTTCCACAGCGGCATCGTCGTCCACACTTCAAGTGGACTTTTGCAACATCAGAGGTATGCGCACGAACATCAACGTAGTCCACCACCATCTTGAAACTGCGAAGCCGACCCTTTTTTTCTTAACGGAGACGCAGATCTTACGTCCGGGCGATACATCTTGCTTAATGTACCCTGGCTACAAGCTTGAGTACCACTTTAGGCAGAAAGCTGGGGTATGTATGAACGTCCGGGATGATGTCTGCTGTCGTCGTCTTTCAAGCCTTGAAGACAGGGACCTGTCTACGTTATGGGCACGCTTGGATCACGGGGGCCACACTCGGATCTACGCGTGCGTGTATAGGTCTCACAGCGGTGGTAACACGGACACAGTTCGCCTTTTTGAACACCTGCAACAAGCGACTGACAAGGTGATTGAGCAGTATCCCTCCGCGGAGATAGTGATTCTGGGGGATTTCAACGGACATCATGTTGACTGGTTGGGCTCCCGGACCACCGACTTTGCGGGGAAAGCTGCTCACGAATTTGCCCTGACCTATGGGTTCTCTCAACTGGTTAAATCCCACACAAGGATACCAGACAAGAAGAACGAGCATAGTGCATTGCTGGATCTCCTGCTGACAACGCGTCCGGACGGATACAGTGTTTCAGTGGATGCTCCACTCGGATCGTCGGACCACTGTGTCGTTCGGGCGCATGTGCCTCTCGCAAGGCCTGAACCACCTCGACCCAAGGAGTGGCGACATGTATGGCACTATAAGTCAGCAGACTGGGATGGACTGCGAGAGTTTTTCGCGTCGTACCCATGGAGGCGGCTTTGTTTTGCCTCAGAGGATCTGGATACTTGCGCTGCAGCAGTCGCTGCGGGGATCTTGGAGGGCATGGAATGTTACATTCCTAACCGTTGGATCCCTGTAGGAGCAAAAAAGCGACCGTGGTTCAATCGGCTCTGCAGAGAAACTTTGATGTTGAAAGAATCTGCTTACAGGGCTTGGACCACGGCTCGTGCAAATTCAGATCCAAACATCTCTGAGGTGAAACGCAAATTAAATGCCGCCTCGAGAGCCAGCAAAAGAGCAATTGTCAGGGCTAAGTTCGATTTCGTCGGCAGAATTGGTGAACGGCTAGCAGGCTACCCTTCAGGGAGTCGCGAATTCTGGTCGCTTGCCAAAGCTGCCGAGGGAAATTTCTGTCGGTCAGGTTTACCACCTTTACTTAAACCCGACGGTAATTTGGCCCAGAGCGCTAAGGAGAAAGCCGACCTTTTGGGTTTTCTCTTTGCCTCTAACTCGACCATGAGCGACGGGGGTGCTTTGCCGCCGGATATTCCGTGGTGTGGAACTTCCATGCCGGAAGTAAAATTTACACAGCGGAATGTCCGACGTGAGCTTCGATCCCTGGACGTTCATAAGTCGAGTGGGCCGGATGGTATACCCGCGGTGGTACTGAAGCAGTGTGGTCCAGAGTTGTGTCCGGTACTTACACGTCTTTTCACGCTTTCATATTCCAAGCAACAAGTCCCGGCGTCGTGGAAGATCGCGTATGTGCATCCTGTGCCCAAGAAGGGTGACAGGACCGACCCGGCCAACTATAGGCCTATAGCCGTCACCTCCCTTTTATCTAAGGTGATGGAGCGTGTAATTAATACACAGCTCCTGAGGTACCTAGAGGAACACGACCTGCTCAGTGACCGGCAGTACGGTTTCCGTCACGGTCGCTCGACGGGCGATCTTCTGGTGTGCCTCACACACCGATGGGCGACGGCTATCGAGAGTAAGGGCGAGGCTCTAGCAGTAAGCCTTGACATCTCTAAGGCCTTTGACCGGGTCTGGCACCGTGGTCTTCTTACGAAATTGCCCTCATATGGACTGCCCGAGAGATTATGCGGATGGGTGTCTAGCTTCCTGGCCGGTAGAAGCATCAAGGCCGTCGTTGACGGCAGCTGTTCAGACTGCATGGCCATAAACGCTGGAGTACCGCAAGGCTCAGTGTTGTCCCCTACTCTGTTTCTGCTGCATATCAATGACATGTTGTCTATTGACGGCATTCATTGTTATGCGGACGACAGTACGGGGGACACTTGTTACACGGGCCGCCCCGGTATCTCTCGGGACACAGTGAAGGAAAATCGTGAACAGCTTGTGTCTGAAATCGAGGCTACTCTTACTAGAGTGTCCGATTGGGGTGGACAAAATCTTGTCCAGTTCAACCCTTCCAAGACACAAGCGTGTTTTTTCACCGCTAAGCAAACCCCAATTACTGTAGCGCCGCAATTTCAGGGCACATCTCTTTCCATCTCCAAAAGTATAGGGATCCTTGGCGTTGACATCTCCAGTGACGTTCAGTTCCTTAGTCATTTGGAGGACAAGGCTAAGCTGGCGTCCAAGAAGCTAGGTGTGCTCAACAGGGCGCGGCGGTACTTCACTGCTGCGCAAACACTGCTTCTGTATAAGTCGCAAGTGCGGCCGCACATGGAGTACTGCTGTCACCTTTGGGCGGGGGCACCTGAATATCAGCTTCGTCCATTTGACTCGGTGCAAAGACGTGCTATAAGAGTTGTCAACGATCCTATACTTACAAGTGGTGTGGAACCTCTTCGCGACAGGTTCCACTTTGCCTCCTTATGCGTGTTCTACCGACTGTACAATGGTGTGTGCTCTGAGGAATTGTTTGATATTATGCCCACGGCTACGTTCTATCACCGCACCGCTCGCCACAGACAGAGAGTTCATCCTCACACTCTGCGTCCGGAGCGTTCCAGCACGGTTAGATCCGATAGGGGTTTTCTTCCGCGCACGCTTAGGTTGTGGAATGATCTCCCTGCCTCGGTTTTCCCAAACGCCTACAGTATGGGGTTCTTCAAAAGGGGTCTTAGAAGGTTTTTACAGGGTCGGCAGCGCGAGTGTGGCGCCTCTGGTGTTGCAAACGTTCATAGGCTGCGGTGACCACCGGTCCTTCTGGTGGGCCGTATGCTTGTCTGCCACCTTAGTGGTATAAAAAAAAAAAAAAAAAACTTGACATTTTAATTTCCGTAGCTAATTTTATTTTGTTTTATAATTTGACAATGTATTATTTAGGGGTTAAGTTGACATTTTTTGTGACTAAATATGTATTTGGCAATTTGACTATTCATTTAATATTAATTATTATATTTCAAAGTTAGTTTTAATGTAGGTAAGTAGTCAGTATTTATTTAATGTAGTTAATTATTTTTTCTTTTGTTGTTTGGTAAAGGGTAATGTAATTCTAATGTAATGAACTTGACATTTTATATTTCCATACTTATTTTGATTTTTTATAATTTGAACATAAATCGAATGTAATTGTAACTTCACTATCGCATTGGGATTTCCTGTAAGGATAGTGAAAAGTGTATGCTTAAATAAATAAATAAATAAATATGGGTTACAGGAAAAGTCGTGCTAGATCCGTTAAGGGCGTGGAGTACCCATTATTTCTGACTAATTTCACTATGAAACACCATACCCTAAACTTAACCCTGTTCGAGATATTCGACTTTTAATATTTTTATTGAAAATTGCCGATTTTTAGGTTACAAAATTTTTTATTTTTATTTTGGGCGCCTTATTTATTATTTTTGTTGCATTTTGACATGTGTAATAAGATGCTCCAAAACGTCAATCATTGAAATAGTGCATAAATTAATTGAACATGTCGTAGAAGACAAGTGAAAGTTAAGAAAATAAAAAAAATAGTAACAAGTTTATTTTTCTCTAAGGGATATGTAAAAAAAATATTACGGCAGTCGTTCGGCAGATGTTTTTTAAAATATCTACATTTCATCAGCTATCTAACGACGTATAGCAATGTAGGGTTGTATTTAAATTCATTGAAAAAAACTTAGTTTCAAAAGCGACAGTGGAGAAGAAAATTAATACTTAGCCCTAAAAAGTAAAAAAAAACAATAGGAAAAGATGAAATGTCATTTATTAAACAAGGTTTTTACACAACTTTTTCATACTCTACAGTTCATGTTCAACATGGCCGCCTCGGTAACCCTGTATATATGGCCGGTCCATGGATGGGTGACCATCCATGTGATCACTTTGTGACATTTATTTGAGCGTTTCCGTGCTTCGGAAGGCACGCCAGTAAAATGGCAGTCGTTAAGCTAAGTTGAAGGCTTTATTTCAACAGCAGGCAGTAACAACCTGCGCCTGTCCATTTAAACACGGCAATACGGCTCACCACCTATTAAGAGGGACAAATTATACAAAGATGAAATGTGGGCATATAATATGCCTCTGCCTACCCCTTCGGGGATAAAGGCGTGACCATATGTATGTATGTATTTAAAAATATCCCTTTATAAAATATGTAAATTGAAGAAATTACAAGGACACTAGATTAGGCATATGGTCTTGTTATTATGGTGTATTAGTCCCTTTTCACACGTACCGGTTGCCGGGTAGCCGGTGCCGGGTACCCGGCGGCGAATGCAAGCGTTTGCCGGGCAAATCACGCCGGTACGTGTGAAAGCTATAGGTAGTACATGGCCATACTCATACTCTTCGGCCGCCGACTACCCGGCAACAGAAGAAGTGTGCGGGCATCAGCTAGTTATTTATAAAATACTAGCGGACGTCACGCGGTCCGCAAACAGTGTAGCTTCCCATCAGAGAAAGAATTTTTCAAATCGGTCCTGTTGTTCCGGAGCCTATTCGTTACAAACAAACAAAAAAAAAACAAATCTTTCCTCTTTATAATATTAGCATAGATGTAAATTGAAGAAATTACAAGGACACTATAGATTAGGCATATGGTCCTGTTATTATGGTGTATTAGGCCCTTTTCACCCGTAGAGGAAAGGAAGCATATTTGGAATACCACTTTGTTTAAGGGCTCTTCAAACTTTTGTGTGCCAGCTAGATTCGTGAGACAATCTTAAAATGGTAGCAAAACTAGCTGTTTATCAGTCTTGAATGTATAAAAACAATTGAACATCATGAGTGGGTACAATTTCAAATTTAACACAAAATGTCTGAAATCTTGTTTGGAGATCTGGTGCAGGTATTTTGGTATAAGGGTATTCCAATTTCTATTCATCATGCTTAAATAAGAAATGTGACGCATGATACCAAACTATCTTAGAAGAACATGTAAGTATTTTGAAAAGTAGTCTTATCATGTAAACAAACTAACTCAAATCAGTGTCTACTCTGAGTTAGGTATTCCCATCTACCTGCACAAGACGATTGGGGTATTCCAACTTACCTTCACCATTATGAATTACGGAATATTCCAATTTGCCTTCACTTATACAAAATTATATTAATTAAGTAATCAACAAAATTATTTTATTTTTAACTTATTTAGGTAACAGTTCTCTTATTTTAAAATGAGATCAATTAGTAGTTCATTTTTTTATTAATTACAATCAAAAAAATATCTAAAACAGTTCTCATATTCTCAAAATACGTCATTACACTAAATTTCAGATTGATTGGCGGTATGCGCTTTTCAGAAGTTTACCCACAAAAAATAACCCTTTAACCAATAAAATAAAACATACATACAAATTATGGAATAAAATAAACATTTAAAATATTAATTTGGAATAGCAATGGAGAACATTAATTGGAATACCGAATTCCGAATAACCATCACCTCATATATTCCAATTTAGCAACACGGCGTGATCCGACAGAAACTGAATTTGTCGGTTAATAAACGCGTATAACAACAAAATCTCATATAATTTTTGCAATTCAATTGTTATCTAACAGATTAATTGCAGTCGAAAAGAATAAAACACAGGATTACTAAAAAAAAAACAGATTTAACCACATACCTTATTTTTTTCTAAAATGCGGCTTTCGGTTTCGTGTGTCTGGACGCCATATAAGAACAATGGCTGGCTCGCTGTCAAAACCTAACTATAAATGACGGTGAGGGCCAAGAGTTTACGTTAATATAATGAAGATGACGCTGTTGGTTTTTATAATACCTTACTATTCCAAATTGCCAACAGTATTCCACATATGCTTCCTTTCCTCTACCGGTTGCCGGTGCCGGGTAACCGGCGGCGAAGGATCGTGCGGAGTACAGCCCTATTCGGCGCCCGCATTTAGGCGGAGACCCTAAAGATCACAATGTGACTAGATTACATAGCCCGCAGAAGGCAATGGCAGTCAACATGATAAGAGGATAACCCCATATCACACGATCTCCGTTGAGGAGGCATGTCACCTGGAAGCGAGGGCCCCCGCACCATTGTTTAAATGGCGCAAGGATGCGCTGTAGCAGAGCCGTAAGTCTGCGCGCTGAGAAATCGAGACTCAGCGTGCTCAGCTCCGCCAGAAACTTGTTGAGACATAAGTTTTTTTACCTGAGCATATAGGTAGGGAAACACCACAAATATTTGTGTGACCCATTAATGTTTGCCTCAAGAGTCTGGGCGTTTCTATGTGAATATGTTGTATTTAAAAAAAATAGTAGGTATTAATATCCGTGGTCTGATACCTATAACACAAGCAGGTTATCCTTTCGGATTGTTGGTTCCACTGCTAAGTTCCACTAGGGGGTCCAACAGGATTTTCCTAGCTTACTTTGGGATCAGATAGCGTTGTGTGAAATGTTCGTGAGTATTTATATTTAACTAGCTGACCCGCGCAACTTCGTTTGCGTCACATGAGAGTGAGAAAGAGAGAGATAAATGGTATTAATATTTTCAAATATTTTGAGTATTATAATGTTTCCCGTTGCATTTACCCCCGTCGTGTCGCGTCGCTTGAATTCATTAGAGCTGAACCGCATATCTTCGTTTGCGTCACATGAGAGTGAGAAGGTAAGAGGTGTAAAAGTGATATAATGTTTCCCGTCGCTTTTACTTCCACCCATCCGTTTTTCGGTATGGAACTCATCTTGTGCGAGTCCGACTCGCACTTGGCCGGTTTTTATCGTACAGTTGACTGGCTGCCACTGCAGACCAAGTTTACTCCCGTCGCGTCGCTCATACTTTAAAACTTAATAAGAGGGTTATTCTAAGTGAAACTTAAAAGATAGACATATATGCTGTTAAGGACATATTTTTATAACTTTTTAAGAGAAACCATTTTGTAATAAACAATTTTTACGTAACTTTAACTATTTATGCAGCGTCCGCAAAATGGGAGCTCTCAAAAGAAAGAAATACCTAATCCCCGTTCTCGAAACATTATTCATGGCTGCTCCGCTCTTATTCGTCTTAGCGTGATGTTATATCGCCATAGCCAGTTTCAATAAATGGACTATTGAGCTGTAAAATATTTTTTGAGATGCAACCAGTACTTTATGAGATCCTAGCACAAACAAACTCTTCAGTTTCATTACATCGTGAGCGAACCTTAAGAGATAGACAAATTAAGTTATTGTGAGCGAACCTTAAAAGATAGACATATGCTGTCGCGGATTTTTTTGTAGAACTTTTCAAGAGAAACAATTTTGTAAAACACAATTTTTACCTAACTTTAACCATTTACGCAGCGTTCGGTAAAAAATATTCCCCGTTTTCAAAACATTCTTGATTGCTGCTCCGCTCCTATTCGTCTTAGCGTGATGTTATACAGCCTATAGCCATCCTCGATAAATGGACTATCAAACTGTAAAATAATTTTTGAAATCCAACCAGTAGTTCCTGAGATCCTAGCGTTCAAACAAACAAACAAACTCTTCAGCTTTATAATATTAGTATGGATAGGTGGTGAGCCTATTGCCGTGTTGAAATGGACAGGCGCAGGTCGCTGCGACCAGCAGTTGAAATTTATCAAGCCTATGGGCAAATAGGCATAAGAGGCCTTCAACTTGGCTTAACGATTAGGTATCACTTTCTTATAACCTGGTTTCATTTCGAGTTTTCCTCCTCTAACGTAATGGATTTTTTTTTGCGAAAATGTTCCCTTAGTCGTTTAGTCGCCTTCTATCGACTGTATTGCGACTTATACAAAAGCAGTGTTTTCGCCACAGTAAAGTACCGCCGCACTCTGCTGAGCACACCGAGCTTCTTGGACGCCAGCTTAGCCTTGTCCTCCAAATGACTTCGGAATTGAACCTCTCTGCTATGAAGAGTCTTTGGATTAGTCCGTTAATCCACCCCTTGGGTGGATTTCCGGAATTATATATTATTAATCAAAATAGTCCGGTAGGTAATCCACCCCAGGGGTGGATTTCCGGAATTATATATTGTTAATACAATTAGTCCGCTAATCCACCCATGAAATGGGTGGATTTCAAAGATGGACAAACACATGGAGATCGACAAAACAAATTATTCGAAAAAAAAACAAATGACGATTGAAAAAACAAATGATGGTCGGATAAACAAATAAAGATTGACAAAACAAATGAAGATCGACAAAACAAATGACGGTCGGATAAACAAATGACCGTCATTTGTTTTGTCAATCTTTATTTGTTTTTTCGATAGTCATTTGTTTTCCGACCGTCATTTGTTTTGACGATCTTTATTTGTTTTGCCGATCTTCATTTGTTTTTTCCATCTTCATTTGTTTTTTTGATATTTTTTATGTATCATGAATAGATCCGGAAATCCACCCATTGGGTGGAATTCCGGACATACCATAACATGTAATTCCGGTTATCCACCCCCTTGGGTGGATTTTTTGGGGTGGATTACCGGACCTTTGGCTATATTGGCCTAGAGACATCGCTAAAGCCTTCAATAGAGTATGGCATGCGGCGCTTCTTTCCAAGCTGCGGGCATATTTATGGTCTATCGCCTCAGTTGTGCCGCTGGTTGGCCATCTTTTTGCACGAGCGATGTATTCTCTGTGATGGTCAGATTTCCTGCCTTTGGCAGGTAAATGCCGAAGTACCTATGACAGGGATCAGTTTTGCCCCCTACTCTATTTCGTACCAAGGCAGATGACATTGGGCGTGTTTCCATTAGCCGGCCCGGCACCGGCACCGACGCCGGTGCCGGTGCCGTGACGGGGCCGGGGAAGCAAATTGTATGAAAATGTATGGCTCGCTTTTGCACTTGCCGGCACCGGCACCGGCCCGGCGATGAGTCCTGCCAGCGCCGTCGCCGTCGCCGGGTTAGCTAGTAGCCGTGTGCGTGTGAGTGCGCCGGCGGGTAAAGGGACGCGGGGCGGGTAGATTAACGCGAAGCTCTGTACCGGAAAAGTTGTTTCGCGATGTGTGGTCGTATTTACAATGCAATTCCCAACAGCTTGAAACCATTGCCAACCTCTATATTTTTGAGGAAGTTGAAAGCCTGGCTCATAAAAAAAATGTTTTTACACTTCAGATGAATTCGAAAAACTGAAAGGGAAATTATTATAAGCTGTTTTGGTTAACCATTAAGGCAATGCAATGTTCATGTAATATTATTGATTGTATGAATGTGATGACATGCTGAATTAATACTATTTTATTTTTATGGATCTATATTTTATTCACTTGACATTGTTGTAATTTGTTATCGTTGTAGTAATTTTCTATGTGTATTTGCATGCCAGGAAATGGTAAATGTGCTGAACTTAATCATAAGAATAACACCATGTATCACCGCATTTTCGCAAATAAATTATTATTTATTTAAGCGGAGGGAGAGAGACACGCCGTATTTGGTTTGTGATTCCATTTCAGAGCGTACGCGTCATGGCGTTTAAATACGACATCGTGACTATTATTGAGTTAGTGCTGAAGTCCGTGTCAGTACTGTACCACTAGCCGGACGTATACCGGCGTAAGGTATTCGGTCACGCCGGTGCCGTGCCGGTGCCGGACCGGCTAATGGAAAACCGCCCATTGTCTTGCCGAACAAGATAGTGGGGCCAAGAAAGCAAATACTACTGAAAAGGTAGTGACTTACTGCGTTGACCTTATAGAAGTGAATATGTGATAATTGATAAATGAGAAATTACTCGTTACGTGTGAACAGTACCTACCTACTCACTTTCGAGTTTAGTAGGTATTTGCATTGTAGGCCTCAATCTTATCTGTAAATAAAGGTAGATACTTATTTTAAAATAAAAAGCTGTATTAAGCGTTTTAATATTTATCAAAATACCGAAATATTTAAAAACATTCATAGCTACATAATGTCAAACATAAAAATTAAATAGCCTGATTGATAACTATCTATTACTATTGAGTAAAGGCACTGCACTCATTCTTGAGAGTGCGCGCCCACGTCTGACTTTTTGTAGGACGTTGATTGAATTTCTTCTTTTCGCCCTAAATCAATCGGTGTCATTATATGTATAATGTGTCTATGTGTTTGAAAAACTACACAACTTCAACTGTTGAATGATTTGTAAATACCTACTGAAAGGTAAAAATTAAAGAAAAACAGTAGCTGTGAGTTTTATTGCCAGGTTCTTTTCTCTCCGGCTCTACCTATTGCGTTGCTAAATATAAAAGCAATCATTTGACGTTCGTAAGTATTACTTTGTTTTGTGACCTATATGAATGAAGATTTTTCATTTTTATTATCGGACATGGGCGTGCACCCTTAAGTACATATCCATATTTCTAAGGTAAATACAATTCAATCTAAACTTAGATCACTGTGAATACAGCCGCTTGTTCGTACCTGTGAAGTACTACCCGTTCGCTCTAACTTTGCTGCTGGCGTAGAGGCGTATACCCGAATTGTTAATTAGACGAAGTAAATTGACAGTAGCTTATGTCACTTCGTCGTAGAAAATACGCAACATTGTATGAAGAAGTGACATTAGTTGCTATTAATTTACTTCGTCTAATTAAAAATTCGACTTTAGTATGGAGCCGAGCGGCAAAGTTAGAGCGAACGAGCAGTAACAGCTAAAGTTATCACAAAATAAGAAGTCCGTTTTGACATTTGAGAAAGCGCCACTCTCATTGGCGGGTTGCCGAATCCACCAATGAGATGCTCCCAATGAACCAGCTCTCATTGGTTGATTCGGAAATGAGAGTGGCGCTTTCTTAAATGTCAAAACGGACTTCTTATTTTGGGATAATTTTAAGTAGACAGCGCATACTTATAACTTATCTTGCTAATAAATAATAATGTTTGTTACCTACTCTTTCAAGCTCTAACGGCTGAACAGATGTGGGTTAAATTAGACAATGTTATAAATTATAGTCAGGCAATAAAAAGTACCTAGCCTAAGTTATTTATTATGGGAAGCAGGACTGGCAACAAAATATTACGCCGCGGGCAAAGCCGCGGGCATTAGCTAATACGTAATAAATAAAGCAATGTGAAATCTAACAAGGTTATCAGATCACTTCATTCAATATAAAACAGCAAGGGTAGGTATAATTTTTATCTTATACTAGAGTGTAATACACGATACCCTCGCGCCAAGTTTGGATGTCGGATTAATGTGACTATGCTAATAAATAAAGTACAGATTCAAGACTATTCCCATAGAAAAATTCATGTATATTCCTTAAATTTCGCGTCTTGAAAGTAGTACCAACAAACACATTTATAATATCAGTATTTATGTGTAAGCACAAAAGTTATACAGCAGGAATAATGATGAGAATAACGCATATTTTATAGTCCTACTGTACTGACAGTAATATAATATACTTAATAGAAAATAAGTAGTAAAGAAATAATCATCAGTCAATTCAATCAATTGTACAAGAGTGCACATCTTGAAAATACTGCAATTTATAAGCATGGTATTAGTTCTCATTAAATATCTAAAATGCTTTGAAGTATAAAGATATTACTATTCAAAAAGTAGGTACAGTACTACCAGTTTTATAAGTTACACCGATGTACCTGCGCAGAACTCAATTTTTTGTAAGGCGCGAAAATATATTTACCAATCACAGCGCTCCACATATTTCCGCGAAAATACTCGCCTACTATTGGCTGATGCGTACGCGCCATGTCTGGTTCGGCAGTCAGTCTGTCTAGACAACGGCACAGATTACTAAATAGTTACTACGACAACGGTGTAGTCGCGTTCATTGCTCTGTCGTACACATCCGTTCACGTCTTGTTATTATCGACCTTAAAGTAGTAGCAATAAATTCGAAATTGCTTTGCAATTTTCATTCGGTTTAATTCGTCAGTGAGATGAGCTATTCTGCGCGCCCGAATAAAGCCGATGCGACTTATAAACGTGGTAGTACTTGTACATACCTTTTTTAAAACAGTGAATATTACATCAAACCATTATAGAAGTTTTGTGAGAGCTATACCAATTAAAATATCTTAATAACATTCATTTTAACAATACAAAACCTCTTATTTTACTAATCAAGTGTCTTCTAGTTACTATGTTCACATATACCATAAAATTTGTTTCATAAATTTTATGGTATCAGACTCTTCAACCAGGTTCCACCAGGTCCTGGTCAGTCAGCCATAGTGAGCGCAACATGGTTGAAAAGCCAGGCAACCTAAGAGTACGAAATATAACTCATTTATCTCTATACAAATTGGAGTCCTTATAAATAAATGATGATAAAATTATTGGTACCTAGTTATTGATTAATAATTAATTGGTGTTATATACCATAAGGATCTAAACAGATCTACATTTATACAAGCTGTAAAACTGCAGTACCTATAAGTAACTGCCTACTGTCCCTTGCTCAGAGTGAAAAGAACTGCATACTAGCTGCAAGTGTGCAGTATGTAATACCACAAATTGAGATAGTACAGATGGAAACCTACACACAAAAATCCCTGAGGCTAAGCACACATAAACAACGCTTTCACAGACACGAGGTCAGGTGGTTTCAACCGAATTTTCGATACTGATTTGTGCGCGAGTGTGTGTAGCAGAGGGTAGGTGAGAAAAAAAAGTACATATATGCGATTTCCATCTGTACTATCTCTAATTTGTGGTAATACTCGTCTGTAAACTGCAGCAGTTGACAGATGGGTATTACATTCTGTAATACGTCAGCTGGCATAAAGTTATGCAAATGACCTGCAAAATTATGTAGGTAGTCCTTAAAACAAACATAAAGGACATTTAGCTTCCGTTATATAGATATCCTCCTGCTAACTCATCTATAAGTTATGTCAGTCTTAAATAGGTTTCTTTAACCTATGAACATTTAACACATTTCAATTATGATTGCTCGTCATTCCAATATTTACTAATAATGTATCCCCTACCAGGTTTTAACTGTGTACCATATGGTATCTCAGCTGTAAACTTGAACGAAGATAATTTATGTCATTTTTGTAAATTAAATGTAATAATAATTATTCTGACTACATTTTCAGAACACAAAAGATACAACAAATTATACTATACAACCTATGAATAATATTCACTTATCAAATTACTATCTCATTCTATTACTTTTGGTTTGTTGATGAACCTTGCTCCTTGGGCTTTGAGTAAATTGGTTTCCCGTTCGTGTCCCAGGAGGCCGCAGCACGTTTTTTAAAAACAAAAGCCAAATACACAGCTAGAATAAGAGAAAATACAGATTAACAATATGATATTAATTTGAATTATAATTGGATATGATTAATAACACTAGTAAAGTGCAAGCAGAATCGGGCGCAGGGGGTTTCGAACTTTCGAACCAAAAAACTGCAAAAATTCATGTTTGTTGTATTAGATCTTTCCTTAAAAACCGTTTTTTTTTTCTGATTTTAGTACTTGCCGTTAAGAAATACATCATATATGTGAAAATTTCAACTCTAGCTATCACAATATCTGAGATACAGCCTCGTGACGGACGGACAGACAGACGGACCGCAGTCTCATGAATAGGGTCCCGTTTTTACCCTTTGGGTACAGAACGCTAAAAAGGTAAGTTATAACTTGATTAGTTTTGTTTACTAGTGTTTTGGGACCTTGGCCTTACCGAGATATTTATGCAAATGCAGCCATTGACTAATGGATGACGTCATAGTTTTGCTTTCTGACCAGGAGTAGTACAGGAGGGATGAGGCAATCACCCTCATAAAATAGGAAGAAACCTACCCCTAGCAGAGGATTGTGATTAGCATTGTTTGTAATGGTTTCCTTAGTAAAAAGAAACAGTAAAATTTATTTATTTTAACACTAGACCAGGCAACATGTTGCTGTGGCTAAGGTTTCTGTAACCCAGTACTGACAGCAGTGGCCAGGAGAGAAAAACCAGCCAAGTGCGAGTCGGACTTGCGCACAGAATTACATACCACAAAACATGTTTGTCATATGGGAGTACCTTTAATCCCCCCTTTTTTCTGATTGTGGTATAAGTTATTATAGCGGCAACAGAAATAAATCTTCTGTGAAAATTTCAGCTCTTTAGCTATCACAGTTACTGAGCTTCATTCGTTGGCAGACAGACAAACAAACGGTAGTTTCATGGATTGGGACCCGTTTTTTTACCTTCTGGGTTTGGAACTCTAAAAACAAAGTAAGTATCATATCTCTCAAGTTGGATCAAACTGCACACGGCATGCACATTGGGTTAAAGTTGGTTAAGTAGTTTAGGAGTTCATCCCGGACAAACAATGTGATACATAATTCATACATATTAAGATTTATCATACTCACTTGCAACTTCCCACTCACTACTACTCATAGTGCCAAGTTGATCTCTCTCCGTTTTATTTTCTTTTTTGTCCCAAAAATCTTTTGCATGCTCATATTCTGCATCATCTGCAAGAAGTTCTTTACCTGGTGTTGCTGGGTAACTCTCAAAACATTTAATTCTAGACAACAAGTGTCTAAACTGTTCTGAATACTTCTTAAAGAAATCTTCAAATCTGTCTTTATAAACTAGTTCTAGACCATATTCTGATGCAAGCATAGTAAATAATTTAAAGTTAACTAAAAACTCCGGACAATCTACCACACCTTCTAGATGAAAATCATACTTAGCACCAAATAAGGGATAACCTTTATCCACATCGAAAAGCAACTGAATTTTGTATATCCTATTACCAAAAGTGTTATCAGTTGACTTTCTGGCCCTAGACACTATCTCATTTGCATCTGGGATGGTCCCAAAGAAGTAGCCACCTGGCTTTATACACTCTGATATATTAGTGAGCATTCTCCTAGCTTGAGCTAAGCTTTCAAAGCTGTAATGTAACCCAAACTGGCAGCTGACTAAGTCAAAATTAATGGATGGATCTCTGTACTTATCTCTTAATGTATCTTTACTACAATCAGCAGCTATAAATTCAGCTGAAAAGAGGCGACCACATCGAGAACGGAGATCTTTGTAGCGATCTTGACATTGTTGTACTGATACTTCTGCAATGTCAGCAAAAACAACGTGCTCAACTCTCGCTTTTTGCCACTTACTCAAGTCTCCTCCTTTACCACAGCATATGTCCAGTACACGCAAAGTTCTGCCATAGTCTTTTTCTCGGATCTTATCACTGTATTCCTGTATAAGTACACTTTTAACCCAATTGTTAAAGTTACGTAGATAAAATATGGGCGAATTAAACCTTTCCTTTAAACCTTTCTCTTTAAGATGATTATAGTGTGCTGCGACAACTGAGCTGTGTTCTTCACTCGTTTTTAGTCTCTCAGGGTCTTCCTCGTGGTCATCATTAGAATGTGGTCTTCGTAAACTTTGTTTTTGGGTTTCATGATCATTATGCGAATTCTTTTCCTTTTCAATATCTTCTAAAGGTTTTTGTTCTACAGAAAGAGCCGACATGTTTTATATTTTATTAATAACTTGTTGCAAACATTGCCTTCCGCTTATTTATAGTAACTTTATTTATTATTACACCAAATCTGAAGAACGAAGTCACAGAGTACTTAATACTACGTAACGAAGTAATAAAAGTGTAAACGTTACTAATGTCTAATGTCATTGTCTTGTCATTGTCACGTCATGCGTCTAACTTTTTTTCAAGTGATCACATGATGTAAGTTAAGGTCATGGACCATGCTGCCCTGTCATATTGTTGATAACAATATTTCAAACCAAATTATAAGTAAAAAACTGGTACATCTACAAGATAATCGTTACACAAACTATGGTAAAATGCAAGGATTTTTTTTTACAATACAAGTTGTACTACTGGAAGTACAGGTGTACAACCTCGTAAGCAAATTCTAGGTTTATAGGTAATCCTACATGCTTCATCGTCATGTATTAAGAGATTGAAGGAATATACTGGGATTGACGCCATAAATTTTGCGAGTATGAACCTACACATTAGTATTCGATCATCGATAAACAAGATACATGCTTGGTGAACATAATTTTAAAGTCAGTCAGACAATTTTATTATTGAGAGTTATTGCGGTTATTGCTCCTGAAATTAAATGCAAGTGTTAACTACCTACGTTGAACCGTGAGCAACACACGCTAACTCTATCTATATAGTGATGGGCAAAGTACGGCCCGCGGGCCCGCTCCGGCCCGTTTTAATTTAATCCGACCCGCCGACGGACGGTCCTTCTACTGCATGAATAGTAGGTATATGGCTCGCGATAATTATGTTTTAATGGTCCAGAAGTATTTGTTTGTTATGAAGCGCTCGTGGCCCCGCGGACTCAGTGTTCTGTAAACAATTACTGCAGTAAGCAACTTTCACTGTGGCCAGTCCTTTGATGGGTGACCATCCATGTGACCACTTTGTGACATTTACTTGAGCGTTTCCGTGCTTCGAAGGCACGTTAAGCCGTTGGTCCCAGTTGCCAGTAAAATGGCTGTCGTTAAGCCAAGTTGAGGCGGTGAGCCATATTGCCGTGTTGAGATGGACAGGCGCAGGTTGTGACTGCCTGCTGTTGAAATTTTCAAGCCACCTAAAAAGCCTTCAACTTGGCATAACGACTGCCATTTTACTGGCAACCGGTACCAACGGCTTAACGTGCCTTCCGAAGCACGGAAACGCTTAAATAAATGTCACAAAGTGGTCACATGGATGATTATCCATCCAAGGACTGGCCATAGACAATAAATGTGATAAAGTACGTAAATATAATAACAAAAAAATTGAAATGGTTGTAGCTGACTGGTTAAAGTCCATGGACTATGAAACCGTGGAGAACCTCTTAAAAGTGTTATGATCCATCTACACACACACATGCGCGTACACACACACACACACACACACACACACACACACACACACACACACACACACACACACACACGCGCGCACCCAAACACACATACGTACGTACACATAGCAAAATAAGCATGCATGCATCTTTTGTTTTAATTGTTTTGTTTTTCTTTTTTACTTTTATTTTATTTTATTTTTTATTTTATTTTATTTTATTTTATTCGGAAAACAAACAGTGTACAATTACAATGTAACAACAACTTAGATCACAAAACACCATTAATAAGTTTTCACAATTTCGTATTTAGTATTTAGTGCTTGATTATTTCAAAATAATGTTCATTAAATAAATAAAAGTATGTAGGACAATCATTGAACCGATTCAAACCATTGGTTGGATTATACGACTGTATTGAGATGAGTTGGTATTAAATAAATCTAGACCAGGTAGACCACCTAATTTATTTGCGAAGTCTGCTGCCCTTACCAGAAACGAACCATTCCTGTAATTAGTAGTGCTTCGGGGAGTATTAAGAGGATATTGCAACCTAACCGATCTAGTAGGAACTCTTAACTGCAACTGACCTAATAGATAGGTACGGTGAATCAATTTTTGCCTGCGCTATCTTTACCAAAAAAGTCACATCTGCAATCTTTCTTCTTTCATGGAGTGGCAGTGCAGTCTTTTACACCTCGCTTCATAGCTACCATCATGCGTATTACACTTAAACTGCAGGTACCGGGTGAATTTACGCTGTATAGATTCCAGTCTATCAATATCTATACTGCGGATTCCATATTTGAGAACCATACTCGAGGATGCTGCGCACGTATGAACAATAAAGAATTTTTATGACCTTAATACTAGAGAACTGTGAGCTTGACCGCATCACAAAACCAAGCATTTTGTTTGATTTTCTGGCTATGTCGTCAATGTGCGATTCATACGTTAACTTTGAGTCGTGTGTCACGCCTAGGTCACGTATATCATCCACTCGCTTGAGTACCACTCCTTTAAGAGTGTAATCAAACTCATAGATGTTGGGTTTACGGGTAAATGTTATTGAGTAGCACTTGAGAGCGTTCAACGTTAACCTGTTCAGGGCACAGTAATTTTCAAATCTCAACAGGTCCTCCTGCAACTCGAGGCAGTCGGAATGACAGTTGATTTTTTTAAAGATTTTTATGTCATCTGCATACATTAAGAACCGGGAGTGATGAAAGCAATCCTTGACGTCATTTATAAAAATGTTAAATAAAAGCGGGCCTAACAACGATCCCTGTGGCACGCCAGAGGGGATGATATGCCATGTCGATACACATCCGTTCAATGCCACAGCCTGACTCCGGTTCCCGATATATGAGCAGAACCATCTGAACAAGTTCCTGTGTATACCAGCCCGTAGCAATTTCAGGAGTAGTATTTTATGATCTATACGGTCAAAACATTTACTGTAATCAGTATATATAGAATCAACCTGACCGCCTCCCACCATGCTGGATGTGGTAAAATCTATAAATGTTAATAAATTTGTTACGGTTGATTTAGCTCTAATGAACCCATGCTGTTCTGGAATGAAATAACCTTTCAATGCATCATAAACCTGAGTGTACACGAGTCGTTCCATAACTTTGGCAAAAATACATAATTTTGATATAGGCCTATAGTTCTTTACTTCCCCTTTATCTCCGTTCTTGTGTATGGGGGTGATGAACGCGGTCTTCCACACATTTGGAACAATGCTTTCCTTAATTGAGCGCTAATACAAGATGGTAAGCGGTACGGTCAATTGCTTTGCACAATTGACAATGAAAATTGGTGGAATATGGTCCGGTCCAGCTCCTTTTGTTGGGTCTACGGATATGAGTAACTTGCATACCATGTCAGGAAGAATTTCTATGTCACCTATCGTATGTGCGTTATATGCGTTCTCGTGGGCCAAGTGTGAAGTGGGTGAGGCGGGTCTGATGGGTTGTGAGGATGACGAGAGAAACGTCGACCGGAAGTATGTGGCAAAGATGTTGCAAACTTCCTCTGAGGAGCCGGCTGTTACACCTTCGTATTTTAAGGTGGAAGGGAGTGTATTGGAACCGTTTCTGTTCAGTTTAACAAATTTCCATAATGTCTTGGGGTTACCAATTATACTCTCCTCCATGTTTACGATATAAGCTCGGTAGCATTCCTCCTCCACTCGCTTTGCCCTTTTTCGGAGCAGACTGAATGTGTCATAATCACTAGTGTTCCCATATACACGGTACTTTCTCAGGTATTTGTGTTTTTCCTTGAGAATCTTTTTTAAACTGGCATTATACCACGGTGGAAATGAGGAAGGGTAAATAGTCTTACAAGTAATGTATCTTTCTCTAAGGTCATATAGATAATTATAAAAAATGTCTGTGGCTATGTCAATTGAGTTACAATTCAAGATGTCTGTCCATATTATACTTTCCATAGATGATTTAATTTTTTCATAGTCACCTGATTCGGCTGAGTCATAGAAATACTTAGATCTAGGGGAAGGTTTAAGTAAGTCAGTACTCATAGATTGGTACACCAATTCTAGCGATTTATGATGAACATCCTCGGGAACTAGAAGACGTCACTATTCTAAACTAGAGGACGTCACGCGGTTTCACCCGCGTAGTTCCCGTGGGAATACAATATTTTTTCTTCTTTACTTATAAGAACCTTCTCCTGACAATACCTTACACAACAAAAAAAGAATTAGTGAAATCGGTCCACCCGTTCTGAAGTTATGCGCTTATCAACACATTTTGCGATTCATTTTTTTATTATAGATAGACGGGCCCATCCACGTTAAAGTGAGCGCATGCGCTCACACGCTCGTAGTCGTAGTTTTGTTCCGAAGGTGAAACACGCGTGGCAAGATAAGACATTTTTACGCAAGATGCCGTCCTATGCGTTCCCGATGTGTAAAAAGTAAAACACTACCCTAAATTCGGGAATTACTTTTCACTCGTAAGTACATACCTACTAATTTAGATTTTGACAAAATTTGCGCACGGGAGGGTTTAGTACCAAAAATACGGCAAAACAGTACGTTTTTTCTTATTTTTTTTTTATTTTATTAACTAACTACAACTACAGACGCTTGGTCCGTACCATTTTTTAATTAGTTTATAATGTAATTAAGTTAATATCTGTCTCCGCGTTAGACAAATCAATAATTATAACCTATAATAATATAATTATAATAATAATCTAGGATGAAATATAAAATAATTAAGTTAGTAGCGGCCCCGACCGTGTCGCTGCCGCTCCAAGTCAACGTCAAGGGCACGGGTTTTTTTATAAAGGACAAGAGAGTATCTCTCGCCCTATCGTCCCTTCGCCGGATTGCCATTTTTAGGTTGTAATCCCTCACTTGCTCTGTAGTCGCAACTTCAGCGCGAGTTATCAGGCGCGCTGTCGCGTCATCACTGCTGTCGTCTGTGTAGTAGACACAGGTGTTTGTGTGCCTTGAAATTGCGACCACAGCATGCGGGACACTTTGGAGGATTTGGGATTTGCGTGATGTTGTACGCACTATAACCACCTTTTCGTACGTCAATCCCTGCGATTCGTGAACCGTTAGTGTGCGAGATCCCTCGTTGTTACCGTATCCCTGACTGTATTCGAGTTGTATTTCGAGTTGTGTCGAGAGTTGTATTGTAGTAAAAAATACGTTTGTTGTATGGAAGTCCCCTTTCAAATGTCCATTTTATATTAATATAAAATTATTTAAATGCAATCAAAATACAGGATGAATTTCCAAAAGGGACTTGATGGCCAACTCTGAAACTATAAGGAATAGCGAGAAATGCTTAAAGGAGTCACGAGCCCGATTTTGATAAAACTTAAAACCTCATTATTAGATTTTTGAAAAACCAATAATCCTAGCCGGGATAGAGATGGGAATTTGCCCGGAAAAAACCCAAATGTGGGAAAAAACCGGGAACAAACCCAGGGAAAAAACCCGATTGGGAATTTATTCGGATTTTTCATATTTAGCATAATATGTAACATCTAGATCATTTAGTACGCACTATTTTAGTATTACTAACTAGTTAGAGATAATCTAACTTTGTTTATTTTAGCCCATCTCTATAAAATAGATTGCAGAGGGGCTTATGGCGAGACTTTGTATAAAGTCTGTGACTCTTTTGCATTATATTTCGTCACTAGGTCACGTGGATCATCTGTTCAAAGTTTGAAATAAAACCAAAACAACAACGTCAATCGGAGTGAACTTTCACCTTCACAGAGGGGCAGTTAGGTGAAAACGTCTCAGTATAAAAAGTTACGTCTAATCAAATATAATGAAATTAAATAAAAAGCCTGTCTCTGTGTGTGTATTCATGCGCTCTTAGCGACAAGTAACCCGAAACTACGAACGCGCGAACGCCAACCTCCACCATCTGAGGACAAACAATAATTCGGATAGCACGGCTCTGCCTCTCTGCATAGCGTCAACCGCGTCAACTAAGTACATCGCGGAGTCATCCCAATGATGAGAACAGTATTCGACGCAGGGGCGAATCTGCGTTTTGTACTGCTAACATCTCTGATGTGGCGTGAAGTACCGCCTCACCTTATTTAGGACTCCTAGTTTCAGCGAGGCCAGCCCAACACAACTCTCTATGTAGTTTTTGTGATTGAGCTCACGCCGGACGTCTATACCTACCGAAGATCTCCAGCTTGTCCTTTAGTGTAGTAATCTTCTGAAGAGAGGGTAGGGGTAGAAATGGGGGCTTCTTAGCTATAAACGCGCACGCCTGTGATTTTCTGGCATTGTACTCGACCAAGTTGTATGAGCCCAATGGGCAATTTGACCCAGGTCCCGGTCGAGATCGGCCACGAGTTGCCATCTCTTTTCCTCCACGTCGCGTCACCCATCGGCTGGACGGCCAGAATAGCTCCCATCCAGAGTACTATCATCCGCATAACAATGAATGTATCCAAGCAAGGGACAGCATGTCATGGATATGACGAAGAAAGAGAGTTGGGGACAATACCGATCCCTGTGGTACTCCTGCATTTACCTGCAAAACTGAGGAAGCCTGACCATCACAGAGAACCCGTATACGTCGCCCGCTCAGGAAGCTGGCCTACCATTAATGTCATAGGGATTATATGGATAAATGGAAAATTTTATCCGAAATGCACCCGGTAGTTTGGTGGAAAGGACTCTGCAACTCCAAAATGCTGAGTTGGGTTGCAGTGAGTACGTATTCAACTACTCTTTATACTTCAGCAGCCACTGAACGATCATTTAGCACGAATGCTCATATACATAGTCACAAAGGAAATAGTTTGACTACACTACAGACATGGCAGCAAAATAGCTTTTATATCGTATAATAGGAACCTGGGCAATTCTAGAAGCTTTGCCGCGGTGTCGTATTGATTGACGATATATCGAGGTGATGAGGTGCTTGTATGATACCGCTAAGAAGACCAATCCCATAGCCCTACTCAGAGGTGTGAGACAGGGAGATGCTATATCTCCTAAGCTCTTCACTAATGCGCTTGAAGACGTCTTCAAGTCGTTGGACTGGAATGGATGGGAAGGGAATATAATCGGTTAATGTATCTACACCTTTGGTTTGCTGACGACATCGTTTTAATAGCGCTGGAACAGGTGAGCGGTATGCTGCATAGTCTTAGTGAAGAGTCTCGACGTATTGGCCTCAGCATGAACCTGGACCAAACCAAGGTCCATGTTCAATGAGCATGTCGTGCCGGGATAAATATACGTTGAACGATCGAGGCTTGAGGTTGTCCATGAATACACCTACCTTGGGCAGGTAGTCACATTTGAAAAACGAGTAAACTGGATGGATTCGCTCTGGTCTCCAGCGAGAGAGTGTCCAAGTCCAGACCTGCCACGATCGAGGACCTGGCGCTATTGCGCCCACGCTATGTATTCCACCAGTGTCATTCCCGCGCTCCCCGCAGTGCTGGCACTCGGCCATGGTTTCCCGTTGTATTTGCCACAGATACTTACCGAAGCTCCCGTGGGATACGGGAATAATACGCGGCCGAAGGGACTGGAAGTATCTGTGACAACCTATAGAAGAAAGCACCGTGTCTCCTCTCCAGCCACTCATCCAGCCGGCTAGGAGACATGCCGCATCACCTGAGATCGTGCGGAAACCCCTCATCACCCTGACGGCCTCTGCGGGCACTTTTGTGAAGTGTACTAAATAATTGTTAGTATAGCTCGTTTTTTTTTGTCAAAGATTCTTGAAAGTTTCAATAAGCAGTAATCTGCAATGACATTTTGACATTTCGAACAACAGGCAACAGCTAGTGCCCTAGATGCATCGGCGCAAAGTATGTGCGCATCGCAAAGTACCTATTTTTTGTTGCATTTGTCCTAAAGATAATAAATAGTAGTTTATGACACTGTTGCATAATAAGGGTTCTTATAACACGAGTGTGTTTTAAAAAAACGAGCCGCAGGCGAGTTTTTTTATAGTATCACACGAGTGTTATAAGACCAAGTTATGTACAGTGTCATACACTACTTTATCTACTCTCATACTATAATACCTGATTTCATTTTCTGATATATAGTTGCTCCTTGATTTCGCCGGTAACAGATTCATGGTCATGTTTGACGCAGTTTCCAGAATGTCTAGTGGTGTACAATTACCACCATCCTCGCTTTAAGACATGTTGTTACACAAAAACTAATTTATTTTACAAACAAAACCAAACTTTGTTTAATTTAAATGTAAAATGTTGGCGCCAAGGCGCAAACATCGATTGCGCATGCGTGTTTCTTTTTTTTTTCAGACGGCGGAAGCGCAATTTTTTTTTAAAGTAGAGGTTTTTTTTTTTATTTTTCTTCTTGTTCTTGGACTTTCTCGGTTTGAGAGTATGCCAAAGTCAAGTAAATTTCATTGTTGTGAAAATAGAAATCATTTTCAAGTTATGATTCTTCTTATGAGCAGCGTATTCATGTATGTCCAAATTTGGACTAAGTTCTACTCTAGTAAGGCGGTGGTACCTTACTAGGGCTTGATGTGGAATTCGTCGACAAACCTAAAAACTCGCGTTTCACTGCGCTTTATCACTTTCCAACACTTTTGCACGTTGTCGAACCTTTATGTTTAATAATCCACCATAAATTACACATAAACACTCAAAATTACACTAGTTTTGAAAAATTATTAAAACACAATTTAACGCTTGTCTGAAAGTTTCCCGCCGAATCCAAAGTAGAGGTTCAAACTTCTTTTTCCCGCTGAAGGTTGTCTATGGTGTATCGTAATGATTAAAAAGTTTTATTATGATATAGGTGTCCATACAAGACCTGTATCGTAATAAAACTTTTTTTTTAGCCTGTGCGTAATGTTTGTCATAAGAGTATTGATTTCAATTTTATAATCTTTGTATTATAGTATCAGAGTAGATAAAGAATATTTATATTTTTCGAATCGTCATATAATGAAAATTCCCGCCTATTGGGTTTTTTCCCGCATAAATACCGGGTTTTTTCCCGTTGGGTTTTTTCCCTCCGCCCATCTCTAAGCCGGGAATGGAACCCGTTAATTTTGAAAAAATAACAACATCCATATTATTACACCATACGATAGTGTTGCTATTAAGGATCTTATTCTGGGAAGTAATGGCATACGTAAAACTAAAGGAAATAGCTCATCTTTAACAAAATACATTTTATTTTTCTTACGTTAACTCATTAATTGTTCAAAATGTAGGCCATTGTTTTCAATACATAGCTGGATTCTAGACCTCTTACTGCATTCAATATTACAATGTTATTGATTTCATTTAGAATATTCTCCAAAGAACGTTTCAAGTCATCAACTGCATCATACGTGTCTTTATAAATGTAGTTTTTGACATACTCCCAGAGAAAGTAATCTAAGGGGGTAAGATCCGTGGATTTCGCTGGCTGAAATTAAAAATTGAGATTATGTTCTACTTTCAAATTTCACCAGCCTACCAGAATCATATTGTGCATAATTTAAAATACGGAATAGTTACGATCCTTTCTGGGATTTCGAACGAAAGAATTTATGATACAAAATTTAGTAACCAACATGAAATATTAATTTTATTAAAATTCCAATTAAAATAATAAATAAAATAAATATTCACGGACATTTCACACAACGCTATCTGATCCCAAAGTAAGCTAGGAATAACCTGCTTGTGTTATGGGTATCAGACCGCGGATATTAATACTTTTATACTTTTAAATACATACATATTATACATAGAAACACCCAGTCTCTTGAGACAAACATTTATGGGTCACACAAATATTTGTCTCTGGTGGGAATCGAACCCACGACCTCCAGCACCGCAGGCGGTATCACTACCGACTGCGCCACAGAGGCAGACATTCGAACGTTGGAGATCATTCCACAACCTAAGCGTGCGCGGAAGAAAACCCCTATCGGATCTAACCGTGCTGGAACGCTCCGAACGTAGAGTGTGAGGATGAACTCCCTGTCTGTGGCGAGCGGTGCGATGATAAAACGTAGCCGAGGACATCATATCAAACAATCACTCAGAGCACATACCATTGTAAAGGCGGTAGAACACGCATAAGGAGGCAAAGACTCTCCTGTCGCGAAGAGGTTCCACACCACCGGTAAGTATAGGATCGTAGACATAGACATCTCTCACAGCTCGTTTTTGCGCCGAGTCAAATGGACGAAGCTGATATTCAGGTGCCCCCGCCCAGAGGTGACAGCAGTACTCCATATGCGGCCGCACTTGCGACTTATAGAGATGCAGTGTTTGCGTCGCAGTGAAGTACCGCCGCGCCCCGTTTAGCACACTTAGCTTCTTGGACGCCAGTTTAGCCTTGTCCTCCAAATGACGTACCTATGCATCTGGATTGAGGGCCCAAAAATTTAATCTTCGCAAAACAAAATAAGATTTACAGGGACTTTAGTTATAATTTTCTTAAACTTAGGGCACTATGCCAAAAATTTCTTAAACACGAAATAAAGCTTTTATGATGAAATAACTTGGGCCCTCAATCCAGATGCCTGCATTAAGTGGCATAGTCTGATTCTCAGAAAGTACTACCTCTGGGCTGATAATTTTTATGTAAGAATTTAGTTAAGAATTTCTTAGAACTTTTAAGAAATTCCCAAATATGTAGAATACGATATTACAGAGTTATTGCGGTATATCTTGGGCCCTCAGTTCATTAATGTTTGTACTGAGGAATCATCAAAATATGGGTTTGTCTAAAGAGATACTTAAATACGACTGTAGTATATTTTACTTAACCGCGTCTATAAATTCGTTAAAAAGAAATAATGACAAAAAAGTAAATAGTTAAAATTTAAATTGGAAATAGAATTTTCCTAAAATGTCTGAACTGAGGGCCCAATATTTTCGGCAGTATTGACTAGGATAAGGCTTCTACACTTCCGCACATCAGGGTAAGTACTTTAAGAATTTTTTAATTAAAATTTACAAAGCGTTTATTCTTCTACATGTCATACTTTAAGAGAAATTTGTCTTTTAATTTTTTCTAGAAGAATATTCTGTAGGGTGACCATAATTTCTATGTAAGTATACAAAAGTATTCGATGTGTTCTTGTAGTATTTTTAGTAGTTTTTTTGTCGTTATTTTGATGATTCCTCAGTACAAACATTAATGAACTGAGGGCCCAAGATATACCGCAATAACTCTGTAGTATCGTATTCTACATATTTGGGAATTTCTTAAAAGTTCTAAGAAGTTCCTAACTAAATCTTTAAATAAAAATTATCAGCCCAGAGGTAGTACTTTCTGAGAATCAGACTATGCCACTTAATGCAGGCATCTGGATTGAGGGCCCAAGTTATTTCATCATAAAAGCTTTATTTCATGTTTAAGAATTTTTTGGCATAGTGCCTTAAGTTTAAGAAAATTATAACTAAAGTCCCTGTACCTAAATCTTATTTTGTTTTGCGAAGATTTAATTTTTGGGCCCACAATCCAGATGCACACCAAATGACTACGGAACTGAACGTCACTGGAGATGTCAACGCCAAGGATTCCTATACTTTTGGAGACGGGAAGAGATGTGCCTTGAAATTGCGGCGCTACAGCAATTGGGGTTTTCTTAGCTGTGAAAAAACACGCTTGTGTCTTGGAAGGGTTGAACTAGACAAGATTTTGTCCACCCCAATCAGACACTCTAGTAAGGGTAGCCTCGATTTCAGACACAAACTGTTCACGATTTTCCTCCACTGCGTCCCGAGAGATACCGGGGCGAATTATACGCCGTGTCAGATACGCAAAATGTCAGATGCGCATATTGTCAGAAAACGCAGAATGCCAGATTCGCAAAAAGTCAGAAAAGCAAAATGCCAGATAAACCAAAAGTCAGAAACGCAAAATGTCAAATACACAAAAAGTCAGAAACGCAGAATGTCAGATACGCAAAAAGTCAGAAACGCAGAATGCCAGATACGCAGAATGCCAGATACGCAGAATGACAGAACCACACATAAATTTTCTGTTTTTAGTATCTGTGCTGTGAAAATTCAGCTCTCTAGCTATCACCATTCATGAGATATAACCTCGTGACGAATAGACAGACAGACAGACGGACATCGAAGTCTCATGAATAGGATCCCGTTTTCAACCCTTTGGGCACGGAACCCTAAAAAACCGGCCAAATGTGAATCGAACTCGCGCGGAGAGCTCCTTACCAAAAAAACTGCAAAGAAATTAAGAAATCACTTTTTTTGTATGGTAGCCCTCTTAAATTACAACTATTTTCATCTTTTTAACCTGCTTCCAAAAAAGGAGGAGGTTCTCAATTCGTCTGTATTTTTTTTATGTTTGTTGCCGGCAAATCGCTTGAACGAGATATCCCTTAGAGCTCCTCGCGGCGACCGGTCGCCGCGCATAATAATCAAGCTTTTCCGTATAGCCCCGCGCGGCGACCGGTCGCCGCACCTACCCAGACGACTTTAAACTTAAATTTAGCCTTCTTACGTCCTACTTTTCTATGAACAGGTCGATTTACAGCAGTTACCTTGTGTTTGGGCTTGATTAATTTGTATTGGGGAGAACATTACCCCTTGTCAGATATAATTTCAGTCTACCCGTCACTAAAAAAAACAAAAAAAAAACTGATTTCAAACAAAAATACATTCAATATATACCTAATATCTGATAAATCTAAATATACTACCTATTACTTTTGTGCTAAGTTAATTTTATTTCATTTTTTAGTTTTTGTTTGAAGTCGGTTTTTCATGTTAATTTTTTTTTCAAATAAAATCAAAATCAAAAATATATTTATTTCACTTATATTACAGGAATGGAATGGATGGGTTGGAGTGAAGCGTGATGGATATGAAAGTGTGTTGGGTAAGTTTGGGGATGAGCGAGTGAATGAAAATAGCGAAAGTTTGCTAGAAGTATGTTTGGAGAGGAATCTTGTGGTAACCAACACCATATTTAACCACAAAGATATCCACTTGTATACAAGGAAACAAGAAAGCCAGAGAAGCATGATTGATTTTGTGATAGTAGACGCAAGAATGAGAAAGAATGTTCTGGACACCCGGGCATACTGCGGTGCCGGAATTGACACAGATCACTTCTTGGTAATTAGCCGAGTTAGAGGTCTGTTTCAGCTGTGGCGGCATCGTGTGCATAAACCCATGGTGTATTGGAGCGCATTAAAGTCGAAAATTTGAAATATATACGCGTGAAAGAGGAATTTGTAAGTAAATTGAGCGAGAAATTTGTAAATTTAGAGGAATAATGTGAGATTGAAGAATTATGGAACCCGATTAAGGAAGGTCTCGTAAAAGTTGCAGTGGAAGTATGTGGGATAAGCAAAAGGAGACAAGGATGTCAGGTAAAGAGTATGTGTGCTGAAGTTCTAAAAGTTTTGTCTGATAAGAAGCAAGCATGGTTGAACTGGAAACCAAAGAATGCAAAAGGCAACGGATGAGGATGTAAAAATGGCAAAGGATGAGTATAAAAGGTATAAGCGTGTTGTGAAAGAAGTCATAAAAAGTAAGAAAGAGAATGATGAGGATGACTTCCATAACAGGTTATCTGATGACTTCCAACAAAACATAAAATTCTTTTGGAAGTCTATAAGAACAATGAGGACTGAAAAGACAACCTCACAATTTAAGCAAATCAGAAACCGTAATGGCAGTCTTGTGATAGGAGAGGAATCTGTGTTAATAACGTGGAAGGAATATTTTGAAAGTTTATTTGAAAAAAGAGGATATGCAAAGGGAGACTAATGTTTCGGAAATGAATGAACTTGAGAATGAAAGCCACTTAAGTATGGAAGAAATTGTGGAAGCGTTGAATAGTATGAAATTAGGAAAGGCTGCTGGAATTGATAGAATTTCTGTCGAGATGCTGAAAGCGGGTCGTGGCGTGGTAGCTTGCCAGCTGTACCTCCTTTTTAATCTTTGCTGGCGAAATGGCAGAGTACCAGAAGAATGGTGCAAATCTGTCATAGTGCCGCTGTACAAAGGTAAAGGGTCACAGCAAGAGTGCAAAAACTACCGCGGCATAAGCTTGCTTAGTGTCGTAGGCAAATTGTATGCGAAAGTTTTGATTAAAAGAGTGATGAATGAAACTGAAGGAAAAATGTGGGATGTACAAGCAGGATTTATGAAAGGAAGAGGATGCACGGATCAGGTCTTTTCATTAAGATGCCTAGCTGAAAAGTTTTTGGCAAAACATCAAAAAGTCTATTGCATCTTCGTGGACTTGGAAAAGGCCTATGACAGAGTGGTGAGGAATAAACTGTGGTCAACACTGTCTATGTATGGAGTGAACAGCAACTTGATACGAGCCTTGAAATCTCTATACGAGGGCTCCAGTGCTTGTGTCAGGATCAATGGAGCTTGCACAGACTTTTTTCCCATCGAAAAAGGTGTGAGACAAGGCTGTGAAGCGTCGCCATGGCTGTTCAATCTATACATGGACAGTTGCTTGAAAGAACTACAAGAGTGCGCGTATGGATTAAAAATGAATGAGCTAACCGTCAAATGCCTCCTTTATGCTGATGATCAGGTAATACTGGCATCATCGGCGGAGGAGTTGCAGTTGATGGTTAATATAATGAACGATGCGCTTAAAAGTAGAGGAATGAATGTTAATGTAAGCAAGACAAAAGTAATGGTTTTTGAAAGAGAGAAATGTATGACTGATTGCTCGATATCGATCGAAGGAAAGAGCGTGGAACAGGTGAAAGAGTTTGTATATTTGGGTTCAAAATTTGCAAGAGATGGAAAATGTGACAATGATATTGAAAGAAGAGTTTTGGCAGGAAACCAAGTGAATGGAGCCATTCACACCTTTATGAGCAGTCAGAACGTGTCTAAAAAGGCAAGGATGGCTGTACATAGAGGAGTGCTTGTACCTACACTTATGCATGGTAGTGAAAGTTGGGTGTGGCAGGAGAAGCATGAAAGTAAAATTAATGCAGTGGAAATGAGAAGTTTGCGAAGTATAGCTGGAGTGACATTGAGGGATAAAGTAAAGAATAGTGTGATAAGATAACATTGCGGTATGACAGAAGATGTAGTGACTAAGATAGAGAAAGGGATGCTCAGATGGTTTGGACATGTGGAGAGAATGGATGGAAATAGGCTGACGAAACAGATTTATGAAGCGAGAGTGAACGAGCAAACTGGTAGGGGTCGACCTCGGCATACTCATGTCGATCAAATCGATAATCTTCTGAGAAAAGGCCAGGCCAGGAGTACCCTTAACCGAAGAGCATGTATGAAGACACTTATGAAAGTAGAAGAAGCGAAAGTTGTTTGCCAGAATCGTAGCAAGTGGAAAGTCTTAGTCTCTGCCTACCCCGTTGGGAGACAGGCGTGATGTTATGTATGTATGTATGTATGTATGTATATTACAGGCATTATACAGATGCGCTTGTAAAACGTCTATAATATAAAACAAAATCTCTACCACCAGTTCACAACGCGACCCACCTGAGAAGAACTGGCAAGAAACTCAGCGGGTTATTATTTTTTGTGCTCTATTTACAATTTTAAAGAATCTAAAAACTATGCATTTTTACAATTTTTTTGAGAATCCAGCAGATGAGCAGGTCGTTTCTTCAGGCTTCCTTATTCAACAAATAATCATTAATTGGACAGTAGCCCTCGTTTAAAGCTAAAGTTTTAAAAGCGCTCGTGGCCCGACGAAATCAGTGATCTGTAAACATCACTGCAATATGCAACTTTCGTTATTGTGGCTCCTTAGATGGGTTTCCATGCAAGAGATCGATCATTCGAGCGTTTCCATGGTTCGGAAGGCACGTTCAGCCGTTGATCCCGGTTGCCAGTAACGTCCGTGACAGTCATTATGCCAAGTTGAAGGCCTTATCGGCGGCTTGAAAATTTTCAGCTGTGAGTCTTCACCACCTGCGCCTGTCCAGTTTCAACGCGGCAATAGTCTCACCACATATTACGTGGTACAAAAAACTATATGGTGAAATGTGTCGGCCTCCATGACCGGGGCCTGAGGACGGTGAGGGGACTGCTCACCGTCCTTACAGAGCAGGCCCTAGATGACAGCGTGACGTAAAGGATTCACACACGCCCCCCCCCCCCCCCCCTAAGAAGCGATACAACGGGATGGTTTCGAAGGTTTCATCACTAAGCCCAGTATATATAAAAAATAATAACCATTGGACGATCTTAATCATGGTCACTTGCTTACAATTTTTTTACAAATTGCGCTTAGTGGGCCAAGAACACTGCTTTGGATATCTGTAAGAAGTAATTTGACTGACAGATCTGTGACACAGTTTGTAACTCAGATCAAAATTTTGTCTGTTTTAGTATGTTACAGTGCTAGATTTTAGCTAACTTGCAACTGAGAGAATATTAAAATAGTATGGTCAGTAAAAAGAAAACCCAAGCGAATTGGAAGGAAAAAAATAATATAGGTAATTTCACAAACGCCTCTTTCAATCTCAACACTAAACTAACGACTGCCGCAATTTTGTTAAAACATTAACATTAATAAATTAATGTTTTGAGTTCTCCCGTAGCATAGGTACTTATTATACCTACTTCGCACTAAAACTTCAACTTCCTATGTGTAAGCCTCTTTAAGAAATATTCAGTCGACTCAAGAAGAGGTTCTTTTTGGAAGTTTCGGAGTACTATGAAATTGAACCAAATAAATACTACATTATATTGTTTCACTTTGACTTGAGAATACGAACGGATCGCACGCAGTCCTTCAATCTACGAAGAAAAGCAACAACAGATTTTTGATGGAGCAGTTAAGTACTATCAAAGATAATAAAAGTGATTAGTTTTGTTGTTTTGTGTTGATCACGTGGTACGGCGGACGGTCACACAGCACAGGTACAGCGAGACAGGGGCCGGTCCGGAGAAGCCCCGGCGCGGCGCGGTGGGGCCTGTGTGCCGTTACGATGTGCGCGCGCGCAGTCAGCGGTGCCACGACGCGGACGTGCTTCACTCAGTTCGTGCGCGAAAGTCGTTACCTGCGTCACACGACAGCACTTCCCCTCACGCGAACAATAATCCTACAGCACGCTAAAGCGAAACCAATCTGTTAATAAGTGTAGACCATTGTTGTTGTTGTTAAGTGTAGTAGTGTCCAGGACCAGCGGGCGCCCCATGCGCTGCAACCTTGTAAAGTAGTGAGAAAGCGCATGACGTCAGAGAGACCGGCCGCTGCAATCATATGTTGGACGCGGATGCAGTGATGGAATGTGGCGTGTTGTTAAGGTGACGTGCTATGGTGCAGTGCCTTGGATTACCTAGTTCCTAGACACCACGCCGCCAGAGCGCGGTTCCTCCACGGGAACCATGCGGAGAAAAAGATGAGCCAGGATGCTGAGAGCTTGGTAATATTATTTGCAATGACATATCAATTATTCAACAGTAATATTTCACTTATATATTCAGCTTTACCAAACAAATTATGTTCTTTATATTCATAAGAAGTCTGCTTTGAAATCTCAAGCGAGAATAAATCAAAGGCCATAGCTACGACGTCGTTTTCGATGAACTGAGGAAGCGATTTCTGATGATGACGTTCAATAAATTTTATACACTTTCATAACACGCAGAGGTCATAAAGTCTGTTAAAGATTTATAATAAATCCAATTTCGATGAGTCCAGGGACCAAACTACGTCAAACATACAGCGTGCTGGTAGTTAATGTTCTCTGTAAGTTAATATCAAAATCTATATAGCAGGATGTACCTAATATTCCTGCTATAAATAGGTTAGCAAGAGGATAATGTTCATAATAATATTAATAACAATATAATATTGTAACCTGCTCAGGTCAACAAATAAGTGTATTTCACATGTACCTACAATACCTACATCATATTTGAATTATAAAATGTGTTTTATGGCTTGTCGATGTGTCGATGATTCAATGAGTGGGATCAGATTTTGTCCACCCACATACCTACCTACCAAGTTGCCATTTTATACACAGCGAGAATATAATCGATGAACTCGAATGTCTGCTTATATAATATCAAGCTACGAAAGAGTTGATTGACTTGTTTTGTTTCCATAACTTTGTCCAATTTTATGATCACGTTTATCCACGGAATGTGTAGGTAGATAGGTAGGTACCTATATGTATACATACCATGACCAACCAGAGATTAACGAGCGTAAAGAGGTATTGAACTGCAATCACAAAACCGTACAATAATCAAAACGTAAAAACATAATCAGTGCCAAGTTGTATAAACTATTGTTGTGTCGTTGGCAATTTTTACGTTACGAATTGCTCAATCTTTTATAATTCAAGCAGTAATCAATATTTAAATTGCAAATGAATTGTAAGTAAAGAGGTTACATTGCTAACATGAAGTTTATTTGTTTATTACTCAATATATTCATAGTGAGTTCTATTGATAATACGCCTTTTCATAAAAGTAAGTCACGGAGGCCGATTACAAAATTTGTTTAGTTGGTCTAGCAATAGGCAGTAGGCAGTGTTGAAAGTGTTCGTGGGACCAGTGGCTTGCCACACGCGTACTCGCTCCACTTTATGCACCATTGTTAACTTTCAGATTTCCTATTTGTGCTGTATTCCACCATACATGATATATGATAAGTTTGATTACTATCAGTACAACGACATAATTTAACGTTTACTTAAGATTTCTTCAACGTTTTCTCTCAAAACGTTTGCTGGATAAATGTATGACAATATGTTCAATCTTAAACAGGTATAGGATACGTCCATGGTTCCGTTTGTATGAAATTTCCCTTTTCCCGTGGGTTTGATGAATATATGTCAAATTATTCACCAAACACAAAAGTTCCCATGATACTATCGGCACTGCCTCGTAATAGCATAGTTGTAATGCTAACTGTATTAATCTCTTAAGTTTTACTCATACATTGATTATAACAACACACACATTAACAATAGCTAATTGCAAAACAATATCTACTCGTATTTCATTTTGTTTGCAAATATCGAGACCGCGGGCTCTTTATTGTTGCCTATTAGTGTGATTGACTGCTCACTAATGGGTTGGTAGCAAACCTCTTTAATTGTTATCATTCTTGATCAAATGAGTTTATCTTTGTGTGGAAAGTCCTACATGGATGCTATGTTTCCTTCCTAATGCCTACGGTTTGGAGCCCCGGGTAAGCTCTCGGAAGGACGACCCCAGGATTCCCAACAGACCTTGGATATCACTGTGGCCTCACCAAGGAAATGAGTTTAATCTAGAACTGCAATTCAAATCTGCCATTCGATAAAAATATTGTTAGATTGAATGGCAGATTTAACAAGTGACTTACTTTGTTTTATTACATACCAAATAGCGTTACACATCTGATGAAAATTCGTAGCGATATTCAGATTATCAAGGGACACTTTCAGAAAAGGTTAGGCCCTGAAGCTAGCGGCACAGTTATCCTTGCCACACTCAGCTTAAAGAACTTGTGTTTGTAGGAGGCAAAAATGAATAAAAAAACCTTTTCTTTATACTTAAAGAATTTAGATGAAATCAACCTTCGTATTAACCAAAATAAAATTAAACAGTTAGAAGAAGTAAGCACAGGAACATGCTGATGGTACTGCGAAGTTTGCATTCAATTTTATTTTAAGAAAATTTAGAATCATACGACTTGCGCAGTTTCTGCAGTAAAATCAATGATTCTGTCTACAAAAAGGATATATAAATGTCGCACTAGTTTGCCAAAACTGTATTAATAATATGGCTATCTACTTCTATAGTAGCTAAATGTTCATTAAAGTACTCGTACAGAAAGAAACATGATAGTTTCTAGTCATCTATATGTGATTTAGACTCGACAAAAACAAAACGAACGCTTATAAGAACGTAACCTATCGTGTGTATAATATCGGTGGTCAAAACAAATCTCTGTTTTTTTGTTGTAATAGTGGTTAGTTGCGCACATTTCAACAGTCACATTTTTCTGTAGAAAGTGAATCGGTCCGGACCTTCGGCGAACACTTTCACGTTACATTGAGTTCTGTGTAACTTTTACACAAGTCGGTGTGTTCTTACAAATTAGATAGGTATACCCACAATTGCCACTCGAGGCTCGTGAATGCATATAAAGAGGAAAAATTTGATTGTTTCTTTGCATAGAACAGGTTTCGAAACTGCTGAATCGATTTGAGAGATTCTTTCAGTGCTGGGAAGCTACACTATCTGCGAGTAACATAGGCTAAATTTTATTCCTATATTTCCACGGGAACGGGAGCTACGCCGGTGAAACTGCGTGACGACCGCTAGTCTAATAATATATTACTAGGAAACTACATTAGAAAGAAAATTTTTAGCAAATACTTAATACAAATTTTTTAGTTCAGAGAAAGAGTCTGAGATCCTTAAAAAAGCTTTAAAATTTGATATAATTTGATTAATTTGTGATATTTTTGTTACCGTTTCGTAACATTTAACATTCCTATTAATATTACTGCTGCAAAGGCTATATTTTATTCCTATATTTCCACGGGAACGGGAGCTACGCTGGTGAACCCGTGTGGCGTCCGCTAGTCAAATAATATATTACTAGGAAACTGCATTAGAAAGAAAATTTTTAGCAAATACTAAATACGAAATTTTTAGTTCAGAGAAAGAGCCTGAGTTCCTTCAAAAAACTTTAAAATTTGACATAACTTGTGTTATTTTTGTTACCGTTTTGTAACCGTTATTAATATTACTGTAGTGTACCGGAGATACATTCTTTGACATTGCTATAAATAGATGCGTGTTGTATATATAGATGTACGTGGGAGAGTGTTTCGTCTCACTGTACCACGCCACTGGCCAGGCGTGTTAATATACAATTTGTTTCCAGTTTCCTTTCTCTTCCCCACGGCCTCGCCAGTTATTTAGCAGGTGGCAGCACTTGCATATGAGACTAGCTTTGGTTCCAAAGATGTGAGCAAAAACCGTCAACCGTTTTCCATACAGGATCGTTAGGGGGTCACAAGTTTCTTTTTTTACGTGTGTATTTCTTCTAGGATGATATGCCAGATTATTACGGATTAAACATACACGGTGCCCTCCTAAAGGCCCCCGGGTACTAGGGGTCCACTGGTCGAATTAGAGAAGTCCTCTTATGTCGCTCGTCATATCCTATTTGTTCTGTTGAAGATGTCATCAATCCAGTCAATTGAAATAGTTTAGTTGACGGAATTGGTGAAATCTTCAATCAGAACTTTTAACCTTAGCTAAAACTATTAAACCCTATATTTAAGAAAATGTGTCAATTTTTTATAGAATTTATAATGCTTAAAATTGGCATAAAAAAAGTAAATAAAAAGCACACAGTTTGTAACCAATAAAATGATCTAGTTATGTATTTAGTACCTTACCTACTGATAAGGTCTTAACTACAGTAAATAAATTGTCCTTTTTGTCGGTTTACTCTAAAACCATCAATTATTAAATAGAGAATTTGTCGGCATTTCTCAACAAATGCCACTTTTTAGAGTGCTGACATTATAATGAAGGAAGTTAATACAAAATTCAGGTCCTGAGCAGTTGTTGCCTTCGTTTGGGAATCCTTTCTTACGCCAACTATTATATTTACGTTATACACAACAATAATATTTACAAAAATAATAATGAATATAGTATAGTATAAATATAATATATTTGTACAAACTATGAAGATAAAATTGTCTAAAAAAACCGGACATAGATACTATGTTTAGTAACATTTAGGACTTTAGCATTTATATAACGCGCGTTGATATCTTTTTTCACCTGGCGTGTAATATGGTGTTTTAAGTAGTCGTTCTACGAAATAACGGAAACGATTACTCTATTAGAATAGGTAGGTGTTACATAAAGCACTTGTAACAGTGCCGAAATATCGGAAACTCCTAGTAACATTTGATAAATATCCCCTTTACTGTAATACTAACGTTAGTGATTATGAAAGTTTAAATACCTCAATCAATCAATCAATATAGCCAGCAGTCCACTGCTGGACATAGGCCTCTACCAAATTTCCAAATTTTCTGGAGTGGAGACCACGTCTTGGTAAACGTGGGGTAGGACGACCCCCTGCCAGATGGAGCGACGACCTAAAGCAGGTTGCAGGGATTGACTGGATGCGCAAAGCGCAGGACCGTATGTTAAATACCTAAATCTATGGAATCATGTTTTGAATTTCCGATGTCTTGTTCAATGTTTCTAAGAAACTTTACGAATGTTTTTGAATAAACTTGTAACTTTTTCCTGGTTGTAGCTTTCTTTACAGAAAAACCCAATAGATACTACACTACATTAATACTATATATATGCATTTCAAAGAATTGAGAACTTCAAGTTTTTATCTGTTATTCAAGTAACTTAGTCAAAGAAAAACAAACGACCACATTCGGGTTTGAAATAAGGAAATACCTATCTTTATAAATGAATAAATTTGAAATAACATATGACTGCATAAATATAATATCTGACGAATATGTTAGTTCCTGGTATGCCTGGTTTTGCATTGTCTACCAAAAGTAGGCTTGGTTCGTAATACTATTAATTCTAGAACTTACACCAAGTTCCATTGTTTTTATACTACTAACGTGGCAAAATAGCCTATCCCCCACGTGATAGAATGTGGTCATCGTAACCCATAAATAATTGCAACACTAAAGGCGCTACAAATGCTACAATCGACCCTAAGAAAATACTGTAGGCGTTTGGGAAAACCGATTACATATACATGTGACAGTAATATCTTTAAGTCGGTTGCTAAAATCGAATTTGCATTTGTGGGTCATTCCAAATACATACTAATAGATTAGTACTAAAGTAACTTTGATGCCTGAGCCACTGAAACATTTCTGATTTCATTTGGTACAGAGATATTAGATAGATATAGAGAGAATTAGAACTTGGAACAGGACATATAAGAATATAGGCTACATTTTATTCCAAACGGGTTTAGTTAAGTAATGAGATGAAAGTTGGTATGAAATTTCGTCATTGACGATAAAACCGGAAACTTTTTGATTAAGCACTTAATAAGTAATAAACGAGCATCTGTTGCATTGGTTTTCTTGGTTTTTTAACGTGAGGGTAAATCCATCATGGTTGACTCCTACCGACTAAAAAAAACGTCACGTAACGCCCAACAGCCTATGGTTGGGAGCCCCCGGTTAGCCCTCGGAAGGATGTCCCAGGACTTGGATTTCTTGGGTATGAAATATTTTTACACGAAAAGTGAGTCTCTTAAAAAAATCAAAATCATACAATCAAATCAGCATAATAGCAGTCCACTGCTGGATGTAGGCTTTTCCCAAATTGCTCCACAATACACGGAATTTTTATTAAAAAATGCTGTTCTAAATTTCACGCCGGGGAAGTTGCAAGCCTTGGCAAGTAGAGAATAAAATTAGATAAACTATTATCTTGTAGTGTAATAGCACGGCACCATACTAACCTTAACAACCACAGTAGGTACATTTAAAATATGTCAGAATTACCTAAGTCCATTTTTCATCTGAATTTGTACAGCTGTTTTATATGAGGGAACGATAACCATTCGAACATATAATAACAATATTTATGGTTTATTTATCTGTTATTCATATCCATGTAAAAACATATACGAAAACATGGTACCGAAAATGTCTGATTCGTGTAGTCACCTCTTTTTCTCCGATGGGCTAGGCATAAGGTAATATATGCTTACATTCCAACAATTGTATTTAATTTCACGTAATAGGTGGTCGGACTTTTGTAGTATTGAAATGGATGCATACCTACATGCTATTGAAGTTTTTCAAAACATTTTTAGTTATTTCAACTCGAACCTTCAACAGAGGCTTAACGTGCCTTCTGAAGCACACGAATCTCACAAACGGTCATCAATCTCAGGATTGACCTGACCGACTGTAGCAGCCAACAGAACTTGAAATAGGTATATCGCACAACAGATTATCAGTAGATAACTATTTCTTAATTTAGAGAGAAGAGGAAACTCATAAGTCTTATCGAAAAGCAGGGCTCGAGAAACCAGTGGGTTTTGGTGCAACTTAAATGACATTTCATTCAAATGTATTACTATAGGACTTATGTAGTTTCACAATAAAGTTGTTTGCGGTGAATATTTGTGTTACTTAAATACTCACTAGATGGCGTTAGTAGTTCCAAAAATAGTAAGGTATGTGTTGTTTAAAGCTATATATTTTTGTTGTTGCAGAACTAAAATAGAATTTTGTCAGGTTAGCATAATATTCTGTTATAATTTTGCAAGGACAGTCTGCAAAACAAAAAATTGATGAGGCTATGTTGATTATTGAAATACTAACAGGTTGATAATAATAGGTATATTTACAAAATGAAAAATTTAAAATTACTTATATTCTACAGTTATATACAGAAAAAAAAAACAAAGAAAATAATCAACAAAAACAGATGGGAGGGTAGTGACAAGACTGACAATGCCTCGCTCAGGTGTCAAAGAATTCCTCCCCATCGATGTCAACCGGTAAAGTTCCCATAAGGCTGGCCGCATTCCCACGTTGAATTGCGATACTAATTCTTTGAGCGAGAAAGAGGCCAGCCCTATGGTCACGAGAAGAGTCAACTAAACGCTTTGCGATCTCCCTGTAAAGCGCACGAGCACTTGGGCCCCACGAGCCCAATGTCTCGACCCCAAACGGCTCAAATATATAATTACCTATTAAATTATTATATTTGCGCCGTTTGAGAGTCTCGGCAGATGCAGCAGCAGAACAGGCGCAGCCCGCCGTGCTTGGAAGATGAGAAGGAGCTAGGGTGTCCACACAGGTTGCGTCCCAAACTAAAGGCCTTCCCATCTTCCATGGCACCAAAGACATACCGTCCGGCCTCTTGCCATCGTCACGAGCCAAACCGTTAGGTTCTAGAACGGCTGGAACACCGGCGGTGACAAGAGCCCGGCGGATGATGTCGTTAAGATACGCATGACGAGGTCTGCGACCTGCACTCCTGCTGCATGATAGACCGTGATGCCCAAGGTTGTTGACTGCTTCACCGCATTGACAACTATGCGGAGAAACGCAAGGAGCACCTAAACGAAGACAGGTAGCAACTCTGAATGTTGTGTCGTCCAACATAGTGCCTATGTTGGGCGACGGAAGAGCCTGAAGCCAGACACCAGATTCCCATTCTCCCACAGCCAATAGGCGAGCACGATCTGCAACATTCGAACACGTATTCAATAAATGTTTCCTAACCTCGTTGCAGAGCGGCCTATCCCAAAGTCTCTGGGAGCATGGTTTGGTTGGCAAAACAGTACTTGGGCAAATCATTTTCCAAGCATTTATGGCTTCAATCTTGCCTGGCACTTCAGAATTAACCAGTGTAGGAATTAGAATTTTCCTGGTCAATTCATCAGTGCCATGGACTGAAGACAAAAATGCTGGTAAACTTATATCCGAAATTTTTCGAACGCCGAGGCCGCCCAAACGTATCGGTAAAGACGCTTGGAGCCACGCCCGGTCGTCCAAATCTGCATTTAAAATTTTGCAAAGGGTGGTATGAATAATTTTGTCCAATTTTTCCAAAAGTGTCGAATGTTTAAAAAATTGAGATGAACGGAGAGCATGAGTTAATTTTGGGACAAAAAGGCAATACCGAATGATTGTAAAAGCCGAATGCATATTAATTTGAAGAAGTCGGTCCGAAACATCACAAAAATTTTGAATTTTTTCCTCAATGAAAGATTCATAGGCATCTTCTAGAATAGGAGACCCTAGGAGGCGAAGAGAACTTTTTTGAGTAATTTTTAAATTTGGAGCCAAAACATTAAATTTTGCTAATGTAGAAACACTGTCCATGTTATCATTAACAAAAATTTCACACTTTGAAGAATTGAGTTCTAAACCAATAGATTCAAATTTATCTTTTAATAAAGCCAAATCTGTGAAAACTGTATCTACATCCCCTCCTAAAGTGCCGTCATCTAGATACCAGACGTTGAATTTTGAATTTAGTTGGCTAATTATTGGATGAATTGATAAACTGAAAATGAGTGGCCCAAGGGGGTCACCTTGTTGACAACCCACTGCAGAATCTAAAATGTTGTCCTTATATAATAATTTTGATGGATGTCGGTAACATTGCCAAAGAAAACGGAAAATTTTGGGTGTTTCCAATTTGGCTTGTGTCAACAAAGTGTCCCTGTTTACTGAATTAAAGGCATTCTTCAAGTCAACCTTAAGAACGACCTCTACTTTACCGCAGCCAAGGTAAGTAGACAGGGCATGTATGGCAGCCTCACAACCCCCTTTCGATCCAAAACCGACCTGAAGGGGTTGAAAACCTCTAGCCAGTTCTTCTTTATAAAACTGGCAGCAAATTTTGGCTACCATACGTCTGAAAGTGCAACCGACGGCAATGGGACGAATGCCACCATCTTTCTTGCGTAAAGCGCATAGATTGGCTCCATACAGTATATCTATAATGGCTTCGTCCACATTGCCGGATAACATAAGATTAGCCAAACCTGTTAGCTCCTTCAGGAGCGCTTCGCCAGCCTCCCCGGCGGCGGGACTCAAAAGATCCTTCAAATGCTGAGGAGTCAAGCCGTCGAGGCCACCAGCAGAACCACTTCGGAAGGAGCCAACAGCTGCCACAACTTCCTTGGCTGTAACAGTTAAATAGTCAAAATCGGAATTTGGAGGATCGGGAAAGGAAAGGTCGTCCCTTGGCGCAGGGTGCTTGCTCCTCAGATCTGCAAGAGTATCTGGAGAGCAAGGCGCCACAACGTCGCTGCTAAATAATAACCTGGACGCTCCTCTGATGTCACCTTCTCTTAATTTGCATTCTACATAATGACATAGAGAATTTTTATGGAAGACTGTAAATTTAGGGTCAAAAATACATGATAAATTGCAATTTTCTTTAATTCGAGTCGTTAAACTTTTGTTGGTTGCCTGATTTTTGGAAATATGAAGTATCCTATAAGAGAAGGTGAGTAATTGCTCCCAAGCAAATGTGGAATTGTCCCGTACTACAAGGCCAATACAGTGGGCCAAGTTTTGAGCCACTGCTGGCCTTGCACCACGGGGTATTCTCTTTATAACCGGAACAGAATTTTTGTATTTACTTATAGATTGCCCAAAAGGAATTTGTGCATGTTCTGACTCTAAGGACAAAGTGTTCGGAAGTACATTTTGGGACTTATGTACCTTCCCAAAATGTACTTTCAAACCTCGCTGACCCTTAAAGAATCGGGCCTGGGAGCAATTAGGACAGCGAACCAGGCAATTCAGCGACGAGGAAGGTTGACTGTTCACATTCAAAATTCCTCCATCATTGCAGTCTTGTAACATAAATTAAATTGTAAAAACTTACTCTTAAATTATCAATAATATTTACATAAAATCACAAAAAAAAACTCAGTATTTACACTTCACTGACACTCAACACTGACGTCGTCGACGTTGCCGTGGATACATAGCGCCGCGCCTCGGCGCGCGGCGCCTGCCGGCCCCGGCGCTCAAAACCTTCTTTAAAGAAAATTCAAAAACTGCTATGCTAAATCAATATCAACATGCGAGGTTAAGAAGAAAGGGGAAGGACACCCTAACCCTTGCGTCTAGCGACCTGATACTTGGTCCAAGGCATGAGAGGCACTTCTACGATGGCGGTGTCGTTCAGCTAGCGTGCTCTAGCGTGTGATAGTCAGCACTAGTTAGTTTATTATAATTCATAGATAAATAAATATAAATAAATAAAAAAATGACACAGGTTGATTAGATAGGTAGGTACTTAATGCAACGCCACACATTACTTATAAACTGTGTAAAATTTTGTTGATTTTTAATAATAAAATACTACTGTACACTAAGGTGAATCACACACACTGCATCATATTGAAATCGAATAAATTTTAGCAGTAACAAAGAGTTAGAGAAGATATCAGAGTTTTTAAAATGATGTTACATAGATAACTTTACTTTGAGAAACTTCACAAATATTAGCAGAGTTCAGCTTGCTAGAATGCATAAAAAAATAATTGTTGCGTTCGATTAAAAAATAAAAAAAAAAAACAATCACATGAATACTTTAACCGTAAATGCGTTTTTGAGGTCCTGTACATTGCCCCGCCGACGTGTCTTCGCCGTGGACTGTCGGCCTCCATGACCGGGGGTCTGAGGACGGTGAGAGGGTCGCTCACCGTCGACGGCAGTGTGACGTGAGCAACTCACGCACGCCCTCCTTAGAAGCTGGATCACACCCGAAACCCCCAAAGACGCGGGGCTCCCAACCACAGGCTGTTGGGCGTTACGTGAGTAAGAGTCCGGCATAACATCCTTAGAGGATTTTCCCTCCCGTAAGTAAAAAAAATAAATAAAAGGTCCTGTACATTTTCATTATCACCCTTTCTATATTGCACATTTGATTTCCGATGCAAAGTCATCTCATGAAATTTGTCGAGTCCATTTTAGGACACCAAATAGTGATTATAACACGAACCAATTTTCTGTTTATGCTATTGACTTCTGATACTGACAATTTTGAGTAAGTTGCCGCTTTTGCTAATAAATGGTCAATCTAAAATTGGATATTTATTGGCCAAACGGCCAAAGGTGGTAAATTAAAATAAAAAGGGTAAATTACGACTGCAAATGATAGCTGAGTCCATGAAGGCTTGGTTTTGGTATAGGAGGATGATATGATGTGTATATATTTCAGTATCAGTACTATAACTACTGGAGACGATTCGTCGTTCAAATTGAGAATTTTAATGATAAAGAACGAAACCTATTGTCACCTCCACTCTCGCTGGAATGGCATCAAGAGAAATCCGATTAGATGTGATAAACGATGATATGTGGATTGTGAATAGTGGATGTCACTGCCAGGGATAAATATTATACCTAACAAATTTTCGTATGTAACTGTAACTTCACACGTATTAATTCTTAAGTATAAGTTACTTAAATTAACAGGGGTCCTAATATACTGCCTTGGCGCACACCCCGTTTTATACTGGGTGTTTTTTTTAGGGTGTCAAGCCGCCACTAGCTGGTAGCAGGGTTCCATACCTATCGATTTAACCCCCATGTATGTTCTACGATTTTTTGTAGTTGTCGAGATATAATTTTTTTTCGTTATTTTTCCACGTGGCTTTAAATAATTACAACTTCTTTTTGGTTCGACTTTTCTTGGATATTTTTTTATTATTATAATGCCTATTGATTGCAGTATTATGGACAAAATAATCCCCTTCCTAACTTTGATACAAGATGTAAAAATTTTAATCGATAATAAAAAAATAGAGAATTATGCAGAACATTATATCTCGAAAACTACGAAAAATCGAAGAACATACATGGGGGTTAAATCGATAGGTATGGAACCCTGCTACCAGCTAGTGGCGGCTTGACACCCTAAAAGAAACACCGTGTATACATTTCTAATGATGCTTTCACGAAAACCTTTATCATTTTATCAGTTTTGTGACATCTGAAGGCCAGTTGCTTGAGTTCTGTTGATGAAACAATACAAGTGGACAGTGAAATGGAAAATTGGAAAGGTGAACCCCCGAGACCGGAAATTCGTTCCGGTGCATTACAAACACAATAAGCTCTATATATTGCATTACTGCGGCTACTACTGCAGTAGGTTCCATAACCATGTAGGTCTTAAGTTCGACGATCGGTCTTCCACCTTGGCCTTGACATAAGTTTGCGAATAAATAAAGTATTACCACGACACTGTCTCAGATCAAGAATGATTTTACAGTAAATTGTTTGACCTACGATTTTACTTCAGTCTGGTAATTATGGACACAAAAACATAAATTGATGTTCTTATTATTGACATCGCTAATGAGACTGACTTGGCAGTATTTGGAGAATACTTTTGCTGGAGATGGCTTCCCTTTTTAATGCTGATACTGCAGCAGTAATAAATACTTGTTATACAGATAATTTTCATTGTGACGTTTACGAAACGTCTGAGTTGTTACGTTTTGTCTGTATAACCGAGATAATCCTGCACATGCGTAGTTGGGGTTTCCTTGTCGCGTCAGTCCTCAGAGCTATGCGATGGAACTCGTTCGTCGCGGCCTCGCCGGCTCAGACGACGCGCACCGGGCGTTGAGTACGGAAGGGCATTACTTGTCAACTTCGATACGTTTCGTTTACATTTTTAGTGGCATTGTTATTGTACAGAGTGATACCAATGAAAATGTGTATTAAAACTTTTTCTTACAACTATCGTCTCAATTGGTACAGTGTTCAGTGATAGTGAACAGTGATAATATCTACAAATACTTTACATTTTATAACATCATGTTTTGAGTCAGTGATATGCATGGTAATTAGTGGTTATACAAATTAGTTGGTTTCCGGATTGTACTTAATGCCATGTGTGAAGAAGGTCTTTTTAGTCCTTGGATTTTCTTTACTTAATGTTTCGATGAGATGTTTTGTAAACAACAGAACTTTGAAAGAAAACTTATTATAGATCTTCTATCAGCCTTGACTGAGAATATTAAAAAGTTTAATTATGACAACTATGTACACGAGTTAGGCACTTATATCATTTGTATGTGAGAGCTGAGAGCAGGTTAAAGACCTGGACGAGTAACACAAATGAATGAAAATTTAATTATAATACTCAGGAGGTAGTTATACTTAATGGCACCTGCCACCAAACACCTAACAATATCTCTTCTTATGTTAGACAATGTATGTTTCTCACGAGTAATACAAATAATTGCATATTTATGTATATTCTGAGAAATTGAAGTTTTCGAACATTTAGAATTTAGAATCAGAATTATCTCACAATTGAGTGAGATAATTCTAGATAAGTGGATGTTTCTGACGATAATTTTGTTAAGGCATTTGTTTTTACTCATATTATTTTCCTGTCATCAGTACGATTGGGCAAGGTACCCTGTATCATTCAGCTACTTCTTATTTTTCCTTCAGGTACTTTGTTACATCAATTTTATCAACTTTTGCAAAATATTCTTTACATCGCAAGTAATCTTCTTCTTCCTCTTATGTTAATTATTAATGTTTTACATGATTATAAAACTCTTAAATTTATATTGTGTGTTTTTGATGAATCATAACATAATCACGAGAAATAGTCGAAAGATAAATACGATAGTCAGAAACCTATTCAACAAGTAACAATCTTTAATATCGTATTGTTGATAAGCTGATCTCTCCTCTCCATGTATCTCTCACCATTTCATAATTTCATTTCTATTGTTCATTGTGAACTTTTTCAATTGCTCTATTGACTGTTCTTAACATAAAAAGATCCTATTCTGTAACACCAGTGGCACGATCATCATTTCTATGTAACTTGTGTAATATAATAGCCATAGAAACAATTACTACACGTAGAAAATAATTATTTCTACATTAATAATTCGTAAAAAGTTTATAAAATAAGCTTCGATACATTTTGCCTTTGATGGCAAAGTAAACGAAAAAAGATTCGTATATTATGAAGCAGGTAGAATTACATAAATGTTGTTATTTTTTGTGAAGTGTACGCCGTGCACCTGATGACGGTTTATATTCGCCACCTGCCGTTTTCGACCCACTTCGCTTCCCGACTATTATTCAAGAAATCTGATGCTATAAAGACCAAATTTCTTTAAATTTAACCAAACTAACACCTGGCGGTGCTGTCGGTTGTGTATTTGTTCCGTTGTTTTTTTTTTACTTGGCATTTTATGTTGCAAACGGGAAGTTTCTATATAGTGGAATACTTTAAATATTTGTTGCTCTTTTTTGTCATCGATATATTTTTAAACGATGAATCTATAATAAGAGGCATATAAGTATAAGCACAATAGGTAAAGTAAAAAGATTACTCATAATAATAAAAATAAATGTAGTTGGTAGGTGGTAAATGAATATCGGTTAAATACCTCTGCTGCTCAAACAACCAATTACTCTGCCCATCAATCAATTGAATTAGCCATTGGTCACTGCAGAACGTCGGCCCCTAGCAATTTTGGCATAACTAAAGGTCCAGCGCCTTCCGCATCCAATCCTTTCCTACCACCTTTTCTAATCTAATCAATTCACTTATTTAGTGACTAATGATTTCAGGACAACCTTTTTTCCGCTTACAAATAAATTAAACACACTATTTTATTAAGTCCCATTTCTGAGAAGTAGTCCTCATAAATGTGGATATTTCACTGCTAGCAACTAGATATCGTTAGTGTAGAAACATTTTAGTAATAAAAACTAGAAGCCGATCTAGTTAGCTAAGAACCGGCTCTGTCCCGATAAGGACCCCTATCAAATTCCTAAGACAGTATTTAATTCATGAACTCAACTGCTTACTGTATTGCAAATGTATAGAGTCTTATGTAGGTACGAATTATATTCCATCTAATAGTTGTCAATTTATAAGTACCTACACAAGAACACATAAATGGCTGACGCTATATTATTATGCTAAACAACATGATTCATCGATTAATACTACAACTAGACACACATTTGGTGTCAAAATAATCAACGTGTCTTTTAAATGTTTACTTACATATTATAAAACATATTTTGACTTTAAGTTGTTGGTATCTATCATATTTATACTAACGAAAAATGTTTGTAGGTATGTATGTTATTAATGGGAAAATTAGTTTATTTGTATGTTGGTCTTCCCTTCAGGTTGACCTCACATCCACATCGTAGTGCTACGGATTAATATAATTTTAAAGTTCGTAGGGCTGTATGTACTATTCCTATTACTGGAAACCACGATTTTCTTTCTTTCCAGACCTTTACTTAGACAACCTATGTCACTCTCATGACAGCCAAAAATCAACAAGATCCGTTTATAAATAACGCGACAACAATATTCACCCCCTTTCTTCCCCCTATCAAAAAAAGGCTCTCAACACAAGTTGTAATTTAAATCAAAGAACACGTGTGCTAACATATATAAATATAAGAACACGTGTGTTTGAGAAGCGCTCGTGGCCCCGCGGACTCAGTGTTCTGTAAACGATCACTGCAGTAAGCAACTTTCACTATGGCCGGTCCATGGATGGGTGACCATCCATGTGATCACTTTGTGACATTTATTTGAGCGTTTCCGTGCTTCGGAAGGCACGTTAAGCCGTTGGTCCCGGTTGCCAGTAAAATGGCAGTCGTTAAGCCAAGTTGAAGGCTTTATTTCAACAGCAGGCAGTCACAACCTGCGCCTGTCCTTTTAAACACGGCAATACGGCTCACAACGTATTACGTGGGACAAACTTATAAAAAGGTGAAATGTGGGTATATAATATGCCTCTGCCTACCCTTTCGGGGATAAAGGCGTGATGATGAACCTGAACCTGAACGTGTGCTAACTTTGGTAAAAAATCAGTTAAAAAATCGCGTCCTCTAGACCGAAACTGACATACACACAGACATACGGACGAAGGCAAAATCGTCCATTCTGTTGAATTGGAGACTCTCGCTCGCTTCGCTCGCTCGGTCAATAACTAATATAGGTATACCTACTAATACTAATTCTGTATAAACAATATCTATCTACAAAATTGCCATCTAAATTCGCCCTTGTTGTGAATAAGTAGTTCACCATTACACATTGTACAACCAAAACTAAGCTACTGGACTAATTTTGTAATTATCGGTCGTTATCACTAGATAACATTGTAAAACATCGGTGCATATGAATGAACACAAAATATAAGTCATAGCAATTGAGTCATTCATGTGTTTTATAGCGGAATTCCCTTTAAAATATCGCTGTCTCTGGGGGAATACTTGTATTACACAGTGATTTACCAACAATATTTATGGTAAAGCGGGTGATAGATAGACGCAGTAACGAATAAGATAGTATACAATTTACGCATGTAAAGAGATGCAATCGTCAACCAAATTACTATCTATGCGACTATAGACAGTTAGACACTATTTGGTAGTGTAGTGTGGTCACTAACTTGAAGAGGCGCGTGTTTCTCTGCGGGTCAATCATAATGATATGTGGTAAATAAGGCGTTGAAAAGTTATTATAGCGATCTTAAACTGACATGGTTATTATTATGCAAATTATTACTATTTGCGGGATATTCACCATGTATTATTGTTTCGTCACGTTTCCAATATTTCGGCACTGTTTCAAGCGCCATTATCACGAGTATGTAGGTACATTCTCACAATAATGCAGGATACAAAATATTCCGTGAATAATAATGATTTGTAGATATGCTGGTCAAACTGTAGTAGCAACCTTATTTATTATCTACTGTACATCTATTCCGATTTCTATCTTCTGAAAGAATATTTAATAGGCGTACCTAACAACATTACACATTATTTACTATTTTTCAGTAACATTTGCTAACGAATTTTCTGTATTTCTTTAACGAACATGAGTAATCGTTATTTCAAATAGGATTCCCCTTAATACTAGTCCATTTATTTATAGCCAACTATTTACTGTTGATGCTATTTTAATAGGTATTCGTGTCTGTGCTGGTATTTAATAAGCAACTTCACTATTATTTTCTTGCTCATTCTGAATTTCAGGACATTACTCTGCGTAAATCACAGATTATGTACTTAGTCATGGCTGTGGTTAATTGTCCCTAAAGTTCCCCGCATTCATGACTGTTCCCTAATACGAGTAAGTAAGTAAGTAAGTAAGTAAGTAAAACTTTATTGTACACCAATAAAACCAGTTTACAAAAGAAACATAAACACAAATATGTACAAATGGCGGCCATATCGCTAAAAGCAATCTCTTACTGGCAACCTTTGATTGGACAAAATGAACATTTAATTTTGAGAAATGGGTAGGTCCTAGTTATCGGTGTCAAATATTGTACAGTGCTAAAAATAAAAAATAAAATATAGAATGAGGATAAAGTTTTACAGTCTCCAGATAAATATAGGTCCATATACCTAAAATAAAATACATAGATATAAATCTTCATAAACTAATACATACACATTGTAAATAAATATAATAAATAAATATATACAATCCTATATAACCAAATATATTTACCATACACATACCCTTATAATTAATATAACTTAAGCGTAGTAAAAATAAAGAGAAAAACAACAGAAAGTAAGAAAAAACAAGAATGGTTTTATTAAGTGGTAAAAAAAAAATAATAAAATAATCATAATAGATACAGTCCACTAAGAGCCCAAATAATGTGCCTTTGTCATGCCTTTGAAGACCGGCAGTGATTGGGCACGCCTAATACACACCGGCAGAGCATTCCATAGTCGCACAGCTTGCACAGAAAAGGACTTATCATAGAACCCAGTTGAATGTTCTGGCACAGCTAACACCAAGGACTCCGATGACCTCAGGGATCTAGAATGTGTGTCAGCAAGGAACACAAATCGTTCTTTTAAATATAAAGGGGTACAGGGATTAAACAAAATACTGTAAAGAAGCGAAAGAATATGAGTATTCCGGCGAAGGCGAATTGGAAGCCAATTGAGCTTACTGCGAAATTCAGACACATGATCATATTTGCGTAAACCAAATATGAATCGAATACATAAATTTTGAAGGCGCTCAAGTTTATTAAGTTGCTCCTCAGTGACATCGAGATAGCTAACGTCCGCATAGTCAAGAATAGGAAGAAGAAGCGATTGTGCAAGTGCAATTTTGGTGGCAATGGGCAGAAAATTTTGCAATCTCCGTAAAGATCCCACTGATGCAAATACTTTACGACTCACCTCACGCATTTGAGGAGCCCATGATAATGTACTATCAATCAACACGCCAAGATTTTTTACACTGGTACTTATTGGTAGTGTAATATTGTTAAATATGATGTTAGGAAGTTGCGTCCAATCTATTTGCGAAACCATCCGTTGACTGCCAACAACAGTGACCTGTGTTTTAGATGGATTCACATTAAGTCCATATTGCTTACTCCATGAGCAGATCTGTGCTAAGTCACTATTAATAATAAATATAGCCTCACTAAGCTCATGAACAGGAGCTTGTATGTATATTTGAAGGTCATCTGCATAAAGGTGGTAGAATGAAAGTAATGATTTGGAAATTGAATTGATAAATATTGAAAATAGTAACGGAGAAAGAACGCCACCCTGAGGTACGCCGCCAGATGTATTACACCAAGAGGAGAAAGATTCATCGTACCGTACACGCTGACGACGACCAAACAGGTAACTTTGAAACCAATCAATTACTCTTGGAGATACGTTAAGAGAGCGCAATATTCCCAGCAGGATATGGAAATCCACAGTGTTAAACGCGTTGCTAAAGTCTAGCAACGCAAGCACAGTTAGATTTCCATTCTCCATTCCAAGACTAATATCATCCGTGACATTAACCAACGCACTTACCGTGCTATGGCCAGGTCGAAAGCCAGATTGAAAAGGATCGAGGAGCTTGTTTTGATTGAGGAAAGAACTTAACTGACTATGTATAAGACGTTCTAAGATTTTAGACAGGAAAGGTAAAATGGAGATGGGACGATACTCGGAGAAGGTGCTAGGGTTTTGTTTTTTAGGTAGTGGGATAATCTGAGCTTCCTTCCAGGCATCCGGAAACACACCACAGGCAAGCGAATGGTTTAAAATGTGACATATTATTGGAAGGATCTCATCTACGATAGGCTGGATCATGTTACGACTCAAATAGTCGCTACCAATGGCGTTAGAATGTACTAACATTATACACCTCTTAACATCACAAGCAGATAGTTGATTAAAAATGAACGGAGGATATGAAGGAGTTGGAAGTGATGAAAGATACTGTAAAGTATTATCTTTATAATTTTGATTTAAAGTGGATGACGAACAAAAGTGTTGATTTAATGACTCTATGTCTAATTTGTTGGGAGCATGTTGTTGATTCGACTTACCAACCCCTAGAGTTTTGAGAAATTTCCATACTTTTGATGGGTCGCCGTTCTCGACTGAGTCATGAATATATTGGCGTTGGGCTTTTCTACTCACCTTGCTGCAGAGATTTCGTATATTAATGTAGTTTTCATGATTACTTAGAGTTGGCCGTAATTTATATTTGTGTTTTGCTGCCGCTTTGTTAGTTATTAGCTTTTTGATGTCATCTGTGAGCCAGGGCGCGGGCAGGTGCCGCATTCTTACAGCATGAATTGGTGCATGTGCATCATATAAATTTATTAATTTATTTGTGAAAATGTCAACTTTCTGATTAATACTTTCTGCTGCAATAAGTGAGCTCCAGTCAATGTTACCAGCGTCCTCGCGAAGTTTGTCAAGTTGCATAGCACCAAAATTACGTTGCATAAGAAATTTAGTTTTGGGTTTAGGAGGACGAAGCTTGTAAGATAGAAAGAGAAGATCATGATAGGAAAATTGGTCAGCATTATGTTGTCCGTGCTTAGCAACTGAATCAACTGAAGAAACTAGTATTAGATCAATAAGAGAAGGGCGACAATTTGGAAAGTGATGTGTAGTATTTAATGGCAAAATGGACATATTAAGGGATTCTATTAAATTGGTAAAAGTGGTAGACCGGGAATCATTTTTTAATAAACATGCGTTAAAATCACCCATGATAATGGTATGATTATATGACGGCTTAAAACGTTCTAAAATAGTCTCAAAAGAATGAAAGACACCTATGTTGGTTTGAAAAACTAACTTGATTCACATTTAACAAAAATTTCGATATACACAGTGCGTTCTAGCTCCTAATTAGCTTTTGCCATGGAATCTATACTGACAAACATACTTATATATGTATACTGGTACATGTCAAATACTTACAGAAACTACAGATCTCATTTACTCATCACACAAAGAGATTTGCTATACAGTATACATGCGAATAGAACTTTCGACATGTCGGTTCCGTAGTCAGGTATTCTAAACACTAGGTCAAGCGGCCATTTAATCTTTGTAATTAGTTGTTCATTTCCATACACATTTCCTTGTATGGAATTTGGTAACATGAGACGCACAGTGGAAAGAGACAAAATGTAACATATGTCTAGTTCTCGACATGGCCGCTCCCTTCCTCAATTATCCAACTTCCTTGTCAGACATTACATGTCGTATGTACTCCAATACTACCGTAGCACGCAAGCATTCGGAACATACGATTTCGTAACTTTGTATCGTGATTGGTTTTACTGAAAATGGTCAGGAAAGATTTCGTAATCTTACAAGTTATGAAGCATTTATTGCTGAAAACAAAGATTTTTTGAAACAATATTTAACCACCTACCATTATATTACGCTTTAGTCTCTTTTACATACCTACATACGTAGGTACTACACTTACATGATATATTGGTAAGAAATTTATCCACAGAATGAAGAATGAATGTTCTCAGAATCAGAATGCATAACTGCAGACATTGTATTTATCTATGGGAAATATTGTTTCCGAATACAGAATGGTTTTAGGCTTCCTCCTGTATAGTATAGAATGACGGCACGTGCCCAGTGACGGCAATAGGCTTGTCCCCATTACACGGTATAAACAAAATTACTTTCTACGTCTAGGCTTGCTATTCACCTTAACCTAGTTCCTTTTTTATGTGTGAAAATTTCTCATGGACGCTATGCCGGACTCCAAGCGACTAAAGCCACACATGCCCCACCACTGCTTAAGGTCGGGAGCCCCGACTAAACCCTTAGAAGGATATCCCAGGAGTCCCGATAATTTGCTAGCCCCTAGGGTTGTAGGCGTGATTGTATATTTACACAAGCAACAATAAACCTTCCTCTCAGGTTTGAAAACGGGTCCTGATATTTTCCCCTTCTAAGACGCTATATTAAATCGGGTAGTGCAACGATGAAATGTTTAAAGCTATAGTTGTAATAATTCTATTTGTTATCATTTGTACCACTTTCATGAAAGGAATTTTGCTACTGATTACAATATGCTTATTTTATTTTAGTTTACAAGTTATGAAATGACTTAGTAGAGTAAATTTATAATGTCAGTAAACAATTAAATTTAATCTAAATTTATGTACCAACTAATGACACTCTGACTTTTGGATGGTTAATTAAGATTTTGTTTTGTAACGGATAATTCTAATATATATGTATCATCACGCCTGTCTCCTCCTATCGGTGTAGGCAGAGACTATGGCTTTCCACTAGCTACGTTTCTGACATACAACTATCGCTTCATCTACTTTCACAATTGTGTGGTTTCGTACATACTTGAGCTGGCCTTTTCCAAGAGTTCTTTGATTTCGTCGAAGATGAAGAATACACTCAATAAATGAATATTATGTGCAGATAAGTCAACACATTGTTGCTTGTTATCTACACTTAGTAAATGTTTGTCTCCATTCAACACACCTACTTATTATTCTTTATCTGTGCTGTGCAATTAGTAACATATTATCTGATCCGTAAGTAGGTATACTACTATTACGTATGTTATTGCTACTGTTTTTAGTAATATTACTACATACTAACAAGGTACAAAACTTGTAAGTATGGTATATACCATACTTACAAGTTTTGTACCTATACCTACATGGAAATAAATGTCTGTACTGCGATGACTACGTTCATTCAATACGTATTTCATTACATATCTGACGTGCATTTTTAGATCATAATGCCATTAGCTTGTCAATAGAATAGCATCCATTACTGTTTAAGTCTAGAGATAAAAAACGTTACGAAAAACGAAAACGATATTGAAAAACGAAAACTATATTGGACACGTTACACGCAGTTGTTGTTACAAAATTTGTTAATGTAGGTCTATGCGTAGAGTCATCATCGGACAGAATGCGTTCGCTTACTCGCATACATTGATAAACAGCTCGTTTAGTGGGCGCCTTTATCTACCGACCTAGACCTTGATGCCTCATCTCGTTCATCTAATCAGGAACGGCTCGAATTGTGTTTATTTTTAGATGCATATCGTACGTACTAAACTACCGTTACACTTGGCATTAAGTACAAATCCATCGTCAAATTGTCAATAATTTTTATTAAAAAATTTATAGCAACTGTCAATATTTTGTTTTTTTTTTATAATAGGGTGCGTCGAAGGCTAGAACTACACTCTGAGAACTGTTTAGGAGTTTTGACGCAATGAGTGATAACACGAAAGGTAGTGATAAGGTGGAGCGGGTGGAAGGAGGTTGAGAATGTTAGTGAGGGGATGTGTCGGCGGCGCCGAGCTGAGGCACTCCATAGCTGAGCGGACTAAAGCGTTGGCTGCACAGTGCCATGCATTGCGGTCACCAGCGCGCGCAGACCGCAGTTGTGAACGCCGTCGTAGACCCCGAAAATCGCAGACAAGGTGGTATGTCAAAGTAAGTGATACTTCGAAGAGTTTTTTAATATTCCTGTAGTAATTTTACAGGGCATTTACTGGAAAGACGCCATAGTAATTTGATCTCAGACAAAATACTATAGTCTATGTTGTTTTTACACATACATAATCACCTCATTCATATTGATAGAGGAATTCTTATGCCCGCATTTCACCAGTTGTTTTTTGTCCCACAAAATAAATGGCTTAATGCCTTGTTTTTATAAAATGTAGCAAATTTCTCAACCTGCTCTAATAACCGATAATGTCAACTTGTTCCCAAAGTAGACACTTTATCGACGGCAAACACAACTTGTTGCTTTAAAGTAAGTAGGCACTGTCAGCCCCCCTATCTGTTTGGCCATTTATCAAGTATCTGTCACTACTGCCTTTAAAAAAACTGAGAACTGTCTCAAGAAATACGAACTGAGTATATTAATCATAATATTACGTAAATCTTTTGAAATGTAAATTATGTGTTGTAATTAATGATATTTAAAAACTATAGATACATTACCAACACTGCAAAATGGCAACAAAAAAGTCAGGCAATTGCCTTACTTTTCATACATGCTACCATAGATAATTTCATAGAAATTATTATTTTAAATGCATAAAAGATCTGCTGTTTTTAAAAGCCGTGATGTTCGTGCATGACGTGTCTAATCATAATAATGTCGTTGGTTGTAATAGTGTGTACTGGATCGCAAAAATGTTTATACTGATATTGTACGAAAGATAATACCTATTTAATAGTATTACATAATTGTACTTGAGAACCTAGTCCTAGATCTAGTATTTCGTTAAGAATTCCCAACAGGGACGTAACATACAGATGTTTATCAAAAGTATGCCTTTTAAAGATTTCCTTTTCTATTATGTATCAGTAAAAGAAATAAACTTAATTATTTAGAATATAAAAAACCCGACTGCCAAGTAAACATACAACTGAAAAGTAAATAACAAGCTCTACATTTCTTTTGTGATTTTGTTTAGCTACTTACTGTTATACTTTGTCGGCAACATTTGCAGGCGGGAAGAAGCTATGTCAAGCGAGTGGTGGTTTACAAAATAGTTACTTGTTCCCATAGCTTGATCCCGCCTGCAAATGTTGCCAACAAAGTAAAACAGTAGCTAAAACAATCACAAAAGAAATGTAGAGCTTGTTATTTACTTTTCAGTTGTATGTTTACTTGGCAGTCGGGTTTTTTATATTCTAAATAATTAAGTTTATTTAGAACTTTTTAGTTAATTATGTTAGTAGTGGAGTTATTAATTTTCGTGTAGTGAAGGGACACCACCAAAATTCAACGTTATGTTGTTATGGTGTCACTCACACAATCACGACAAATCGAATGAAACCTTGAATGTCAAAATCCGTCAAGCCGTTGAGGCTGTAGAGCGTGGACGAAAAAAAAAAAAACAACGTTTTCATTTTAGCGCCAAAAGTCTGCCATTTTGATTTTTTAGAAATTTTAATGTACCTGGTGTCACTCACACAATCACGACGAATCAAATGACACCTTGCATGTCAAAATCCGTCAAGCCGTTCAGGCTGTAGGACATGACAAAGAATTGGATACATACATACATACATTCACTCGAAAAACATTACCCTCCTTTCTTCGGCAGTTCGGGTAAAAAACATGACTCATTGTTTTATCGTCGTCATTGCTCTACTTTTATGTACGTTTGTTGTTATAATCTCAATAACAACTTATGATCAGTTATACGATTAAGAGTACTCACCGGATATTGAAATAATCTCGAAATTATTTAATTACTTTATACATTTTAGCTTTAAGATGTTCTTCATATACCACAACCTATAATGGTAAGCTGTTAAAGTGGATGATATGTCCACAAAGATTCATGATGGATCTTTTTGATGGATTTTAGTAGTGCAGAATTATTCCCTACGACACTACTGGTAGAGTATTTTGGTAGTGCGGTATCTCATAGTAGTGTCGAAGGGAACGAAGTTGTAAGAACTTTAAGAAATTACCCGCGACACTACTAGCTGGTAGTGTAGAAGGGAAAGTTTCCCCACGACACTACCGGTAGTGTGGCTTGGTAGTGTGGTGGGTAAGAAGGGGAAAGATGAATCAATACAAATTATGGTGTACCTGTGACATTATGACGTTTCTAAGATTCATGTTAATCATGATTCATATATTCTTATGAGTATATATCCCTAAATGTTTTTCAGTTCCTTCTTCCTCGTTTGATAGCTATTAATTTACATTTTGTTGAGACGGAACCATAAAAGCATATCCATGCTAATAGGTATTATAAACTGGAAAATATGTTTGTCTGTTTGGTAGTCTTCCTTTCACGAAGTTAACGATTTTGTATGGGGTTAGCTTTACATAATTGTTTTATTCCTAAAAGACATCTTATTCAATTCGGAACGAGTGCAATAATAAATTTTCATGTTATGCATTTTAGTATGATTGAATTTCATCATTCATTCATCGCATCGCCAAGAATAATAAATAGGTTATTAACAGTGCCTACAGGTAACTTAGGGAGTGGTAATCACGCCCTGAAATTCAGAAGCGACAATTAATTACAGCTATTCGTTACGAATAAGAAATATTAAGGTAACTAAGTTACGTGCTTGAAACATAGTTCTGACGTCATCGGTTTTTAGATTTCTGATTCATTTTCTATTACGAATCGAAGGGTTAACACGTTTACTAGACTTTGCTCGTACGATGTCAGTTGTAGTGTAAGTGTATCTTAGTGAGACCACGGTAGTGTTTAATGTATAAAGTGGCAGTGGTTTACGTATATTATGAAATCGTGTATCAGATGTTGTTCAAAATTAGTTTGTTTTGCAAAACAGTGTCAGTGAACAGTCTTATCGGGTACGCCTGCAGGCTTCGTTAGCAATGCAGGTCAAGGCTTGAGTTATGTGAGCGTCACTGACTGGCCGTGTATCGTACAGGAATGTATGCGGGTTGCTACGATGAACTGTGTGCCGTGAGTTTGATATGTGGTCCCTGGACCCGTGTACATAAGCTACAAAGTTGTGCGGTAAATTATATTTCTGTTTAAATTTGCATACGTGTTTCACTGAGATATAGAAACACCTGCATATAGCACGTGCAATACAGATAATAAGGTTTACCTAATGATGCCTTACTAACAGTGCAACTCGATTAGCCTGTGATATTCCAATGATAATATAATAGTATTACATACAGATATGCTTCTCCCTGCCCCCCACCCCCGCCATAGCTGTCATAATAATTGGAGGGTGTTTTGAGGGAACGTTTGCTTAAACAGTAGTAGTATTATACCTAGGTACTCTATATATTATAGGTAACACTTATACGTAGGGACAGTATTCATTACAGACAGACTGTGTGTATACTTACGTACCTAACTTAACTACTTATCTAACGTAATTATACCATTGGAATAATTTAGCTTACAAATGGCGAATGAATTTATGAAATCGGTTCAGAACTTTCAGAGTTTATCGATTATAAATAAAGCTATATTTTCTTCTTTTAATAATATTTATTTTAAAAGATTTACATCATAATTTTATATATTCTTATCCTTGGCAACCATTGACGCCAAAAGAATCTCAAACCCTAACCAATGGCACTCACTTCTTATGGTCAAATTATTTTATTAACCTCGTCTTGTATTCTTCTGGCTAATAAATGATACTAGTTATCAGAGACCATTTTGAACCGAAAGTAATGTATTTCAGAATAAAATGTAGGTTTATAAAAGACACGGAAGGCTTAAAATGATATTTTTTGTGTGAAACAAATTAAAACAGGTCACCACTTCAATGCTTAAAAGCGAAAATAATTAAAACATTTATTCAGTAACTTCAGAAACGTTAAACTCATTCGCAAATCATCTATACCGTTCATCAGAATTAAAGGGAAAAAATCAAAGGCAGCTACGGTGCTCTGACACATTTAGACATCTGGGGTAAAATTGGGTCAAGGACACGGATCCCAACCTTTACCTACTTGAATCCCTTGAATCCCTCAGGGAGCTCTCTCGTATAACAACAGTGCGATGCGGGAATGAATTTTAAAGATGTAGAAAGTGATTTCATGAACATGATTTTTTACTTTAAAAGTAGGATGTATCGGCTTGTGTATAGGCCTCTTGGACAACTCTGGTGGCGCCGCGTTGTGGCCGATTTAGGCAACACGCGGACGTTAGAGTGCGGTCAGCTGTACGGTTTACGTTTGTAATTCTCTCAAAAACGTTCAAAAGTGGTCTCCCAAAATACGAAAAATGGGTGGTACGAGATGCTGTTGTGTTGTGGGGTGCAAGAATTCCCAATCTCGGAATCGGGAATTGACTTTTTATTCGTTTCCGAAACGAAATTGGGAAATTAAAAAAGAGATGAGTGGATAAAAGCCGTCAGAACAATTATAAGTATAAATATTATAACGATTTGATAATCATAACGTATCGAACATAAACAAACGTATGTTTGAAGTAAAACTTCTTTAGGCGCGACTAGCGAGTAGGTAGGTATATCAAAACAAACATGCACAATGTTAATCATGTTAAATTTTTAATCTCGCATGGACATTTTTAGAGAATCACGTGCAAGTTATTTTTAGGGTTCCGTAGCCAAATGGCAAAAATGGAACCCTTATAGATTCGTCATGTCTGTTTGTCTGTCTGTCTGTCCGTCCGTATGTCACAGTCATTTTCCTCCGAAACTATGAGGCCTATGCTGTTGAAACTTGGTAAGTAGATGTATTCTGTGAACCGCATCACAATTTTTAGATAAAACTAGAAACAACGCAGATAATTTTGGGGGTCCCCATACTCAGAACTGAAACTCAAAAATTTTTTTTTCATCAAACCCATACATGTGGTGTATCTATAGATAGGTCTTTAAAAATGCTATTGAGGTTTATAACATATTTTTTTCTAAAGTGAATAGTTTGCGCAAGAGACACTTCCAAAGTGGAAAAATGTGCCCCCCTCTAACTTCTAAACTAAGAGAATGATAAATCTAAAAAAATATATGATGTACGTTGCCATAAAATCTACCAACGAAAATTAGTTTGAATGAGATCGAATTACTTAGTAGTTTTTTCTTAATACTTCATAAACCGCAATTTTCGCCTAGAAAAATCACTACCACTGCGAACGTGGTAAAACAACAATGAAAGTTACAACGAACTACAAGAAGTTTTATATTATGTAATTTGCTGCTACGGAACCCTTCATGGGTGAGTCCAGTTTTATTATCTATAATTTATTATACTTAGATAAAAAACGATTAAATAAAAAATATGTAACTAAATGAATAAAATCATTATTGATTCGATATTTCATGCTTATTCTTATGAAATAGTCTTCACCAATGACTTTGTATTACTAATTTAACATTAATAATGCAAGAAATGTTAATAGTCCGAGAGCTGGCACGAATTTTTGGGTAGGTATTTGAGGCAAGCTGAAAACTTGTCAGATACCTCTCCTACTATATCCCAACTCGGAATTGCAGACCTGGCTGGTGAGTAGCGGGGCTAAATCAACCCCTAAATTTTTAAAAATATTATTTTTTTTTTCCAAAAAATATATTTGAGGCACTACGCAATTTATATATGTTGCAGTGTAATACTTAATGAATACGAAAAAAAATAAGCCAGATAATTTAATCAGGGTTTTAACATTGCCAGACGCGTGCAAAAATATTTTGCAAAAAATTATAAAAAATGTTTTTGAGGCAGTTTGAAATTTTAATGGAGCGTTATTTATAAGTAAAAAATAAGATTCCCAAAAAGACAGATCGTTTCGGTGGGGCTTTCTACCTGCCAGGTGATCAAACAAATAATGAATGGGTACGAGCCTGTAGTGCTATATATAGACAAGCTGTAGTGTGAGAGAGAGAGCGCATAACGACAGCTGTCTTCGTTCTTGCTTGCCGCGTAACTATTGGCATGGCACCCATGAGGTTTAAATTTATTTCATCAAAAACAATACAAATATCACTTAAAATATTAGGATTACAGTAATTCAGTCATTGTAGGCACATATATAATATTTTCTTTTTCTATATCAAAGTAATAAAAGCAGTACAATCGTTAATATCTTACAATTCATGGTTTAACTTACACTTGACTAAAGTAATGGAATACCTATCAGCTACGGCAAGAAGTTGTTACAGTGTATTATCAGATCCTTGTCTGAACTAGGATGTTAATCCTGTGTCTCAGACGTTCATCTGACTAAGCAAACAATAGAGCACATTATAATACTAATAATATATAATAATAAATAATACTAATAATATATAATCTATACTAATCTATACTTCTATACTTCTATACTAATATTATAAAGAAGTAAAGTTTGTGTGTTTGTATATTTGTTAAATTGTAAGGGGTAATCTCGGGATCTACTGAACCGATTTTAAAAATTCTTTCACCAATAGAAAGCTACGTTATTGTGGAGTGTCATAGGCTATATAGCATCACGCTACAATGAATAGGAGCGGAGCAGTAATAGTAAATGTTTCAAAAACGGGGAAAAAGTTATTCCTTTTGAGTGCTTCGTTGCGTGTGCTGCGTAACTATTTATAGTTATGTAAAAAATATGTACTACAAAATTGTTGCTCTTAAAAAAGGTCTAAAAAAATTGTGCGATAGCATGTGTGTCTATCTTTGGGTTGGTGCACAATAACCATTTTAATGGCAATTATTTTTTTTCTACAATAATGCCACGAGATGAGGTATCCCGTGGCATAAACGAAATTGTTCTTAAAAATAATGCAACGGGAATACACGCGACGAAAAACCTTTCTCTCTCTCTCTCTCACACGTAGTATTGAATATTAACGACGAGACGGGAGTAAACGCAACGCGACGGGAGTAAATGTGACGGGAACAGGTAATACTCTCTCTTATGTGGCGCAAACGAAGTTGCGCGGGTCAGCTAGTAATATTATAAAGAGGGAAAGTTTGTGTGTTTGTTAAATTGTAAGGGGTAATCTCGGAATCTACTGAACCGATTTTAAAAATTCTTTCACCAATAGAAAGCTACGTTATTGTGGAGTGTCATAGGCTATATAGCATCACGCTACAACGAATAGGAGCGGAGCAGTAATAGTAAATGTTTCAAAAACGGGGAAAAAGTTATTCCTTTTGAGAGCTTCGTTGCTGTCTATTTTTTTATTTATAGTTATGTACAAAATTGTTTCTCTTAAAAAAGTTCTAAAAAAATTGCGCGATAGCATGTGTCTATCTTTGGGTTGGTGCACAATAACCATTTTAATGGCAATCAATTTTTTTCTACAATAATGCCACGGGATACCTCTTTCATAAACTAAATTGTTCTTAAAAATAATGCGACGGGAATACACGCGACGAGAAACCTCTCTCTCTCTCTCTCTCTCTCTCTCTCTTTCTCTCTCTCTTTCTCTCTCTCTCTCTCTCTCACACACGTAGTATTGAATATTAACGACGAGACGCTACGGGAGTAAACACAACGCAACGGGAGTAAATGCGACGGGAACAGGTAATACTCTCTATTATGCGGCGCAAACGAAGTTGCGCGGGTCAGCTAGTAATAATATATAGGTACTAGTAATATATAATATATTACTATTCCTATATAATTTATTATTATTCCTATTCCGAAATATGTTTAATTATGTAATTTTAAACATTTAAAAAATTAAAAGATAAATAAAATAAAACGGGTTGTATAAAATATAGAATAAAATTAGTTTGACCAAATTATAAGTAGGTTCCTACATTTATATTAACTCAATATCTCTAAAATATTAATAAATGAATAGAATTTATTTCAATTTTATTTTATACTTGAAATAATTGTACTAATGGAGAGTTATTATGTTTTTATGAACCTGGTTTTTCGATTTTTTATTTTAATTATTGTTTTTTTTTAATACGTAAAGGCCATAAATCAATACAATCTCTTTTACGCAAAATGTTTTTAGTAGAAATTCAGAAAATTTAATATATTTACTCCGAAATTTTAACTAGAAACCTCATGGGTCGCACGTGGCTACGCCAGAGCTAATAGTAACGCGGCAAGCAAGAACGAAGACAGCTGTCGTTATGCGCTCTCTCACACTCCAGCTTGTCTATAGCACTACAGGCTCGTACCCATTCATTATTTGTTTGATCACCTGGCAGGTAGAAAGCCCCACCGAAACGATCTGTCTTTTTGGGAATCTTATTTTTTACTTATAAATAACGCTCCATTAAATTTTCAAGCTGCCTCAAAAACATTTTTTATAATTTTTTGCAAAATATTTTTGCACGCGTCTGGCAATGTTAAAACCCCGATTAAATTATCTGGCTTATTTTTTTTCGTATTCATTAAGTATTACACTGCAACATAATATAAATTGCGTAGTGCCTCAAATATATTTTTTGGGAAAAAAAAATAATATTTTTAAAAATTCAGGGGTTGATTTAGCCCCGATACTCACCAGCCAGGTCTGCAATTCCGAGTTGGGATATAATAGGACAGGTATCTGACAAGTTTTCAGCTTGCCTCAAATACCTACCCAAAAATTCGTGCCAGCTCTCGGAATATAATGTTCCTTTATACCGATATGAAAAATGCAGTTTACAGATAATATAATTTCAATGACCAATACTTATTTCTTCATTATTTATATTTCTTTGATAAGAGGAGATACATCTTCATTTTCCATTTCTGCTTTGCATGTAGGTATATGGTTGAAAAGTTGCTGTAAATAGATTTTTCATATTCAATTAATAGTTGAATAACAATTTTATTATTATTCAACTATTAATTGATTTAATAATTATTACATATGTAGATACCTCTACTTTCACATCGTACGGTGGATTATTGACTCTCGTCTGTGGTATTACTTTTCCACTGATGATTTGTTTTCCACTGGCTGCATCATGAATTTTGACCGCGACCTCCTGAACATGATGGCTTTGGAATAATTTATGCCCTATAATTCATAAATAATTTGATTTGATCATCGTGTTATACTAGTGATACGACAATCCTACAAATATATACGTAGAAAAAATTACAATGAAATTGAAAGAATATCTCATTGTTTCGTGTATTTACTTACCTTTCGACACTGATTTTTCGCGAAAGAATTCTGCATAAATATTCTGGAATCCACACTTGATTATAGTTCGGCTCATAATATTATAAAAAGAATTTCTTATTATGTTAAACAAAACAATAATCTCAAATTTGTAGCGACATATATGCGAATCATATGTTCACTGTTATGTCAAGAACGACCTCGAGTTGTCGCCGCTAACCGACAGTTGGCGCTGCCGTAGCTTCGGCACGATATCCAAGAGGCCTATACTAAGCAAATGCTTTTAAAAGCCTCGATCTTTAATTCAGATTTGACGACTCTAAGGTTTTTCGTGTTACACTGAATTGTGGTTTTTGGTAGGACGTATTACTGTGATCAAAAGGGTTAACTAATATTTTAAAGAATAAATTATTATAATAATGTTGGTATTAATTATTTTATTGTGCTTGAGCGTTGTATGTAAGTTGGTGACTTTCCGAGTTAAAACGGGTTTGTGGTTACAGTTAAAACTAATTTTAGCTTCTATAACAGTTACTTACTTATTCGCTACTAGCTGTGCCCCCCAGGCTTCGCCCGTTCACTTTAATATGGGTATCAAATGAAAGAGCTTCATGTATGTATGTCATTGTATGTAAACTTAGCAAAAAATATAGTAGGTTTTCATATTTTAGGCAGCTTGAGCTAGAATTGAAATTTTCAACTTAAGCAAGTAGTACTAAGTATTAGAATAGTGAAATAAACCGAGCTAAGTTATTTACGAAGAATACCTATATGTTTAGCGAGCACTAATGAGTTTAATAAGAACCTTTATGAGTAGGTTGTTTCCTGCGTTAGTTTTACTTCAGTGGCAGGTGGTGTGAATCACTTGTGACGAATCGTTTTATGGACAAAGGGCATTTAAATATATGAGGTGTACGTTGATTCCAGTTTTTTTCTTGCCGATGACGTAATTAAAGATGGCTCTACAGACAGCTAAACACACAGACACATAAACGGTTACCATCTTTTGGAAAAGAGTATAAGTTAACTTAAAACATTTTGATCAATCTGTTTTCTGTCGCTAAACCATCGCTAAACTCATCATTGTCAATCAATTTTGAAACTCTTGAAGTCTTTTTTAATTTTTTTTTTGAGCACTCAAAATAATAAGGTACAGGTAAGCTTCATACTTATTGTGTTTCTCGCCTGAAACTCATTTTTCTCAGATAATATTGTGGGACATTTTTTTTACACAGGCGCACCTTCACTTGTGTTGTGGGTACACTATCTACACAACTAATAAACACATAACATTACATTAGCTGATGCGCCTCGACTTCACCCGCGTGGAATTCTGTGCCCATTTGAAATCTGTTCCTTGGAAACATTTCAGGCCAGAGATCAAAAGCTATCCACCATCCGTTAAGCGTGATTGAGTAACAATTATCTTCACAAACTTTTACATTTATAATATTATTAGGATAGACAACACAACATTTAGAAATAGCGAATTTTTCGTTCAACCCGGGGTTCGTAACCGAGACCTCAGCACGGTAATTGCATGTATGCGCCACCTATGTCGGTCAATTTTTATCTATACATCTATACTAATATTATAAAGAGGAAAGATTTGTTTTTTTTTTGTTTTTTTGATTGTTTGTTTGTTTGAACGAATAGGCTCAGGAACTACTGGACCGATTTGAATTTTTTTTTACTGTTGGGAAGATACACTCTTTGCGGTGAACATAAGGCTATATTTTATTCCTGTAAACGGGAACGGGAACTACGCTGGTGGAACCGCGTGACGTCCGCTAGTAGTATAATAAAATGATAGAAAAGTCATCTATACATAACTAGCTGTCCCGCGCAACTTCGTTTGCGTGATAAACGAAGAACCGCTCGGCCGATTTTGTGCAAACTTCACATAAACCATCTACTAAATAGTCCGAACAAAGCCTAAACTTTTGGTTTGGATAGGTGTGCCCGTTCTTGAGTTATAAAATTACAACGAAAAGTGGCATTGATTTTTATATCTATACATAATTATAATAAAACGATAGAAAAGTCATCTATACATAATTATAATAAAACGATAGAAAAGTCAATACTGTACATTGAAAATATAAAAAAAAAATGTGCTGGGTGTTCAACATAAGATACCAAAGCCGAAAATATAGTTAGAAAAGTATTTGTCGGTTTGTCTGTTTGCCTGTCTGTCTGTTTGCTTTGCTTTGTCCGGAAGGATCTCCAAAAATACTCAATAGATTTGATTCAAATTATACACAAATATTAACTAGAGGTAGGGTTCAAATAAGCTATATATTATCACGCTACATATCCTAGGGGCTAAACAGAGAGCAATACAATTAGCATTATAACATAATTTTCACGCGTACGAAGTCGCGGGCAACAGCTAGTTAAACCTATAAGATCCTTTCTGGATATAAGCTGTTGATACTTACATACCTCTACGTACTTAATAAGTAACATTGTGTTTCCTTGAGATAGAAATAGACCACTATTCTGTATGAGAGCCTCAGCGATGAGTGTAACAATATGAATGTAGGTCGGGGAAGCTCTACAAAGAACTGTGGAGGTTTTATTCACATGTTGTAGACTCAGAACTGTACTCTGATTTATATGTATCTATGCGTACTAAAGTGACAGTACCTTTTGACCGTATATTTTTTAATGCTGCGAACTGGACGATCTGTATACAGTTCTTAGTCGATTTAGTAAATTTATCGATTTATAGCTCTATGATTAGGTAGATGCTTTTTGTCTATCAAATAAAGTGCAGACTTAAAAAAATGTTTTTATGGCTTCGAAAATTGATATTTATTTAACGTCCAGGTTTCTCAAAGAAATTTGAAGAGTCCGTCGAATGTGGTCTATCAACTTACGGTGGAGGTTCATTTGAACGATTTCAACAGAGAATTTAACCTCGGCGATAATTAGATTAGATATCTCACAGAAACTTGTAAAACCTGTTTTCAGACCATTCTATTGGAAAAAATGAGGCCATTTTTTTACGTGTAGAAATCCCTAGATGTTATGTTTTACTCTTACTGACTACAACCACAGGGTGTTCTATCACTATCACTACCGCGGGCCCAAGTCATAAAATTATTCGGATGATAATACTATAGAATATATTATATAATCTGTGATAATACCAATGATAAAATCAGAACACGAACTTTCAATAATTAAACTGAGGACTCTCTTTTATGGCGCGAATCTGCTACTGTGTCACAAGTTAATAATTGTTTTACAAAAATTGCACAGACACAGATAACAAAACCGTGTCACATTGCCCTCATTTCACATACACATCGTTTGAAAGTGCCAGGGAGCCGTAAACATGTTTTTAATTAAACACACACATGCAAATTCACCGCCATTTTCATGTTTCCGTACTTTTTTTAGATCCGTTTATCAGAATTTATATTTTTATTGCGTTACGTGCCCATTGAGGTATTCGTTTATTACTTTAAAGATAAATAATATGCGATTATTATTCTAGTTTACAATTAACTAGTAATCTACTAACTTACTAATTTAATATTCATTTAAACTTTTTAAATTAATTTAAATTAATTTAAGATATTCTCTGGCTCGTGTAGACGGTTCCTAAGTTTGACGACTACGACCAGAGTGCTGGTCTTGGTCTCCACGAAGAACCTTAGGTATATACATATTTCAGAGACTGGACTCCTTTTTCCTCTTCCCATGTTATTCCTTTCTACCATCCTTGACAACTAAATTGACGTTCAAGAAGTTTTATAGTTTAAATTTAACGAATTTTGAAAGCTGACACAAGGTTAAAGGAAATATTAAGATGCCAAAAAATAACCTATACCTACCTATTTTACTATTATATGGGTGCAATGGGGTACCCGTCTCAAGAAGCGGGAAAACACCTGAACCCTTCAAGAAGGAATATAAAACACAAGTCAATATTGGGAGAGTCCGTGATCATGGAGAAAGTCTGTATCAGGAGCCTTGGGGTTATCCTACCGGGGGCGTATCCGGGGCTGGTGTAGATTTGTTGAAGAGTATTTATGAGGCCTGGGAAGATAAACATGATGCGCTTGGCGTGTTTTGCGATTTGTCTAAGGCTTTTGATTGCGTCCAACATGAGACATTGATCAGGAAACTACAGCACTACGGGATAAGGAACAAGGCTCTCGATCTTCTGACTTCATATTTGAACAATAGAACTCAGAGGGTCGATGTCGGTGGCACACGTTCGGGGGGATCGGTGGTTACTATGGGCGTCCCGCAGGGTTCGATACTCGGACCATTTTTATTTTTAATTTATATTAATGACCTACCCTATTACGTAGGGGACACTAACGGGATTGTTTTGTTTGCAGATGACACTTCCTTAATTTTCAAAATTAAAAGACAACTAGATGACTATGACGATGTTAACAATGCAATCCTAAAAGTAGTACATTGGTTTAACACTAATAATCTTAGCCTGAATGAAAACAAAACTAAATGTATTAAATTTACCTTGCCCAATGTAACACAGGCAGAAACCAATGTGCAACTTAATGGCCAAGAGTTGGAACTTGTGAAATCTACTGCGTTCTTAGGGTTGACGATCGATTCTGGATTGCAGTGGGGCCCACATATTGAAAAACTGGCTGGCAGATTAAGTTCAGCAGCATTTGCTGTTCAAAAGATTAGGCATTTGACTGATGTAGAAACAGCGCGAATAGTGTACTTCGGTTACTTCCACAGTGTAATGTCGTACGGTATGCTACTATGGGGCAATGCCGCAGATATAAATACAATTTTTGTTTTACAAAAACGGGCCATAAGAGCCATATATAGATTAGGTCCAAAGGTCTCTCTGCGAGAAAAATTTAAAGAAATAAATATTCTGAATGTGGCATCTCAATATATTTTTGAAAATCTTATGTATGTTCAGAAAAATTTATCTAGTTTTACTAAGTTAAGCGATAGACACAATGTGAACACCAGACATAAAAACAACCTTGCCGTTTATCATTGTAGACTGAACAAAGTCAGTAATTCTTTCCTAGGTAACTGTATACGTTTTTACAACAGGCTTCCAAGCGAAATTAAAAGCATGCCCCTAATTAAGTTTAAAAAGTGTATAAAAAGTAAATTGTGCTGCAGGGGCTACTATACAATTGACGATTATTTGATTGATAAGGAAGCCTGGAAGTGATCTGCTTGCTCTACTGATGGAGTTTTAGTTTATAGTATCTACTTATTGTAAATATGTAGTGCACAAAAAGAATAGCCCGCCGAGTTTCTTGCCAGTTCTTCTCAAGCGGGCCGCGTTCCGAACTGGTGGTACTATTTGCATTGTATTCATTGACTTGTCGCAAGTGCCTATGTATTAGGATTATGCGAAATAATGTTTTTTTGACTTTGACTTTGACTCGTGTACCCTGGTTTTAGTCAGCAGGAGTTCGGCATAGCAACCATGACGATTTTCAAACGTTTAAAAAAAAAGGGTGCATTGTAGGGTCAAAAGAATGCCGTAGGCAAATCTAGAAGCCGCCGGCGGCGCCGTAAAGATTAAAATATGAAACCCACTTATCAAAGCGGGCGGCAAGCTATTAAAAATCGGTCTAGACATTTTAAATTCAGCCTAAGTAGATTATATGTTTATAGTAATGGTTTAAAAGATCTACAAATAGATGAAAAAACTAGTTTTATGAATTTATATGTTTAGTTTATAAATGTGTTAATTAATTCATTTGGTGAGTAATAATATTATTTTTTGCCATCTTAGAATGTTACGCTTCTACTTCAAATAGTTCAAATACACTCGAGAGCAATGAATCCGGGTCACTAAAAGAATGTTAAAAATCTCGGAAACTAAAAATGAAAGGTTAATGCAATAAATTGTATTTAATAGACAATGTAATACTCCTTAAATGAAAGTAAAAAAAATATGAGTCACCATACATTTTATTAACACAAAATTACATAAAGAAAAAACTGCTGATCTCTCCTTAAAACAAAAATAGGAAACATGAAATTTTTGAACTTTATTACGATTTTCTTGAATTTTAATACTTCGTATTGCCTCCTCGTGCTTCCATTACTGCGTTTACGCGGTTTGGCATGCTGTACACCAAGTTCCTTATACGATTTTGGGGAATATTCTCCCATTCCTCTGTGAGAGCAATTTTGAGCTCACGAAGCGTGATTGGGGGAGGGTTTCGTTGTTTTACGCATCTGCCTAGCTCGTCCCAAGCATGCTCGATCGGGTTGATATCCGGGCTGCGCGCTGGCCACTCCATACGAGTAATGTTCATCTCTTGAAGGTAGTCATTCACAATCCTACCTGTATGAGGTCGGGCATTGTCATGCATAAATATAGCATCCTCACCTAAATTGACCATAAATGGACCAACGTGATCATTGAGGATTTCTTCCACATATCTTACGCTATTTAAAGAGCCGTTTTCTATGATCACCAGCTCTGTGCGACTTTCAGAAGAAATTCCGGCCCACACAAGTACAGACCCATCACCGTAGGCTACTTTTTCTTCGATGCATGCTTGCTTGAATCTTTCCCCTGGTCTTCGATACACTCTGTGTCTTCCATCGTGCTTGTAGAGCATAAATTTTGATTCGTCGGAGAACATAACTTTTGACCAATCTTCAATACTCCAATTTACGTGGCTCTGGGCATACCTTAGTCTCGAAATACGATGCCCACGCTCCAGTTTAGGGCCGTTTGCAGGTCTAAGGGGTTTTAAGTTAGATTCAGCAAGCCGACGTCTTACTGTCCATGCACTTGGGTTACTTCCTCCGAGGCGTCGAAACTGATTGGTGAGTTCAGTTCCTGTGAGAAAGCGATTTCGAAGCATGGTGTTCACCAAGTATCGGTCTTCTCGTGCTGTGGTACACCTGGTTCTGCCCGTTCCTGGTCTGCGTAGGTTAGAACCAGTTTCTTCGTAACGTCGGAGAACTCTTTGTACTGTTGACAGCGACACACCGACAGTCCTGGCTGTATCGCGCTGACTCCGGCCGGTTTCCAGCATTGTAAGTATTCTGGTGCATTCTTCAGGCGTAAGCGACATAATTTCAGCTTGATTAATGAATATAGAGCACTATCAACATGGTTTATGTACCCACATAAATGACAGATTACAAACAAAAGCAACACCAAATGCTGTAATTTCGTAGTTCCATCTTCGAAAGTGGCCCTTTTTCAAATTTGATTTTTTTATGATATAACTTTACAATAACTAAGAAGTTTTAATACCTTCATTTAAGGAGTATTACATTGTCTATTAAATACAATTTATTGCATTAACCTAGCATTTTTAGTTTCCGAGATTTTTAGGATTCTTTAAGTGACCCGGATTCATTGCTCTCGAGTGTAGTTCTTACTATTATTATAATTCTAAATGGTAAAGTTAGTAAGTATGGATGTCTGTTACTCTTTCACGCTGTAACGCCTGCACGAGTCTGGCTGAATTTGATACAGGAACATATTACAGTCTGAAATAACACATAGACTACTTTTTATTCCCGAAAAAAAATTATTTCTCATGGGATGCGGTTACAGAATAAATGCTACGCGGGTAGAAATTTCTAAGTACAAGGCTACATATCAGGTTTAAATCTAGTCCGAGGTGATCGTCCTCGAAGAGACATTGGCCTACTTACTAACTTAATCTATAACGTTCCATAGTATGTGTAAGTTAAGTATACTAGCTGTGCCCCCTGGCTTAGCCCGTGACATACTTCGAACTTCCGTTGCCTCACACCCCTCACTCAGGCACTTTAATTAGTTTTCAAATATTTCCACAGTTCTAAGATTGGTTACGGTTTGTGGAATTTCCAGTTACGAAATTTCGGTTTCGTACTTTGACCTTTGGTCCCGGCTGCTACTACTCGTAACATAGAAGTCATTACCACTATCAGCCCAGTTTGTTTCAATTTTAATTTCGTAATAGGGTCAAGCTTTTATAGGCTACGAAGGAAAACCACTTATGATCATAATTATGCTTGACGAAACTGAAATGAAATTATATAAAAATACTAGCTGATGCCCGCGGCTCCGCCCGCGTGGAACGCTATTCCCGCTTCTCGGTCACTTAGGGGTATGAAAAATAGATGTTGGCCGATTCTCAGACCTACTCAATATGCTCACAAAATTTCATGAGAATCGGTCAAGCCGTTTCGGAGGAGTATGGCAACGAAAACTGTGACACGAGAATTTTATATATTAGATCTACACCAAGTATAACATTATATTCCTGTCTGAAGTCTATTCATTATACAGTCAAAAGTCGGTGCCAGTTAATGCAAATTTTCACGTGTTCCCAACTTAATGAAGGCGTGTTAATTGCTTAGTATTGTGTGAATAAGTAGGTAGTAGGTCATCAAGTGTCTGAGGTCGTTGTCGCGGTGACTGCTCGGTCCAATGCTCGATACGTATCGATTGCTAAGGTGCCGACGAACCCTGGCTGGTCACACCTTTGATTCTATTTGCCTGCTTTTATTGGCCATTGACATTGCTTGCAAAAATCGATATTAATTTTGATATTACTCGTCTGTACGTTGCTTACTGATTTATCAGCGCACAGACTTAAGCAACTGCAGCGCCTACACGATTATATTGTTCAGCGTCCCAACAGGTCCCAGAGGTGACTTTTAATTGATCACACCGAGACGATGTGGATCCTAATATAATTTGAATTACATTTGCCTACACAGGTCCAACGCTCAGAGGTCCTTTGAGAATTTGAATCAATGAAATGAGATTTCTGTAGAATTAAGTAGTGCCTTGTTTTTAGTTATGTGTACGAAATTAAATAAGAAAGAAATCTAAATATTATGTTATTATATTATTGAGAGCGTCTGGTCCACGTTAAGTTTGTAAACTCTTTCGATTTCAATTCGGTCAATGTAACTAATCCTCTTGTGTGGGTGTTAGCGAATGTGCGTGATCAAACTCATTCACATATCAAGGGGTCCATGAGTTTGTAAGATGGCTATTAACATTAAAGTCACGTATCAAATTCCTCTTACTTATGAGATAATATTATACAAAAATCTATATTAATTTTGATATTACTCGTCTGTACGTTGCTTACTGATTTATCAGCGCACATTCACACATCCTTTTGGAGTGTATGAAATGAGTTATAAAACATTTCTTTTCACTATAGGAGGCGTGACGTGAGAGTTTGTTGATTTCTTGCACGCTTCACGCCCCAAGTAGCGGTGTAACACCTGAACCAACTCTCAACGACGCGGGTAGGTGCCCGAACCCCTGAGTGAAGCCGCGGTGGTAGCCGATGTCTGTCGGGAATCCTGGGACATGCTTCCGAGGACTTACCTAGGGCTCCCGACCGTAAGCAGTAGTAGTCCACGTGTAGTTTTAGTCGGTAAGACTCCGGCATAGCATCCATGAGGGATTTTCACATGTAAGAAAAAGGTTTCTCACAGCTTACTAAGTAAACAGCAATGTTTACGGGTGGAAAGTAAGAAAACGTATGCAGTTGTTTTTCAAATGAGGCAGCGAGTGAGTGTATGCCTTTATAGTAGTGTTTACTGCCACACATTGCAATGGCATGACCATGGAGCAAATATAAGAGATGACCGACATTTCAAAAATTCCGTTTGTGTTAGATTGTAAATAAGACGAACATTATTTTTTTGACGGTGGTTCACCTTTGCTGTGATTGGCGGAGAGGCGTGATTGTAAGCATGTACTACTTTGTTTAGTACCTACATATAGAACTATTTTATTTGTGGTAGTTTTACAAATTCTTTAATAGTTAGGAAATGGATTACCTTTTTTTAACGTGAGTGAAAATACTACTCTCGACTCCTACCGATACCGACCGTCCCGGATAAGCCCTCGGAAGGATGTCCCAGGAGAAATGGATTACCTACTAGATCTTCAAACATCTAAGGACAGATTATTGACTTCTAATCTCATTAAATAAAAATCGTCATAAAATTAAGTCAAAAATAACCGTTGCGTAAATTGCTGTTATGTCTGAAGAAAAAGGAGCGTGTCAGTATTTGCAGCATATGCGATAGACATTATTTTAAACCACATAAACCACATTCATGTATACAAGTAAGGATAAGTAGTTTATGACAATAGTTATATAAAGTTCTTGCAAGTTTATTTGTGAAAGTAATGATAATGACGGTGAGAGGGTCGCTCACCGTCCTTACAGAAGCAGGTCCATGACGGCAACGTGACGTGAGAAACTCACGCACGCCCCCCCTTAGAAGCGGGATCACACCCGATACCCCCCAAAGACGCGGGATAGCACCCGAACCACCCCCTGGGAGAGGCCGCAGTAGCGGCCGTAGGTCTGTTGGGAGTCCCGGGACATCCTTCCGAGGGCTTACCCGGGGCTCCCAACCACAGGCTGTTGGGCGTTACGTGAGGTTTTTTAGTCGGTAAGAGTCCGGCATAACATCCTTTGAGGATTTTCCCTCACGTAAAAAAAAAGTAATGATAATAATTGTGCGTTGCAAAGGCATGCCTTTCAACAATCAGTGCTTACAAGCAAATATTTGAAAGACATTAAACTTAGTATTGCTTTTATCTGTTTCAAAAGAAAGTGAAGTATATCGTTAGCATATGAAATTATGTACTTATACCTTCATATGTCTTTGCTAGTCAATGTGTGTTTGTTCCGGGTAGCATCGCAGTCGTAGAGAGGGCGCGCCGGCGGCCAAGCGTGACCGTCATGCCCGCCGACTGGCACAATGCCCTGCGACTTCACCGCCTGTCCTTTGTTTAACAACAGTTTTCTAATAATCTAGTACCTTTTGTCTTTTGGGTTGCTTTCCTTTTTTATTCGTAACCAGAATTCACTCATTGGTACCACATTTCATTACTACAATTCAACCATATCGCTATTGTGAGTTTGAGGAAAACGTCGACGAAAATGTGGTAATATATAATAGAGCTTGTTAGTAGCTACAATACTGTTATACTTAGTAACTTGTGGATTATTTTGTCTGCCTATTTATATGATAGTAACTAGGTTATGACTCCTCTAGAAACATACTCCGAACTCCTATCTTCTACCCTGTATACTACACCTCTAAACAACCCAATTGTGATACTCTTAATTTCAGGTTAACAATATCTCTTAAGGTGGGTCTACGTTAGACGAGCCCAGCACGAGCGGAGCATGAGCCGAGCCAAAATTCGTGTAGTGTGGACCAACGTACGAGTCTCGAGCGACACTTGTCATCGCGGGCAGAGCGACTCGGCTCGTGCTCCACTCGTATTCGGCTCGTCTAGCGTAGACCCACCTTTAGAGATATTACAAATTCAAAAATGCCTTGATTTAAATATTTTTATATCAATCATCAATCAAATCAACCTTCCGGAGTCCACCACTCGCAACTATATTTCGGGAGGATGATATCATTTTGCAAATCCACATTCCACTCTAAATTCCATATATTAATAGACGTAAGTCTGTCGGAATTTCGATAGAGTCTGATATCACTGTGCAAATAACGTGGCCCACTTCAAATTCCACAGCATTTATTTCTGTGAAGTATAAGAATAATGCCAGATAAAAGAGCACATAGATTTACATAAATTTAATATGGATATGGGCTCAGACACGTCACGTCATACACGTGTCAGTATGGCTTCCAATCACAGTGAGAGCACTTAGTTCATTGTACTGTATACAAAGGCATGTCAAAGTGCTAGGAGGGTGATGATGTCGGATAAAGGACACATACAGCAACAAATATGTTTAATGACATGAGAAATTATTCATAGAGGTGACAAAGTGTGTTACTTTATGAACAGATTTGCAAGACAACAGGTAGCCTTTTTTTCAACGTTAGCAAAATCCTACAGGGTTGCTTATTTTGTTTGATCAATTTTTTAAATTGTGGAAATTCCTCATGAACGCTATGTCGGACTCTTACCGACTAAGCACCACACGTTTCCTTATGCCTATGGTTGGGAGCCCCGGGTAAGCCCTCTGAAGGTCATCCTCTCACATCACATGTCATCTCTCTGAAGGACAAAGTCTGTTGGGAGTCCTGGGGTCATCCCCAGGACTCCCAACAGACTTTGTCTACCACTGCGGCCTTACCTAGGGGGGATATAGGTAGCCTGAAAATAAAATAGTGACGTCACAAGCATCAAGTAAGTAGTAAATAATTTCATCATTATTGAATTACAATCACTGTGGCGTAAAGGCTTAAACACCGGCTATAATCACGAGTGACCCGAGGTCGAGCCCTACTGGCATTGATTGGTTATTGTGGATTTTAAAATAAAAGTTTATATTCTAGAAGCCATGAAAGTTTGCAGTAAATGACCTTGTCCGTTAGTCGGCAGCGGCACGATTTGCACGCGAGGCTGGCTTGGCCCCGAAGCCCCCGAAGGCCTCGCTGGGGCCTCATCGCTCTCGCATAGAATTTTTACTTATGTGAATGTTCGTAACTTGTTAATTTTACATTATCGAAAAGTCACAATGTTGATACTTTAGCATGGAAAACAAAAAAAGAAAATAAAAAATACTTCAAAAACAATTCGCGCTATTATTTTTAACCTAAAATACCCTCCATAATGATTTTTAACCAATCACAACATAGCGAACAGAATAAGATCATTCATTTAGCATTCCCTGCAATGATTAAACGGAAATTTAACGCCTAATAATCTGAAATTTACCATTCCAGACTCCGATTATATTTCTTTTAAAATGAAATGACATGAAATGTACAATATTCCAATTTACTGTCCACATTCAACCCTATTTGCCATTGCCGGGTTAGTGTACGGGGTATAGAGGAGACAGCAATTGACAGCATCTCTATTTATATATAAATGTGCAATGTACCTAGTTATAAGACTTTGACTCTCGAACCACTAAACCGTTTCAGATGTGATTTGGTACAGTGTAATCTTAAACATAAGGAAATGACTTGGCCATCATTTCATTTGCATCAAGGGGTTGAAAAAAGGGATGAAATGAAAAAAAAAAAATGTTGGATAAATATCGCTACACTGCTGGTAATGGTTAATTTATATTTATCATCATCACGTCATGATGATGTTAATACTTATTTATTTCTAACCTGTTTTGCAACTGCCTACATATTGTTTAAAGTTAACTAGTGAAAGTTTAGGCTTCGCGTTAACAGTTTCATTCACAGTTAGTTCAACAATGTTAACCTTTTGGTTTATGACTACTACCTATAGAAATTGATGATTCAGAATTAAACACAATAACGGTGGAATTACCCAAACTTTACAAAATTTATAGACCTGTAATAAATTTTATGTAATAACGTACTTTATCCCACTTTTAATTACAAAATCATATAATCCTGACCGGTTTCAGTTTACAGCATTTTTAAAGGTTCGTTCCTTACACTTCTTAACACACTGTATTACAACAAGTTTCATCAAGTGCTAACAATCAAGAATATAAATGAACGTAGTTATAGTTTGTATTCAGACTAGATTCACTGTACTTAGACGAGATTTACAGAGTAGTAGTAGTAGAGTTATTGTTATGAGGTTTCTGCGGGATAGCTAAATTTCACTCGGTCAAAACCGCATGCGTCTGCTAGCGTCTGCTAGCACATGAATAAAACCCGCGTTATAAATTATATGAATATAAATCGTGAAAGCCTAAACTCATTATAGTAATATTATTGTAATTACACCACAGAAGAAATAATAGCAACTATTACACATCCGTATTTCATTATCATTATTTTATAACGTACCAGAGGTTCTAGCTGAGTTGCGTTTTATTTATTACGTACTCCAGAAGTGTTACATGTAGTACTAAAACTGTAAAATTTTAGGGTTAGGTTATAACGAAGGTATATCTTTTTTTAACGTGAGGTAAAATCCTTCATGGATGCTATGCCGGACTACTACCGATTAAAAAACCTCACGTAACGCCCAGCAACCTATGGTAGGGAGCCCCGGGTAAGCCCTCGGAAGGATGTCCCAGGACTCACGAAGGTATTCCTTTATAATTTTTCTGTTGATTTTACTTTTGGAAAAGCGATTACACTTTATTGAAGAATTTTAACTGGCTTATGTACGGTTCTGTAGCTCAGCTGGTTAGCCCTTGATAGGTATGGCTGCCATTGGTTCAAGTGGCATTCGAACCAAGTTGTAATTTTCACTGAAAGTAATAATTAAATAAAAATGTTGAAAAATATAATTATGATGACATAGAGTTGAATTTTATATGAAAATTAGCTGATGCCCGCAGCTTTGCCTGCGTAAAATTTGTTCCCGTTCCAGCTTCCCGTGGGAACTTATTCCCGGGATAAAAAGTACCCTATGTGTTATTCCAGACTATAATGTATGTCTGTGCCAAATTTCAGCTCGATCCGTTTAGCCATTTGAGCGTGAAAGAGTAACAAACATTGACAACTCGCAAACATTCGCATTTATAATATAGTAAGATTATAAAATTCAACCCTAGGTCACAGAAGAAGTAAGTTATTACCTTTTTGGCCTGGACATAGCCTCATATTTATGGTCAAACCACGCAAGCAAAGCTGCGGCCAGTACCTAATGCTCCAGTATTTACTCAAGTGCAGTATGACGTAGATAGGGGAGGAGGAGGAGAGGTTCGTCGTTCTCATTATACGCAAGCTGTTGGGCGGGAGTGCGTCACGGCATTCATCCCTATAAGATGTACTGTAGGTACGGTTTTACTATGACGTGCCGTTTTATTTTTAGAAGAAGGAGAACATTTCATTGACGCTCGTTATATTCAAAATGTTTAAAAATAGCAACATGACAACATAACTGTCTTGCCTTTAACCCTAAAGTAGGAGTGAATTACACACCCCCTCTTTGTGAAGCGTAAACTTTGCACCCCTTTTTTATAAAACTACGCGAACTGGTAAACGAGAAATTGAGCACAGTTAAGGTATACATGAGGATGAAGTGCATAACGCTTTTATTTTATTGCATTACTGTCAAATTCCGACTGATAATAATCTACCTATAACCCTTCTGTAATCCAAACGAAAATTACAACAGCCAAGAAAGATGTGAAGTACAATCTCTGCGGTTCGAGCATGCAAAAAAGAAGCAGTAAATTATTATGATCTTATACCTATTGAATAATCTTATCTTGCCAGTAAAGGCAATCTGTCAGTCTTGTCTAGATAGCAATAATACATCAATATCAGTTATATTAATATGTATTGCTTGCAGTAGATACTATTATATATTCATGGCCAGATATGATAGAATAGATTTTACAAAGTTCTTTTTCTTGCATTCGTACATACATACACATTAACGCTTTTATTCCCGAATGGGTAGGTAAAAGTGCATCACAAATCACAATCTCAGATTCTCGTAGTTCTGTAGGTACCACGTTTTTAAAGGACAAACCTATAGCTATTATGAACTAAAGAAAATATTATCGCTTACTATCAGTCTGTTTTAGCTCGTTTTGGTAGTAACATCACGTGGGAGAATTATCACGCTATTAGGACTCGAATTTGTGTTTGTGTTTAATTTTTATTTTATTCTTCAATAATGCACTTGCACAGATAATAAACTCGTGACACATTGCTATAAAGATATGTACTAAATAGTATACATAATATTATCTCGTGAAAGTAATAACAATGTTCTTTTTTAAATTCAACTATTTTCGTGCTTCGCCTATGTGAAGTCAAGTTTATATTCGTACTTTTTGTAGAACCGTGATTAACATGTACATATTATATTATATTTTCTCTCTCGAGCTCAACACAGTTGTTCAAAGTTATGTAAAAGATCATTGCGATATAAAACTTTCAGTCACTCCTGGGATGGGTGATCTATTTTGACTTTTCTATATAACAACGTCTCCGTGTCTGATACGACAGAGTAAGAAAATCTATTTTCATTATTTTCTTTTTTATACATTACTAGTATTACTACTCTTTCCTATAAAAATAAAGTTATTTTTGTTTAATTAAAGTTTGAATTTGTATTGGGAGACAATTCAAGCTCTATAACAGACATTAAAATGAAACACATTTCTATCGCCACAAGCCTATCTTTGAAAGCGCTACGAGCTACGTGCCTACGATAATTACCGGTAATTAGACTTGTGGTGGTTTGTCGTGATGTAGACGGGTGGCGTTACGTCCCACCAGCCTTCTCGTGGCATCTTCAGCTATATTTAGCCTGTCTGTTCACTCCCCGATCGATATGCAGAACCTTGGTACCCACTAGTAGTCTGTTATTGAATTCTTTATACCTTTTGAATCATATTTTTCGAAAGCGTAGTGATATTGTATGCAACTGCAGGTGAGGTCTCTTGTGAGTATCCGAGATTTGGTTTTGGGATTTAGGAGGTTCATATTAAGTGTAAATTTGAGAAAGCTTGTACCACAGGATAAATAATGGTAGGTACCTACTACGTCTTGTACCAACTATTAAAAGTCAGTGCAGCAGCGGAAGCAAAAATTTTTCAAGAATTTGAAAAAGCGCCTTGTGGAGTCAACTGGTGACCCAAGAGCTGGCAGTTTTCTCGCTCAGCGAATAGGTATTGCTATTCAAAGGGGAAATGCTGCTAGTCTTTTGGGCACAATGCCACGGGGCCTTATTTAGGTTTAGTTTAGTAGATAGTAATAATGTAAATATATAAGATATGTAATATTTATGTTTCTTTGTAATTTTTAACAATAAATATAATAACTATTTGGAAATAGCACAAGCTTAATTTGGACTAGATGACATTACAAAAAAAGCTTACGCCATATAAAAAAAAGTCAAAAGTATATTGCAAGAAATTTGTGTCCTACAATTAAATTATTATAAATCACATTATGTGTGAGTTCGTGCGTATCAACGTAGATAAATAAATACTTATCAAGAAGGTCATAAAAATCTGAAGTGTTTCAGATAAACCGATGTATGCATTAAACTTCGTAGAGTGAATATCATGAACATACGATTTTTGATAACAAATTTAAATATTCGACAAAAAAAAGTGTATCTGTGTGTAGAAATAACAACGGCAAGTAACAAGTCACGGCATTATGCATACTGTTAAAAATAACAATGTTGTGTTCTCATGAACTTTTTGCTTAGGCATTTTCCTTTTACATCCATAGTAACTAATATGCAAAAAAAGCAAACAAACTTGTTGTACTGAGTCCAAATCACCTTTGTTTCATCATTATTACTCATTCTTTAAACTTTTTAATCTCACACGATTTGTATACTTCAGACTTTTGAGTCTCTTTTGCATAGTTTCTATTATAATATGCGTAAAAGATCCGAAAGCCATAGGTACTAAATTAAAAAATCTCATTTTAATAAAGTTACACTGTACATACGTATTTACTGGATTTAAATTTTAATTTACAAAAGCGTAGTACTGTGTAGAACGGTGAACAAGTTGTTGTTACTTGCCATATCGATCGCGGGAATATTCTACAGAGAATTGATCAATACCGTACTTGGCTTGCTTTCAATTGACAACAATTACGTCTTTGTTTTAAACTCGACTTCACTGCGGTTGTGAAAACTGAACTTCTATTCTCACGGAAAGTTTGTGACTAACGTATTGAATTGTGTTTGTCATGGTGGTGATGTATAAAGGAACTGGGCTTCCGTTGGGCGGCTTTAATACAAATAACAAAGGGGTTTAATCTGCCACATCACACAAAGTTTCAAATGTTTATTATTTAGGAGTATGTTTATTAAAAATGTTAATGCTTCGCTGCTAAGTGATCTATTTTGGTTGGATTTGGTACAAATTTTGATTAGGTATGTTGACCGAGAAAAGGGATTTTGATTACTCTAGGGGCAACGGTTCCGAAGTATCCATGATACAGATGAAGCCTCGGGAACAGATCAAGTAGATATAATATATTACACAAAAGCCTTCCCAAAATCTGAGCAAAATTTATGATTAGGTATACACATTTTATCAGATCTTATCTTATAATTTTATTTCGGCCGGCAGCTCAATTGCTCAGAGCGTTGCCCCTATAAGGCAAGGGTTCAAGTTTAACACCAAGCAAAGTTTTCTTTTTTCACTATAAATGAGCTTAAGAGATGTGTCTGAATGCTGAGGCAATATTGAGTCACTTTACACTCACATCAATAAGATGACGAACAATGTGGAAGATTTTTAATGTCAGAGAGCACCAATGTTCATTGCTTCAATTCTAAGAAAAGTAATTGTTTTTATCGGAAAATTAATGTCTATAAATTGTCTCATGCGTTTACTAAGAAAAGTTCAGATTAGGTCAGCCTGCTGGCGCCGTATAGTCTGTGAGTGCATTGGCGTGATGTCAACTCTCGTACTATCGTATATTCTCTACTTCTCATTGTCTACAACTTAATTATAAATGTTTATAACTTCTGCACGCCAGCCGATATGATGGCATTATTTGGGACTAGGGTTTCTTAAAATTAATAAAAGAAAGTATTTTAATATACTCTGCCCAGCTTTCGCTGCTCTCAATATTAAGTGTACCTATAAGTTCATATCAAGCAAAATCACCTAAAAAGCTGATACATAAAATTGCAATAGATAAGGGACAGCAAGATTTAATCTTGATGTCCCTTATCTATTGCAAGCCTTTGGAGTGTGGGATCTCTAAAGCTTCTTTACAGAGTTATATATAATATCGTAAGGTCGGCGGTCCACGTGACCAGAGTGCTGGTATAGGTACTTTTATATTTGAATTGCTATTCAAAAAGAACGTCTGCGGGGTCTGCTATGAACTTTATTCAACATGGCTGGTGTCATAATAAATATCAGGAAACCAATTGGTTTCAGAAAGGAGGAAGGTGGTTTTAATGGCGTAGAGATTGCGTAACCCAAACAAGTATAATAAGCTGCTAGTGAGAACTTGTGAAGTATCTTTCTCATCTGAAAATTGTCCATTTATTATGCAGTAAATGTACTAACAACATAATAACTGCCTTCTGGGTGTCCATCTCAAGTTTCAATCGTTCACATTTACTTCGTAGTTGAACGAACACGTTATTAACTGCTCCATTGAGTGTGCGCGCCGTATTATTTTTCCTTGAGTGGTCAATTCGATAATTACTCTGTAGGATTAATCTAGATTAATTAGGAGTACTTACTTATTTCAATTTTGTTTTGATACTCTCTTTTTAAAAGACTAGCTGACCTCGGCAACTTTGTTTACGTCGCATCAGAGAAAAAGCGAGAGAAAGGTGTATGAAAGGAGAAGTATTTCTTCATCAGACTTAAAGGAGCGTGTGAAACTGTCCTGTTTGCTTAGTCGTAAAATAGCTTAAAGATTAAGTCTATTCTAAAACAATTCAGTCCACGACCTCAGCGCGTAAAATTGGTGCAGTAGTTTCGGCATGATATTTATTCTGGATACAGACAGACAGAAACACAGACAAAACGAAATTACATATTTGGCTTCAGTATCGATTAGAGAATGCCCTATAGTTAAAATTTCCAAAATATCTTACTTGCACAGGTTCTCGACCCTCTACAGTTTTATTATTTATGTATATAGATAAAATCGTCGTTTTAGATAGAATACTAGATTGCCTAATACTTTTTACAATATGCTGAATAATTTCCACTGGTTTCGATACGATGTGAACAGCTGAACTGCTCAGCTGGTCAGAGCGTTCTAGACAAAAGTCACGGGTTTAAGCCCCGTCTGAGGTTGAACCAAGCTGTCTTTTTCACTATATTTAAATAAAAAATCCTTAAATAAAGTCAAATCATATTTGTCGATATAGAGTGCTTTACTTACTTAAACGATTAGATACTTTGTTCAAATATAAGTAGGTTAGTAAATACTGCCGGCACTTACGATCTGTACCTATGTTAATATTTACTTTAAGTTTTATGGGTTTTCCGGCTATGCAATCGTATTGGTATATTTCGATATCTGATCCATGCAATGGGGCCTTGTGGGCAATTAAAGTAATATGGCACATTAGTTGCAATTGGGCATGAAAATTTTGGGGTCGAAGCCAGATTTGCCTAAATGGTACACCTGCTGCATAATGGACGGCATGCCCACGTCATAACAAAGAGCAAGAAATTCAGATACAAATCCCCATTTTTCAAAATGATGAACATTAATATAATAAACTCCGATACTCATTTATAACATGAAAGTCTATGCGTACTATCTAATCAGTTTTACGGGATGACAATTATCACACCAGAACAAGATTGGTCCCTTAATAATGAGGCTATGAGTATGTTTAAGGAAGCTGACTAGATCCCACTTAGATCAGACGTGGAAAATTGGTTTACCTCGAAAACGGGGTTTTCCTTGGCGATGGTCTTAATTAGGGAGAGCCCTACATTCAACTGTTCGATAGTTTGATTTAATCAATTGTATTGATATGCCTAGTTCGGGTATCTGATCACGATACGTACGAAGTATCTATCACAATATTAAGTTATCACAATCAGCCTTACGGGATGAGAATATCACACCAAAACCAGATTGGTCCCCTAATAGTGAGGCTATGAGTATGTTTAAGGAAGCTGACTAGATCCCACTTAGACCAGGCGCGGAAAATTGGTTTACACCGAAAACGACGTTCGCCTTAGCGATGGCCTTAATTGCGGAGAGCCCTACATTCAACTGTACGTTAGTCTGATTTAATCAATTGTATTGATATGCCTAGTTCGATATCTGATCACGATACGTATGAAGTATCTATCACAATATCAAGTTTGGATTACCATTTCGTGATTCAACGCAAACATTCCATAGTACTGAGTAAAGAGAACTGTTGTTATTACGTTATTGATAAACAATGATGAAAGTGTATTTGCATCGTACTAAGTAAAATGTCCAGAGCGGTGTGATTTATGAAGAGGATTAAACAGTTTTTAATTCATAAAAATTGTATGAGACTGCTAGTGACCACTTGTAATTTGGCTATCCTATTTCACCCAATTAATGGTTCACGAAATGGGAATTTAAAATCCATTTCTTAGTAGAAGCCTACATTGTAAGGGTAACTCACCCTAAACATTTCAGGTTTCTAGGTGAGTGAGTCACCCGGTAATTGTATTAGCCATTTTGTATTAGTATATTGTTGTGCCTTATTTGTGTAGAAAAATAGCTCGATTTCACGTCTCTTAGGAATTATATGACATACTATAGCGTGTACCTGTACCTCGTGAGGTTATGTTACCGTCATGGTTTTGAAATAATATTTTTTTGTCCAGGCACTCTATTTTTGTCTATTGTCAATTGTCAACAAAAAAAGAACCGAATAAAAAGCAAAAACTAATAACTCGGAAATAAATTAATACTACGTATTTTTAATTTTTATTTATCAGAAATAATAAAATTATAATCATGTAGTCTTAAAGTAACAAACATAAAAACAAAATAACGTCTAAGTGAGAACTTCCTCCTTTTTTTGAAGTTGGTTAAATATAAAATTAGTCGTCCCCCGTAACATCAGATAGTAATATAGAACTAAATATAGAACACATAGCATCTAGAATGATCACACTAACACACACGTACAATAAAATAATACACGATACAAGGTCTACGCATAAAGATACAATTTCATTTATTTGCATAGCTTTCGATTTCGATGGGTAATGTGAAGTTTTCTTTCTAGGCTGCACTAAGATTGAATATTTTTAAAATTTCAGTACAATAGTTGCCACCCAAGTTGGTTTAGATATCTAGTCTATTTTCTTCGCTGATCTATCTACAAAATAAACAGGCATGTTTAACGAGTTATGTGGTTTCTGTTCAACTAGTTATAAATGTTCGCTTTCTTTTATTGTAATAGATGTAGATGTTTATGATAGCTGTCAGTCTGGTTTTTGTCTATGTTTATTTAGTCTTCAAAGGATCGAAAACACACAATCAATTTTCGACTTCAAAGTGTAGATGAAAATTTATCAGTATGTCTTTTATGTTCTGAGGTTTCTGAATAAGAGGTTAATCATAATGTCACCAGTTTTCCTAAATGCTTATACAAGTCGAATGGTTAAGAATCGCAGCTTTGGTCTACTGCTATAAGACCATTAGCTTCTTTGCTGTTGTGTGTAGCCATTTAACACACTTCATTTATACATTTGTATGCAAATTACTTGAGTATTTGTAATGTACCTATTTGATTATATGGTTAAACACCGCTGTTATGTGTCGACATTTCCTCTGTCCATGAAGTCCACATTTCGTCAATCGTTTTCACGTAAAGTCATAGGACATAAAAGTAGGTACCCATTTTCAACACTCATAATATACTTTGACCTGCCTCTGAAAATACCTTAACCGGAAAAAGGAAACCTAAGCAATCGCAAATATGACCATAAATATACAAGTATACCAATAAGCCGGTATTAAGTTCGTACAAATAGGATTTATGGTAGTCATGCGGCACATATAGGTATAATCTCATTTAATGTGTTATGCTCACACATATGTAGGCACGTGTTGTCACGTTATGAAGTTAGCGCCTGCTGCCAACCATGTACTTTACTGCCATTATACTCCACAACACGAAACCGTCATCTACGTGCTCTATCGGAGTTTTTCACGCGATCTCTCCGTACAGAGAACAGTCAGTGTGCGCCCGCGCTCCTATACCAGCGCTTACATATCGCACATATACGATTTTCTTTACATTTTAATATTTATTTAATCGATCGTGACCATTCCGTGAATTGTAATCGATTGTGAATATTACGTGTATCATTATGCAATTTTCAAAATACATTTGCCGGTAACATGCGTATTCTACAATCGAATCGCGTGAAAGTTGTCGATAGATCGTGCCGCGAGTTATTCGATGTCCATGTTATATGCAAATTGAAGATTTCGTAACGTTACTGTAAAATGTGACAGTATAAATTACAGTATTCAATAGACCGTTTAACTTTAGAAATCTGGTTAATATCTAGGGAGAGTTCGTTGTGGATCATTAAACGGGTGTTTAGTGACTAGGAGGTGATAGTCTTGTTTATACTGAGCGGTTAAGATTTTTGAAGTATTGAGGTTGAAGCCGGATATCAACTTGGAGAAGTGTGCCGTTGTCCGAGACTAGTGATTTCACCGGCGTCACGCACGTCCGAGCCCCTCGCATACTCGTTCGGCTCTCGTGGTCGATTGATCCAATTATAGAATCATTGAATTCCCATGTGGATGTTGTGCTTCGATACGGTGCGGTAGGCAGTGAAAGTGAGCGTCATCGTGATGCGGGAGATGCTCAGCTGAGCTGCGGTGACGTCGCGGACATGGGCCATGTGGAGGATATGCGGCGTCAGTAAGGCTGAGCCGGTGCTGTTCGCTGGAGAAAATGATTATGTAAGCACGGCTGTACCTACGTAATATAACTAACGATGACATACATTAACTTTACAGTTAAAGACGTGCGTCGGTACTTCTTAAGACACACTTACATCATACTCGTATGATATTTGGTATAGGTACAACAAATTAACAAGCGGAAGGTATGTCGTTCACCTCGTAGTGCTTCGCCCGAAAGAAAATAGACCTTCATTCATAACTAATTTCATTGAATCGTAATGGAGTAACGTAACTCGAGCGTTTAGGAATGTAACCAATTTACCAGTTTTTGGGTATTAGTTATGTCTTTAACGCTTTTTAAAGCAGTCGGCTGTATACTTCAATATATTATTTCAATTACAAAGTACTGTCCTAAATATTGCAATGGATTATTGCCTAACTTGTTCATTTTTGTTTTATATATATCAGGTATAAAAATTACCTACCGTAAAAGTTTTAAACTATTGTAAAATGTGTTGCGTAGTTCAAATCATCTATTTGGTTGTGCTCGTAGTGTATGTGTGGTGCTCGTAGTGTGTGTTGTATTAACCTGGATGTAGTATTGACCTGTTGGTGGTGTGTTCCAGCAGCCGACATGGCGGTTGTGGGGCGAGGAGCGCGTGGACGGCGCCATCTACACCGTCTACCTGAAGAAAGTTCGCTATCACCGACCGACGAGAAGCGCTTCTAGTGTAAGTATTCCTTACTCTTCTCTATAGTTTATAAACAATTGCACCGAATTAACATGAATCGTATTCCTTTTGTGAAGAACGACCACAAATACCTATTTGGTGGCGCTGAAATGACGTGTGTGATGATAAATTTAATGCAACTTTGATTACCTCCAGGGTTTTCAGTAAACAATTTTAGCAAACAATTATTTGCTTCTTTTTAACGTCAATCAAGTTTAAGTGGCAATAATGTTCTTATTTCTTTCAACGTGTAATTTACGCCAGCGTTTTTTGATCAATCCAGAAAAGCCTCAGGCTTCGAATTATCGATATTTAAAGGGGGTAACAGGTGCATTAACTTCAGCTAACCATACTTTTCACGATTTAATAGTGGTTATGCTAGTTGAGACATGACGCCTCTTTTTGTAACCAGGTTACTGAAACTTACAATGACGCTAAAATTTTACGGAAGTAAGAGTGGAGTATTATAGATTGAAAATTAAAAAATTGACAAAGTTCTAGCCTCAGCAAAAGTCTGTACCTACCTAAGCTGTAAAATAGGTAGCAATTGATTGTTTTCGAGATAAATCAAAGTCACACTGACTTTGATTTATCTCGAAAACAATCAATTCGTGAATTATTTAGAAGTTGTAGATAAGACTCAAATTAGATGTGGATTTGAGTCCTCTATAGAATGTATAACATTTATTGTTAAAAATTACAGTAAAACATAACTATTACATAGGTACATATTTACATTATTATTATATAAACTTAACCTAAATAAGGCCCCCGTGGCAGTGTGCCCAAAAGTCTAGCAGCATTCCAGGGGCGTAGGGTCCATAGAAGCCGATTCCCGCTGGCTTCCCCTTCAGAACTGACAGCAAGGTGAAGTTACATCATTACTAAATCTCGGTCAGTAGATAAGATGATAAAATTTTCTTCTCAACGAAAAACCCCTGCTGCAAAATACATAGCAATGTGCAATATTGTGCATCGCTCAGTTCAGTCAAAGTTCAGTGAACTCCAAAAACACGATCATGGAATATAAGAAATAAGCCGGATTGCTGAATATTTGCGTCCCTTTCGTTAATAATACGCAAATGTCGGTTTCTCTCTCTACGTTCCGAGTGTTTCGAAAGATTATACTTGCGAATCTCCATCGTTCGGCCAGCGATCGGGCCTCGTTCTAAATCCACTCGGAAATAGCTTAATACGAGACGGAGAAAAATCGTCAATAATAAAGTAAAGTCAATAAACGTACTAAAATTTACTGTTGACGAAATAAAATCACTCATAGAGTCTAATTATATGTATTTTCATACAATGTAATTATATAATGATATTTACGACGCAATCATTTGGAATTTTCAATAACTAAATAAAATTAATGAATTAAGTACGCTCGTCGAACATTCTTTACGCACACTAGCGCCGCTTTCGAATATTTTGAAGTTTTGAACTTTTATTTACTACTTTATATTTTCTCTAAACAATGCAATGCAGCAGTGCACTCCCAGAATTATTGAATAATTAGTTTGTTGGTCGTTTTTTTGCTGTTTATTGGTTAATTATAATTAGTTAGTGATAAATAGCATGGTGTATTGGTGAGTGGAATAGTGCGTGCAGTACTGTATAAGTATATAAGCTGTGAATAGATAAGTAATTACGTATAGTTTACATTTTGCTTTGTTTTAATACCTACTAAGAATCTAGGTTGTTCGTATGCGTAATGGCGACGTTAATACATATAATATAGATTGTTGTTTAATAGATTTTTTGTTATCTGAAGAAACATCTTTTACTAAATTAAGTTTTGAGAATAAAAAATATGTAATTCAATTGTGACTATAGATTATAAAAGAAAAGACTGCTCCTATAAACATTTTCATAGTTCGTTTTATGATAAATATACTTGGATGACAGGTTCTTGTAAACTCAATAAACTTTACTGTTTCCAATGTTAATTATTTTCCGATTCTAGTAGCGTTTGGAGTCGTACAGGGTTTACGGACATCAATAATATAGGAAATTCGACGAAAAAACATGTTCTGACTGAAAAACACATTCGTAGTTGTTTAAGCTTTCATGACTTTGGCAATAGCAGAATTGAGACATTTTTGAATAATAATTTTGAAGTACACAATAGGAAGGTTGATCGCAATCGTCATCTATTAAGACGTTTCATAGATACTGTAGTTTTGTTAGGTAAACAGGAGTTAGCGTTCCGCGGCCACGATGAGAGCTCCGGGTCGAATAACCGCGGTAATTATATTGAAATATTGCAATATTTAAGTGCGTATGATGCTGTATTGGAGTCACATATGGAACAATGTTCTTCAATGCATAACCCCGTGTTTTCTGGACATCTACATGTACCTAGGTAAGATTTTTTTTACTAGCTTCCGGTTCAGGTATACCCGAAGGGGTAGGCAGAGGCATATTATATGCCCACATTTCACCTTTTTATAATATGTCCCACGTAATACGTTGTGAGCCGTATTGCCGTGTTTAAATGGACAGGCGCAGGTTGTGATGCCTGCTGTTGAAATAAAGCCTTCAACTTGGTTTAACGACTGCCATTTTACTGGCAACCAGGACCAACGGCTTAACGTGCCTTCCGAAGCACGGAAACGCTCAAATAAATGTCACAAAGTGATCACATGGATGGTCACCCATCCATGGACCGGCCATAGTGAAAGTTGCTTACTGCAGTGATCGTTTACAGAACACTGAGTCCGCGGGGCCACGAGCGCTACTAGCTTCCCTTTTGAAAATAACCAGTCCTCGCCACTGCAGCATTCCCCCTTTGAATAGCAATCCTCTAATAAATCACGTTAAAACAACGATTTTCGATTGCTATATTACAAAAGATGTAAGTAAACCCAGGGAGTTCGTAGCCCCTACTCTAACTAAACAATTTAACAAGCCTGAAAAAGTGTAGCGTTAGTATTTCCCTTGTAGTTGAGTTTGTTTTCTGGTAAAAGTCCTGCCAATCAATACGTGATTAGAGAGACATTGTTGTGACGATAATATTGGGAATGAATAGGTCCCATTTTCGATCTAGTCACGTTGCTGTTGAGTCCTTAGTGGAACCCGAAGACATTCAATCAATTAGTTGCATCCAATGGAATCAGAAATCTGTGGTCAAATCCAATCTGTCGTATTCCTCGCCGTAAACCTTTGCAAATTTAAGCCCTGCGTTGTAGTAGAGTGTTTAGCTTTACTGTATTATGAAATGGTAATGTGTGTAGGTACCTATTGCAGTATTGTGACTACGATGACCAGACGGATTAATACAGAGTTTTGTCAACTATTAGTTAGTGGTTTAGTTATTCAGCGGTTTTGTTGATTACCTACGTTTTACCATTCGCGGACACTAAATCGTATAAAGTATATTACACAGTTACTCAAATACTACTTAGGTACCTACTTTTGATAAATACAAGTAGAAGTATTTTTTCCATGCACTTATAGTAATAGGTAGGTAATCATTTTATGCAGTACCGTACCGTTCCAATTTACGGCTTCCGATAACATTTTGCGTAATGCAAAACGATTGTTAAATACGTATATTAGGTGGGTACCGTACGAGTAGTATGATCGTTGTGAGTAAGATCGTCATAGCATTTGATCATGACCGATATTTTCTTTACAAACCCTTTTGATCATTGATATCCCTGTTCTCAGAAATGTCGCCAATAGATAAGGAGTTCTTATCAAAGTTGTATCCAAAATGGTTCTTGACTCTAATGCTGAAAGTTAATGTTTATCTTTACCAGAGCTTTGTCTGTACATGGTGGAACTCGTGATCTTTTCTTTACGAGCACTTTGACCATTGGTATGCTTGTTCTCAGAAATATCGCTAATAGATGAGTAGTTCTTATCAAAATGGCATCTAAAATGATTCTTGACTCTAATGCTGAAAGTGAATGTCTATCTTTACCAGAGCTTTGTCTGTACATGGTGGAGCTCGTTATCTTTTCTTTACAAACCCTTTGACCATTGGTATCCTTGTTCTCAGAAATGTCGCCAATAGATAAGGAGTTCTTATCAAAGTTGTATCCAAAATGATTCTTGACTCTAATGCTGAAAGTGAATGTCTATCTTTAACAGAGCTTTGTCTGTACATGGTGGAGCTCGTTATCTTTTCTTTACAAACCCTTTGACCATTGGTATCCTTGTTCTCAGAAATGTCGCCAATAGATAAGGAGTTCTTATCAAAGTTGTATCCAAAATGATTCTTGACTCTAATGCTGAAAGTGAATGTCTATCTTTAACAGAGCTTTGTCTGTACATGGTGGAGCTCGTTATCTTTTCTTTACAAACCCTTTGCCCATTGGTATCCTTGTTCTCAGAAATGTCGCCAATAGATAAGGAGTTCTTATCAAAGTTGTATCCAAAATGATTCTTGACTATTATACTGAAAGTGAATGTCTATCTTTACCAGAGCTTTGTCTGTACACGGTGGAACTCGTTATCTTTTCTTTACAAACCCTTTGACCATTGGTATCCTTGTTCTCAGAAATGTCGCCAATAGATAAGGAGTTCTTATCAAAGTTGTATCCAAAATGATTCTTGACTATTATGCTGAAAGTGAATGTTTATCTTTACCAGAGCTTTGTCTGTACATGGAGGAGCTCGTTGGCCTCTGTGTGTAGTACAAATCTATCAAAAAAAGAGTAACGAAATTAGTGGTACATACGTTCAACACGTACATGCATATCGCCTGTCCGGTCACGCCTTTATCTTCGTCACCTTATAGTTTTATGTCCCACGTAATCGGTGGTGAGCCTATTGCCGTGTCGAAATGGACCGGCGGAGGTAGTAACAACCCACAGATGAAATTAATTTCAAACCGTCCGTAAGGCCTATAAATTTGTGGTAATCCTACTATCCTACTCATTTTATAAATGTGAAAGTTTGTGAAGATGTTTGGATGTTTAGATGTTTGGATGTTTGTTAATCAATCACGCTCTAACGACTGAACAGATTGGGCTGAAATTTGATACAGAGATAACGTATACTTTCATAACGGGAAAATGCGGTCGAAGCCGCGAACATCATCTAGTACCTACTAGATAAAAAGTTGAGGACCTTAATATGAAAGCTTCTGTGTTATCCGGGGTATCAGCTATCAGCAAGCTAAGTTGGGGATTAGAGCTTAAATGAGTTACAAACATTCATGCTTAAAATATTAGTAGCATTATTATGTGGCATCAGATCAGTGGTTATCAGTGTAACCTGCCGGAGATAATTATGACGTGTGACTGTTGTCCTTTTTGAAAATTACCTAAAATGCTTAAACTCAATGACAATTGGCATATTTAGCAGGTGAAACAACAAATGTATCTGTATAATTTAATTTGTTAGCATCCTGGATGACTAACAATAGTGCAGAAGGCTACAAAACAATATTTTTTTAATTCACTAGCGAATTATTTTTACTGTCTGTTTTAATTAATTACATACATATTGTTTGTTAACAACCGTCAGGTATACATGAAGTGCTACATTTTATACACTTTATTAATAAGTTAGGTCATATCTAAAAGTATATGCACGTGACCAGGCTCTAACAAGATCTTTGTGGCACAAGTTAACATCGTCTGCAAATATGGGGCACAACCAGTCTGTTGAATAGTGATGATGAACTCGAAAGTGATCAGGTTGCAGTAGTTCATTAAACTAAAAATATAAAACCATAAAAATTTGGAACGACCTGCCAGTGCACGTGTTTCCCTCCTCTTGCAATCCTGGGTTCTTCAAGCGGAGCGTGAAGAGGCACATCATAGGGCCGCCAAGTTGAGGGCCGCTTTCTATAGTCTAACAGACTGGGACGGTAGCCCCCAATCGCTAGATGTCGCTGTGGCTTTCCATCAGGCGGCGGCGGCATCATTTTGGCGAGCTAAATAAAAAAAATGTAAACCCGGTGATCATATTATTATTTAATTCATTGATCCAAGTCCAAGCGTTCGTCCCAAATGCCTTTTCGCTCTACCCACTTCGCGAGGTTCAAGGCTTCAACTATGCATTAGAAGCACTTATAAATATGTAAATTTGAATTCAGAGCAGTAAGTTCAACGCCATTATACTTTTGTATCTCATGCAAATTTCTATACGACATTCCTTTCAAAATACAATGATTGGAATTGACAGTTGACGTCTCTGACAATAACAAACCCTAAAGTTGTTACGATTTATATAAGTGCCCTGCAACTGTCGGGAACACATGACTCATAATTGCATTATTATTCTACGTACCGGCAAATATACATCATGACGGACATTGCGGTCAAATATATTAGCGCGTTTTAAAATTATTATTTACACAACGTTTGCATAATTGTATGGTAGATGCGTAATCACTTTATCACGTTACGCTGTGGTCCCAAGTGGACCATGTGAGCAGGGCATTCGCGGCCGGAAGTGTACTGTCATCATTATTCGACCTTTCTGCTACAATAATTAGGTAGTTGCCTATATTGTGCGCGTAATGTTCTGAGGTCATATGCGGGTCACAAATTCACACATGCCTTTGATACTTTTTTTACTATTGAAAATTTTGTCAATTTATGGTTTCCGATAGGTAATTATTTGGGAGTTACATCATGATGTACATGAATTACACTTAAGACAGACAGTTTTCCAGAACGACAAAGAGCACATCTAATTTCCATAGAATCCCAATTTTTCAACACAGCTAGAGAAATATTCTGATGAAATTACCAAAATGTCTAGAATTAATACTGCATAATTCAATTTGGTTATTTTTAAACAACAACATAGTCAATTTGATTTCTCTCATGGGAGTAAATTTATCAGGTACCTTCTACAGGACGCGGTTACGCACCCGCGTGTAAGTTAGCTGACCCATTTTACTTCTTATGGTGGAGTTTTAAAAAACTATTTCTTAGTAGTTAATATAAAGGCTTACCTTAAATATATTATTTCACGTTGCTACTTACGAGTAGTTGTACAGGTTTCGACTTCAGTTGATACCTAGGCAAGTGAGTCACCCGGTTATTTTATTAGAAAAGATAGGGATATCGATCTCATTTCAATTCACTATCACAAACGAATTGTTCAATCTACGGTGTATTTTTACTTTTACTTGGTTTTTTACGTGTGGAAATCATAATAAATGCCATGCTTGATTTTCATTGGTTAAAACAGCACGGTTCTGCCTGTGGCCGGGAGTCCCGGGTAAGCTCTCGGAAGGATACCCCAGGACCCTCAGCAGACTTAGACTACCACCACGGTCGCTTTTTTTTATTTACGTGAGGGAAAACCTCAACTTTCGGAGTTGGTTCGGGTGTTACATAATCTTGAGACCTTGCTTATCAACCTAATTCTGCTTGCTCTAACTTATCATATGAGGTAGTCTCAACAATTTGTCTATCAGACTTACGAGAGAAATAAACATCGTACACGTCATAACTGTTATCTGATATCTAAAATAACTACTTTATTGTTAAATGTTGATGATGTAAGAGAACGTCATAGATGATGTCTAATCGCCTTGGAAGTTGGAACATACGACTTGAAATTATCAAATCTTTAGTATACTTATAATGTAGCAAGAGGAAAAGTTGGTGAGCTTCGATGTTAAAGGTAATCTCAGGAATTACTAGCCTAATAACATCATTCTGTTATCCAATAGGAGAGGAGTTGTAATAATAAATTTCAACAAATCGGGTTGACATCCACAATAGTATGTTATTTCAAAACTGATGAAGGGATATGGGTTGGAGATGAAGATGTAGGGTGCAACGGGAACTTGAAGTATCTCATGGGTGAAGTCGTGGGGCATACCTTGTTTGTTTGTAGGTATTTGTCACGCGTCTATTAATATGTTTTCCGATTTCAGTTAATTAATCGCTCTTTAATTCTCTTTTTTCATATGAAATGCATGTAAACATGCACAAGTTTACATGCATTTCTTATCTTTTTACTGCCTCGTTGGTGTAGAGGTCGAAATATGCGACTGCAAATCACGAGGGTTCGATTCCCACCGGAGACAAAAATTTGTGAGATACATAAATGTTTGTCTTGAGAGTCTGGGTGTTTCTATGTATGATAAGTATGTATTTAAAAGTATGTAAGTATTAATATCAGTGGTCTGATATCCATAACACAAGCAGATTATTCCTAGCTTACTTTGGGATCAGATAGCGTTGTGTGCAAATGTCCGTGAATAAGTTCTTATTCCCAAACACTGTGATTGCAATTAAATGGTAATAATTATTTTAGTGGCTAGTTACTGTATGATGAGATGTTTCAATGTCACACTGTCTGAGATTGTAATCAAAACAGCGTTGAAAGATGACAAACAACGACATGTGGATTGTAAATAACGTGATTCACTGCCACTGTTAAGTACTATTTTACAGATGCTCTACTGTAGTTCTTTCGCGTTAAGAATGCTACTACCAAAGACTTCTATATAAACTGAGGTAGACATGCCCTACGCACCGATTTTTGAAACCAATAAACTGCGCCAATTAGCAGCGTTGCTCGCACTGTTGTGAGTCAAAACTTCAATAGTAGGTGCTCGACTTGCGATCGGAGTCCATACGCCTTCTCTTTTACTCTTTTTCTATTCGTATATTGCTATTGTGTGTGGTGACAATTACGTAAAAAATATTTATAAGTGAGTGTAGTCTTAGTAATGTGTGTATTTGAGGATTGCTTTTGAAATCTCGTTTGTTAGAGTACGGCACGTCTACCTCAGTTTATATAGATAGTCAGTTTATATATAGTCTTTGGCTACTACATCTACTGAATGCTCATCTACCAGCTCAGTGATATATAAAACAACAATAAATAAAAACGTTAATATATTCCTACAATAGTACATAATAACAGATGTGAGAATACATGACAGTTACTATAAGATGTGAAATCTTTTAGACAATCCATCACTTTGTTTATTAGTCTCGCACAATACGTACCTAGATTTGTGTGTGTGTGTGTGTGTGTGTGTGATTATAGGTAAAATTCACAGAGCTATACTCTATATCTATAGTATGGTTTCCATTGCTTTTCTGCTTTGTTTCCTTAATTTATACTAATATTAAAAACAGGAAAGACTTGTTTTTATGTTTGTTTGTTGGCTCCAGAACTACTGCACCGAATTGAAAATTCTTTCATTGTTAGCAAGCGACACTCTTTGCGGTGAACATAGGCTATATTTTATTCCCGTATTCCCACGGGAATAGGAACTACGCGGGTGAAACCACGTGATGTCCGCTACTAATTTATAGGTATATATCAAGATCTACTCTGGAGTTCTTTTAATTATGATTTGGATAACTACATAATAATTTATCAAAATGGCTGGTAGTACCTGGGACATCCTTTCGAGGACTTACCCGGGGCTCCCAACCATAGGCTGTTCGGCGTTACGTGAGGTTTTTTAGTCGGCAGCATCGATGAAGAATTTTCCCTCACGTTAAAAAAAAAGTCTCTAGAGTAGTAAGTGAACTATGATTAGTAATTATATGTTATTTTCAAAGAACTAGATAATTTACTAAACTTAGACATTAATAATACACTGCACCGACTTACAACTTCGATAAGCGTACCTAATTAAAAAAGATGGCTATACTCGTGTGCATGACATTTGGTTCCTATATATAGCCTTTTGTTACCCGGGATACATCCGGGGCACAAATTATACATACTAGTATCTGTATATTGTGCCCGATGTGTCCGGTTCAAGAAGGATAGCTAGGGGCCGTGTGGGTTTTGTCGATCCTAATTTGGCGTAATATTTCTAAGAATTTCCACATATTTAAAAGATTTTTTAATTGAATTGGTAACTTTTTTGGGGATTTGTGAGTCTTTTAATCTAGGAACCCAAAAATAAAAGCGTCGTCCTCGTCGCTACCCTTTTTTTTTAACGTCAGTGTCTAAACTCCTACTCCAACCGACTAAAAAACCACACGTAACGCCCAACAGCTTATGGTTGGGAACCCCGGGTAAACCCTCGGAAGGATGTCCCAGGACTCCCAACAGAGCCACGGCCTCCCGCCACTGCGGCCTCGCCTAGGGGGTGGTTCGGGTGCTATCCCGCGTCTTTGGGGGGTTCCGGGTGTGATCCCGCTGCTAAGAGGGGCGTGCGTGAATCCCTCACGTCACGCTGCCGTCATGGGCCTGCTTCTGTAAGGACGGTTAGCAGCCTTCTCACCGTCCTCAGGCCCCCGGCCTCGTCTCTACCCTTAAAAAGAAAGAAGATAGGCATTATAAAATAAAATGGAATGATTTTTTGGACCAATAAATAATATTACGCATTTTTTTTATTTATGTAAACATTAAAGTTTATTTTGTAAGAATTCGTTAAATATTATCTTTATTTAAATAAATATTAGGTATGATATAATGATATACACTTAAAATATTAAAATGTTTTTGAATTAACTACAAATTGAACGTATTAATCTTTCAAAAACAATTATGCTAATGAATTTGTATAAAATAAGCCGACGCATCATGATTTAAATAGGTATTTAGGACGCATGCATGAGTAACTTATGGGATTTCCTGAAACCCCACAATCAATTTGTACCCGTTTAGTACTTACTTAGTAAAACTATATTTATGTTGTAAATATATCGTATTGTACTACTGACATAGTAGCTGACTAACACGTTGTGTAATAATTATGTTCACAACTAGAGAAAGCCCGCGGCTCCACCTGATTGTAATTAATTTATATTTTTGTTAAACTAATGAATTTCAATCAATGTTCTGGTTATCATAGATCTGTATCTATCTTTTTTATACATATAAACCCCCTCAGCCCGTTGATTTTGTTTATTTATCTTTATTTCAATAATTTGAAAGAAAAGAAATAGCCCACAATTCTCCTTTCGCATCTGTAATATTTGTATGGATGTGGAAATAAGAATTTATCGACTACTGCACCCATACATACACAAAAACTCTCGCCTTTGTCCCCGAAAGAATAGAGAGACGTAGTATATGCCCATACACCATCATATAGTTTTCTGCAATTAGATACATAGATTTGCAGTTAATAACTTCTTTTCTAAGCAATAAAATACCCTTGCAAATACAGGTTCTACAATCGAAGCTAAAAGAGGTATATTATTGGGCCGTCAAGTCGAGGGCCTGACTCAAATCGCCTGACATTGCCATGACTTTTCATTAACCGGACCGCAAAAAAAAATGCTGAAATCAAAAATCCCAGCGGCCTATTCTAAATTTGAACTTGTTTGCTTACAGGAGTCGGACGATGAGATTTCCCACCTCGAATGGGAGACAGTTCGCGTACGGTTTGTGAAGGCTGGCACCGTCGAGAGGCTGGTCGAGGCGCTGGCCACGGACGATGGCGAACTCGAATCTACTTACGTCAACGTCTTCCTCGCTACGTATCGGTATGTTCTTTAAATTTTTGCTTCATTCAAATCAGCTGATGGCAGTTCATTGCTCGATGTATGCATCTCTAAATTTACGCCACAACTGTCCCTGCCTGTGACTGCGTCCATCTGGCGGGTGGGAGTCCAGACATATGCTTAACGAATTGTGGTCCACACTCGCTTTACAGTTTACTTATAAGCAAAAAATAGTACTAATGACTTTTCCAAAGTGGTTATGACGATACTGGTTATACGGCTCGGCTGGGAAACACTCTTTCCTGGAATTACCTGCTAAACATAGCTCTATAAATAGAAAGCTACAATGTTTTATGTACAGTAAGGATTAATTTTAGAAGCGCTCCTAGGATCGCTTCTCAGTATTCTAAAAACGATCACTGCATTATGTTATTGATCGGTCTAGAAATAAGTGATACGTCTGGAGCGTTTCCGTGCTTTGGAAGGTAAGTAAAATCCGTTGGTGGTACATTAGTTGTTAAACCATGTTGAAGGCCTTACTGAGCCCGAAAATTTTCAGCTCCAGAAAGCCACAACCTGTCACTGTATATTATTTCAACATGACGATAGGCTCATCAACTATGTGGGACAAAACTATTAATGACGTAGCCTGTCCATTTCGATACGAATCTGGTGAGATGGGGAAATGGTGTAATTACATGTAAGTAGGGGTTAATTTAATAGACTTTTCTATAACGGATACCTACTTTATACTTTCAGCTCGTTTGCGGAATGCAGTCGAGTGCTGGACCTCCTACTACGACGGTACGAAGCGTTGGCCGCAGAAGAGGTACTACCAGCCGCCATTGAGACTTCACAGCAACATCGAAGGTAAGTAAGCATAATATTATAATTCAGATTTACAAGGTCATAAGCTGTAAAAACATACATGCACGTCACGCCTTTATCCCCGAAGGGGTAGACAGAGGCACAGTATACGCCCACATTTCACCTTATAGGATTATGTTTATTGGCGTTGGCGTTAATATGTACTTCGATCTTGATGTTTTAAAGGTCAAATAAAAGAATTCTGGAGTGACTCCTTCTATTTAACAAGACGCTATATCAAGAGACTGAATCCAGACCAGGCGTGGTGGGGAAAATCTTATCTATACAGGATAAGAAACCTACCAGCTAAGTGCGAGTCAGACTTGCGTTCGGAGGGTTCCGAAGAAAAAAACACCAAAAATATCACGTTTGTTGTAAAATACAAAAAACAGAAGTAAAAGAGGGGGGCCCTCTTTTACTTCTGTTTTTTGTATTTGTTGTTATAGCGGCAATAGAAATACAAAATCTATGAAAATTTCATCTCTCTAACTATCATCATTCCTGAGACACAGTCTCGTGACCGACAGACAGACAGACGGACAGCAAAGTCTCAGTAATAGGGTCCCGTTTTATACCCTTCGGGTACGGTACCCTAAAAACCTTATATATGTGTTTATTTGAAAATGAAATAAGAATTTGTAAATTTTCCAATGATCACGTTCGTACTTGGTACGGAACGGGCGGTTACGATTTGATTGATTGTTTTGTGCGCTCACAATACTGAGTCAATGAGTCACTTTTCACTTTATTTTAACGAGAGAAATAAAGCCAAACTGGTTTACAATCTTACTAATCTTACTTCTTACTAATATTATAAATGCGAATGTTTGTGAGTGTGGATGTTTGTACTCTTTCACGCTTGAACGGCAGAACGGATCGGGCTGAAATTTAGTACAGGGATACATTATAAGTCTGGAATAACACTTAGGCTACTTTTTATCCCGGAAATATGTTACCATGGGAAGCGGGAACGGGAACAAATTTTACGCGGGTAAAGCTGCGGGCATCAGCTAGTGCGTTTATATATTACTACATGGTGACCACTGCTTCGCCCCCGTGGAATTATGTTCCGGTTCGCCCTTCCCAATCAAAATTATTCCCGGGAAAAAATTCCGGACTATCTATTCCTGTAACAATTTTCAGCCAGATTCATTCACGAAGATCAACACTTCTCATTAAAACCAATTTTGTACCTATGTTTACAAAGACAAGGAAAAATAATCTGCAGCGGCAGTGCCCTCACCAAGGCGAGCCATAGCGCGACCGCGCGGGCGGGCGGCATAGCCGTACTAACTTTTCTTGAACCCAATCAGGCCATTTTCGACTGCCAGGTCCATCTATTTATTTAAAACATTAAAGATTAATAATTATTTTAAAGGTTAATATTGATTATGGACACAATGAGATGTTGTCAAGTTATCTAATTAAAATGTAAGGCAGAAGGTCCGTTATGTAGAGACTGCATAAAATAACCGACTTGGTAACTACATGAATGTCACTACTTTTTACGGTAGAAGAACTGAATTGCGAGACTTTGTGTTTTTTACAAGTATTGTTTTTGATGGGATTGAATTGAATTGAATCTTGACATCTACACATCCGCACTCACAAACTTTCGCATTTATAATATTACTAGCTGTTGCCCGCAACTTCGTACGCGTGAAAATTATGTTATTATGCCAATTTGATTGCTCTCTGCTTAGTCCCTAGGATATGTAGCGTGATAATACCTATATAGCCTATTTGAAGACCCTACCCCTAGTTAATATTTGTGCAAATTATGAATTAAATCTATTGAGTACTTTTCGAGATCCTTCCGGACAAAGCAAAGCAAACAGACAAACAGACAACAGACAAACCGACAAACAGACAAAAAATTTTCAAACTACATTTTCGGCTTCGGTATCTTATGTTGAACACCCAGCGAGTATTTTTTTTGTAATATTTCCAATGTAGAGTTTTGACTTTTCTATCATTTATATATATACTAGCGGTACCCTGCCACGCTTCGCTGTGACTTTTTTATGGTGGTTTTATGTACCTATGAGAAATGAGTAACAAACTAAATGATGGGTACATTTAAAAAAAAAATGTGTGCGTGTACTATTGTACACACGTAAGAAGTGAAACTTCTTCATGACCTTATTTTTCGAAAGAAATATCATGAAATATACATAGGAGTTAGTAGTAGTCAAAAAGTTCAAAAGTCCAAAGTCAAACAGTCCAAAAGTCCAATAGTCCAAAAGTCCAAAACTACAAAGTCCAAAAGTCCAAAAGTCCAAAACTACAAAGTCTAAAAGTCTAAAATTCTAAAAGTCCAAAACTCCAAAACTCCAAAACTCCAAAACTCCAAAATTCCAAAACTCCAAAAGTTTAAAAGTTCAAAAGTCCAAAGTACAAAAGTTCAAAATTCCAAAGCCCAAAGTCCAAAACTTCAAAACTCCAAAACTCCAAAACTCCGAAACTCCAAAACTCCAAGACTCCAAAACTCCAAAACTCCCAAACTCCCAAACTCTCAAACTCCCAAAGCGAAGCTGGCAGAATATAATTTAAAAAAAACGACCAACGCCATCTATTGGTAAAATCACTTTTTAAAGCTATTTTATTCTTATTGCTGTTATGATAAAAGTGTATAAAGTAGCCTAAAACCATCTCTGAATCCTATTGTATATCGTGTCCAATTTTGAGCTCAATCGATTCAGTAAATTTTGAGTTTTTAATAGATACACAAACGCACACAACATTTTTATATATATAGATAGAAGATGTATATAGATTAAGATAGGTAAGAAGAAAGCTTCTATGTAGGTTTATCATCATCATTGGGTCAGTACGATAAGTAAACGAACTGGCATTCTTGACAGAAACAAGTTGTGCAAGATACGGCATCACGGTTAGTTAGCCTACATTTAACATCCTGAGGCCGCCCATACAATCAATTAAGACTAGCTTTGTGTATAAGCGTTTTATAATTATTCACGGATTAAGGAGTTTTCGCATTGTTGGTGGTGCGAAAATGGATTTTATCTACTCTGATATTATAATACAAAGATTATAAAATTGAAATCAATACTATTATGACAAACATTACGCACAGGCCAAAAAAAAAGTTTTATTACGATACAGGTCTTGTATGGACACCTATATCATATTAAAACTTTTTAATCATTACGATACACCATAAACAATCTCCAGCTGAAAAAGAAGTTTGAACCTCTACTTTAAAAAAAAATTGTGTCTCCAGAGTAGCGGAAAATCCTAAATCTATGGTCTCCGCAGCCAAAAAAAAAAGGAACACGCATGCGCAATCGATGTTTGCGCCTTGGCGCCAACATTTTGCATTTAAATTAAACAAAGTTTGGTTTTGTTTGTAAAATAAATTAGTTTATGTGTAAAAACATGTCTTAAAGCGAGGATGGTGGTAATTGTACACCACCAGACATTCTGGAAAATGCGTCAAACATGACCATGAACCTGTTACCGGCGAAATCAAGGAGCAACTATATATCACAACAAAATGAAATCAGGTATTATATTATGAGAGTAGATAAAGTAGTGTATGACACTGTACATAACTTGGTCTTATAACACTCGTGTGATACTATAAAAAAACTCGCCTACGGCTCGTTTTTTTAAAACACACTCGTGTTATAAGAACCCTTATTATGCAACAGTGTCATAAACTACTATTATATGTGACTAGCTGTGTCCTCTAGCGTTGCCTGTGATATACTTTGAACTCCCGTTGCAGGTAGGTACTTCATTTAGCTCTAACCGATGCCCCATGGAAGGTAACGCTAGAATGTTCCTTTCTCATGGGTTGTAAGTCTATATCATTCTCAATAAATGAGTCATGTAATAGAAAAAGAAATCGGGGATTAAGACTTTCTCCTCAGATTACCCCTAACATCCAAACTCCCCAACTGTACCTAGTGTTAAAGAGTTTTTAAAATGATAAATGTTATATTTCATTCATTACAGAACGCTGGTGGCATGTCTCCACGTATGGCTGGACACATACCCGGAGGATTTCAGACAGCCACCGCACCACCCCGCACTGCAGCAGCTACTCGCCTTCACGCAGGTTCATTTACCTGGGACAGAACTACATACGAAGGTATAAACTTAACGTTTCTATATAACAGACTATATAACTGCTACTTAGTACTGCGAAGAGTAGAGCGAGCACCCAGGAAATAAAAACAACCTGTGATGATTCTTCATCATCCGTTATGTTTCAGCCAAAAATCATAACTTCCGTTCATAAATAACGCGACAACAATCTTCACACTTTTCTCCCCCATTTATCCCCTTTCAAAAAAGCTCTCGACAAAAGTTGATTTTAAATCAGAGAACACGTGTGCCAAGTTTGGTTAAATCGGTTTAGAAATCCGTCCTCTAGATCAAATCTGACATACATACATACCCACGGACACAAAATCGCCCGTACTGTTGAATCGGAAACTCTCGCTCGCTGCGCTCGGTCGGTCAATTAGATGTGATATTAGGGGCAGTTTATATGTTTTTTCGTTGCCCTTCTTTCACGTCGTAAGAAACCAATGGATCGACGCGGTTGGAGAAGATTGTAGGTCTAAAAAGAAACAGAAACCTTGTTATTACAGTAGTATTTTAGTTTGTGGGTTCCATTTCAATATGGACCACGCTCACTCACATACAGTGTAATGACCGCCTTCCACTGCGAGCGAGTTGGACCCATTACGGACTCCGCTATACTCGTAACGATGATTTTCGATACATGTCATGTCTTCGGTGGAAGGACATGTATGAAAATCGTCGTTACGAGTTTTGCGGAGTCCGTAATGGGTCCGACTCGCTCGCAGTGGAAGGCGGGCATTAGATCTTATTTTTTTTAAAGAAAAAATTATGCTCTTCCAGGTATTACAGAAGTTAGCGTCGTTCAGTGCGGAGCGCAATGGCGGGTACGGCGGGGGCGGCGCGGGCATGTGCCTGGCGCCCGGCATGCGCCTGTCCGCGCACCACACCAGCACCTACCGCCTGCCGCACGTGCCGCACCGCCACTTCGCCGAGCAGCTCACGCGCATGGACATGGAGCTGTTCAAGAAGCTCGTGCCGCACCAGTGCCTCGGCGCCGTCTGGTCCCGCCGCGACAAGGAGCGCGCCCACGACGCGGCCACCGTCCTCGCGACCGTCAACCAGTTCAACGCCGTATCCTTCAGGGTGATTTCGACAGTGCTGGTTGAACCCAACCTAAGACCGCTTGAGCGCGCCGATATCTTAGCCGCCTGGCTCGACATCGCTCGGGAGTTGAGAGTTCTCAAAAACTTTTCCTCGTTAAAAGCCATCATTTCAGGGTTACAGAGTAATCCCGTTTATAGATTACGGAAAACGTGGGCGTTGCTCAATAAAGAAAAATCAGAACTGTTCGATGAGCTCGCACGCATTTTCAGCGAAGATAATAACAGATGGGCTCAGAGAGAGTTGCTGATGCGCGAAGGTACCGCCAAGTTCGCGGATACGGTGGGTGAGAATGATCGGCAGCTTCAGAAATTGTTACACGAGAGGGGCTCCCCCGGTGTGAGTCACGGTACGATACCGTATTTAGGTACTTTTCTGACGGACCTCACGATGATTGACACCGCCATTCCGGACACGGTGGCAGACGGCTTAATAAACTTTGACAAACGTCGGAAAGAATTTGAAGTACTCGCTCAAATAAAATTACTTCAGGGTGCGGCGAACGCTTATCACCTCGCATCGGACTCGATGTTCGACAGGTGGTTCGACTCGGTCATAATTCTCGATGACCGAGAGGCATATCAGTTGTCGTGTCAAATCGAACCACCGACAAATCCTCCGAAGGAGAGACGACCAAAGAAAATGAACGACTCTAACAGTCAGGGCCATAGAAAGAACGACTCGATCGCTAGTACTAGTTCCAGTAATAGCTCGCAGTTTTATTGCGAGACTGACGGTACGGCTACGGCATGGAAAAGAGATAGCTTAGAACGACGAATTTCACCGACAAGACTGTCACATGGGTCTTCGTCTTCGTCGCTGCCGTCATTAGATATGTCGCTTTCGAGTGCGAACAGCGGACAGAAAACTGCTAATGGCAAAGCCGGTGGCAACAGTCCAGCAGTAAGGGCTGGACCAGATTTCTACATTATCCGCGTCACCTACGAGTCGGACAATGTCGAAACCGAAGGCGTTGTACTCTACAAATCAATTATGCTCTCCAATAATGAAAGAACGCCTCAGGTCATTCGAAACGCCATGCTCAAACTCAATCTCGATGGTGACCCCGATGGGTACACATTGGCACAAGTTTTGCCCGAAAAAGGTGAGTACTTACATTCTTACAGACTATCTTAGTTTAGTATTACAGTAACATTTTACATTGAAGAAACGCTAATGAGCATTAGGTACACTAATGAAGACGTGCCTGCCTGCATAAAAGTAGGTTGAGACAAATTAAGAATTGAAGTGCTTTGTTCAATTTGTGTGATATTTCTCACTTAAGGCAAACAGCTTTTTAGGCAAATCTTATTTTTAGGCAGAACACCTTCATTGGCATTTCGCGTTTAAGGTAACTCGATCAAAAGGGATAATAAGCAGGTTTAAATTTTAGAATAACCTTGAAATCATCAAACAAAACAACCTTTTCTTTAGCCCTACATAATATAACTAAAATCATATACATACCTTACAGTATTGCACAAACTAATAAGCAAACATCTTGCCCAACCTGTAGATTTCATTTCGTGATAAACTCTTTTATTTTTATCGCATTATCGTACTTACCGGATACATTTAATGACAGTTAAAATTACCATAAGTAATGTAGTAACATTTGTAAAAACTTAGAAAAAAGTAGTTTAAATTCAATACGAACTATCTACTATTCCATCCAGTCGATATAAACTATCGTCCTACAAAAGCATCCACACACATGACATTTACTTACTTAGGCAGGCTTAGGCAAGTAAATGTTGGGTGCTTTTGAGTACTTTTATAGGAAGATGGTTCAAATCCGGCTCAAAGGACTAGTAGTTCGTGTTGAATTTAATACTTATTTTAGGTTCTAAGGTCCCCCTTCCTACATAATATCTGAAAATATGTAAACAATTTTTTCTCTTCTTACAGAAATGGTGCTCCCAGCGAACGCTAACGTCTATTACGCAGTGAACACGGCTTACAACTTGAACTTCATCCTGCGCCCGCGCAAATCACAACAAATCGAGCCGGTTGTTAACGGCAAACTTCGGGGCAAACGGCTTTGACTTTGAACTCAGTGGTGTGTGCCAAGTGATGTGTGTTATATTTTGTGAAATTTCTTACGAAATGACTTCGATATCGATGAACAGTTTTAAGATAAACTTGCTTTACCCAACGATTAATAAAAAGTACTAAAATTATTTGTAAAATATCGACAGCGACTTGAAGTGTAACGAATTACGGCCCGTGTTCACCAACTATCTGCTCAAATAACTAAACTGACATTAGAAAAAAAACCTGTTCATATAAACAGTTGTTTTTGATTAACTGTTGGTGAAAACGGACCTCTGTGCGGACGTTTGTTTCGTAGTCATCAATCATTTCAAATCGCCCTGCTTCTTGTTTATTCGTAACTTATTTTAAAGTTCTCTCTAACTAGCCTTGTGAAAACAAAGTTCCTGTGGTTATTTATTTTTCAAATATTTGCTGCAAATACTGAACTAACACGTCATACTATAACGTAGATATGTGGGTACATTGATTGATGAACATTCGGGACAATTATTAGGTAAAATGAACAATAATTTAAGATATTTCAAGATGTCTATGTCTAACTATCTTACTCAGGGACATTTGATGGTGATTTACTCAGTATACTTTTAGTGTCAATTATGTTTGTAAATTCTCTCTAAGGAACCCGTTAAGTAATATTAAAACCTCTCTTTGTTTAATAATTACTTAGCACTTAGAAAAGTGGCAGTAAGATCCATTGTGTGTATACTCGTGTAAATAAATTACTATCATGCCACCTTTATTTCTTTGTATTGTGAATTTAATGTTTTATATATATATGTGAGTTGATGTTTGTATATAATGTTTTGTATATAAGAATCTCATGTAATAATATTGTAGTGTATAATACTGAGCCAAAGGCATACGTCTAATAGCAAGGTGCTCTACCATTTTGTATTGAGTTTTAGAAGCTTTAAATGAACATGTTTCGATAAATATAATTTTGTTTTGTATTAAATATATTAAATTTATAAAAGTATATTAGCAAAAACGATAAGTAATGACCGGTTGTAGCATAAATATATTAGACATCGTTAACACATCTGTCGTTACACTTAACGTTTTTGATACTGATATTAAAATATATTAAAAACCAAAATTTGTAATGATATTATTATTTAAAAACAATTTTTACAACAATTAGCCAATTTCTTTAGTGACAAAGATATTATGACACAACTAAAAGGAACAAAATTTCGATGCGCTATCTAGTACACTTGCTGTTACCTATCCGTTTTAAAAGATATTATATTAGAAGAATTGTACCAATACTGAATGATAGATTCAGTGTCGTAGCATTAGATTAAATGTGTTCAATGTTAGTACAGACTGCAAGCAGAATAGAGCTTTACTATTATTTGAAACCAAGTTTTTAAGGTCAGTACTTAGATTGTAAATCTAATGTACTTTCAGCCATACAAAATGGACTGTCCAAAAGTATTACTTAGTGACAGATTTGTTCGCCAAGGTCTTAAACAATTCTTGTAATGTGACCATACACATACGATATAAGATTCACGGTGTGCCTAACATAAATTATATTATTTATCTCAATACGATATGTAATGTGTATATTAGTGTCCTCTGCATATATTGTAATAGTTTTTTTATATGTTTGTTACCTGCCCTATAAAATAAGCGCTCAGTATGACAATTGTAAAACGTTTTTGTAAATATATGTATCAAATTAAAGTGTAATTTTGTAGTTTTCCACCAGTGTCGCTGTAACATGTTTATATTTCGTATAATAAAAGTTAACGAGACCATTTATGTGCATTTTGATTATGATATTTTAACATATCGTACTAAATCTTGAAGTCAGTCATCCTCACCCCGAATGACATGCCATGACGCCCCGAAGTCAAAATCCTGTAGTATGTACAAGAACATATTTCCTGCCGACTAAAAAACACACCTATCCTACCTAACAGTCTACGGTTGGGAGCCCCGGGTAAGCCCTCGGATGGATACCCCAGGACTCCCAACAGACCTACGGCTACTACAGCGGCCTCACCTAGGGGGTGTTCGGGTGCTATCCCGCGTCTTTAAGGGGTCGTTCGAGTGTTATCCCGCTTCTTAGGGGTTGCGTGCGTAAAGCTCTCACGTCACGACGTTGAGCAGCCCCCTTACCGTCCTCAAGCTCCCGCTCATGGAGGCCGAGTCTTAGGCGAAGACACGTCTGGGGCGTCCCTGCTTCTTTCTGAGCAGGTTACGCTCGTGAAAGAGACGGTGGGGCGGGAACGGGAGAGAACTCTCCCACCCGAGTTCCGCAGTCGGCGGCCTGGGCGCCGTCGACGTGTCTTCGCCGAGGACTATCGGCTTCCATGACCGGGGGCCTGAGGACGGTGAGAGGGCGGCTCACCGTCCTTACAGAAGCAGGCCCATGACGGCAGCGTGACGTGAGGAACTCACGCACGCCCTCCCCTTAGAAGCGGGATCACACCCGAAACCCCCCAAAGACGCGGGATAGCACCCTAACCACCCTCTGGGCGAGGCCGCAGTGGCGGCCGTGGGTCTGTTGGGAGTCCTGGGACATCCTTCCGAGGGCTTACCCGGGGCTCCCAACCATAGGCTGTTGGGCGTTACGTGAGGTTTTTTAGTCGGTAGGAGTCCGGCATAACATCCATGAGGATTTTCCCTCACGTTCACAGACTTACAATATAAGTAGCTCACGTTAAACAAAAAAAAAAGCCATGACATTAATAAGTGTCAGTAGCGTTGAGCTGCCTAGTAGCCCAGGGACCACGGTAAGAGATTGTAGTCTGAGGAGATAGCATTGCCCCAACAGACCTGAAATATCACTTTTCACGATTTTACAACTTGAAAAACTCTATGCCAAGTTTTCACAGAAAATCAAGTCCTGTTTGTGACAGAAGCATTTTATTTTAGGCCTTTGTAATATCGGGGCTGCTAAGTGAGTGGCGTTGTGATATACATATTTACAGGATAACATTTTTTATTAAAACAACATGTCAATAAAAAACATATATCATGTAATAAAAAAAACCGACAAAGTGCGAGTCGGACTCGCGCACCAAAAAACGGTAAAGAATCACGTGTATTGTAATGGGAGCCCCCTTAAATATTATTCTTATTTTAGTACTAGTTGAACCCGCAATTTCGTTTTCGTCGCATGAGGTGTATAAAAGGTGAGGTATTTCTTCATCAGACTTATCAAGTAGCGTGTGAAACTGCCCTGTTTGCTTAATCATATAATGCTTTTATGATTAAGCCGCCAGTTTAGATTTACCCATTTTAACACTTATGTGTCTATGTATGATTCTTTAAAGTGATATAATTTTTGTATTTATAAACCAATTGACATGAAATAGACACTAAATAGGAGCAAACCTCAACACAATAAAGAAAACCGCATTGCAATCGGTTAAGCGGTTACTGAGATTAGCGTGCACAAACGTACAGACAAACAGATATACAGACATACAGACAAACAGATATACAGACATACAGACAAACAGACAAAAAAAAAACAGACAAAAATTCTAAAAATCATTGTTTTGGGTTCTATCTATTGCGTTTATAAAGCCCCCCTATAATATTTTTTCTTATTTATCTTCCATGTACAGACAGCGACCTGTTACGATTTTATTATGTGTTTTGATGATTGATTTAATGTTATAGCGGAAACAGAAATACATTATCTGTGAAAATTTCAACTCTCTAGCTATCATGGTTCCTGAAATACAGACCGTGACGGACATAGAGACCTACGGATAGCAAGTCTCATGAATATTATAGGGTCCCGTTTTTTACCCTTTGCGTACGGAACCCTAAAAAAAAGGAGGGAAGTGCGAGTCGGGCTCGCAAGCGCTGGGTTCCGTACCTAAAAATGACGTGTTTTGTATGGGAGCCCCCTTCAAATGTTATTATTTTTCTGATTTTTGTATTTGTTCTTATAGCGGCAACAGAAATAATTGTCATCTGTGTAAATTTAAGTTCTCTTGCTGTCACCCTTCCTGAGATACCTACAGCTTCATGAAGGACAGACAGACGGACAGCGAAGTCCCTTTTCTACCCTTCGGATACGGAACCCTAATAGTATTAGGGTTCATTTACAACAACAAAAAGTTATTTACAAAATTAAAATTTTAATTTAACAATTTCAGTTACAAAAGCAGTAAGTAATAGCACTAAATAGCGCTAACGCGATTACAATCAGAATTTACAGTGTGACTATTTTGCTATTTTCATTGAACCACTAGTCTCGTCAAATATATTAGTTATTTAATTGTTATTGGTGATTGTCGTCAAAAATGAAAGAAACCATAAGTTTCTAGGCGAAAAGAGGAAGTTTTAGTCAATTTTCAGCAGATTTTGCTGGGCTATATCAACATTGTTCGCTATGGCTACAACGGCAGTGATTCATGAATTAAAATCAAATGACATTGATTTTAATAATTTCGACGTTGATCATGTGGTGCTGTGTGTAGATATTCGTACTTACTATCGACTTTATCTAAAGCAATTACACTTTTATTTTAGAAAAAATGCCAAATACAAAAAAACACTAAGTAAACTAATTTTTTTATTACATTCCACGCGAACGAAGTCGCGGGCACAGCTAGTTCAATATAATATTGAAGCTGGTGCCATTAATAATAGCTACTTAAACCTATGGGTTTACTTGGCGCCGACTTCAATATGATATTGAATAAAATCTGATAAATCAAAATACATATTATGTACTTTGTGCTAAGAAAATTTAATTTTTAAGGATTTCTATGAAGTCGGTTCAATTTTTTGTTATTATTTTAAGTGACGGGTGGACCGAAAAGTATATCTATCTAGGTGTGAAGTTCTCATCAACATAAATCAATAAAGCCAAAACACAAGGTAACTGCTGTAAATTGTTAAGGAATTCCCTCGGTTGTCTTTCTGTTCCATCATCAGATCGACTCCAGATCTTTATTAAATTGTAGTACATTAAAGCACTTAATCAAAAATTAACAAACGCACTAGTTGTCCCTACAATTTTCGGTGGTTGCCCTCGATTTCTCCTGGATCCCAGCATCAGATCCTGATATCCTGGATATGGGACAGACTCAGAAGTAGCTTCTTTCAAACAAAAAAAAATTACAACTCCATCCATAATAATTTATTTTGGATGGAGTTGTAATTTATTTGTTCCCTTCGCTGTCGAAACGATGGGCAGTTGGGGTGCAGACGCCAAGGTTTTGATTAAAGAATTGGGCAGGCGGTTAATGGACAAGACGGGTGACTCCCGCTCCGGCTCGTATCTGGTGCAAAGGTTGGCCATTGCTATCCAGCGTGGCAATGCAGCCAGTGTAATGGGCACCTTTGCACCGGATACTGTGAGGGACGGGTTAATTTATTAGTTTTAATCATAAATTGATGTGTTTTTTAATTATGTAATTTTTGACTGAAATAAAATTATTAAAAAAAAAAAAAACAAAAAAAAAATTAACATTTCAATGGTGATCAATGAAATAATCAATGGTGGATTCAATGAAATTAATCTTTATATTTAACTAACTTAAATTCATTAACCAGACCGCTGTAAGTTACTATATAGTATCGATTTACTGGTTTATACCTGCGTACCCAAGAGTTGTGACGGGAAAAAAATCGGCTACCTAACATTTGCATATCCTATGGGCGTTGTACTATTAATTGGTGCTTATGGACTGTATCTAGGTATTATCCAAATCAGTGAAATGTTCTCTTTTTTTTTAATTTTTGTTAAATCATATTCTGGACTGAATTTTTTTAGGCATTATTATTTATTGACATGTTTCATTGATTATAAAATAATTTTCGTCTATTAGGAGTCCATATGACGCCAAATAGACTATTACTTTGATCTAAATCTCAGGACTCGTGACGTCTACTGAATTAAAATTTGAACACAGACAACTTTAGTTCATGAACAAAAACCGGCCAAGTGCGAGTTGGACTCGCCCATGAAGGGTTTCGTAGCAGCAAGTAACATAATATAAAAGTTCTTATAATTCGTTGTAACTTTGATTGATGTTTTAACACGTTCGCAGTGGTAGTGATTTTTCTAACCGAAAATTGCGGCTTATGACGTATTAAAAAAAAAGCTCTATCTCGTTCGAACTAATTTTCGTTGGTAGTTTTTATGGCAATGTATATCATATAATTTTTTTAGATTTATCATGCTCTTAGTTTAGAAGTTAGAGGGGGGGGACACACATTTTTCCACTTTGGAAGTGTCTCTTGCGCAAACTATTCTTTTTAGAAAAAAATGATGTTAGGAACCTCAATAGCATTTTTGAAGACCTATCTATAGATACCCCACACGTATGGGTTTGATGAAAAAGAAAAATTTGAGTTTCAGTTCTGAGTATGGGGACACCCGAAATTTACTACTTTTTTTCTAGTTTTATATAAGAATCTTAATGCGGTTCACAGAATACATCTAGTTACCAAGTTTCAATGTCATAGGCCTTATAGCTTCGGAGAAAAATGACTGTGACACACGGACGGACAGACAGACAGACAGACAGACAGACAGACATGACGAATCTATAAGGGTTCCGTTTTTGCCATTTGGCTACGAAACCCTAAAAACGCTCTAGGCTCGAAACATGATTACTGATAAAATCCTCGATAGATTTTTGGGTTGAAAATACCTCGATTTCGTGAAATTTTAAGCTAGATCTCGTATGTTATAAGTTGTTTTTATAATATAAAATATTTATAAGAAAGACAATAGTAAAATCTTCATTTGCACTAGAGCATTTTTTTCATATTGGTTATAGTTTTTTTATAATTAATTTATTTCGTTAAAAGCGCACAAAAACCGACCGCATCTCTCTCTTTCTTGCACGCTAAAATGTATATTTTCTATCTTCTTTTAACAATTTGGCGTCTGGTAGGCTCTTAACCAGCTCGGTGAAGATCGTTCCTTAAGGGATCTTGTACTAATAGGAATTAGTATTTCTGCTCTCTGAGTCCTCTAAGCCCGACTATTTAATGGTGGCAATACAAGTACAGTAGTACCAAAGATAATAATAATAGTATTACAAAGAGATGGGCATCTCCCCCCGCGCCACAGCTGTCATTATAGTTGGCGGGTGTCGTGAAGGAACATTTGCTTAGCTTTATTGGTCACACGCACACATTCAAGCTTGTAAACGTATGGAGTTTCCGCCCTCTGGTAGTACTCCAACTTACGCTACCCAGTTTTACGCGAATTCAGAGGGAGCGGTTCTTCTCCCCCCATTCAGTGCTTGGTTAGTGAAAAATGAACTTGAACTGAACTGACTTCAGTTTACCTTTCATTTATTACTTTATCAAGTACTAGCGGATGCTCGCAACCTTGCTCGCGTGTAATTCGCTAGCCGTTGCCGCATCCAATGGGAACATATTTCCGGATGAAACCTATCTATAGCCCGTTCGCTCTAAGTTTGCCGCTGGTGTTGACGCTAGTGTAGAGGCGTAGTATGGGAGTCGAGCGGCAAACTTAGAGCGAGCGGGTAGTACCTATATGTTATTTCAGACTAAAATTTATCACTGTATCAAATTTGTGATAGTTAAATGCTAGATGTCATACTATAATTCTTTCAGTTTTGGTATTCTAATGAACACCTTTTGCTTATCTTTGTAAAATGAATATTTTTTTATAGTAATTTCATTCAATTTTCAGTACCTATATAAATTAAGCACAATAATTGCTGTAAAAATATAGTGAGAATATATAAAAAGAAAAAAAAAAGACTTTAAATTGGCAAAATTAGCTCGAATGCTGTAAGTAAACAGACGAGGGTATGAATAAGGTCATAGGCATCCTTCAGGCTGGTGTCGCATGGTGGTAGGCTAGGCACCTGCGTGCCGCCACCGGTTGACAGCTCCTCGGCTGAAATTTTCATGGCCAACGTATCGAGCGAGGGAATGCGCGCAGTCGCGTCGCGTCGCCCGCCCGAGAGCCTCGCACGCCTCGCGCTCCGACACTTTGACACGCTCTGTGACAAGCTGCGGTGCCGACACCGTCACACAATAACAATACGCGCAATCTTCTCTACCTCACCTTCCCTGTGAGGCGAAACTCGCGTGCCGGTGCGAGGCAGTGCTCGTGCCACGTGCTCTCTGCCCGGCCAGAGACCCGCCATGTGAAAAACAAAGGCTTTGTGACAGCGCCGGCAACGGCATGCGGTGTCGTACAGATACGCGCAAAATGAAATAATAAGGTGAGCTTTGGTGAAGTTTATTATGAAAAGTTGAACTAATAAGATGATCACTTTGTAGAGTTATTGAACATAGAACAACATTATTACGGTTTTATTTCTACTGTACCAAAACTGATTGTCATAAATTTTTAACATATAATATGATGAAAAAGATACTTTTCTGACAGGATGTACTTCAAATAAAATATTGACCGACTAAGGAACATCGTAGGCGTGTTAGATTTGATAGTTTTGTAGCAGGTCACTATCGTTAGGTAGCCAATGTTATTGAGCCAATTTGTATTGTGGGAGCGGCCCTAGTCTGTTCGCAAAGCGAAGCTCTACGACTGCCGCAATCTGATTATGGCACACCCACTAAGCCACAAGATATTTATATAATGATATTTAGTACACATGCCGTACACTTTGACCAAATCAGCCATTCATCGTATTAATATTTTCTGTTTCACGTCCGTGGTCACGTAGCTGTTTCGTAGCACTTCGTAGCGCGGTTTGGAACTACAAAATTAGGCTATAATAAACCGTTTCCTTTTATCTGTTAGCATTTATTATACGAGACTATAAATATAGCAGATTTTTTTACGTGTGGAGGTCCTTGAGAATGTTTTTCCGGACTTCTACCGACTAAAACCACACGATGCTAATATATCTGCTAACGGCCCGGAATACCGGGGACACCCTTGGAAGGATACCATTTCGCACCTTTGACTTTCTGGCCTACCATAAGGTGGGCGGCATCACATTCAATTCAATATAAAAAAAACCTGTATAATAATGTTGACATTACTTTGCTAAATATATTTTAATCAAAACCACTTTACACTTGCTTGAAAATTTAATACACTCACTATGTTTGAATAAAGGCACACCGCTAATAAATTAGCAGCTAATGATGTGAAAGCTATTACCCTAATTAAAAGAGAACGCTTTGATTACATATTTATACGTATAGGGCGGAATATAAAGTCAATACTCCCATATTGATGTTATCGTAACGAACATATTATTCAAACAATAGGTACTAAGTTATTAGGTACAGTCAACTACAATGAAATGTACTAGTTTAATCTTAAACAAAGTGATGTATCCCTGCGAGTGTCATAATGAACTAACTAAAGATTGTGACAAACATGGTATCCACCATACTTGACAGTGACATTATATTGATTGCTATGCATACCATTTATTTTTAAGTTGACTTTCTCTGCCTACTCTAAAATAAAAAAATAATAAATTGGGATACATAATTATTGCTCTTTACACGCAGAGATGTTACTGTCAAGTTCGGTGGATACCATGTTTGGTTAGTTCATTATCGACTGCCTCTGTGTCGTAATCGGTAGTGATACCGCCTGCGGCGCTGTAGGTCCTGGGTTCGATTCCTGTGTCGGTCCAAATATTTGTGTGATCCACAAATGTTTGTTGCGGAGTTTGGGTGTTTCCTATGTATAATACGTATGTATTTACAAATATATAATATCAGTCGTCTAGTTCCCATAGCACAAGCTTATATTAGCTTAATTTGGGCTAGATGATGTTGTGTGTGAATGTCCACAAATATTTATATTTATTTATTATATTATGGCGCTCGCAGGGATACATCAATTTGTAAGATTAAACTAGTACATTTCATTGTAGCTGACTGTACATTAAGGATACACTAGGAAACCCACTTTATAGAAAACAAGCGGACGTCACGCGGTTTCACCCGCGTAGCTCCCGTTCCCATGGGAATACGAGAGTAAAATATAGCCTGTGTTCACCGAGAACCCCTATTCCCGGTGAACACAGGCTATATTTTAGCTTCGCAACAGTTAAAGAATTTTTCCAATCGGTTCAGTAGTTTCGGAGCCTATTCAATACAAACAAACCATGAAATCTTTCCTCTTTATAATATTATTGTAGCCTAGCGGCACAAAATAATGAGGTACAGAAGCCTACAAAGTTTACGGACACGAGGTCAAAGGAATTTTAATAGTGAATGTAATACATACTGCTTTGAACTAGACGTTGTATAGCCGAGGGTAGGTATGAAAAATAAAGTAGATACACGAGACTGCTTTCTGAACTTTATTATTTTTTGCTAAGACGCGGGATAGTACCCGAACTACCCCCTGGGCGAGGCCGCTGTGGCGGCCGTGGGTCTGTTGGGAGTTCTGGGACATCCTTCCGAGGGCTTCCCCGGGGCTCCCAACCATAGGCTGTTGGGCGTGACGTGAGGTTAAACAAAAAACAAAAAAAGCTATGACCCGCGATCCTGAGGTGTCCTTCCAAGGACTTACCCGGGGCTCCCAACCGTAGGCAGTTAGGGAACGTGTGGGTTTTAGTCGATAAGAGTCTGCATAGTTCCATGACAGATTTTCCTCTCGTTAAAAAAAGGTTGTGACCTGCGATTTTATCTGCAACTTAATACGAACCCCATAGCACCCATGAACCCATACAAATCCGAATTTTCAATAATTTATGGAGATCTGCCAGATTTGCTGACATTTATTATTTTTGCTCCGCTCCTACGGGTAGGAAAATCATGATCATGACTATGTGTATACTTCAGAATAACTTAAGTAAAAATTGTTTTTAAATTCAGCTCAGTAGTTATAGAGACACGAACAAACAAAACATTTTGTCTCTATAATATTATTATAGATCCATACATACATACATAACATCACGCCTGTCTCCCTACGGGGTAGGCAGAGACTATGACTTTCCACTTGCTACGATCCTGGCAAACAACTTTCGCTTCTTCAACTTTCATAAGTGTCTTCATACATGCTCTTCAGTTAAGAGTACTCTTGACCATTCCTTTTCTCAGAAGATTATCGATTTGATCGACATGAGTATGCCGAGGTCAACCCCTACCAGTTTGTCAGTGTTTAGTATAGATACAGTTTAATATTACATTCACAGAAGGAATTAGGGTCGATAAGCCTACCGTTCATGACGTACCCGCGTGCATTCACCACCTTAAAAATAAAAAAGGCAAATATTATTATTTGCCTTTTTTATTTTTGGTATTTAACAAGCTTATTATTGTGTTTGCGAGCGTTTGTCGTGACGGCGAGTCGCGTGTTCCAGGCCCGGCGTGCACGCAACTCGTGTAAACGATGCTATAACTCACTTTTGGTACATTTGTCCTTATGGTCCTTAATCAATAACGCACAAGGAAAACACAGTTGTTATTTCTGTAATTTACTTTTTGGAGCTTATATTTCTTTTTGTTTAGAAGCGCTCGTGGCCCCGCGGACTGAGAGTTCACTGTAAACGATCACTGTACTATGCTAAACTTACTATGGTCAGTCTTGGATGGGTGACATTTATTTTCCACTAAAATGGCTCTCGTTAATTCAAGTTAAAGGCCTATATGAGTGGCTTAAAAAATTTCAACAGAGGGCTGTCACAACCGGCACCTGTCCACATCACGACTCACCACCTATTAAGTGGGACAAAAATCTAAAAGGTGATATATGGGCATAAGATATGCCTCTGCCTACCCTTCGGGGATAATAGGCGTGATAACATGTATGTATTTTTTGTATTTATACTGGGGTCTTTCATATTGAACACCTCAAGAAAGTCTAGGGAACAAGATGACCCCAATTTTTTTTTTCGTGTAAATCTTGTTTTGCAAATAACTGGCAGCAAATAAATAAAAATAGAATAAAGTAGATTATGTACAGAGTTGTTCAGTAGTCATCATGTCACGTCGTCATTTAAGTCGCGAAGAGATGTTAAGAGCTGTTGGTATGCTGCAAGCTGGACGAACTCAACGCGACGTAGCGGATGCTGTCAACACCCAACCAAGCGTAATTTGCAGATTATGGGCACGCTACAGGTCTACAGGGGATGTTGCCGAACGTCACAGGGGACGAAATAGGGTTACTACCCCGCGACAAGATCGTTTCTTGCAAAATTCCGCAAGGCGGCAACCCAAGATTACTGCTCGTCAGTTGGTCGCAAGCCTCCAGTCTCAGCATCAAGTGGTTATTAGCGATCAAACTGTCAGGAGAAGAATACACGAAGCCAATTTTCATGCTCGCAGACCGCTTAGGGTTCCAGCTCTTCGACGTGGAAATCGAGGTCGTTGCTTATTGTGGGCTAACGCACATTTACAGTGGACCGACCATCAATGGGCACGGGTTCTGTTTTCCGACGAATCTCGCTTCGGTTTTCATCCTGATTCGAGAAGAGTGCGTATATGGCGAGTTCCTGGACGTCGGAGTCGTCTCCAGAATCCGCAAGAAGTTCATCCTTACCAAGGTGGAACAATCATGGTATGGGCTGGAATTCGCCTTGGTGGAAGGACCGACCTCGTTTGGATACGGGGCAACTTGAATGCAAACCAATACATTCAGGAGGTTATACACCCCATGGTAATCCCTCATCGACAGCAGTTTGGTCAAGATTTTATGTTCATGCAAGATAATGCACGGTCACACACCGCGAGGGTAGTGGTCAATGCGTTAAGAAGGCACAATATTACGATGTTGGTATGGCCTGCTCAGTCTGCCGGCCTCAATCCCATAGAGCATGCCTGGGATTTGCTTGGGAGAAGAGCTTTCAGTGATTCTTTGGAAAATCTGAACACTAAAGAACAACCTTTTTTACACCTTCGCAGTGTATGGAGCCATATTCCACGGACGATGATTGATAATCTCATACTAAGTATGCCACGCCGTTGTCGAGCTGTTGCTAATGCTTTAGGAGGTCCTACAGATTATTAAAAACGTTTAAAGTACGGTTAATTACTGTATTTCTTACTACCTCGTTATTTTTGTGCCTAATCATAGAAGGTTGTAATACTCAATATTGGTACTATTCAATTCTTTCTTAAAAAAAAAATATACGAGAATGTTTTTATTAAAATTAAAATTAAAAACGGTATAAAAATACCCTTCTATTGATATAAAACACTCACTATTACAAGAAAGGGTTTTTAAATAAAAACTAGAAATGTCCTTGTTCCCTAGACTTTGTTGATGTGTGTAACAACGCTAAGGATCTTACAATGCGAATGATCATATTATGAGTAACCATTTATATTATTTCTATTTTCGAGCGCCATAATTATGCGTTAGTTCCGAGAAGTTATTGAGGCATTTCTATTTGTGAGCAGTTCGAAAGGCACGACGGCGACGCCGCGCCGACGGCACGTCTGTCTGTCAATTCCAGCTGCCAGTCACATTGTCAGCCATTAATCCAAAATGGAGCCTTTACCCGTATGCTGCAAAACAGCAGACAAACTACACTAACTATTTTGCGTAACTGTATGCGATGAAATTTGGACGTTTAATAGTCTAACTTTTTTTTGTAATACCACTAAGGTTACTGACAAGCATACGGCCCACCAGAAGGACTGGTGGTCAATGCAGCCTATGAACGTTTGCAACACCAGAGGCGACACTCTCGCGCTTCCGACCCTGTAAAAACCTTCTAAGACCCCCAAGTACGACTGATCATTGGCGTTGATATGCTTATAATCATCGTAGACTAAATGTATTTAGTCGTGAAAGCAGCTTCAGTAAATACTTGCCTTCGTCCTTATATCTAAATAGGTTTATTTTCATCCATTTTAATGACATTTTTATGGATCGTAAATATTTAGTACCTTATTATTTTGTAACAATAGCCGCATTCATAATCGAATCACATTTACTGCCTATCGTAATTAAGTCTATTTTAGTCACGTCTTTCCTAGAAGCGTAGAATAGAATAGAGATTTGAAAGTTTCTTCTGTTAATCACTTGTATTTGTTACCAACTAGGTACGTCTATTGCTCATTCACTGTAGGCACACATACTGATACATATATTTTTTTAAATCGTTATTTAATAAGCTTTGCCACAACATGACTATGCCGAAGTTAAAGGATATGTAAATATATACTGATACATAGATCCCACCAAAAACATCCCTGTTGAAAAGGAGGCCAAGTTCCTATGGGCCAATTGTTCGCCTAAAAAAGGGTTGAAATCCAATCCAATGCCAAGTTTAGATGTACTTTAAAATCGATCATAATCATCTTCATCAACAGCCTAATCCACTGGTAAACATTTGCCTTTCCCAAGACTCGCCACCACACTCAGACCTCCACCTTTCGAATCCAGCCATTACCCACCACCGCATTCACGTCAACGGTCCATCTGGCCGAAATTCACTTTACCATACACCCAACTTAAAATATGGTGTAGTTGTGAAAATACGTAGGTACCTACTTGGTTAAAAATATCTAAAATAATGTTACTTCTAAATTAGAACTTGGCAGGTAAATTTAATTATATACATAACAAATTTAATGTTACAATGAATCAAGTGTTACGTACTGCACGAAACCCTGCCAAGTTCTAATTTAGAAGTAACATTATTAGCGGCGTTTTCCCTGAAAGAAAACGCATATTAAAATACTTACCTAATTCGAAGCTTATATAATGAGATAGGCATATCCGTTACCCGTAGTGCTCGTTTAAGGAGACGCGGCGCTTCGAGCGGCGCGGCCCGCCAGGCGGGCCGCCAGAAACACAAACGTATGGAAATGTTCAGAGCGTTCAAGGAGAAGCGTTTTTGCAAGCGTTTGTTTGAGTTGTAGCTGCCACAGCGGCGAGTGTCGTCGCGTCGGAAGCGGCAATTGAAGCGACGGGTGATGCCGCGGAGGACGCGGCGGGTAAACCAGCGAGTCTCGCAATGGAGGAACGCGGCGGATGAAGCTGCGGGTGACGCCGCGAAGGACGCTTCAAGGAAGGGGTGGGAAATGTGCGGGGTATGCGTTAGGTAGGAATGTCGGGCAATATCGTTCATAGAAAATATCGATATTAAAATAAAAATATTTATCAAAATAAAATATCGATATTTTATTTTGAAAATGTAATCGATGTTTATAACACTCTGGAGCAGAACGTCATGAAAGCAAAATATCACGTACGCAAAATAAACGATACATCGATAATTATGAAAGATTGGCGTTCAATTCCATACGTCGAACTCGAACATTTCCATACGTTTCAGGGTGGCGTTCTATCTCCTCTTTTATTCTGTATCTTCATCAACTCGGCTACGAGTCTTATTTCCAGTAACTTCCATCTCTACGCTGACGACTTGCAGCTGTACCGACGTTTTTCGGCCACTGACGCCCCATTTGGCATATCGTGCATTAACCGCGACTTAGACGAAGCGACTGGGCTAATTCGGTCGGACTGCGCATCAACCCTCTGAAGTCGCAAGCCATCGTCATTAGCAGTAAGTATCAAACTGACAATATGCCGGTGTCTGAACTGGATCCAGTTCTTTTGGCCGGTATTCAGATACCCTACGCAGACACTGTGAAGAACCTGGGAGTGATCATGGACACCATGCTATCCTGGAGTGCCCATATTAGTGACGTCAGCAAGAAAGTGCACTTCTCCTTTCATTCGTTGAAGTGCCTCCAGAGCCTCTTACCCTTGAGGACGAAAATTAGTCTTGCTCTAACTATTATTCAGCCCATTATTGACTACGCCGACGCCTGCTATTTAGACGCCACTGAGGAGCTTCTGGATAAACTTGAGAGGTTGCAAAATTTGTGTATACGCTTTATATTCAATCTTAGAAAGTTCGATCATGTTTCTCACTTTCGCAAAGAACTCAAGTGGCTCCCAATCCGCCTTCGCCGTAACACTCGAATCCTCTGCCTCCTTTACAATATCCTTTATAATCCATCTTCACCTCCCTATCTAAAGGAAAGGTTCTCTTTTGTTCGTTTCGTTCTCCTGATGCTCTCTGCAGATCTCACCTACGCACAAATCTTAAATTTCCTTCTCACAAAACCGGTTTTTATTCATCCTCTTTCACCGTGCATGCAGTCAGACTATGGAACTCACTTCCGCCTGGTATCAGGGACAGTAAAACTATCACCACTTTTAAAAAGCAAGTCCGTGGACACTATTTTTTTTTTGTTGCCTTCGGATTTTTAGTTTTTGAATAATTTAATTTCCTTTTTATTTATTTGAATATTTTGTTGATTCAATGTGAAAAACATTTAAATTTCAACCTTATTGTTCTACAACTTTAATTTGTGTTGATTATTAAGAACTTACTATTGTTTATTTTAATATTTTGAACCTGTTATAATTTGATTGTTCTAAAACTTTAATTTGTGTTGATTATGTAAGTACTTACTATTTCTGTTGTTTATTATTAATGAATAAAACTTGATATGGTATTTATTTTATAAAAAAATAAATGTCAAATTAGGAAAAAATCGATTAATTTAAAAAAATCGATTATTTTCTTGAGAAAAATCGATAATTTACTAATCGATTTTTCATGCTAAAGAAAAAATCGATTAACTAAAAATCGTTTTTTTATGTACAATGTCACATCCCTATGTCGCACTGAACGACGCCGTATATGAAGCTGCGTGCAACGCGGCGGATGCAGCGCCGAGTGAAGCTGCGTGCCACGCGGCGGACGCAGCGCCGAGAGAAGCCACGCCACGCGCGTCGCTCGACGCCCCGCGTGTCCTTAAACGAGCTCCTACATTTCTATATGTTTGATTTTGCGCGTGACGCTACGCGGGCCGCTTCACGCGCCGCCTGACTATAAACGGTCAAATCGCTTTACGCGCCGCTGCAAGCCACGCCGTACGCGACGCTTGACGCCCCGCGTCTCCTTAAACGAGCCCGTAGGCTTATCTTACTCATGTTTGATGACGTATTTCCGTCGACTCACCAGTAGGGGGCGCCACCTGTGAACTTATAAAGAACATGGCGTCCACTTTGTCCTCATTGGCTTTTATTCACCAGGCAGATTTAAAAAGTAAGCTTCGAATTAGGTAAGTATTTTAATATGCGTTTTCTTTCAGGGAAAACGCCGCTATTAAAAGTACTTGACCGTAATTCGAAGCTTATATAATGAGAAATGTTTGTTTTCGCCTGGTGAGTGACGGAAACGCCAATGTGATTCTAATTTATTTTTAGGAAAATAATATATAGAATGTTGTATGTATGGTATCTAGATTTATAATCTTTACCATCTTGAACAACTTCATATGTAATCTTAAACAGACTAAATAAGGAATCTTATTTAAGGAGTAGTAAGTATTCCTTCTATTGACAGGATTAAATAATTGCGAATTATTATTATATTTGATTGGTGGTAGTAGCTGACATTATTACTTGACGATAAAAATTTTTGAAATCCATCGTCAATTACCTCTTGTTAAGGATTAATTTGATCTTACCACCACCACCAATTCTTAGAAGCTGCTGTTGACCGGGTAGTGCCGGGGCTAGAATAGTTGGAGAACCTCTAACAGTCATAAATAAACTATTAGACTGTGTAGTCTCATATCGGTTACTCTGATATCCTAATTTCTATCTAGAATAAAGGATTCAATTGATTAGTCGTAGGTGTTATCTTTGTTTACAATGTTTTCCAACCAGATTGTCTGAAATGAAAATGATCAGTTTCGGACTCTTAATTCGGGCCTAAAAGTAGTACCTATGACGTGAGTTAATACAATCGAGCAAAGTTAGATCGTGGTTGCGGCGACCTAAGCATAAAATCACTATGACGAGAAACCTGAAAAATGTTCTCTGTGTATCAATACTTAGTAATATTGAACTAAGTCATCAATCCCAATATCAATGAATATGCGACTTATCTTTCTTTACATTTTTTAAAGAGATCGACCAAGATATGTTTAACCAAAACATGCGAACTATGTAAAGTTGACTAACGGTGTCTATATTATCAAGAACAGCAACAACAGATTTATGTAACAGAATCGTATTATATAATAACCATGAATAAAATGCAAGTCGGTTAAAACATCTTAAAAGGTAGGTCTCAAGGAGCTCAATAGTAGAAGTTTTTGATTTAATATCTGTTATTTACCTCTTCGCCCCCCCCCACATTTCCACAGATTCTCTATGTGAGGTGGTGGGAGACCTGTCGAGGTGTTTATTAGAAGGAAAGAAATAATGTTTATTAGGTTCTTTTGCAGGTTCTGCAGAACGAATGGAGCTTACAGAGCTCTCGCTTTGAGATCTGCCCTCTATTATTACCTTGTGCCATCGCGGCGCCATAAACACTCCTGTTGACCGATTAAGGTGTGACAGCATCTTGGGTATTAAAAATGGTGGTGGAAGTAATATCCACACATTACAAACAGGCCTATCATGTAGTGTTCTCCATTTCATAATAGGAATATTGTTTGTAGGAAATCTTGCCTTAGTGGTGTTTGAAGCAGGATGCTCACAAAAAATACCCGGAGGAGCTGATACATATGGTATCGGCTCGGAATGCAGTGTATGGTGAAGTCAATTTGATGTCGGACCATTACACGCAAGCTGACGAGTTAAGTTCGTCAAGGCAATTGATTTGGTCTCGTCCCTCTGGGGGGATGGACTACAACTGCTTTGAATGAGTACAGACTGTAACACAGTACCGGTATATGATTTCGAATCATGTGTAAGATTATCAACATCTCTCTTTGATGCAGTGCAATCTTTGTTATTCTAGGCCCTCGAGCCTGTTAGAGAAATGTTTTCTAGCTGGGCTCCCAAGCGAAATCTGACGCGTCCGTGGTAAGAAAGCATCTCGGATGGAAAGCTTGTAAAATTGACGAGAACCGGTAATTGCGGACCCACTATTGGAGTTCCACTTGTACCACTCCGTGCACTACTATTTTCTTCAGTGGGTTGTCGGTTAGGGGATTGACCGAATGTGACGCCGAGGTAAAGCTACCTCTAGGCACTGCGAAAGGGGTAAAAAATCAAAAGACCCACCAAGTTTGAATTTTCTTTAAAAGAACTAAGTTTCTTTGATTTGGAATTAAATAAATCTTCCTTTTATGTCTAATATCTTTTCTTTTGGTATTGGACTCTCAGGTAGTTCTATGTCTATCGCATAACGATATGAGAGGTTTCTTTGGGAACCTATTATTGTTTTCTCCCAATTGTCTAACCATCTCTGGGGTTGAAGAGTTTTCAAGGCTATTTGTACGTGTTTGTGAAGAGTAACAGGATTTTGATGCGCAAAATGAGATTTTGTGTAGGTAGACGAGTATTTGAATACTCTTATTCTATAGAAATCGAGGCACCCAGATGGTGAGAAACGAAAATGTTTTGGGTGCGGCTTACCCGAGCGGAAGACAAGAATGTGCTCTGAGAAAGAATAATGTAAACTACATCAGCTTTATCATGAAAATAAGCTTGACTGAGATGTATTTTGCACATCCAATCTCGTGGTTGGAGGAAATCTGGTAAACGGAACATGCTGAAAGATAGAATTATTCTGGCTTCACAAAGGCGTACAATGTCCTAAAACTGAATTCTGGGCGGATGACCCATCGCTATTTGAAGTTAGGAAAAGTGGAGAAATCAAACTTGGTGACAAAGGAACTAGTTTTAGAGTGCCTTGAGCATTCATCTTTTGAACCATTGCACAATGTGGTCATTTCAGTTAAAAAGGAAACTTTTCGTTGTATGGATTCTTAAGTATTTAAAGCAATTAGTATTCCACCTTAGTCAAGTTTTCCATAGCATTTTAACATAAGGTGAAAATTTACAACTTTGTCAGGACGGGACTTGAACAGAGTTCGGTGTAAATTTTAATGTGGGAAGGTTATCAGTTTTGAGCAGGATTCGAACCTGCGTCCTCTCGAATACCGTGCAGGACGGATTGGAGTTCCTGGATAAAGGGAATGCGGTACCCTTTTATAAATTTAAAACTTTTTGGTACTCTCGTTCCTTACCAACGTATTTTGTACAGAGTTAACTGACCGACATAGAATGACAGGGTCATATTATTTAGTGTTTCCTTTGCTGGTGTGGGCAGAGGATGTTAGACCTCTCCTCGTCTCTTTGAGAGCCTCGAGCTCGGAAATTTCGTAATTGAAGGGACATCCTTGCATGGTTACTTAGTATGTTATCGTACGCCTGGTTACTATCGTATACCCAATTATTATAGATACACAATATTGTACATACCCCTCGAGGGTGGTAACTGGTTAGTGTTTCCTTTGCTGGTATGGGTAGGGGATGTTAAACTTCTCAGTCTCTTTAAGAGCATAAAGCTCTGAAATTTCTTAATTGAAGGGACATTTACTGTCGTAAGCCCAATTATTATGGATATTGTACACACCCCTCGAGAGTGGTAACTGTATTACAGGCCTAAAAAGGCTCTTGGTACAATGGAATCTGGACTCCATTCGATGGAGATCTGATCTTGACGCCTGATCCTCTCGAAGGCTGGCGTAATGATTTGGATGAATTTTTTTCGGGGTCATCCTTTTTTGGAGATCGAAGACCAAAATGCATGCCATCCCGCGTGCCGTTGAAAAGGCTTCAGCCTCGAAAATGTATGTGTTTGAAGGCGATATTTTATCAAGGTTCATTTTTAAGAATTGGGTCTTTGACAATTCTGAGAATAATATATGAAATCAGATCTATGGCCGCAAGCCATTTGTAATAATTTGATAAAAGATTTATGGAAATCCTATTATTAAAGTAGGTCTTCAATTTTGTCATAAATATTTTCGAAGAAACTTAAGTTTTTCAAAAGATTCTGTTTAAAAATACAAAAGGTTTTGGCAGCAAAAGCCTTTTGGCAGAAAGAACCTTGTCAGCTTTTTCAAAATGTAGCAGGGATTCGAATTGTCGGATCTCCCCGTTTTTGTTTAGGTTGACGAACCCAGGACTATGATTTTACAATAGTGGGTATCAGCATATTATCTTATCAAGGCAATTTGTCGCCAAAACGTGTCTATCAACCTCTTAGGTTATACTGACCGAAATCTCTTTTAATGCTGTCCCTATATAAAATACGAAGCAAGGATGATTGTTTCTATCATCCTCGTAAATTAACCTCTGATCTGTGAAGAAATTTACACTTGGTCAGGACCAGTGTTAGGTAATAAGAAATAACTCACCTATTTCCATCATCCTTATCTGGTTTAGTGGAAGTCGGCTTCTTTTACTCCACTTACGACAATGCACGTGGCGTCGCGATTGCCCTTATTTGAAGTTCGAGCTAAATGATCTGGAACTGTAGCTATTTGACGTACCTAATACAGTAACTGGAGCTCAGAGCGCGCTTCTGAAATACTCCACTTGGAATTAGCTCACTTTCTAAGGATGGAGGATTCATTTCTTTCAAGAAACCAAACTAAAAGAAATAGTATTATGTTACGTACCTAAAATTTAAGTACTACTTTCATGGTGAACATTTAGTTATTACTTTGACACACTCGTACGTATTCAGAAACTTGGGATGATTACGATTTTACCCATAATAGGCCATATTTTTACATGTATAGGAACATCTAGCAATTAATGTGCCTTTATGTGGATAGGTATAAAAATATTTTGAAAATATTTTCTATATTCGGCGGTACTTACGCTGTACATACACGAAGCAAATAATATCTAAAAAAAAAAATATTAGTACCTATGAATACAATCTATAAAATCAGTTTGATATTAGCTGTAACTAAAGATATTAAATGAAAGAAACTGCAACCTCGAAAGGTTTACGTGCTATTTTAAAATAATAGGTTATTTCACGTTATGACGTATCACACTCATATGTGATCGTAAAAATATGAAGTAAAAACATACCTGAGACTTAAACGAACGGTCAAACCGTTAAATATGTCTGTAGGTTCACTTACTTCAATCACAAGTCACTTGTTTTAGATTCACTGTATATTCAAACGAACGGCAAAGCCGTTAAATAATTATTTCTGTAAATTCACTTACTTCATCCCAAGTCACTTTTTATAACTTTACTAGGTATATAACTAGTAACTAGAAAAAATAAATGCACTAGCAGGTGTTCCTGCTATAACCTTTTGCTACGGGAATCAAAACGCCAATGAGGACAAAGTGGACGCCATGTTCTTTATAAGTTCACAGGTGGCGCCCCCTACTGGTGAGTCGACGGAAATACGTCATCAAACATGAGTAAGATAAGCCTACGGGTAACGGATATGCCTATCTCATTATATAAGCTTCGAATTACGGTCAAGTACTTTTAATTTAGATATTTTTAACCAAGTAGGTACCTACGTATTTTCACAACTACACCATATTTTAAGTTGGGTGTATGGTAAAGTGAATTTCGGCCAGATGGACCGTTGACGTGAATGCGGTGGTGGGTAATGGCTGGATTCGAAAGGTGGAGGTCTGAGTGTGGTGGCGAGTCTTGGGAAAGGCAAATGTTTACCAGTGGATTAGGCTGTTGATGAAGATGATTATGATCGATTTTAAAGTACATCTAAACTTGGCATTGGATTGGATTTCAACCCTTTTTTATGCGAACAATTAGCCCATAGGAACTTGGCCTCCTTTTCAACAGGAATGTTTTTGGTGGGATTTCAATACTTTTTTTTAAGAAACCGTACCTATTTTTCTTTTAATTCTTCTAATTAGCTTTAAAGTGTGCATTATGTATACATGACATTATTTTATACCCCCTCCTCCTATCCTCCCCCCTCCTCATCGTATTCTCATTGCATCACTGATTCATAAATATTTTTATAAGAAATTCGATTTTCGATTAAGCCAACACAAGCGTTATAATATGAAGTCCACGTTTAAAGCTTACATACTTCTTAATAATATTCGATTTTTAGTTTAATCAATCCAATAGGTTAATCCCCAATTTACATAGTTTATTAGCCTTCTGCTTACCCTCAAAGTTATTTAGTGTGATTATATATAAATTTATATTATTGTCATTACATTAATATTTAGCTTATGTTAAGAATATAACCGGCCAAGTGCGAGTCGGACTCCCGCACGGAGGGTTCCGTACCAAAAAACAACAAAAAGTCGTACCTATTTGTTGCATGGGAGCCCCCCTTTTTTCTTTTTATTTAACGAGAAGGAAAATCCTTAATGTATAATATGCCGGACTCCTCTCTCTAAACAAGACAAGCTCTGGAAAGGATGTCCCAGTAAAGATCCATTTTGTTTCAATTATTATTCTTTTATGAAAATACAATGCTCGATATTCTGTGAGTATTTCAAGCGTCTACTGGTTGCCCTCATTACCTATTAACACAGAGCAACGCGCGCCTTAGACAGTTCGCGTTGCTCTATAGTGTTATACAACGCGCGTCTTTAGACAGGTTGCGTTGCTCTATAGTGTTAACTATCCTTGTATAGATCCTCTACGGTAGGTACAGTATATATTTCAAAAAGAGTTTGTGAACTCTATCTTTAATTTCTTTTTCAGAATATTGATGACATTTGAATGATGACATTATAAACACGATATCTACGTCTACAACATAAATTGTGTGTTTGTACGTAAATTGTTTATACTGGAGAAAAATCTAAAATATGGACTATTTGTTTACTATTTCCTATGAAATAGCTATCTTTGAAATATTACACCTACCTAAAGTAATCTGCTGAAAGCGTTGTTCACTTTTTAAAGAACAAATATTTACAATGAAAGTCGAAAAATAAGTTAGTATGTTAACCGTATAATGTTCAATATTGGCGACACGAAATTAATTTCATTGAGCAACATTTGATTGTGCTATACCTCCTAAAGTATTCATTTAATTTGCATGGTATAAAGGGAATGAATGATCTTGATGAAATGTTCAAATTTTTTTTTATTTTTTTTTATATTTTTTTTTTATTTTTTTTTTTAAATTAACTAACGTATTTAAATTGTGAAGGATACCTTATTACCGAATATATAAGACAAAATCGCTAAAAAACACGTTTGTTGTATGGAAGCCCCCCTTAAATATTATTATGTTTTTGTTTTCTGTATATGTTGTTATAGCGGCAATAAAAACACATAATCTTAGAAAAATTTCAACTCTCTAGCTATCACCGTTCATGAGATACAGCCTCCTGACGGACAGACAGACAGACAGACAGAAGGACAGCGAAGTCTCATGAATAGGGTCCCGTTCTTTACCCTTTGGGTACGGAACCCTAAAAAGGATGACTCACGCTACGCCGTGCCGAGTCCGAGCCGAGAGCCGGCCGCAGCAAGGTCAATATTATATATATTTTGTGTGAACAAACTCACGTTAAACCATAGATTTAGAATTTTTCGCGCTAAATCTATGCGTTAAACCGAGCGGCAACTGAGTGACAGCCGTACTACGGAAAGCGCTCGGAAACAACTCGGTCCCGCCTCGGCTCGGCCACGGCCCATTGCATGAATACAGTGCCGCCGAGCTTCGCCCGAGCAGTCGTGAATGCAACCGGCTCGGTGACCGTGCTACATCCGATACTCGGCTCGAACCCGGCACGGTCTAGCGTGAGTCATCCTTTAGAATGCTTGCTGATCTCTAAACTACTGGACGGATTTGATCCAAATATTTCACAAATATGAATAACAATATTCAATGTGCAGTATTGACTTTTCCATAATTTGTATGTATAGAACATTTGATTGACATTAGTCAAAGCATTGACAACATCTTTCTCAAATCTTTTTGAGTTTTTAAACATAACAATAAAAATAAATTAAATCAAAAGAGTCCTCTCATCACTAAGAAGTATTGATACAAATTCGAATCAAAACCCCCCGAAGAAAACAATTTTTACCCCCTTTTAGCCATGTTCTGAATGAATTTCAATAAAATACGAAACACATCTTCCATCAATTATGTTAGAGATGATTTATGCAAAATTTGAAGAAGATCCGACCAAGGAATCCTGTGGTCCCATACAAACTTTGTAACCCTTTTCCAACTCACGCTTGACCGATTTCTTAAATTTCTCAATTTTTCGTTAATCTTCATATAACACCCGATCTGTGTGCCAAATTTCATAACGCTAGGACAATTGGAAGTGGCCTAGAGGTTTTGATGACCGGTCAGTGAGTGAGTCAGTCAGTGCCAAAATTAGCTATATTCGCAGGGTCATATTTCAGGATCTACTAAAGCTACATCTATGAAATTTGGTACACTGCCTTAGTACTAGTATATGATTACGTACGTAGAATTTTATTTCTGTACTTGCAATAGGCACTGAGCTACAGGGGGGTCAAAAGTGGGTCGAAGCGGTTCGTGTAAATAGAGTACGGCATGCGCTCGGCCTGTTGCTGGAACTTGGCCTGCGCACTGCCGTGCGCTTAGACGCTTAGATAATACTCAATATTACCGTTCTCAAGAAGAACCCTCTCTGGGTTTTAGTGACTTAATCTGGCCAATCCTACGACACTGTTACAGCGAGGCCATACTTGGTGGTTTAGTGGGTAGTCTTTAAGACTGATCATCCCAAACAAAGCCCGTTTATCCTACGGTATAGAAGAGAAATCCTTACTAATATTATAATCGCAAAGTTAGTAAGTATAAATAGAGGCTTGTTACTCTTTCAAGCAATGGCTGACTGGATCTGGTTGAAGTTTGGTACAGAGATAGATTTTTATCCACGGAATAATTTGCCATGCTATGCTGAAGCTATGGGTCCCATCAAGTACCTCAATATTGCCTGTTCTACAAAGAAACGGTACCCTGCCGTATCATAATTGTGTAAATTAGCGGATACTTGCAACTTCGTATGCGTAAAGACCTACTTATGGTATTTATGTTCAGGAAAATGTATCAAAGTAAATTTATCATGCACAGTTTGATATGCAGTCACAGCTTTTTAGGGTTTCGTAGCCAAATGGCAAAAACGGAACCCTTATAGATTCGTCATGTCTGTCTGTCTGTCTGTCCGTCCGTGTGTCACAGCCACTTTTCTCCGAAACTATAAGGCCTACGCTATTGAAACTTGGTAACTAGATGTATTCTGTAAACCGCATCAAGATTCTTATATAAAACTAGAAAAAAGCAGTAAATTTTGGGGGTCCCCATACTCAGAACTGAAACTCTAAATTTTTTTTTTTATCAAACCAATACGTGTGGGATATCTATAGATAGGTCTACAAAAATGCAATTGAGGTTCCTAAGATCATTTTTTCCTTGAGTGAATAGTTTGCGCAAGAGACACTTCCAAAGCGGAAAAATGTGTGTCCCCCCCCCCTCTAACTTCTAAACTAAGAGAATGATAAATCTAAAAAAAATATATGATGTACATTGCCATAAAAACTACCAACAAAAATTGGTTTGACCGAGATAGAGCTAGTAGTTTTATTTTAATAGGTCATAAACCGCAATTTTCGGTTAGAAAAATCACTACCACTGCGAACGTGTTAAAACATCAATCAAAGTTACAACGAACTATAAGAACTTTTATATCATGTTACTTGCTGCTACGAAACCCTTCATGGGCGAGTTCAACTCGCACTTGGCCGGTTTTTTTGACATTGCTCCAGCAAAATTTTAGCTGTCTAGCTAACACAGCTAATATGATTCATCCTAAAGAAAAAAGACGTGTGGCACTCGGGGACTGCCGCGGTAAAGCTATTACATAGCATTTTTTTTACCAACTATGCTAGTATAATTATTTCTATATAAGAATACTAGCTGATGCCCGCAGCTTCGCCCGCGTAAAATTTGTTACCGCGGGAAGTTATTCCCGGGATAAAAGGTAGCCTATGTGTTATTCCAGACTATAATGTATCTCTGTACCAAATTTCAGCCCGATGTGTTCAGCGGTTTGAGCGTGAAAGAGTAACAAACATCCACACTCACAAACTTTCGCATTTATAATATTAGTAAGAAGTAAGAAGTAAGATTTTAAGGCCTATGTTCAACAAAGTAAAGTACCAAGTACCTACTTGACTGTGGACATTTGGGCTTTTGGACTTTTGGCCTATAGGCCTTTTGGACTTTTGGCCTTTTGTACTTTTGTAATATATATTGGACTATTGGACTATTGGACTTTTGGACTTTTGAAGAACCAAAAGTCCTCAAAGACCGAAAAGTCCTCAAAGACCGAAAAGTCCCAAAAGTTCCAAAAGTTCCAAAAGTTCCAAAAGTGTCAAAAGTCCCAAAAGTCCCAAAAGTTCAAAAGTCCAGAAGTCCAAAAAACCAAATTCCAAAAGTCCAAAAGTCCAAAAGCCCAAAAGGCCAAAAGTCCAAAAGTACAAAAGTCCTGAAGTCTAAAAGGCCAAAAGTCCAAAAGTCCCAAAGGCCAAAGTCCAAAAGGCCAAAATTCCACTCCACCTAACCTCACCCCACCCCACCTCACACCAATTCACCTCACCACACCCCACTTCACTTCACCCCACCCTACACACCTCAGCCCACCCACTTCACCCTACTTCACTTCATCATATACATAGGTACACGTTATGCAAACGCTCACGTGTACACGTTGGTATATGAAGTGCGAGATACTCGAACGTGTCGGCCACGTTACGCGTGGCCGAAGGTAGCCGAGAGCGTGATTTATTTTCGTGACACAATTTCTGGATTCGGTCTCCACGTAAGGCCCGCGATAGAAGCTATGCAATAGCTTAAGAGGTATTTTGTTTTAGAACTTTTTAAGAAGAACAATTATTTTGTAATAAATTATTTTTATATAACTTCAACCATTTACGCAGAGGCGCAACGGATACTCTTATAACGATAAAATGTTTTCCGTTTTCGAAACATTCCTCATTGCTGCACCGCACGGTGGTCCAAGCGCCGAACAAGCGCGGTCATTAATACCTTACTTTATCAAATTTGTTAAATTGGATTTTTTCTGAGGGTAAATAATAAAAAAAATACTTCACGAATGTACATTAATGCTCTATTTACATAATTTAACACATAATATACAGTAAACTGTACAATATGGTACTGCTTCATAAAAATTTTAATACTCAACATTTGAGATTTATTCTCCCTCGTTCGGAAATATATCTGAATATGATATCAACGCCGTTCGTGAAGGGGTTATCGTTAAATATAATATTTTTTATATATAAAAGACAAGAAAACTAAAACTACAAGTTGTAGTTTTAGTTTTCTTGTCTTTTATATACAAAAAATATTATATTTACAAACGTAATCATAACCAAAACTAAGCTAAATCACTACAACAACAAAACAAATTTCAATTTAAACTAAATTCTTTATTAATCTAAAACCTACCTCGACATAACGCTCTTTTTCTTACCAGTTTCCGAATATTTCCGAAGACCAGTAAGGAATGGGTCTGAGCTGAGTAAAAGTCTGTTAAATAAGTCTGTATACGTAAGTCTTATAATTTTTGTTGTTAGATTCTGCTGGCTCTTCAGATAATTACCCCATTGGATAATAAAGCTTACTGTGCTACTTCATTACCATGGATGAGGACTTAGTGAACGGAAGCTGAGAGATTATACCACGGACATTCTTGAATTAAAAGTCGAGCGGTTTGCAAAGAATATTTATTAAATGTATTCGAATTTATATTCAATTTTAAGCAAATATTGATTAGTGAATTCACAGCAGAGTCATCTACTTGTGATAATTCTGCCAAACTTCTACGTTTCGAGCGCTTAGACAAATTTGAAAAGTCCTTTCTGGGACGTCCGCGTTCGCAAATGGCCCGGGCTGGTTCGCGTTTTCTTGAATGCACTTCTCATGACCCCTTACTAATTAGACACATTCACTTTAATTTAAACAATGTGAGTACTTTTGCAAAAAAAAATGATTTACTTCTTGAGACAACTTTCCAAAATCTATCAAGGCTTTAACATAAATTGAGTATTTTACTATCTAAGTTCCTAATTTCTACATTTTCGGCCTCTTCCAGTAAAGCTAGAATATTTACCAACACGTGTTGATGTTTTTGAGGAATAATTCTAGCTATGGCAGACCAAATCTCAAAAAAAATGCATTCTTGAGAAAGAACATTTAATCAAAGTTCCTGAAAAAAAAACATTAATAATTAACATGTGTTTCGTAGACAAGCCTACGCAGTCGTAGAGCCTATATAGCAACTAAAGATGCAAAAGGGCGCAGAAAAACCTTTTATATTTTCAAAATAGACAGTTCGATCTTTAATATAAGATATGTGAGAGTATTCGATTATGGTTGAAACTTTTTGTAGGTCTATGTGAAGTCAACTATAACATGAAAATTTGGTAGAAATACTGTGTGGCGTAGCACGTTAAAATACGTCATAATGAGTAAAACAAAACTTAAAAATATAGCTAATTAGTTATAACATACCTTGATCTTTGAAATCCATTTCACAAACACCCCTCAAAAATAATGCAGTTCTGACAATTCAGTTACACATATACAGTAGTGCTAATGAGTTACTGATAAGGCGAGCACAACGTAATGATGTGTTCACGTCAGAGAGATCGACAAATAAGTGATAATTAGGTAAAATGGGTGACATATTTGTATTTTAGAATAGCTTGTCTATCGGTAAAACATTATAGATAATTAAATTGGGGGTATTGATGATGAAATTTTAGCATTTATGACCTATTGGCGGAACCACCGTGCACCGCTCCTATTAATCTTAGCATTATGTTATGTAGCCTATAGCCACTATCAATAAATGTACCTACTTACTATCGAACAGTTTTTGAAACCCTACCAGTAGTTTCAGTAAGGCTTGCCTTGGTATGATGTGATCATGGTCCCTTTGCAGCGTGTGTCCAATCCAGCGCAGCAGCTACACTTTCGACGTTTGATCTATTGGTGGATAGGGGTCTCACTGCAATTCCGTTCCAATAGTCTTACGTTCGTGATGTTCTCGGGCTCGTATGTACCGAGGATCCATTGGAGGCAGCGTTTGACGAAGACTTATAGCTGGTAGCTGGTGCGAAATGTCTTTAGTGACCTTCCATGTCTCGCATCCGTATAGCAGTTAGCAGTACAGTTTTAACGTTTACTTTGTTTTGAGTTTCACTTTTCGTGTCCATTTTCGCAACTACCTACGGGGCGCAGCTGTGTAAAGGTTGTTCTGGCCTTAGCGAGACCCGAAATGATGTAGGGTACTGTTCTATCCCATCAGTTTCTGACACGACACTCCCGAGGTACGTGAATTAGTGCCTCCACCACATCTCTTGCGTCTGTCGATTTTAATTTCAGTCCAGCCATTCGCTGCCTCATCCTGCTCGTTGTCCTGCACGTTGTCCTGCAGACATGCATGACGGCGTGTGTGTGCCTCAGCAGGCACAGGACATCGGCATCATTTAAATCCTCCAGGATATCAGTATAGGCCCCATTCTATGCCGCGCCGATTGTTCTTTGCGGTATTCAGCATTAAACCATCTATTTTCTATGAATGGTTGTCAACTATCCTGTTATCTTCATAACGCTCCTCTAAGGTAGGTACAGTATGTATTTTCAAAAGAGTTTGTGAACTCTATTTTTAATTTCTTTTTCAGAATATTGATGTCATTTTATACACGTTACGTCTACTACATTGAGACATGTAATAAAATTCTAACACGCCGGTGTTTGTATGTAAATTGTTTATACTGAGGAAAATTCTATACTGAGGAATAGCTTTAACCATTAAGCTCTATTTTGATTAAGCAAACAGGGCAGATTCACACGCTACTTGATGAGTATGATTAATAAATACCTCTAATTTCATAGACCTTGTGTGACTTAAACAAAGTTGCGAGGGTCAGCTAGTTAAAAGATAAAACAATAGGTTTCTTCTTATCTACTTAAAAACTATTTTTACAAATTTTATGGTAATAATAGACATTCTTTGAAAGATGCATTATGGTATTGTTGTGTCTTTTATGACACGTTTAAAGTACATAGGTATGGGATAGATGGAGCTCGCGGCTACGTCAGCGTGAAATTTTCTTCCCGCTTCCCATGGGAACGTACTCCCGGGTTTGATTATCTTTATAGCAGTATCCTACTTCCTACTAATATTATAAATGTGAAAGTTTGTGAAGATGTTTGGATGTTTAGATGTTTGGATGTTTGTTACTCAATCACGCTGTAACAGCTGAACGGATCGGGCTGAAATTTGGTACAGAGTTAGCTTATAGCCTGGAATAACACATAGGCTACTTTTCATTCTAGGAATATGTTCCCACGGGAAGCGGGAACGGGTACCAAATTTTTCGCGGGCGTAGCCGCGCGCATCAACTAGTTATATATAAATTAACAAAACAAAAAATAATACTGCATTGGTGATAATAATAATAAAATGTATGTATATAGAGTACTCACTCATTTTCTTTCACTATTTTTCGTGACTTTCTTCATTAATAAACGCACTTTGTTTATTCATATTTAAAACACTTTTTACACAAATTATACGAGTACAGTTCACTGTTGTACATAGATGATGAATACCTATACACCTATAGTCGAATTTTTGTCTATACGAAGTAAAATTGACAGAAACTAATGTAATTGACAGCATCGAAATTGTCATTTCACATTAAGAACTCTAAATTCGACCAGCACTCTTAATTCAACTTTGGTCGAGTGGTTAAAACGCGGATTGGTACGCAGAAGGCGCAAGATCGATTCTGGGTACAAGCATCAATTTTTGTATTATTTGACATAATATATAACGACTGCAGAGTTCATAATTGACGTAAACAAAAAAATTATGAAGTGCGAGATACACGAACGTGGCCGAAGGTAGCCGAGAGTGTGATTCGTTTTCGTGACACAATTTCTGGATTCGGTCTCCACGCAAGGCCCGCGATAGAAGCTATGCAATAGCTTAAAATACAGACGGACAGACAGCGAAGTCTCAGTAATAGCAGAACACAATCTCATGTATGTACTTTTTTCAAACCTACCCTCGGCTAAACACACTCGCGCACAAACCAGTATCGAAATTACTATGAAAATCCTTTGACTTATTGTCCGTCAAATCCAGTGAGCGGTCTCTATGTGTGCGTAGCCCGAGCGCACTTTGCATGTATATTTCCTTCTGTACATTATTATTTTGTGGTAATAAGGTTCCATTTTTACCCTTGAGTACGGAAACCTAGACTGACCATGCTCCGTTTCAGTGTCAAAGACAATGGGTAGGAAACCCATTGAATTCGACTGATAAGGTTCCTATAAGGCTAGTCGCAATGCCACATTGGATAGCAATTCTTATACCAGAATAAAATTTATTTGCACTCACCTTTTACGGTTTTATACGGAAAGCGAACAGCGGTCGTCAAACTTTTAGAGGTAATTGAAAATTTAATATAAGTACATCTTAATATACCAATATACGATATTGAATGTACGTTGAAGCGCTAGTTACCCCGTTAGCACAGGGTTCTTTAAATTGTCACTGTGTTAAGCATTTTATTCTCGTGCGTTCTGAGATAGGTGATCGTTCGTGGCAGTTACATTTACTCGGTTTCATGAATTGTAAGGCACTCAAACGTTACTCATGGGTGGCATGAACCATGTAGTCGCCATGCAAAGATGTTACTTAAATAAAAACAAATGCAACCACTGCCTGTTCCTGTTCGTAAGGCAGGTGGCCAACAACGTCAGCAGTATTAAAAATACGTGAGAACACATGGGTGAGGTGGCAAAAGGTTAAAAGAGCTTAGGGAGGCGGTGTATCCATCTAAAAGATTTTCCACCAGACAGCTGTTTTGCTGAATTCTAACAAAATTTGCTCATTAAAGCATAATAATTTATAAACTGTTCCCTTTATCAAAATATAATTTTAGGTAACCTACAATACTTTTGAAAGGCCGCTTTATTGCTAACGGGAGAAAAAATACGAGACCATTTTATGAGTACAATAAAAATATTTTTTCAGATTTTTCTAATTTACTACGGAACTCGAAAAATAAATGATATATGGTTGCATATACAGGGTGAATTTTTCAAAAGGGATTGGATGGCCAAATCTGAAACTATAAGGAATAGCGAAAAATGCTCAAAGGAGTCACGAGCCCGATTTTGATGAAACTTAAAACCTCATCATTAGATTTTTGAAAAACCCATAATCCTAGCTGGGAATCGAATCCATTGATTTTGAAAAAAAAAACACACCCTTTATTATTACACCATACGATAGTGTTGCTATAAAGGATCATATTCTGGGAAGTAATGATATACGGTAAACTACAGGAAAGAGCTCATCTTTAACAAAATACATTTTATTTTTCTTACGTTAACTGATTAATTGTTCAAAATCTTTGCAATACATAGCTGGATTCGAAACCTCAAGGAATAACTAAGGAATATTATTGATTCCGTTGAGAATATTCTCTAAAAAATCATTCTGAGCATAATTTAAAACACGGAATAGTTACGATCTTTTCTGGGATTTCCAACGAAACAAACTATGATACAAAATTTAGGTACATGAAATATGCATTCTATTAAAATTCCAAATGTTCCTTAAATTTGGCGTATATCATTGCTTTGCAAAATTTGATCCTTAACAGCGACTCTATCGTATGGTGTAATAATAAAGGGTGTGTTTTTTTTTGCAAAATCAACAAGTTCGATTCCCAGCTAGGATTATGGGGTTTTCAAAAATCTAATGATGAGGTTTTAAGTTCCATCAAAATCGGGCTCGTGACTCCTTTCAGCATTTTTCGCTATTCCTTATAGTTTCGGATTTGGCCATCTAATCCCTTTTCAAAAATTCACCCTGTATATGAACGGGAACAAAATTGGATAGGTAGTGGAATTTCTTGAGCTATAAACTATCCCGACAAGCTTATTTGACGTTTTACGCGATTTGCGTTCGAGTTGTAAAATTTAGTACCTCACCCTTAGTCCCTTTACGAGGGCACTGGAATGTGCACCCGATGTAAACCGGAACAAATTCGCCTTCTGAACGAGCCTGAGAGTATTTTCATGCTCACGCAAGGGCTATTCGAATAGAGGAACATTTATTACTTTGACAATTTATGTCTAGAATAACTGAAATGCTCATTTTAGGTATATCACAATAGGCTCTACATGAATCTATATATATAAAAATCAATGCCATTTTTCGTTGTAATTTTATAACTCAAGAACGGGCTCACCTATCCAAACCAAATTTTAAGGTTTTATTCGGACCATTTAGTAGATGGTTTATGTGAAGTTTGCTCAAAATCGGTCGAGCGGTTCTTCATTTATCACGCAAACGAAGTTGCGCGGGTCAGCTAGTAGGTTTATAAAGATGAGACTGTGAAATGTGTTGGTAATTTCGAGTGCAGAGAAATACCCATTGGATTTTATTATATTCTCTTAGTACTGTTTATTACGTTTCACAAAGTTGGAGGCACATATTATAGATTATACTAGCTGACCCGCGCTACTTCGTTTGCGTGATAAATGAAAAATCGCTCGATTTTGTGCAAACTTTACATCTACCATCTACTAAATAGCCCGTTCTTGAGTTATAAAATTACAACGAAATGTGGAATTGATTTTTATATATAGATATATTATCCATTGGTACATGATTGTCAACCATAGAAGATCATACCAAAGAGAATTTACTTATGTATTCAACGATGGTTAAGGTTTTATAAATGTTAACTTTTCCTCGTTGTAAACAATTTAGGAATACCTAGTTTTAGTTACGTGCAAATAATCAAGTTAACGTCAAATAATTTTAGTCCAAATAATAATTATAATTAGTTATTAATAAAATTGAACTCCACAAATGGTAGGTATAATTATACACTAATGATAATACTATATGGTAATGGTATACTAATGTATTACCTACAAAATTTCGAGTAATTTGGCATTCCTTGCTAGTCCTGCGACACTGCAAGTGAATTCGACACGAAGACGGAATACCTATTTGATTGCGAAAAGAATACCAATGAGCTGCCTTGATAAAACTTCTGCAGCTTCAGCGTAAATTGAGTTCATTGGCATTTCCACGTGAGAATACGAATGACTTTGGCAATTTAAAGTTTAGTGAAATATTTACAGGATTTTCTCTTGCATTCAAAATAATAAAAACACTAATTTAGTAGAGGCAGTCATGGAGAGTGATAAACTGATTTAATTTTATGAAAACTATATTATTATTTTTAATGAAACTGGTTGAAGACCTAAGACAGAAGTGACGGTAAACTCGAAGGCGGAGTATTGAAATGATTTTTAAAATATCGATTTAAATAAGATATGGGCTAATCCTTCGCCGTCTGAAGTGGCCGGTGCCTAATTTTCAAGCAGGTAAGCCCATTTGTCTAATTCATATCCTTTTCTTACTCGGGACGTGGTGAATAAGTTACAGGAGAGTCGCCTGTGCTGTTGTCACGTTTCGTCAATGGTTGACTGGCAAAGAGCGTAATTTACGATAAAAACGTCATTTTCTCGTGTCCAATAAAGAGCTACTTATCAATCTCCCCTATTCCTGAGCACGACAGTGGCAAATCCAAAAAATAATATTGCCCGACTTCGTAGAAACTGATATGCCGATGGTTCCATTGTCGAGAAAGCGGAAACGATATTGTAGGAAGCAGTCTTTGAAAGCAATCGGCAATAACGATTGAATGATAGGAAATTTTCGAACACATACCACGTTTTGCTGACTAGATTATACTCGTAGTTGCCATTGTGATCTAATTTAGAAGCTGCTCGAGTCTTGGTCCGTCCGATTTGGGTTGACTTATAAATCCTTACACTTATCGACAATTTTCTTTTAAATTTGAAAGCATCGTGTGAACATCTGTGGAATGTAGCTCTTTTGACCCAAAATTCCATTCTTGATGCCCAAAAAGCCCATTCATGATGCAATGTCCCCGAAACCCCAAAAATATGTTTTGCAAGTGAAGACACTGGAGTTAACGGGGATATGGTAATGTCAACCTCAACCACCTAAAACCACACGGTGCTTCTCAAAGACTATGTGTAGCTAACATTTTGAAGATTCGTGTTGATGAAGATTCGTGATGAACATTATTATAACCTCATCGTTCACTTACACATGTATTCGTATGGATGTGACCAAACCTCTTTATAACTCAAAATATGCCCTTAAGGCGAAGTGCAATTGTGTCTCCAGCGATTCGGAGGGGGTGAAGCAGACGCAAGATGTTCGGGACGCTCCGTGCGTCGGAAACGTTTTCGCGCGTTAGCCCGTTCACTACGCAATTGAAATCATTGACAGAAGTTTACATAACTATTTTTTTCGCCCTGTTTAGATAAACCTCTTAGATTTTCTACTCGTGAGCAACTACGTAATTGATTTTGATGCAGTTTTTATCACTAACATGTAATGAAATTCATTTTCATAATAATAGTCCAGCCAAAATAGTCATTCCAGTTTGCATTAATTCCCAACAAGCTGGTTTTTTGTGCAGGCCTTGAATACGTAATTACAAATGATATGTCATAAGTATAGGAATAGAACATAATATATTTGAGAAGTTCTTCAATTTATTTTTTTACCTGTGACGATTTTTGCCAGGTTGAATGAAAAAGTAAGAATCTGCTGACCCTCTCCTTCATAGTTTTTATTTTTTGGTACTTTACTGTACTGTTTACTGTACTGTGTAATGGTACGGTACTGTACAAAAAAGACTGAAAAATATACCTGTATGGGAGCCCTCCTTAATTTTTTTTCTGTTTTTAGTATTCGTAAATTTCAAATGCCTAGCGATTGCAGTGGTGCATGAGATGACAGATAGACGGACGGCGTAGTCTCTGTAATAGGGTCGCGTTATTACAGATTATTTATACTGTTGGTTGATGGCACTTGGTGGAACCTGCAGCGCATATTGAATACCCACCACTTGTACTGTTCCACAGCATTTATTTACTCTACACCTGACCGCTTTCGCCTTTTCGCATATTCAAAAGGCAAAACTAACTTCATGTCATCAAGTTACTCTCTCCTCGTCTCATATCTAGTACTAATGGACGTCACGCGGTTTCACCCGCGTAATTCCCGTTCCCGTGGGAGTACGGGAATAAAATATAGCCTATGTTCACAGCAAAGAGTGTAGCTTTCCAACAGTAAAAGAATTTTTCAAATCGGTCTAGTAGTTTCGAAGTCTATTCGTGACAAACAAACAAACAAACAAAAAAAACAAATCTTTCCTCTTTATAATATTAGTATAGACTAGCGGACGTCACGCGGTTTCACCCGAGTAGTTCCCATTCCCGTGTTAATACGGGAATAAAATATAGCTTATTTTCATTGCAAAGAGTGTAGCTTCCCAAGAGTGAAAGAGTTTTTCAAATTGGTCCAGTAGTTCCGGAGCCTATTCGTTACAAACAAACAAACAAAAAAAACGAATCTATCATCTTTATAATATTAGTATAGATTTAGATTATTATAGTTGTTACAGCGGTAGCAGAAACACATCTTTGAAATGTATAACTGCCTAGTTCATGAGATACAGATGGACAAACGGACTTCGAAGTCTTAGTAATAGGTCCCGTTTGGATACGAAACCAAAGAATATACAAAAACGAATATTCCTATATGCATATATGCAGGGGTGTATAAAGGAATAAATTTCGATACTAGTTATTTAGACTAGACAAGGCTTTAGTCCTGTCCAAACTATTACCATTACCCAAATTAAACATTCTACGTTTCATTTCGCATAGCTCTTGCCCGCAGCTTCAGCTGTGTAGAATTCTGTTCACGTTCCCACCTACCATTGGATCATATCCAGGGATAAAATAGCCTTTATGCTATTTTCTAAATTATATAATGTATCCAGGAATATATTGCAGTCTGGAAAAGCATAAAATAATTATAATAGGCCACCAATTACAGCCAGATCTGCTCAAACGTTGGAACGTGATTTTGTCGCAAACATCTTCACAGACTTCAATTATATCATAATTAAATAATTCGTAAATTAAATTAAATCATCAGGCACTTCTGAATATTTTGCTTTTCCGTGCTTCTGAGCCGTTGGTCCCGGTTTTCAGTAACAAATATTCACAAAATCATCTTCTAGCGCTTAACATTACCACTATCCATTGAACATTTCCTTATTTTAACTATCCACACAACAAAGTTAGGGTTGTATTGACTGTATCGGGTTGTAAGCTGTTTATTTTCAGTTCACTGTTGGTTAAAATTCAAACTCATACTTACAACTTTCAAATTCAATACTTATCTACATCAACTACGACGTACTAGTAGTAAAGTAAGACTACCAGAATATCAATAATACGCAATACGTACATTGAAAACTGTAATTTTGGAGAGGAGAATACCAATTTTTTGAGTTTTAATTTATTATAGACTCAATTAAGGTTTATACCTACTGTTATATTGTAAATTTAGGAGAATTGGCCCACTGATTCATCAGTCATTAGTATTATACTCGTAATAACATTAATTTTACTTAAATATTAATATAAATAATGTACATGATACAAGCTCGGTCAGGGCGTCACATACATGAGCGCATTTATAGGTGAATCTTCTGGACTTATCTATTATGTGGCATCAGGCGGACTTTGTATTGGAAAGTATGAAAACGTTACTATAAAAAAATAATTCACCAAAGAAATTTACCCAAACAGATGCGATATTTTTACGCTCTTGAGCTCTTAAGCCTTGAATACATCCTTTTTTGTTTTTAAGCTATTGCATAGCTTCTATCGCGGGCCTTGCGTGGAGACCGAATCCAGAAATTCTGTCACGAAAACGAATCACACTCTCGGCTACCTTCGGCCACGTTCGTGTATCTCACACTTCAAATATAGTGGAATTCAACAGATTCAAACAATGTAGTAAACAAACAGATTGGATCTCGACTCTCCATAATTACTTACATTTAAATATCAATCCTGATCATATTCGTTTTAAGGAACCATAGTTAGATTTATGCGGCCATTTCGACACTAATTTACCTTTAGAATATAGAATAATTTCATGAAAAATACTTCAATGATAAAAATTTAAACCTGTCATTCTTGCTTGTCATTAAATTATTTTTTCTCAGTCTTGTTTGTCTTTGGCATATACTCGCTTATTGATTATGAAAAGAGGTTTAATCATAATCAGTTTGACAACAATTACCTAGTTTAATAGTATAATAAATTATTTAAAAATGAACTTTAACTTTAAATAATTATAATCGGTAATCGTAAAACAGTACTGTGTGAGTGTGTATTGTTCTGAAGTTCTGCGAGGTTTTTCTATTATCTCTAATTAGGTATATCAATGACTTTGCTTCAAGTAGGTACTTTGGCTTTTGGACATTTTCTTTGCGATCTAATTAAAACTTTTTTATATATACTCATATAATTTCTAAGTAGGTATGCATACATACGGAGAATTTAAAACGGCAGTAACTGAGTGATTAAAACCAATGCAACACACACACACACATCCACACACACACTCACACACACACACACACTCACACACACACACACTCAAAAATCAACTCACATACACATACATGCAACAAACACACACACACACCCACACACACACTCACACACACACACACACTCAAAAATCAACTCACATAAACATACATGCAACAAACACACACACACACACACACCCACACACACACTCAAACACTCACACACACACTCACTTACACACTCACACACACACTCACTCACACACACACACACACACACACACACACACACACACACACACACACACTCACACACACTCACGCACACGCACACGCACACGCACACGCACACGCACACGCACACGCACACACACACACACACACTCACACACACTCACGCACACTCACACGCACACGCGCACACACACACACACAGAGACACACACACACACACACAGACACACACACAAGTCCAAAAGTCCAAAAGTACAAAAGTACAAAAGTCCAAAGTACAAAAGTCCGAAAGTCCAAAAGTCCAAAAGTCCAAAAGTCCAAAAGTCCAAAAGTCCAAAAGTCCAAAAGTCCAAAAGTCCAAAAGTCCAAAGTCCAAAGTCCGAAAGTCCGAAAGTCCGAAAGTCCGAAAGTCCAAAAGTCCAAAAGTCCAAAAGCCCAAAAGTCCAGCAGTCCAACAGTCCAAAAGGTCAAAAGTCCAAAAGTCCAAAAGTCCTACAGTCCAAAAGTCCAAAAGTCCAAAAGTCCAAAAGTCCAAAAGTCCAAAAGTCCAAAAGTCCAAAAGTCCAAAAGTCCAAAAGTCCAAAAGTCCAAAAGTCCAAAAGTCCAAAAGTCCAAAAGTCCAAAAGTCCAAAAGTCCAAAAGTCCAAAAGTCCAAAAGTCCAACAGTCCAAAAGTCCAAAAGTCCAATAGTCCAATAGTCCAAAAGTCCAAAAGTCCAAAAGTCCAACAGTCCAACAATCCAAAAGTCCAATAGCCCAAATGTCGACAGTCAAGTAGGTACTTGGTACTTTACTTTGTTGAACATGGGCCTTAAAATCTTACTTCTTACTTCTTACTAATATTATAAATGCGAAAGTTTGTGAGTGTGGATGTTTGTTACTCTTTCACGCTCAAACCGCTGCACGGATCGGGCTGAAATTTGGTACAGAGATACATTATAGTTTGGAATAACACATAGGTAGGCTACCTTTTATCCCGGGAATAACTTCCCGCGGGAACAAATTTTACGCGGGCGAAGCTGCGGGCATCAGCTAGTATTCTTATATAGAAATAATTATACTAGCATAGTTGATAAAAAATGCTATGTAATAGCTTTACCGCGGCAGTCCCCGAGTGCCACACGTCTTTTTTTTATTACCCATTTTCGTTACTACGGCAGCGAATTACGTCAGCGGGCGCGACAAAGTTGTATACGGGTGTCCTCAACGAAGCCTGTCGACTGACTGAGCGGGCGCTGTGAGGTGGCTGATAGCGGCAAAATGCACTCCCGCTCAACAAAACGTATTTTATATTCAAACAATATGATTTTAGTAAATAAATAACAGCATAGGGCCTCGAGGTAACTTATTAGGGACATGGAAAAAAAAAATAGTGTAGTACATTATATAACTACTGAATAAAATTGGTTATAGTCAAGGCGGTCACAGGTAAATTTATAGATTCGAGGCAACTTTGGGATAAATTTCTATCGAGCCGAATTTACTCAATCGTGTTTTGGAGAGCTGACAACCCTAGTCAATATACTTAATAATAATTATCCATTTAAAAAATTATGAAATCCTTGGTAACACCATTGCAAAATTGGTTCGAAATTTGTCAAAATATGTATTTTGAGTCCCACTTCACCTTAATTATAAAACTAACGCATTAAATCACACAAGGGGAGAAGAACCGACAGTCTATCCTGCTGAAAAAGCTTACCTAGGTTTCCTCATCCTAAAAATATTATAACTGTGGAAGTTTGTGAAAATGTTTGAGTGTTTGTTACTCAATCACGCTCTAACGGCTGAATGAATCTGGCTGAAATTTGGTACAAGGATAGAGTATAGTCTGGAATAACACATAGACTTCTTTTTATCCCGGTAAAATGTTCCCACGGGATCGTGAACCAAATTTCACGAGGGCGACGCGCGAATCAGCTAGTGTTGCCATAAATTTGTGACAGACTACAGAACCCTAAATTGCGCATGTCGGACGCACTTGACTGGTTTATATTAAATCAAGTAGGCCCGTTAGATTGCGATCTACTTCTAAAAAAACCTTGACGATATAACTTGTATTGGTGTGTTGCCAAGAAAATGTCCCGGAATACAAAAAAAAACATCACTTTCATATCTCATGCTACATAAATCAAGTAATAAAGTCAAGCGATGTTAAAGATATATTGATGGGTTGATAGTTAGTAACTTTACCGCACTAAAATAAAATTAGATATGTCGTTTGTTGCAACCATCATCAGTGTAAAAATACTTTCGTCATCCAACCCAAATTACAAGTTTCATTAGTAAACTTGAGCTAAGGCCATTGGCTGTGACTAGGACGAAACAAAACATTGTAAGGACTTGATATTTGTTCCAGAGAGATTCAATAGTCGGTTTTTGTATGGACAGTCTTTAGCTCATGCATGGATTCTCGTTTTAATTTATTAGTAAAGAAATAATTAACTATTTTAAAAGGAAAATAAATTGGTTTCAACCTTACCGTACCATAACGATGTTTGGAAGAAGCGAAAATTAGGGTTTCAAGAGGTTTAACAAAACATTAAATATAAAAAACATTTAGGTCAGTTCACTGGTATCTCTAGAATGGGAAATACGGAAAGGTTAGACGACAGTCACTGTCACCTGGGATTTTCTCTTCTATCATTGGATGAAATAGAAAATCAACCAATAAATGTGGACCAATCCCAAATAATAATCTATGATATGGTTGTAACTCAAAAACTGCTCAAATAAAATAAATGAATAACGTCCATTATTCTCCATTATTTCGTGTTTATGTACTGGCAGCTTTTGTTGCAGTTATAATAAAGTTACGTAGACTCAGAATTAGCATAATGACGCAGTTTAAATTCAGCTATTTACATAGAACTGCATTTTCGTGGTTTTAATGACCTTGTCCAAGAGCGTTGAAGGAATGTAATGGCCAATCAAAAAAACTGGCCAAGTACGAGCTACATAGAAAAAAAACCGGCCAAGTGCGAGTTGGACTCGCCCATGAAGGGTAGCAGCAAGTAACATAATATAAAAGTTCTTATAGTTCGTTGTAACTTTGATTGATGTTTTAACACGTTCGCATTGGTAGTGATTTTTCTAACCGAAAATTGCGGTTTATGACGTATCAAAAAAGAACTACCAGCTCTATCTCGTTCAAACCGATTTTCGTTGGTAGTTTCTATGGCAATCTACATCATATATTCTTTTTAGATTTATATTTTCTTAGTTTAGAAGTTAGAGGGGGGGGGGGGGGACATTTTCCACTTTGGAAGTGTCTCTTGCGCAAACTATTCACTTTAGAAAAAAAATGATGTTAGAAACCTCAATAACATTTTTGAAGACCTATCTATAAATATCCCACATGTAGGTTAGATGAAAAAAATAATTTTGGTGTTTCAGTTCTGAGTAAGGGGACCCCCAAAATTAACTGCCTTTTTTCTAGTTTGATATAAGAATCTTAATGCGGTTTACAGAATACATCTAGTTACCAAGTTTCAATAGCATAGGCCTTATAGTTTCGGAGAAAAGTGGCAGTGACACACGGACGGACAGACAGACAGACAGACAGACATGACGAATCTATAAGGGTTCCGATTTTGCCATTTGGCTACGAAACCCTAAAAACTGCTGCCCACCTTTTTTTCTTCGTTTTAGTCCCTCTCTATAGATAGAGTGTAGAGGGGCTCATGTCCAGATTTTGTCTGTAGTCTGTGTGTCTGTTTCATTAAAATACGTCTCTAGGTCACGTGGATCATCTATTTGAAGTTTGAAATAAAACAAAAATGACAATGTCAATAGGATTGAACTTTCACAATAAACGTGTTAGAGAGGGGCAGTCTGGTGAGACCGATGTCGCGGCTTCTTGATTAGATTTGTTTGTTTTAGCTTTAACTGACATTAGAATAGAATAGAATAGAATAGAATAGAAATATTCTTTATTGTACACCAATTTAGAATGGAATAGAATAGAATAGAAATATTCTTTATTGTACACCAATTTAGAATAGAATAGAATAGAATAGAAATATTCTTTATTGTACACCAATTTAGAATTACATGACATACGGAAAACATGTTTTAAAAATGTACAACGGGCGGCCTTATCGCTAAATGCAATTGCTTCCAGGCAACCTTTGGATGGATATAAGTGTTAGAGATAATGAGACATTACATCATCTGCGATAATTACAAGTCTCGTTTTCACGGTTCATGTGATACAGCCTTATGGCAGGCACACGGGCAGACAGGCTGAGTAGTCTCATGGGGTCCTATCATTACCTTTTGGTCACGGAACCCTGAAAACGGACGACTACGGTAAAAAAATAAATTAACTTATAAGAAGTGTGTAGTGTTCTTGATGTCATACTTCAGCTAAACTGAGCAGTCTCAATGTATTTCTAACAGTGATCGATTAGTTTCGAAGTTACCGTCTGGCCGAATTCAAATTAGAGATACTTTGTCGTTGTGGAGTAATACTTCGATTGGTGTACCTCAGGGAGGCGCTTTGTCTCCTCCAATTTCATTAACCCTATTTCCTAGTGACTATTTATAAAAGGAAGTGTGCAGATAGTGTGACATTTAGATTTTGAGTACGCGTATGTAAAATGCACTTAGCGACTGCTGGCCATTCATAAATCTTAAGCAAATATCTTTATGCATGTGGTTGTCGATAATAGGTACCTTAATTTGTATCTTCATTTTAATTCTTTCTTTTTTTGTCTATTTATGTTTTTGATGTACCTACAATGACGAATATCGTATTGTATAAATAAACAATAGCTTTTCATTATTTCAGCGTAACAAAGCAACACTTTACCTAAGAATAATTAACATCTTGGCAACTAAATACGCAATAAGTTTTCAAATTCGCATGAATACATTTTTTTAATCTCACTATAAATATCACGGATAGATATAAAAATATATTATAATATATTTTTAAACTTATCTTTTTTCGCATTGGCGTCGCGTCGTAGAAAACGATAATTTGGTTTTTTTGAGATAAAATCTTTGTACCGCCCGTAAACAGCTATGATTGCTATATTTGTGATGGGAGGAAGGAATATTTTATACTTACTGTATAAAATATAGCCGTAAAATAAAATTATTCTTGGATTAAGGGACTTACTGATTGTAGGGATAGATTAGACAGTAGAGAATAACTTAATTTCTTTACATTGATGGCTTTTGAAAAGAGCACCATTCTCTGCATTTCAACTTATTTTATTGATTTTTTCTTTACATTGATTCTTTTTTTTACACAAAGGTAAGCCTTTGTGTAAAAAAAAGAATCAATGTAAAGAAAAATATGTACAACATATAATAAATTAATATCTTTAAATAATAAAATACAAATAGGTACGTATAAATAGCACACACAGAATCCCTCGTTTTATTCCGACTAGCTCTGAATATGATCGATCAATACGAAAGTCAGAGACGTTGGGGAACAAAGCTTATATCCTTGGTACATTGAAAATTTTTAATGCGGGCATTCAGTTTAAAGTAGAGTACAATGCAGTTGAATGCTGCGAAAATGTCCATTCTGGATTAGATACGCCAATTTTGTTTACAATAAGTAGAAAGAGAGAAAAGGTGTTCTTCACTTTAATGTGTTGAGATTTAATTTGTTTTGTTCATTATTTTTACAGGTTTTCATTTCTTTGTTCATTTGTTTTTATCCCATGTTTTTTAAAAGTTGGTCATTGATTAAATTACTATATTTGAGTCATGACCCTGCGTTCTACCAGTTATGACCTACGGTGCCGAGACGTGGACACTTACAGCAAAGCTGGTCCATCCCTTTTAAGTTGTACATAGAGCAATAGAACGAGCTATGTTTGGGGTGTCTCTGAGGGATAAAATCTGGAACGATGTTATCCGTCAGAGAACCAGAGTGGTCGACATAGCATCTCGCAGAGTATGCATTTTGAAGTGGCAGTGGGCTGGCCACATCTGTAGGAGAACCGATGGTCAGTGGAGCAAACGAGTACTGGAGTGGAGACCGCGACTTGGTACGCGTGGGGTAGGACGACCTCCCGCCAGATGGACCGACGACCTGAAAAGGGTAGCAGGGAGTCTCTGGATGCGGAAGGCGTAGGACCTTTTATTGGTGGTGTAATTTGGGGAGAAGCCTACGTCCAGCAGTGGACTGCCATAGGCTGATTTGATCGAAGTCATGTCCCTTAGCCATAAAAATAATGGTGACTTACAGAAAGCTTTCCACTTAGTGAATCGATTGAAAATGATTATATTTATGGTCAGTTCTAAGAACGGACACCCTGTGTCTGTTTCCTTGCTTCACATTGTATATACTACTTACGTTTACGTGGAAGTTTTGTCTTGATCATTTATATACGAACTATTATTGGAGGTCGTGGGTTCGATTGCCACCGGAGACAAATATTTGTGTGACCCATAAATGTTTGTCTCAAGAGTCTGGGTGTTTCTATGTATAATATGCATATATTTAAACGTATATAAGTATTAATATCCGTGGTCTGATACCCATAACACAAGCAGGTTATTCCTAGCTTATTTTGAGATAAGATAGCGTTGTGTAAAATGTCGTGAATTTACCTGCATGCAAAATTTCAATTTCAAATCTCTGGCATGGGACACTGTGAGTTACAAAAATATTGTGTTAACTATTAATGTAGAAAACGTTCTTATTCACATACGAAGTGACGATAAAAGACGTTCTAGTATATCTCCCACACACATCACTGGTCTAGTGCAAGCAGCGCATAGGAAATTCGCGCTCAACTTCTCTCGTTCGCTGTCAGTTTCCGCCCACCCGCGCTCTAGTTCTCATTGAAACGTTGTTTTTCACTCTTAAACTATGAACTAACTTGAACTACTTGCATACGCTGCACTATCGAGTTGTGAAAATGTTGAATAGAGTAACATTTTTGAAAATATAATTTGTACTTACATTTTTGTTATTTATTTAAACAAAAGATACCTATTTTTTGGTACTAGACAACCGGAAGGGTTTGCATTTTAGAGTTCCTATCTATGTATACACTAACGTTTGTATTTTAAAATGCGTCCTCCACACCCACAGACTCAAAAGGCTTTGAGCAACTGAATTATAAAATAGTAGGTACTTAACCGCCAGAGAAGACTCCACGAATGCTTGAGGTTAGTTTCAGCTTATGTAACTACGATCAACGAAAACATTACCCTCCTTTCTTCGGCAGTTCGGGTAATGATGGAAGGGCACACGAAAAAAAGCATTACTTGAGTTTGGAACAGTTTCTGTCCTACGGCTCTAAGTGCGTTACAGTGTTACTCAGCGCCGTATTACAGAATTAAGTAGGTACCTAGTTCCTGTTTGTGTGGCTTGGTTCACTTCATTGGTCACATTGGTCAATATATAGTTTATTTTACCTTCATTTACTTACTGTGGGATCACGTGCTTGATTCACATCCGTACTTTAGCCCTTTTAATAATCCTCTATTCCTCTGTTAAGCTCACGTGTAAGTATGCAGTACAACGATGTAAGAAAGTATCTGCGTAGACCTTGAATCCATAAATAGCTGAGCTCTGTCTGCCGTAATAAAAGGCTTCTTATCCAGTAGCAAGGCTAAGTAAACGTACGAACTTGTACCTATATATTCAATAGTACGAGGGTTAGTGCACGGAGATGTTGAAAATGAGGATACGTCATTTTGTACCAAAGTTCTCGGAATTCTTTATTTATTTCTGTAGGAATATTAACCTTTTTATTTTCTGCTATCTTTTTTCAACCATCCTTTCTTAGCGGAAATCTACATAACAAAAAAAATACCTATCTTTCAGGGTAAAAATAATAAAGTTCTGTGATTTTAACTGTTCGTTAACGAATTCAAAGTCACGGTTACCATCCATAAGTATATTTTCGTCTGTTTGTCTTGACAGGAAAGCGGTTTTCACTGCAGTATAGGTACCCACAACATTAGTATTTAAGTACTGAAGCGTTCGTGGCCCCGCGGACTGTGTTCTGTAAACGATTACTGTAGTAAGCAACATTTATTGTGGGCGGTCATGGATGGGTGACCATCTCGTGACTACTTTATTACTTTTATTTGCAAGCTTTTTCGTGCTTCGAAACGCACGTTAAGCGGTTGGTTCCGATTGGTCAGTAAAATGGCAGTCGTTAAGCCAAGTTGAAGGTCTTTATGGGCGGCTTGAAAAATTTCAACTGCAGGCAGTCACAACCTGTACCTATTAATATCAAAATGGCAATATGGCTCACCAGCTATTACGTGGGACAAAAATCTCTAAAAGGAAAAACTCTGCCTACCCCTTCAGGTATAAAAGGTGTGATCATATTTAAGTATTAGTATTCAATTCAAAGAAAAACGGGTTGTGAATTTACATATAGGTATTCATTGCACTATCGCGCCTTTACAAAAATCTAACTATATAGGTACAATAATTTGTTCACGTTGAGAATGCAATGAGTATTCATGTTTTAAATCTGAATCTGTGTGACGTACCAAAGAAAGAGTCGTAAAGTCTACATTTGTGAACCACAGTATTAGGAACATTATGTTACTCGATTTCTATTATTTTCTCTCTCAATTTTTTAAAAACCTTATTACCTATTATGCGGCGTAGCTTGATCGAATGACAATATAATGAGTCACTGCATTCTTAACGCGAATATATTATTTTATCGGATACTAAAATTTAATGTTATCAGTTTTTAAATTGATCTTTAGCAGCTATTAAACTATATTAATGTCCTGTAGTCTAAAAGCTGTAAAAGACTAAGTACAGCGATTTGTCATGAAACTTCTCGGAAGTAAATTTTAAATATTATTTACTAGCTGTTGCCCGCGTTTTCGTACGTGAAAATTATGTTATAATGCCAATTTGATTGCTCTCTGCTTAGCCCCTAGGATATGTAGCGTGATAATATATAGCCTATTTGAAGTCCCAAACCCAAGTTAATATTTGTGCAAAATTTGAATCAAATCTATTGAGTACTTTTCGAGATTCTTCCGGACAAAGCAAAGCAAACAGACAAACCGACAAACACAAAAATTTTTCTTACTATATTTTCGGCTCCGGTATCTTATGTTGAACACCCAGCGAGTATTTATTTTAAATATTTTGTACAACAGTATATTAATGTACAGTTTTTGTTTCTATCATTTAATTAAATGTATAGGTAGATGTCTTTAAAAGTTAACAAAGACATTAAACCTAATATAGCCTTACACACCTAGTAAAATAAATAAGTATTGAATTGATTGCCGCCCTGAGGTTCACAGTTTTCAACAAACGTAGTTTCGTGTTTTCAAATACATTATAAAGCAATATTATGACTAGGAAAATTGCATGAAACGGGTGGGTCACAGGTTTCCCTTAAATAATAACATGTTTTGTGAAAGTAATCTGACACGCTAGTGAAAGATCACGCATCGATTAGCCACACAACAATGGAGCTGCGTTTAACCTCACGTTGTTTTTCCAACTTTTTTTTTTTAAACTTTGTATTGAAGTAAAACCTCCTTTGCTTTTCTACGTATTTTGTTTTTTTTAAGTAAAACTTCCTTAGGCGCGACTAGGGAGTAACTCAGATTTTTTTTTCTGGCGGTGATTAATGATATATTAATATAACATTTGATGCCGTCAATGGCAAAGAAGTTATACTTCAATCGCGCAGAAAGGTTACACGCACACACTCTTTTTCATTTAAAGCCTTGGATTAGCGTTCGTTATACGAAATTTCAAAAATTATGAACGCTGCAACGTCTCTACTCATAAATTGACTTACAAATTAACAAAAAACAAAATAATATTGTGTGTTGGGTGTGGCGGTATGTACCTATGACGGGCGAAATAGAGGGAGGGCGATGAGGAAGTTATATTATTGTAATTTTTGGCGATAGCTGACGACAAAGCGAAAAATATCTAAAGAAAAACTTGTAGATTGTGTGGGTTAGCGGGATTTCTGGTCTCACAAAAAACTGCTAGTATTCTTTAAACCGGCCAAGTGCTAGTCGGACTCGCGCGTGGAGTATCTTGTATCACAAAACTGGAAAAAAATCCCGTTTGTTGTATGGGAGCCCCCGCACCTATATTTTTTAAAATGTTGTAAGTATTTCGTGTTATAGCGGAATCAGAAAAACAATATCTGTAAAGGTTTCAACCTATCACGATTCATGAGATACAGCCTCGGGACAGACAGATAGAAGGATAGCGGAATTTCAGTAATAGGGTGCCGTTTTTATCCTCTGGCTACGAAACCCTAAAAAAACGCCTACTTACTTTATTTATTTTTAGGTCAATTCTTCTTTGTTACACTCTCAGCATCGCGTAATTTGAGACTCAAATCCTTCACAAAGCATTCTTGAACAAAAGAAATGAGCCTTTTGATGGCTCGACAAAGGAAAAACTATTCGCAAATAAAAGGATACAATGGATTATTTTCTAAGATTACCTAAGAGTACACGTATTTACTTAACTACCATGTCTGATTAAAGAGTATTTAGTAAATAATAATAAATAGGCAAAAGTTATACAATTTATATTTGGTTGTTCAAATTCTCATGATTATTTTATACTAGCTGACCCCGCAACTTCGTTTACGTCACATAAAGTGTATGAAAGGAGAGGTATTTCTTCATCAGACTCATCTAGCAGCGTGCGAAACTGCCTTGTTTGCTTAATCATAAAAGAGCTTAAAGATTAAGTCCATTTATCCAAATAGCCTTAATCATTAAGCTCTTTTATGATTAAGCCAACACGCCAGTTTAGATTTACACTCCAATTCAAAGAAACCCCTACAATTAAAATTTTCAAAATATCTGATTCTTAAGTGTTATAACTTTTTTTTATAAACCGATTGACATAAAATAAACGCTAAATGTTAAGCGGAGCAAACCTCAACACAATAAAAAAACCGCATTGAAATCGGTTAAGTTGTTACTGAGATTAGAGTGCACAAACGTAAAGACACACAGATATACAGACATACAGACATACAAATATACAGACAAAAATTCTAAAAATCATTGTTTTGTGTTCTATTGCGTTCATAAAGCCCCCCATATAATATTTTTTCTTATTTATCTTCCATGTACAGACAGCGACCTGTTACGATGTTATTATATGTATTGAGTCAGTGTTTTCGTTACCTAGTTTAGGTTATTCCTATCTTGTCTTTATCGAGCAGAAGCTGCGGGTACGATTCCTGGACCCACTCTTAAAAAATATAATCCTTCCCGTCAATTTTTAACTTCACTAACTTACTAAGTAGGTAACTAGGTATTGTAATATTTACGAATTTAATAAGTTAATAAGTAACAGAAAGTAGCTTCATCAGACAATCTTTCTTTTTCAAAAAAACGTCTTTTAATGGAAGTAATTCTTTAGAATTATTGTTCCATTTTGTGCAATCTCAGCTACTAAGCACTTTCCAACCTACGTAGCAAACTTTGTACGTACAATTTCATAACGGAAGCGGAGTTATTAACAAAAGCAGTAATAACTTTGCAATGGTTGGACAGAATTAGGAATTAAGCCGTACGCAGCAAATCCCTAGCCCAACTTTGCTCGCGCCCCACTGACCTACTTAAACAACCTTGAACCCGCTCCGTCACCCCCGCTTCCGTGCTCTCCCGTGACGTCACAAATGCCCTCTGCTGCCTTTTCCTTTGTATTTTGTTTTGATACATAAAGAAAATACTTTATGCCAGTTAATAGCTTTAGAAATAGAGGCTTCGCTTGAACCAATATTTACATGGGTCCACGAGGAGCGCGCTATCGTGTGGATGTAGGCTTCTGATATACCCACTTGTTATATAAATTTGTGTTAAATCGAATCGTAAATATCTATATGATTTCAATAAAATTCTCGTGAATTGTTAAGCTATACTGTTATTATAAAGCCATGGTTCGTGAGTGAAATTCATAGCATAAGTTCGTAGCATTTCGTAGCACACAGACTGCAAAGGTGTGGTCGCCAGTTAAGATTTGTTTACATTTTTTTTAGTGGTTTACCGTGGTCTGATACCCATTACACAAGCAGGTTATTCCTAGCTTACTTTTGGATCAGATAGCGTTGTGTAAAATGTTCGTGAATAGTTATAGTTATTTTTTATTTCAGCCTGCAATTGCTGTCTAATTTTCTAACCGGCTTGGTCACTCTGGTGGTGCACCAGTAGACTCAAATATGACCTACCTAAATGTCTAAAGTGTAGCATTTACTTTTCATTTCGTGAGAACGTTATAGACATTAGTTTTCTAAATATAATTTTCATTTTCTCTATTTGGATCTGTTATTCTCCCTATACTTATCTCACCACAGTCAGATTCATAGTCAAATATGAAAACTGGAGACCAGTTCTACAGTTTTAAATCTCATTTTCTATTTTGAATACACACGTTAATTTTGAATTTAAGCAGAAGCGAAGTGTTTTGAAGCCACAAACTTGCTAGTTCTGTTTGGAACTGCGCAAATTAATGGAGGCGTAAATTATCCCTCGTATGTCGCAATCAACCATTTTACGTGGACATATGACCAAGTTGACTACGCAACAGCGTACGTGCTAATGTGTTATTGCTTTTAGGAAGCTATTTTGGCAATTTTAGTGCTCTTTTCATTGCTGTATAGTAGATTGCTTTATTAATACTTGGTATTTCTCTCTGTTAAAATAAGCTAAGGCAACTCTTTGCTGTTGTGACCACCTTACAATGGGTATGCACTATGCAGGTTATAATTATTTTCGTGACTGTAATTTTTTTTTTATCGACATCTATAAATTACTCTATATTTACTAACACATGAAAATTTCATCCTTTTCATAGTGGCTATTGAAGTAAATTATTATCAAAATTCCTAAGTTCAGTTTAAATTACATAACTATATAATAAAAGAATATAAGACTTATTCGTCCTGTCCTAGGACATCCTTCCGAGGGCTTACCCGGGGCTCCCAACCATAGGCTGTTGGGCGTTACGTGAGGTTTTTTAGTCGGTAGGAGTCCGGCATAGCATCCATGAGGATTTTCCCTCACGTTAAAAAAAAGACATCCTCCTTACTCGTTTTGATACCATAATAACGTGGTCTGTTTGGGTGTTTGTCTGGTGATCTGTGATACAGGCTTGCGCCTATTTCTGACACCAGTCCTCACAAATTGTAATTAAGTACCTATGTAAAATGGTATTGTAGGCTATGTACTTACTTAATTAAGAGGAAAGTAAACACTATTATTATTTTACTTGTGGGTCAAATACTCATAGTTTGAAAACATCCGTTTAATTTACTGGATTGCTAATGGTTCTGTTCAGTTCACTGATAGCCTGTGGCGGTTGTAGCAAATTTTCTATCTGGCTGTCTGCGGTTTGAGCTCGTTTTCCAAGCCAATGGCTCGTTAAAATCATAGCCCTAAAGGCTGTACTATAATGAACTTTAGTTTATTTCTTTATTTTTTATTTGAATAAGCACTTGTTATTAGATTTCGTATTACATAAGCAAGTAATGTGAACAAGCTAAATGTTGCAATGAACTTGTAATCAGTTTTAAGGTTCTTAAAAAAATGTAGTGCCAATAGGCAACGTACCCGATGTAAAAGTCAATCTACTATTAGTAGATTTCTTATCGCGACTTGCTCGGTGTCAATTAATAAATATTTTTGTTTCGGAGCTTGGGTGTTTTCTATCTATATAGAAATGTCCCACAACACTTCATTAAAGCACAGCTCGCTGTGGAGCATCGTAGAGAAAGTTAAAGATAATTTCAGTGTAATATTTGTAGTTCCGCATCATCACTGTAGTGCTCTCTCCTACCGGTTGTCACAGATACTTACCGGGCACGGTAGCTTCGGTAGGTATCTGTGGCGAAGATCACAGCCAAGTGTCAGCACTGCGAGGACCGCAGGGATGACACAGCGCTCCACATGCTGGTGGAGTGCACGGCGTGGGCGCAATAGCGCCATGTCCTCGTAGTGGGTCTGGACGTGGACACTCTCTCGCTCGAGACTGTGGTGCGAGCCATGATCTCCAGCGGGAGTAAGTGGGACTGCGCCGTCTCTTTTTGCGAACAGGTTATGCTCGTGAAAGAGGCAGCGGGACGGGAACGGGAGAGAACTCACCCACCCGAGTTCCGCAGTCGGCGCCTTGGGCGCCGCCGACGTGTCTTCGCCGAAGACTATCGGCCTCCATGACCGGGGGCCTGAGGACGGTGAGAAGGCTGCTCACCGTCTTTACAGAAGCAGGCCCATGACGGCAGCGTGACGTGAGGGATTCACGCACGCCCCCCCCTTTGAAGCGCGATCACATCCGAAACCCCCCAAAGACGCGGGATAGCACCCGAAGCACCCCATAGGCGAAACTGCAGTGGCGGCCGTCGGTCTGTTGGAAGTCCTGGGACATCCTTCCGAGGGCTTACCCGGGGCTCCCAACCATAGGCTGTTGGGCGTTACGTTAGGTTTTTTAGTCGGTAGGAGTACGGCATAGCATCCATGAGGATTATCCCTCACGTTAAAAAAAATAGCGTCACAAATTTTGGAGATTGCTCATTAATTGTGTACGTGCATTCTACCTAACCTTGCTTGCGTAACTAAATATGGAGTTTCTGTGACACACGTAAATCATCCATAAAACGAGGATTTTATTGCTGCAATTTGATAATCTAAAAGGTTTCTTATGTACTTACAACCCCATGATGTTATTTATACTCGTCCTTGGAATTTATAGCGGTGTTACTTTCCTTCTCATAATATTAAACGGTGTTGTTCTATATTTTGAAAATAATTTTAACAAATTTACCCCTTTACATTTTACTTCACCCTTTTAAGGTTTCAATAATTAATGAAAACAGTGACTACGGTTCTTATTATGAAAAGTGAAATATGGCGAGAAATTTTTCGTATTTAATTAGCCTCTCATAGTGTACTGCTGTATGGAGGCCTTACCTCACCTGAATTGCAGAACAATTTTTTAACCGACTTCAAAAAAGGAGGAGGTTACTTACCGTTGACCGTATTGACCGTTTATATGTTCATTTTATTGAGAACCGTTGATCTGTTGTTCATGGTAAGTAGCTCACTTTAAATTTTATTACGTTTGCAGTTAAAATTATTCGATATACAGCAGGATTTATGCTTCAAATTAAAATGTTTAAACGGAAAGAATTTGGTGTTCGTTTTTAGGGTTAAAAGAGTAAAGAACGGGACCCTATTCATGAGACTTTGCTGTCCGTCTGTCTTTCTTTCTGTCTATCCGTCTGTCTGTCTAGAGAATTCAAATTTTCACAGATTACGTGTTTTTGTTGCCGCTGTAACAACAAATACTAAAAACAAAAACATAATAATATTTAAAGGGGACTCCCATACAACAAGCGTGTTTTATTGCCATTTTATTTTATACTAGCGGACGTCACGGGAGTAAAATATAGCCTATGTTCACCGCAAAGAGTGTGGCTTTCCAACAGTGAAAGAATTTTTCAAATCGGTCCAGTAGTTCCGGAGCCTATTCGTTACAAACAAACAAACAAAAAAACAAATAAATATACTCAATTTAAATACGTTAGTTGGCTTGAACATATCATCACGATTATTTCTTCCTTTTACACCAAGCAAATTAAATGAACGCTTATGGAGGTATAGCAAAGTCAAATATTGCGCAACGAAATTAATTGTGTCGCCATGATTGAACAATGTACGGATTACATACTAACTTATTTTTCGACTTTCATCGTAAATATTTTTTCTTTAAAAAGTGAATAACGGTTTTTTTTTTTGTTGACGCGGGGAACGCATTTACGCGCCTTCATCCCAGCTGCCCCCGCAGCTGGGATGGTGTGTGGGACTCCCGGCCCGGTCCGGAATGGACCGTCCTACCCACTAAACCCCGCGGTGTTCCTCCTCACCCTTTAGCCGGGCCGAGGGATATCAAAAGATTATTCACGTCGACCCGGCTAGGGGCGCCCCGTTTATTCGGGGCTCTCCTCGGGGGAGCCAGATGGGCGGCTCCCCAAAGCTCCCTAAGGAGCTGAAGTCCACGCCTACACCGCTCTCGAGCGCCCCTCTGTAATAGAGGAGACAGAGAGCGGCTGGCGCAGGCGTGCGCTAATGGGCACCCCTGGTCTGGAACACGGAAAAGGTGCCCACCGCCATGTGACCGTTGGTGGGCGGGGTCCCCCGACCTTACGCCCACGGTCAAGAAACAATCGGGGGCGCGCAGTAACTCCTCACCGCGGCGCCCCCGAACTGCACGGCAGAGCGGGAGCATTATCGGTTACTCCCGCTCCCCCGCACAGTGCACCTCCCGCTTTGCCGCCATCACCTCGTCAACTGGCGAGGTGACAGCGGCCCAGCACTGTTGCCGCCGGTCGCGCCGTTATTCACGGCCGGCAGCCCGAACTGCATGGCAGGGCGGGAGCATCTACCCAAACTCCCGCCCCCCACGCAGTGCCTCTCCCACTTTGCCGCCATCGTCTCGCCAGCAAAGGAGGCGAAGCGACGGCGACCCATCATTGCTGCTGCCGGCCGTGAATAACGGCACGGCCGGCAGCAACACACACCACCGAGCAACCCACAGGTGGGTTACTCCCGCCTCGGCCGGAATTAGCCAGAGTAGCACAACTCCCCCACAGAGGAAGGGGAGTGGTCGCTACTCCGTTGCCCAGGATGCACCACGAGGAGGATCCGACCCATTGGGGTCCTTAAGATGTTAGTAGGACCCCGCATCCCAAAGTGAATAACGGTTTCAGCAGATTACTTTAGGTAGGTTTAATATTTCAAAGATAGCTATTTCATAGGAAATAATGGTAAACAAAGAGCCCTTATTTTAGATTTTTCTCCAGTATAAACAAATCACGCACAAACACACAATTGTAATACATTATTATTATAATAATAGTAACTATGTTGCAGACGTATCGTGTTTATAATGTCATCATTAAAATGTCCTCAATTTTCTGAAAAAGAAATAAAACATAGAGTTGACAAACTCTTTTGAAAATACATACTGTACCTACCGCTGAGGATCTATATGAGGACAACAGGATAGTTAACAACCACCACAGAGCAAGGAGCAAAACTTGTTTTATAATAATGTAGTGATATTAGGAAATAAGGGAGAATATCAAGCAGTGTGTTTTCATAAAATAATAATAATTAATACAAAATGGACATTTAAGGGGGGTTTTCATGCATCAAATAAGACTTTTTGTCGTTTTTTGGTACGGAACCCTCCGTACGCGAGTCCTATTCGCCCCTGGCCGGTTTTATTTAACTCGACAACGCTTTTCTCAAGGATATTCAAGAATCTCAAAAGAGTTTTGGTTATCTTGCTTTCTCAGAATACAGAACGCTCATTCAGTAGTCAGCCTTTGTTTTATCGGTGTTCATTTCTAATCTTACATCTCCAGAGGCTTAAAGTAAGCCTGTGGTTTAGCGTCGGGAAGCTGTCCGAAAATAAGACGATATCATGAGCAAATCTTAAATTAGTCAGTTGGCTTTTGCTTAACATAATTTAAGACCACGATTAGACCGGCTTAAGTTATGAATAAATAAATCTAGTAATATAAACAATTTTGGGGATTGGGTATCTTAAATTAAGACAGCCCTCCTAAAGTCAGATAAATAATCTATGTAAGTATATAAAAAATCAATGCCACTTTTCGTTATAATTTTATAACTCAAGAACGGGCTCACCTATCCAAACCAAATGTTTAGGCATTGTTCGGACTATTTAGTAGATGGTTTATGTAAAGTTTGCACAAAATCGGTCGAGCGGTTCTTCATTTATCACGCAAACGAAGATGCGCGGGTCAGCTAGTAGTTTATATTAATAACAGTGGTAAATTCTGGCATAAGACAACATAATGAAAAATTTTTGTTGTCAATGAAAGTCACGATATTCTGTTAACAGTACATGATAATAAATGGATGAATTGAATATCACACGTTGGCTAAGATGCTTATCTACTTTTATAGCTAAAAACATTATTTTGAGATATTCTCATGTAATGTCATCTACGTAGTAGCGAATTGGTAGAAACATCTAGCCTTTAGCTTAACTTGTGCCATGAAATCCAGGCAACTGATATATGTATTAATGGTTTCTAAATTTTGTTCCGACCCGAAAATCGAACCCTAAACCTCAACACGTTAGTAGCATAGACTTATCACAGCGAGACCAAGGCAGGTTATCTGAATAAACAATGCAGATATTGGCATCACTGTTTGGAAATACAGAATCGTGTCACACACAAAAAATATAAAGACATGAAGTGCCGACGTATAAAAAGTTGTAAAAGTAAGTTATTCTAGTGTTAGCAAGCACTGCGGTGCCAGCAGGCGTCTGGCGTGATGCCAGAACTTCATCCAACTGTCCTGGGAATTCGTCGAAATAAATTATTTCAAGCAAATTGGACCAATTTGGCCAATACCTTTCAATAATATCCAGTAGCTTGAGACTATTTTTAATGTTGTCAATTGTTGCAATGAATTCTAAGTGATTAGGTGTGTTTCTTTTTTATGTTGATCGAGTATTATAGGTTTGATGGTCATTTAATGAACCTTGCATCAGTGTCACTGATATTTAATACTCTTTCACGCTCTAACAGCTAAAAGGATCTGGCTGTAGTTTTGGTACAGTGAGATAGATTATAGTCTGGAATAACATGGACTACTTTTTATTCCTGGATTAAGTTCCATTGGAATGCGAAAACGGAAAAAGAACTCCACGCGGGTTAAGCCACAGCGACATTTAGAATCAAGTAATTTTAAGTATTTACTTATCCGCGCTTTTAGGTTATGACATGTTATAACAGATTTTACTCAGCCATCAACTGAGTGGGAGCGTATTTATGATATCTACCTACGTAGGTATCTCTGGTTTTCTTGCTCAATTAAAAACGGGTAATTTTCCACATTTACATGCATGTAGACCTACATAGTTATGTATGTGTGTATAATGTTATGCCTTGAATGATAACGAACTATTGAATAATTTTCATCCTGAATGGAGGTCCTTGATATGGATAAGTAAATTGACCTGCTTCTCTAAGTAGGTAGTGGAATAAATATGGCTATATTTATTCCACGATTGTAGCGTGGTCACAGACACCTCAATAAATCAGTGCCCACCTATTAAGTCATGACATTTATCAAGAGTAGGTTGGTCGATGATAACGGAAATTAAGACGGGACCATTTTGGTACAAATAAATTGGAATGAGTTTTGGCGGGTCGTGAATGAAGCTCAAAATGGAGTAAATTGTCGGAATTAAAACGAACTGGGTCGAGTGTTTTTAATTTATTCAGTAATTTAGTGTATAATGTGATGATACTTTCGTAACTCAAGTAATGAATTGCTTTAAAAAAGAAGGTATTTATAATACGTTTTTTACGGTTTCTGTTAGAAGCCTAAAGATATTACCTACAAAATATGGTTTTAATTAAATACCTACCAGATGTTTGATATGGGCAGATGCAAGTCTTTTAAATAAATAATAATAAAATGTTCACGGACATTTCACACAACGCTATCTGATCCCAAAGTAAGCTAGGAATAACCTGCTTGTGTTATGGGTATCAGACCACGTATATTAATACTTATATACTTTTAAATACATACATATTATACATAGAAACACCCAGACTCTTGAGACAAACATTTATGGGTCACACAAATATTTGTCTCCGGTGGGAATCGAACCCACGACCTGCAGCGCCGCAGGGGAGGCGGTATCACTACCGACCGCGCCACAGTGGCAGTCGTCAATCATGATCAAGTGGTCGATGCTTACCTGATACAGTTTAATGGAGCTATACGTTAGCAGATTTCTATGCTTCAGCGGAAGCTCTCCCAAAATGTAGTTGGGAGAGGTCTACGTCCAGCTGTGAACTATGATAGGTAGATTTGATCGATTGAGTTGACGTGCGAACTCACTTGCCGCCATGTCTATTAGATTGTAGACACACGAAAGGAAAGTTGCACGAAACACCACTACAGTAAAAGTGCTACACCCTAAAAGGTCAATCAGGGGAAGGGAAAGCTGTTAGAAGGGAGGGAAATAGTAGAAAAGTGGATTGGCAACCTACATAAGCAGGGAGATAAAGCCAACGTTCTCATGTTCAAAGGCAACACTTATTCTCTGTGCGAGAAAGAGGACTATTATGGTAAGGCTATTATGGTTACTAGTACACGTCTACCACAAAGGAACGCGACGACCTTATACTGGTCGCGTTGCTCTATGACGTCTACCTATCGCTTTGCGATATCAATAGGGTTCTCATTCTATATCTCGGGTTTCACAAAGCTATTGAGAACCATAAATGACGCTAATAGGAAGAATTTGAGACGTACCTAACATGAAACTCAAAGCAAATATCATGTTATGCCATTTTCACTTTAAAGCATTTGAGAATTCATCGGTATTTTTCAAAGTAAATGCCAGTTTTTTATAGTGACAATGGAATTGTGGCTCACCGTAACATAAAACAACAGACTCGTACAGCAGGTGTACAAATAAATGCTTGTTGTCGGGTAGGACCGCAATCCCGGACGTCAGTAATATCGTCAGTCCTCTGTGGCCACGGCACCGGATACCACGTCCAATTGTAGGAAGCTTATTTTGTACTTAAAACCTTCATTATGAATTTTACAACAGCTTGACACAGGATCAATTTTGCTTTTCAAGTCACTTAATTCTTAATTACACAAGGAAATCAATTTTAACTTAAGGAAATCAATATGAAGCTCAAAGCAAATGTCATTTTAAGTTTTTTTTATTTTACAAAAATGAATTTTGAGAATTTATCACCACCTATTTTTCAAAAATGTTACGGTCGAGTGACAATGAAACAGTGTTGGCTCAAGTTAGCATAAAATAGCAGAATTGCTATTTTGCTTGTCCAGTCATTTAATTTTTAATTTAATAGAGAAATCAATTTATTCGTTTAGTTAATAATTTGGTCGTCCCGTCTCTTACCCGTAGGCCAACAACATCACACAACTAGTTGTGCAACTGGTTGAGCGAAAATATGATGCTATTCGCGACATGAGAAAGGTTCGATCGATTCAGTAGAACCCAATGACCAGAAATATATAAAATTTTGATGAAATTTTTCTACGAGATGTGGATACCGTAATACAATTGAGGAAGGGACATTGTTTTGATTTTTTATTTGGTTCAATTTTGGTACGTAGGTATAATATAATCTTATAACGGTTCCAAAATTTGAAATACTTTAATAATTCCTTGTATGTTTTTAAGTTCTTCAGAAGGAAGGATTATTTAAAACTTTTTCTCCCTGATTGTAATTGGGATTTGTAGTAGGGCACGGGCCAACCCGCTAGTAAACTAATTCATCAAATCAGCCTATGGCAGTCCACTGCTGCACGTAGGTCTCTCCCAGTTTACGCCACAATACACTAAACTAATCTTATATATAAAAATGAATCGCAAAATGTGTTGGTAAGCGCATAACTTCAGAACGGGTGGACCGATTTCACTAATTCTTTTTTTGTTGTGTCAGGAGAAGGTTCTTATGGAAGAAAAAATATTGTATTCCCACGGGAACGGGAAGTACGCGGGTGAAAAAAAAAAAGAATAGCCACTGAGTTTCTTCCCGGTTCTTGAACGGCTTTGTGATCTGATGCTACTATTTAGGTGTTTTTTATTGTTGGTATTTACAAATTAGGTATGTATGAGAAATAAAAGTCATTTGAGTAATCGCTAATCAATCACTAAAAGTTGACCTAGGGCATCAAATTTAGGCTACGGATGCCACCGGTAAGTCGATAAGATAAAAAAAATGTGCAGAAGTACTTGATATAAAAAAAAATTAATAAACCGATCTCTGTTCTACATTTAATTCAAATCACTCTACAAAATTACAAAAATTCAGAAAAACGTTGGTGCAATATAAACTGAATCAAAACGAGCCTGTAAAAATGTTTATTACAAATTTCGCGATCGAAACCCGAGTCGACGTTCTTCCCATAAATTGAACCGCACTCAGGTGTTACTCTTACTGCCTCGCTAAATTACCCAACCATAGAGCGCTGGTAGTAGCGCTGAAATAGCGAATTAAGTTCGCTAGCTTCCACTTTCGCATCTTTAGAAAAGTTTGTTTTGGCTCTGGTACATCTTTATTATAAAATTTTCAGTGTCTATCTGTGAAATGTTGGGAAAATTCTTTGAACGAAAATGTGAATATTTGCTACAAGTAGCTTATGTATATTATCTTAATCCGTTTACAATCTTACTAATATTATAAATGCGAAAGTTTGTGAGTGTGAATGTTTGTTACTCTTTCACGCTCAAACCGCTGAACGGATCGGGCTGAAATTTGGTACAAAGATACGTTATAGTCTGGAATACTTTTTATCCCGGGAATAAGTTCCCACGGGAACTAAGTTTACGCGGGCGAAGTTGCGGGCATCAGCTAGTAATATATAAATAGCTTTGCTTGCAGTTCTAATGCTTTTATTTTTTGGTGTTTTAACGATTCAAGTTATGTGTTGAACTAGATACACCTCCAAGCATTTATGAGATAGAGAATCTTGACTGACAGAGAGACGAACGGACAACAAAGTGCTAAGTTTTTTCCCTATTGTGGTATTATGGAACCCTAAAATACGCCACTAAGCCTCTAGCTGTGCTAAATTTTATTCAAATTACTCTACAAAACGAAAGAAACTCTGTAAATCGTTGGTAAAATACAGACTGAATCAAAACGGGCCTGTAAAAATGTATTATATTTTTGTTCGCAATCGAAACCCGAGTCCGCATTCCCATAAATTGAACCGCACCCAGGTGTTACCGCTTTCTTCGTCGCTAAATTACCCAACCATAGAGCATTGGTGGTAGCGCTTTAATGGCGAATTAAGTTCGCTAGCTCCACTTTTGCATCTTTTGAAAAAGTTGTTTTGGCTCTTTAATATAAATTATTCAGTTTCTATCTCTGAAGAGTTGGAGAATATTTTGATGGATAAATGTGACATTTTAAAAGCTTTTCTAAACCGTTTCTTCGTCAGTTATGACCCACTTACCTAATAGGTATTTAGTGCTCATTTGATGTAACACAAAATTACGTGGAAAAAAGACTTCTATATTTCCATGTAAAATACAATTATTACCTTCAAGCAAATCAGTCTTTCGTATACAGCCTATCGACCTCTTCCAATCGTAAAAAGGTCCTTCGCCTTAAGCTTCGTTCTTGCACAAGCCATGGGTTCTTGCACAGATTGGGTCAGCTCATTGCTACTTTAACATACTTAGATTTATCGCCCACCTCGAATCTTGCGACATCCTTCCGAAGGCTTACTCGGGGCTCTCGACCGTAGACAGATTTAAGACACGTGTGGTAAGAGACCGGCATAGTAACAATGATACACATGAAAAAAGAAAGATTTGTCGGCCACTCTTGAATCTCTAACGGTTAACTTCTTTTCGTGTTACCTAAAATATGATTGGACTGTTAGTTAGACTAAATAATTAATATATAAATTAACTAGCGGTACCCTGCCACGCTTCGCTGTGACTTTTTTATGGTGGTTTTATGTACCTATGAGAATTGAGTAACAAACTAAATGATGGGTAGGTACATTTTTAAAAAAAATGTGTGCGTGTACTATTGTACACACGTAAAAAGTGAAACTTCTTCATGACCTTATTTTTCAAAAGAAATATCATGAAATATACATTGGAGTTAGTAGTCCAAAAGTCCAAAACTTCAAAAGTCCAAAGTCAAAACGTCGAAAAGTCAAAAAGTCAAAAAGTCCAAAAGTCCAAAAGTTCAATAGTCCAAAAGTCCAAAACTATAAAGTCTAAAAGTCTAAAATTCTAAGAGTCCAAAAGTCCAAAAGTCCAAAAGTCCAAAAGTCCAAAAGTCCAAAAGTCCAAAAGTCCGAAAGTCCAAAACTCCAAAACTCCAAAACTCCGAAACTCCAAAACTCCAAAATTCCAAAAGTCCAAAAGTCTGAAGTCCAAAACTTCAATACTTCAAAATTCCAAAAGCCCAAAACTCCAAAAGTATAAAAGTCCAAAAGTCCAAAGTCCAAAAGTTCAAAACTCCAAAGTCCAAAACTCCAAAACACCACATCTTTAAAACTCCAAAACTCTTTAACTCCAAAACTCTTTAACTCCAAAACTCTTTAACTCCAAAACTCCAAAAGGTCAAAAGCCCAAAACTCCAAAAAAAAAATTCTTCATGACCTTATTTTTCAAAAGAAATATCATGAAATATACATTGGAGTTAGTAGTCCAAAAGTCCAAAAGTTCAAAAGTCCAAAGTCAAAACGTCGAAAAGTCAAAAAGTCAAAAAGTCCAAAAGTCCAAAAGTTCAATAGTCCAAAAGTCCAAAAGTCCAAAACTATAAAGTCTAAAAGTCTAAAATTCTAAGAGTCCAGAAGTCCAAAAGCCCAAAAGTCCAAAAATCCAAAAGTCCAAAAGTCCAAAAGTCCAAAGTCCAAAATTCCAAAACTACAAAACTCCAAAATTCCAAAAGTCCAAAGTCTAAATTCCAAAACTCCAAAATTCCAAAAGTCCAAAACTACATAAGTATAAATGTCCAGAAGTCCAAAATCCAAAAGTTCAAAGCTCCAAGAGTCCAAAGTCCGAAGCTCCCAAAACTCTACAACTCCAAAACTCCAACTCCAAAAGTATAAAAGGTCAAAAGCCCAAAACTCCAAAATTCCAAAAGTCCAAAAGTCCAAAAGTCCAAAAGTCCAAAAGGCCAAAAGTACAAAAGTCCAAAAGTACAATAGTCCAAAAGTCCAAAGTCCAAAACTCCAAAGTCCAAAACTCCAAAGTCTAAAAGTCTAAAATTCTAAAAGTCCAAAAGTCCAGAACTCCATGACTCCAAAACTCCAAAATTCCATAAGTCTAAAGTTCAAAACTCCAAAATTCCGAATGTCCAAAAAGTTCAAAAATAACATGCAAAACATATCTGACCTCTATATTAGGTAAGTACTCTCTTTTATTATTCTGAAAGCAAGGAGGCCGCAATCAAACTTCTCTTAAAAAACATCAATCTGGTAGGTACCTTCCAAATAGGATGTTTATAATATTTTGTTCTGAAGCTGGCAGAATATAATTAAAAAGAAACGACCAGCGCCATCTATTGGTAAAATCACTTCTTAAAGCTATTTTATTTTTATTGCTGTTATGATAAAAGTGTATAAAGTAGCCTAAAACCGTCTCTGAATCCTATTGTATATCGTGTCCAATTTTGAGCTTGGTCGATTCAGTAAATTTTGAGTTTTTAATAGATACTTAAACGCACACAACATTTTTATATATATAGATAGATAGATTAAAGATTAATTTATATAATATATAAATATAATAAATTAGACTAAAAATGCTAGCAATGGCGACTGATACCTGTAATTATATCCCTAGTAAACGACTTAGGAACATCTTGAGTTTTCAATAAACTATTCATGTGTTTTTACAGGTAGACTCACTAATAACTGACATGAACTGGAATGGATGAGTTTAGCTTTATGATGTGAAAAGAACTCGATATCCTTTCACATTAAGATAATGATTTTTTTGGGATAAATAATAATGAAACATGTTTTATTGATATCGTTCCCTCATATCACACCTCTATTTGTCACATCCAATAACCCTTATTTTTGCAAGTAGGAGTCATAACCTGGCTAGTTTCGTCCTACGGCGGCATTTTCTTGTGGCTTGCACAATTTCGCAAAATTTTGAAGCGCTCGTGGCCCCGCGGACTCAGTGTTCTGTAAACGATCACTGCAGTAAGCAACTTTCACTATGGCCGGTTCATGGATGGGTGACCATCCATGTGATCACTTTGTGACATTTATTTGAGCGTTTCCGTGCTTCGGAAGGCACGTTAAGCCGTTGGTCCCGGTTGCCAGTAAAATGGCAGTCGTTAAGCTAAGTTGAAGGCTTTATTTCAACAGCAGGCAGTCACAACCTGCGCCTGTCCATTTAAATACGGTAATACGGCTCACCACCTATTACGTGGGACAAAATTATACGAAGGTGAAATATGGGCATATAATATGCCTCTGCCTACCCCTTCGGGGATAAAGGCGTGACCTTATGTATGTATGTATGTTGCTCAATTTCAACAGTGCGGGTAGTCAACACCTGGGCGGATCCTATTCAACAAGAAAATAGCCTCACCACCACAATTACGTGAAACCATAACTAATGGTGAAATGAGTGTGTGTATTCGGGGCTAAAGGCGTTACGTTGTAACCAGCAAATACCACCAAGAACCATCATTATACAGTATGTATAAATGTAATTATAACAAAACCCTTTTCTCTTGTTGACCAGAGTGAACCGTGACCCCCGGCATGAGGTCGGGGGAGGCGGGGGAGGGCTCGGAGCTGGCGGAGTTCGGCGCGCGCTGGCCCCCGCCCTACAACCAGGGCTACGGCTGGACGCGCTCCGCCACGCCGCAGCACCCGCCCGCGCACCACCTCGCCAGGCACTCCAGGTCACACCAGGTACGTAGAACTAAAAAATCACATACTGAACTGCTGCATCGAAACACGGTCACCAGCCATTATGAGGGCATTTTTATAGAAGTCGCCGGCTACGTTGTAATAAATTATGACATATTGCGTATACTTACAACAGTTCTTGCCTTGAAAAGTATTCTCTCTCATCATATCATGCTCAGCAACTCTACGTCAACCGTGGTTTCGCAGCCAGCAGGCTCGTTTTGTGTCGGAAGATAATCTCACCCCGATCCCCCACCAAATTGTATCTATGAGCCAAATTTGCGTTCCGTTCAGCAGTTTAAGCTGAGTGCGCTGATATATCAGCAGTCAAGACAAGACTTAGAGTATTCTAAGTTTATGAGAAAAATAAATCGGTGTAGATAGATAGATTTTTACACTTGATATTATTGAAGTATCGATACACAGACTACAGGAATAACATCACTACCACTACTATTGATTGGTTGCTTTTAATGCTCTATCATTCCCTCTCCGTAACTAAAATGGCGCTCTAAGAGACATTTCTGAATTATTTATGAGAGTTCTTACTGCGAAATTTATACGAGCGTAATGCTTGTTGTCGGCAGTTAGTCTCAATAAAACGAATGATTGTAGGACAACCGGCATACGAGTTACGAGGCGGAAGACGCGCGGGGGCGAACGCGTGGTGGCGTTTACTATTCGCCACCAGGCACTTCGTATACGATCGTCGAGCGGCCTGCCTCGTCGCATGGTCACCATACTTCCTACTCTCACCACTACGCAGGCAAGCTCTCCCGAACTCCTTATCTCGGCTCGACTACTATTGCTAATACTGCAGGTACGTATCGCTTATATCACATTAGCCAACGTGGCAGTAGGGTTGAAACAGATTCACATGGTATGAAATTTAAATTCCATCAACCTACAGATTATACTCGTAGATTTTACTAGTAAGCTTATCGCCACATGCCTTAAAGCCACGCTTTGATCCTAAACATTTAAAGAACTATAAATTTCCTTTATGAGTATTTTCACCACTTTTCCTATGGCGAGCTTACTCCGCTAGCAATTTTTGAATTCTCTTCTTATAAACAACTGACAGTAGTCTTTATAATTACTTTCCTGTATCATATTTTCAAGCAAAAAGGTATACAAACTTGTTAATATTTTTTGTACAGCTGGTGCAACGAGTTTGAGGAATAGCACGAATCACCTGAGTGCTGTGAACGGCAAGAAGCGGCCTATATCGCCGGAACAAGTGCTCCGGTTATTCGGGCAGGGGGGTTCTGCGGCGCTCGGCAAGGCATTGCCGCCTTCGCATGCACATGCCGCACAACCCCTCCCTGCGCCTCTGCCTGCTAGGCGGCATTCGCCTGCAAGCAGCCCTAGTAGTACTACACATCATGTAAGTAGTCGTTTTTACATACCACGTCTTATGTTAAAATCCTGAATCCTTATTTCTGACTATACCGCTTTCGTAAGTTAGCAGCTGACTGAACCAAAGCGGGATAGTCAGAAATAATTATTCATGATAGGTATAGGAGGTAGTAACCTCCTTTACATATTAAAGCAAGGCTATTATTATAATATGCATTTAACTCACACTAAACGGAAGCAATATTGTTTAGCAGGGAGGTTTAATGGGTGGAACGCGTGGGCTTAATTATGGTATACAAATAGGTAGAACCTGGAAGGATACATACAACACATTTAAGCAATGCTAAAGGTTTCGTTAGGATTACCTGCTAACCCAAGATAAATGGAGCCGCAATTATTAAAACAATGTCGCTTTATACACTTTTTACTAAATTACGCTGACTAGAGATCTTTCTTCAATTAAGAATTAGCTTATGATGATCCACTGCTAAAAGTAAGCCTCTCCTAATACCTATTTGCCACAACACACTCACGTGCAATCATTTTGGGAGGGTGATTTGTCATATTGCACTAAGCTGCCCTGCCCAGATGGGGTTGGTGCAAGGTTTTGTTTCGAGATTTTCTTCTCTTGGCCATGAATGACCACGTTCTCTTATGCCCACTTGTATTCTTAACTAGCTTGGAATTCGAAAATTTCAGTAGGGCCTCATCAGAACTTGAATCTAACTGGGAGTCCAACGATCTATTCATGTACCACACTTAATATCAAAGTTTAAGGCAAGCTGTCCGTACAGTTTTACTCGTCTAGAGTAGTTTCCGCAAATACGGAATATATTTTGCATAAATTAGTAAACCAATGTTAGCGTATAAAGATGACACGTACTGAATGATTGAAGTCCTAAATAAAGTTGAAAATGAGAGGGGTTGGTGTAGGGGAGGCGAGGGTGTCATGTTTGTAAATTATTCGAGGGTGAGGCCGCACACGCCAGTCGATACCACTACTTTATTCATGACCACAGCGGCGACCATTTAGCTACCGAGAATATGGATATGCCCGAACTTTATTTAATAAAGTTTTAGTTTACTATGTGTGAATAATCCTGGGAGATGATTTCAAGGAGTTACCTGGAACAAGCGTTATTAGACGAATAGTTAAGGAACGTCTTCTTTGAGTCGAATCGAGTCCAGTGTGACACGACAACTGTGGGGATTTCCACACATTTGAAAAATGTGTGAATAAATTACCTTAAATCTGGATTTAGACCACCTACGGTTGTTTAAACGTCATACAAACTTTAGTCGTAAGCAGGCCCAAGACGACTGTGTAACGTGAAAGTTTCACGCACGTCACATGCCCCAAGAAGCGGTATAGCACCCGGACAGCCCCCTAGAGACATGTAATAGCACCCGCACTGCCTAGGCGAGACCGCAGTTGTAGCCGTGGTCTGTCCGGAATCCTAGGGACATCCTTCCGAGGCCTTTCCCGGGGCAACCAACCGTAGGCAGTAGGTGTGATTTTTAGTTATTAAGAGTCCGATATAGCATCCATGACGAATTTTCCACACGTTAAAAATACAAAATACCCAGTATTTTTTCATTTCTTACACGGTGACATTAAACCCAAATTAAGCTAATTCTCAAGCTTGTACTATGAGATCTAGACAACTGATAAAATTAATTCTATTCTTCTCAGAAAAGACGTATATATTTTACCTAAGAAACACATTAACCCAGACACAACACATTTTGCCGACCCGGCATTAGACCCAGCTGTAGTAGTAACAATATAATAAAATAATAGTTTAGTTACATTTTTAAATGTACTGTTGTACTCATATCAGGCGTGTCCACACAAAGTTAACTATGTCATGGTCAACAGCAGACACAGCTGTCATCGTCAAATTCAGTCCATTTCAGGAAAGAGACTGGTGTACAGTGTAATGTTTCGTGAATTTATTTTGTAGCCATATTTATTTCAAAAAGCGGTTAAATTTACAAAATCGTGTTTTGCAAGAAGTACTTATTATATTATTGTTGTAGTTTCCTTGTGAATGTGCTTGGTGAAGACTTATAATGGTCATGAAATCGGATTTAGTTAATACTAAGCCGAATTAATAATACATACATTTCAAGGAGAGAGTGCAGCCGTACTGTTCATTTTAAATAAATAATTGACTTAAAAAATGAAAGCTTGAACAGTTACAAACTATTACGTAATGTTCGTAAGTGCCAAGAATTGGTTCGCTATTAATCTAACACTACCTTCAAATTGGATCCTGTGCAGAATTATGAGGTATTTACTTTTGTATTAAATGTTATTCTAAGTAGCGTTGGGATTATCTCCTACATATTAATAGAGATAAAGCTATTAGGGTTTAATAAAACAAATATTCTGGTTACACACTGCAAAGTAAAAGCAGAAAGTAGGTTACAAATTCGAAACTTTAATTTTAAACGATAAACCTTGAGACTACTGAATCGATTTAAAAAATCCTTTCACTATTATAAAGCAAGTTCAGTTTTGTACGCATATATCATCATTTTACTATCCAAGGGGCATAGCAATTAAAAATAAATAAAATCAAAAACCTGAGGGGTATCCATACATTTTTGGAAATACGAGCGGTTATAGATTCAATGGAGATCCATGATCCATCGTAGCCAGTATTTGATTTATTGCAAATTTTACCACAATTTCCCCGCTAAAGAGTACCTGAACGCAAACGGAAGCGAATGGTTAATCACGGTAGGAAAGTGTAAGGTATACTCCAGTAAAGTTTTATGAAGCAGCTAAAATCCCCGCGTGACGAGCTCGTTCGTGAGTGATTACGGCGAGAAAGCACTTGTTGATGTTATGTGCAAAAGGGGACTGTATGTACAAGATTTTCCACTTAATTTTACATTTCTGCTTGATTAAACCCCTTATATTTCTTTGGAGTGCCGCTTTCTAACAGTAATGTAACAAACACACGTGTGTCACTACATCCCTTGTGTTACACAATAAAGATTATTATGACATATACAAGTGGGTTCTCCTTAAAAAAATACACAATAAATCTATACTAATATTACAGAGAGGAAAGATTTGATTGTTTGTTTGTTTGCATCGAATAGGCTCCGGAACTACTGGACCAATTTGAAAAAGTCTTTCACTGTTGCGAAGCTACACTCTTTGTGGTGAACATAGGCCATATTTTATTCCCGTATTCCCACGCGAACGGGAGCTTTGCAGGTGAAACCGCGAGCCTTTCGCTAGTCTATACTAATATTATAAAGAGGAAAGATTTGTTTGTTTGTATGTTTATTTGTTTGCATCGAGTAGGCTCCGAAACTACTGGACTGATTTGAAAAATTATTTCACTGTGGGAAGCTACACTCTTCCCGGTGAACATAGGCTATATTTCCGTATTCCTACGGGAACACCTTTTGGGTTCTCTCTTTGCCTCTAACTCGACCATGAGCGACGGGGGTGCTGTGCCGCCGGACGTTCCGTGGTGTGGAACTTCCATGCCGGAAGTTAAATTTACGCAGCGGGACGTCCGACGGGAGCTTCATTCTCTGGACGTTCATAAGTCGAGTGGGCCAGACGGTATACCCGCGGTAGTACTTAAGCAGTGTGGTCCAGAGTTGTGTCCGGTACTTACACGTCTTTTCTCGCTTTCTTATTCCATGCGACAAGTCCCGGCGTCGTGGAAGATCGCGTATGTGCATCCTGTGCCCAAGAAGGGTGATAGGACCGACCCGGCCAATTACAGGCCTATAGCCGTCACCTCTCTATTGTCTAAGGTGATGGAGCGTGTAATTAATACACAGCTCCTGAGGTACCTTGAGGAAAACGACCTGCTCAGTGACCGGCAGTACGGTTTCCGTCACGGTCGCTCGACGGGCGATCTTCTCGTGTGCCTCACACACCGATGGGCGACGGCTATCGAGAGTAAGGGCGAGGCTCTAGCAGTGAGCCTCGACATTTCTAAAGCCTTTGACCGGGTCTGGCACCGTGGTCTTCTTAAAAAATTGCCCTCCTACGGACTGACCGAGAGATTTTGCGGATGGGTGTCCAGCTTTTTGGCCGATAGAAGCATCCGGGCTGTTGTCGACGGCAGCTGTTCTGACTGCATGGCCATAAACGCTGGAGTACCGCAAGGCTCAGTGTTGTCCCCTACCCTGTTTCTGCTGCATATCAATGACATGTTGTCTATTGACGGCATTCATTGTTATGCAGACGACAGTACAGGGGACACTTGTTACACAGGCCGTCCCGGTATCTCTCGGGACGCAGTGGAGGAAAGTCGTGAACAGCTTGTGTCTGAAATCGAGGCTACTCTTACTAGAGTGTCCGATTGGGGTAGACAAAACCTTGTCCAGTTCAATCCCTCCAAGACACAGGCGTGTTTCTTCACCGCTAAGAAAGCCCCAATTACTGTAGCGCCACGATTCCAGGGCACATCTCTTTCCATCTCTAAAAGTATAGGGATCCTTGGTGTTGACATCTCCAGTGACGTTCAGTTCCGCAGTCATTTGGAGGACAAGGCCAGGCTGGCGTCCAAGAAGCTCGGTGTGCTCAACAGGGCGCGGCGGTACTTTACTGCGGCGCAAACACTGCTTCTCTATAAGTCGCAAGTGCGGCCACACATGGAGTACTGCTGTCACCTCTGGGCGGGGGCACCTGAATATCAGCTTCGCCCGTTTGACTCGGTGCAGAGGCGAGCTGTGAGAGTTGTCAACGATCCTATACTGACAGGTGGTGTGGAACCTCTTCGCGACAGGAGAGACTATGCCTCCTTATGCGTGTTCTACCGCCTGTACAATGGTATGTGCTCCGAGGAATTGTTTGACATGATGCCCACGGCTACCTTCTATCATCGCACCGCTCGCCATAGACAGGGATTTCATCCGCACACCCTACGTCCGGAGCGTTTGAGCACGGTTAGATCCGGTAGGGGTTTTCTTCCGCGCACGCTTAGGTTGTGGAATGATCTTCCTGCCTCGGTTTTCCCAAACGCCTACAGTATGGGGTTCTTCAAAAGGGGTCTAAGAAGGTTTTTACAGGGTCGGCAGCGCGAGTGTGGCGCCTCTGGTGTTGCAAACGTTCATAGGCTGCGGTGACCACCGGTTCTTCTGGTGGGCCGTGTGCTTGTCTGCCACCTTAGTGGTATAAAAAAAAAAAAAAAAAAAAAAAAAGAACAGTAGCTACGCGGGTGAAACCGCGTGACGTCCACTAGTATCAAATAAACTGGAATCATACAATCAAATCCGCTTAGAGCAGTCCAGTGCCTGGACGTAGGCCTCTCTCAATTTACGCCACAACACAGTCCTGCGCCTTCCGCATCCAGTCTCTTCCTGCGACCTTCTTAAAGTCGTCGGATTACACGTAAATACACAACGATAAAAAGATAACTTTGTATTTCACCAAAAATAAAGCAAAAATGATAATGTTAGTGATGATGAGTTTCTGAAATTGTGACCAAGTAGATCGAAGTCGTCCTAGCTCCGTATTCTGTAAAATGATTACTGCGTAACCTACACATCTTTCGATAAGGTTGATCCTGTGATAGGTTACCGTTTACAGCATTTCCATTAACGAACATTTCCGTAGGGGGCGGATTAAATCGTTAATTTCGGTTGCAAGTATCACGGTAGGTTTGAAAAAATCAGCAGTAGAGGTGGTTACAACTTGGGCCTTACATTTTAAAACGGCAATAGATTCACCACCTATTAGGTGAGACAAAATACCTAAGGTGCAACGCGGCCAGCTTTCAGTAGGTATCATATCGTAAGTGTGTATGAAAAGTTGATAAATAAATAAACATACATGATTTAAAGATATTCCATACTGAAAAATTCCTTGTTATATGAACAAAAATACATTATGATTTAAAGATATTCCCTAAACTAAAACGAACCTGAATGTTTTATTTAAACAGAATGTTTCACGTTTGGAACTCCATTATTTATAAGCTTGCTACAGAGAGATCCTCAAAGTAAGCATTGAGCTGGAACGATGCAGGATTAAAATTGCTGTGACCCGAGCTGAGTAAACGGGGTCACTTTGAACGAGTTTTTTTGCGCGAACTGTGTTTGCATAATAGTCAAAGCCTTCAAAAAAAAATTTTGTCAATATAAAATAGGTAGGTAACGAATTAAAGTTTGGCTTTGACAGTCGCGAATAAATTATTCTATATTTTTGGCTGAGGCCGCACTGCGGTTGGCGGTTTGGGTTTCTAACCTCAAAATGTCAAAACCATAGACTGGGTTTATATTGGTTTTGACATTTTGCGGTTAGAATCTGACATTTTAAAGTTTTGACACTGTCAAAGGCTGATTGCCATGCCAATGAATACAGACGTATACTAGAAGAACAGTTCTTAAGGAGTTTTTGTGCCAATTTTGTTGGGGGCATGTCCCCAGCTCGTGTAGTTCCCATTTGGTGGTGCTGCCGTCGCATTTCACTGTCTCAGTTAGTCAAAAACTAGTAGGCACAATTTTTACGTTTATAGTCGACTAAATTCAGGGATTATTTATTAAAAAATATATCACATCTTTTAAATCAAATATAATATATTTATATTATGTATTTATAGATATGAATGATTGATTTTACTCTTTTGCTACGAAAAATTAAAAATGGCTGCCGCGCTGCGACTGCAACGCCGCCAAGCGGCAGTTTGTGTCACAGAAAGTTTGTCTTCAGAGCAGCCTAAGAAACTATTCTTCTAGTATACGTCTGTATTCATTGGCCATGCTATGTGCAAATGCGGCCTTACCCTTGACATTATTAAAACATCTTAAAATTACGCCTGTAGTAAAATAATAGGAGAAACAGTTCTATTTTGGTCACTATTTTTAATACGCTTTTATTAGGTCGTCGTGTATGTAACTAACAATGTAATGGAATCTAAGGAAACTAATTTTACCATCTTTCAAGGATCGTAGCGTCATGAAAATTGGCAGATGCATGTAGTTTTGATGACAATACAATAATATGGCACAGTCAAACTGATATGATGATGGAGCCGGAAGATAGGCACTGAAAACAGGTGGAATCTAAGGTAGCTAATTTAACCAGCTTCCAAGGATCGTAGGGTCATGAAAATTGGCAGCTGTATGAAGTTCTGATGACAATACAATAATATGGTACTGTGTCAAACTCATATGATGATGGAGTCGTAAGATATGAACTGTAACTTTATGATCCTATCATGAAGTTAAACATCGTATCATGGCTGTGATTGGATTTGTTAGAAAAGTCGTGTAATGAACTTTGACCACGATAAGGGTTTAAGGTTATAACAAACCTGTTATCTTTCGAAGTTAATATTGAGTGTAAATATTGACATAGGTATCTGCATAAAATGTATTAGAGTATTAGAGTAATAATGAAATATTTTTACATTAGACGAACTCAGACAAAACACCATGTAATACAGAAATCCCTATTAATATTATAAATGCAAAAGTAACTCTGTCTGTCTGTCTGTTACGTTTTCACGCCTAAACCACTGAACCGATTTTGATGAAATTTGTTACAAAGATAGTTTGAGTTTAAGGGAAGAACATAGGCTACTTTTTAACTGACTGCGCGAAAGGAGGGTAATGCTTTTATGCGATAACGACTTCTACGCGGATGAAGCCGCAGGGAACCGCTAGTAAAGGTATAAATGTTGTGACTAAAAAGTATAACATAAATAAATGGTTTAAAAAACCCTAGAAAAATACGCTTTTGTAATGCACGAAAAAATAAAAAATAAATTATGGATTGTTCAAGTTGCCTCTATTTCTAGGTTGAAGGGTAAACTATGTGCTTTTAGTTACAATGTTTAATTGTAAAAGCGTGGGGCGCTAGAACAAGAAAGACTTTTAGTAAGCAAATTCCTATTAACCTTTCGTATGTGGAAGGGGCAACGAACTTGTACCCGTCGTCTGTGGCAAGTTACACAGGCCGCTGGGAGCGCGCGACTGCTTTCCGAATTTCTCAAAATTCAAGGAAAATTTATATGAATCATAATATGAACAATGACTGTTTTAGGAAGATAAATAAGTGAATAATGCTATTCATGAATATTTACTTATAAAATCATGTTTTTTTATAATATTACCGAACATTACCTGTTGCAAAACATGAACGATTTTGTCAATAAATTAGTTCACAGAATTTGGTTATTTTTTTTTTTACACATTCCTAGATAATTTTCCAATCAATTGATAAGTAAACTCTCTGGATTCCAACAATAAATCACTCCTAAAAACAGATTTCAAATATTGCAAATCGGCGTTTGTCGAATTGTTTGACTGATATATATTTTTTTTTAACGATGGCACTACTGAATGGTAAAATTGATGATCATAGATACAATATCAAGCAATAAAAGAACCTATTTTCAAGAGCATTAGCGTTTTATTTGCGTAAATTTAGAGCCGGTATTCTTGGGACGGATACGGGACAACACAAATGGTGGGGTATGGACGGATACGGCACAACACGTTTGAGAGGTTAATACTAATCCTTATATATTAAAAATCCTGGCGAAAGCTGCATGAGGTCGCACAAGAGCATAACGTTTATGCTGCCAAAGGGAACGCCTCTTCTTTCAGGCAATTAAGTAGATACATAAGAGGAAAAAGTTAACAGTGGCAAAATGTAGAGTTCTTGTTCGAGAACGAGATATCTTTGGTTACCGTTAAAAACCCGCTTGGGGATATATGCGTTTGTATTCTTATTACATGATTACTACATATTGTACTAAATATCTCAGAATTCCGAAACTTTAAGGACCTACCTATGAATTATCTTATATAGATCCGTAACGGTAATAGGTTTGCTCCTATTACGCGAGCGTCAGGAAAAACTGGCAAAAGTGGGTGTTGAAAATGCGTAGGCGTGATTAACTACTTTACTTTTCAAGTAAAGTAGTTAATAGTCTGCTAGTCTTTTGGGCACAATGCCACGGGGGCCTTATTTAGGTTTAGTTTAGATAGTAATAATGTAAATATAGATATGTAATAATTACGTTTCTCTGTAATTTTTAACAATAAATATTGCTTTAACCCTTTTCAAGTAAGTATGTTATGCATTTAAATTAAAGCCTATCATCGTTAATATATTTCGGAAATTTAAAATGATATTAATAATAGTAAAAGTCACAATAGATATATAAAAGCGTGACAGTGTAAATTAATAGTTTAAAAACACGAGAAAAACACGCTTTTTTAAATGTGACCTTATCGTTAATCTGACAAGACATCATGCAGCTTCCGCCAGGAAAGTCTTTCCTGTTCCAGCGCCCCACGCTTTTGCAATCAAATATTATAACTAAAAGCACATAGTTTACACTTCAACCTAGAAATAGAGGCAACTTGAACAATCCATAATTTATTTTTGAATTTTTCGTGCATTATAAAAGCGAATTTTTCTAGGGTTTTTTAAACCATTTATTTATTACTATTTTGTTTTCTAATATTGACCTGAGTGAAATGAAGCTACCGCCAATTGACCGTTGATGCTTAACGACTTTCAGCAATAAATTCAAAAACTTATGAAGTAAAAACTTGTGTAGTACTTACTACTTACCTAAAAAGATAAAAACGATTATTCCCTATTTGTGGTAATTAACTGACTTATTCTATGTTAGGGCGAGGCCGCAATATGTTTTTTTTTTTTATATTTGGCGAGCTGAATTTAAAAAAAAAAAATGTATAGATAAAGTAAGAAATCACACCAAAAAGAATTGTACCTAATTCTTTTTGATTTAGAGTGACTGTATAGATATTTCTAAAGGTATCTCTTGTTGTAGACCTTTCAGAACTAAAAAATCTACAAAATTTTTACCCTTCTCTATAAAATAGATTGCAGAGGAATTTATGGCGAGACTATATCTGTGGCTGTGACTCTGTCGCATTAAACTACGTCACTGGGTCACGTGGAGCATCTGTTCAAAGGTTGAAATAAAACAAAATTGACAACGTAAATCGGATTGAACTTTCACTTTCACAATAAACGTGTTAGAGAGGGGCAGTCTGGTGAGAACGATCTCACGGCTTTTTTGTTTATACCTGCTAAAAAAGAGTTATAAGCAGTGTATTCAATATCAGTTGTGGCAAATTTCTTCTTCATTACAAACTTTTTACTAACTGCTAATGTTGTTTTGCGAGTTAAAAGACATTATAATCATAATGTCTTTAAACTCGCAAAACTTGTATAATTCATTACGGACGTGGGGTCTGTTACGCATATAAAACAATTATGAAACTTCGCCCATTTGCAATGTTTATAATGACACCTTTTTCACTTAAGGGATAGGCAGGGGCATATTAAATACCTACACAAACAAGTACAGAGATATATAAATATCCACAAAGCGCCATCTGATCCCAAAGTAAGCTAGTATTAACCTGGTTGTGTTATGGCAATCGGGCAACAGATAGCAAGCACTGCCATACCTTTATTTTTGTAAATACATAGTCAGAATACATAGAAACATTTCATGAATTTAGATAAATATCACAGGAAGATTTAGATATAATTACCTACTACCTACCTAAATTAATACGTAAATGGTTTTATTCATTTTAGGTTTTATTCATTTTAAAGTCTTTTTTTAAATTCATTTGTTATAAATCGTTTTAACCGAAATTTAAATCGTAAGTTTATTATCTCAGCCGAGTTGAAAAATGATGGCAATCTATGAACTCGTCACTACTGAAAATTGAGCTTTTACAGACGATTTCCTTCCAATCAAGACGTGTGATGTGAAGCATTATAATAATATTCAAACACGCGCATTTGCTTTATTTTGATTTTTTTTGTTCAATACAATATTTTTTATATGTACTTTTTCATTTTCATAGATGCTAATGGAAGATAAATGAATGAATAAAAATATGTTTTCTTCCTGAATTTATGAAGATTTCGGTATCTAATAAACGTCAATTGTGTAGAAATAAAAGTTTTTCCCGAGACATAAAGTATCCTGTAGGACTCTGCAGATCAAAAAATACACATTTTAATATTTCGAAAGGAAATTGATACAGTATTTAAAATTAAAACGTTATAATCTATCTAGACAAAGAACCTGTCAAGAGCTTATTTCCCGGCCCACATACGCGATGAAAAATGACTCGCTTCTTGTTTTACTTCGCCCGTGTGTAAGTAATCGATCGTCTTCTACGACAGAATGATAGGCGTAGCTAGGTCACACCAAAACTATACAACTAGACATAGTAATCATATATACATATGATTAGTTTGCGACATCATAAAAGAACTAATTCTGAAAAGAAAACTGTCTCTGTGGAGCAGTCGGAAGTGGAACCGCCAGCCGCGCTGGAGTTCCCGGGTCGGTCCAAATATTTGTGTGATCCACAAATGTTTGTTTCGGAGTTTGGGTGTTGTCTAGGTGTAATATGTATGTATTTACAAATAGATTAAGCATTTCTATCAGTCGTCTAGATCCCATAGCACAAGCTAATATTAGCTTCATTTGGGCTAGATGATGTTGTGTGAGATTATCCACAAATATTTATAAAAAAAATACATGTTGGTACTTATCTCGTACTGTAGGTTATATTATTCACAGATAGGACAGATAACAAACGTATTTCTCCGCGTCCTTTTTGCGCGCCCCACATTCACACGAGAATCTCACGAGAATACGAAAAACGTGAATGCGGATAAGATACACATACATATTCTTCGCAAGTTCTCGCCTTGTTCTCGTCTTGTTCTCCGATTGTGGATCAAATAGAAATTTACGGTGAGATTGTCGTGTGAATGTACCTATTCATGCAAACAGATTAAAGAATATTGTTTGACTATGTGTGTGAGTCCCGTCTTTCCGATACGTTTTAAAAAGCCCGCGCTACCGTACTACTACTACGTAGCCCGCAACGCTTTTATAAGTTTCACCCATAGAAATCAGTTCACCTGTATGTTTAATTGCTTGTTTGTAACCGACTCTTTTCGGCTTGATTTTGCCCTACTTTGAACAATCAGATTTACTTCAAACAAGTATGCAAATACTTGTCAATTGATCGATGACAATGCAATAATTCGATAAAACAAATAATAATTTTAAAAAAACCGGCCAAGTGCGAGTCGGACGTCGGAGTCGCGCACGGAGGGTTCCGAACCAAAAAACAACAAAAAGGCTTATTGGTTGTATATGAGTATTTCAAACGTCTACTGGTTGCCATAGAGCAACGCGAACTGTCTAAGGGGAGACGGCATAGAACGATTGCTCGGTACAAATTTGTCTGTCATATTTTGCGGGTGGCGGGGGGAAATCTTCCTCACCCACACTTTCTTAGACTCGCACAACAATAGCAATCGACTGTCAATACGAAGCCTATATATACACTTTAAACAATACACTCATAAATTTTACACACACATGATACATTTTGTGTCATATCACCCCAAGTCGCTCAACCAATCCATGTATTGATGTGACGTCCGGTAAAGTTGCTAAACAAATCTAAATATTATCTATACGTTTAAATAGGTGTAAATAATAATAATTTGTTATAAAATTACTTACTTACACAAGATAATGCCATTTTTCTTCAGATTTCTTTAATCACTTTTCTTTTTGTATTAATATCTAATTATTTCATCATTTTTATAAAATGACAATTCAACCGCTCACGCTGTCAACTAGACTTAGTCTAGTGAAAGAAACTTCAAAAAACAGTTTTTATGTAACTGGGCACTTTTAGTCGTCAAAATGTCAGATTATTGCCAGAGGGGGTTTTCCAGCTTTGGCCTCTCCCTCCTCTGTAAAGGCGCGCGATGCTCTGTGACTGGTTGCCCTTATATCATAGTATCACTACATATTATAAAAGAAGTATTGCTCTATGGTGTTTGTTAACCACAGAGCAACGCGCGCCTTAGACAGTTCGTGTTGCTCTATGTTGTTAACTATAAAGTTATCCTCATATAGATCCTCTACGGTGGGTACAGTATGTATTTCTCTATGTTTAATTTCTTTTTCAGAATAGACATTTGAGTGATGACATTATTAACACGATAAGCCAACATCGGTGCATGTAATTGAATTGTGTGTTTGTACGTAAATTGTATAAACTGGAAAAAAATTAGAAATATGGGCTCTTTGTTTTCTATTTCCTATGAAATTGCTATCTTTGAAATATTATAATCACCTAAAGTAATCTGCTGGAAGCAATGTTGTAAAAATATTTACGATGAAAGTTGAAAAATAAATTAGTATGTGACCCGTTTACTGTTCAATCATGGCGACACGAAATTAATTTCCTTCCGCAATATTTGAGTTTGTTATACCTCCTAAAGTACTCATTTAATTTGCATGGTGTAAAGGGTAGAAATAAGCTTGATTATATGTTTAAGCCAACTAACGTATTTAAATTGAGAAGAATACCTTATTAACTAATATATAAGATAAAATGGCGAAAAAACACGTTTGTTGTATGGGAGCCCCCATAGAGTTATATATTATCATTAGAGAGGCAAGCACGAACATCGCGTCTCGACAAAAGCACGGCTACTTATGAGCTATGAAGACGCAACTATGAAACCTTTTAAGCAGTGATGGTAAATATATATTTGTCTCACTCACACGCGTACGGTGAACACCGCCGGCGCTGCGATTAGACAAAGACAAAAACATAAACATGACAAACGTGGGCCAGTGTTGACTACTGTATGAAAGTTTTACCCACGATGATTATAGAATTACTAAACAAATTTAAAATTATTATGTACCTATTTCATTTATTATTTTATTTCGGTTGAAACCGAAACTCACAGAGTTTAGCACACGAATTTAAGCACAGAGGGTCCCCATACAAAATCGGCAATTTACGTTTGTTGTGTGGGGTCTTTTTCTGCTTTTAGTAGGTATTTTTTGCTACGGCGGCAGAAACATATATCACCTGTGAAAAATTTGTTCTATTTGCCACGGTTCCTGCGATACGGCCTCGTGACTAACAGACAGACGGACGGCAAAGCCTCATGTCTCGTTCATAGAGTCTCGCGTTTACCCCTCCGTGCGTGAATTCAATGCACACCTGGCCGGTCTTTTTTGCAATATGTGCAGCAAGTTTCACCAAGTACCATTGACATTAATTTAAATTTCATATAGTGCTTGACATTGATTTAAATTTGATAGTGATAGTGATAGTGCTTGACATTAATTTAAATTAAAATTTTAAATTTGACATTTCATATAGTGCTTGACATTAATTTAAATTTCAACGGTAGATATAAATTTTCTCAGGTCTCCATTTTAGAAATTTCTCTACCTTAAGATGGGTTTCTCTCTTTTACGTTTGAAATTACGCATGGATGCTATTTCGAACGCCTACTGACTAAAACCACACTGCGCCCTGCTACTGCCTACGAAGGGTGTCCCGGCTGGCATTTATTTGAGCGTTTCCGACGTTTCCGTGCTTTGGAAGGCGCGTTAAGCTGTTGGTCCCGGTTGCCAGTAAAATGGCAGTCGTTAAGCCAAGTTGAAGGACTTGACCAAGGTTGAAAAATTTCAACAGCAGGCTGTCACAACCTATGCCTGTCCATCTCAACACGGCAGCGGCAGTACGTCTCACCACATATGACGTGGGTTATATTCTTATAAAAAAGGTGAATTTTGGGCATAAAATATATGCCTCTGCCTACCTCTTCGGGGATAAAGGCGTGACCATATCGCATCGCATCCCGACAGACCTTGGCTAACACTGCCGTCTCGCATAGGGGTCCTATCCCGCGTCTTTACGGTTGGTTCCGGGTGTAGTAAACAAACTCTCTCCGAAACTACTGGACCGATTTAAAAATATATTTCACTCTTGGGAAGCTACACTCTTCCCGGTGAACATAGGCTATATTTTATTCCCGTATTCCCACGGGAACGGGAACTACGCGGCTGAAACCGCGTGACGACCGCTAGTATTCTATATAGACCATTAAAAAGGCACTTACTTACAAAACGTCTAACCCTTTCATTTAATACCAAACACGATATTTTTTTCTTAAATTTATTTTAACACAGTACTTTATGGCCGCTAGAGGGCGCACCATTAAATTCAGTGACACGATATATAGCTTATAACCAGTCGAACGTCAAGGCGCTTCTAACAATATCTCATTAGTCCAGTTCTAATAAGTAACTAGTTAAGGAGCTCTGAGGGAATACATGAACATACATAGATATACGTGTATAGCCTCTCAAAAACATAACCCTGCCTTAGTCGGGTAATATTATTAATGTAGTATCTTACATAGGTAATTAATTACTAATTCTCCCACTGATGTGGGTAAACCAAACCGATATTTTAGTGGTAACACTGAATGGCAATCACAAATTTTATTTTCAAAATTCGATTATAGCGGTATTTACGCTGATATCAGTGCGTAAATAGTATAATTACGTGTGAAAAGTAATTCTACATGACTAGTTGTGTTTTTATGTTTTAGAATCGCAATCTTTTACTGTGCATTTGCCCATTTTGTCGCCCGGTTCAATTTGTACGTACGATTGGCCTAACGGCGTCAGACTGAACTGACGTTTGGCTCACCTAAGCCTGTGGGCTTACGTTAGGTAGGCTTGATGTTGGCGCGGTCGTTAGTCATCTAGTCGTATCTATATCGATGGGAGCCCCCCTTTAATATTATTATGTTTTTGTTTTTAGTATTTGTTGTTATAGCGGCAACAAAAACACATAATCTGTGAAAATTTCAACTCTCTAGCTATCACCGTTCATGAGATACAGCCTCCTGACGGACAGACAGACAGACAGACAGACAGACGGACAGCGAAGTCTCATGAATAGGGTCCCGTTCTTTACCTTTTGGGTACGGAACCCTAAAAAGAACTACAAAATGAAGAATAAATAATAGTTTAAAAAAAAACGCTGTATAGTGTAAAAAAGAAATAAATGTAGATATATTATTGTAAAAAAAGCGTGGGGTGCATTGTGTCAATAGTTAAAAAAATATCTTAAAATGCTCCTTATGCTACAATACAATAATCTTTTTATATTAAGCCGGCCAAAATGCCGTCGCCACCCTGATGGAAATCCGTGGCGCATCTAGCGATTGCGGGCCACTCTCACAGTCCGTAATGCTGGGTCCACATTTGTGTCATATCATCGACTAGTGTAGTGTGTAATCGTGTCGAACATGTAACGCTCAATGTGGACGGGCCTAGGTTATGCCGCCTGGTTGTGCTGTCAGTGTTAAGCCTGTCACAGACGTAGCTATAATATATTAACATATCGAGATACCTATACTAATAAATTATAAAAAGAAAAATTTGATTGTTTGTTTGTATGTTAGTTTTTTTTGCATTGAATATGCCCAAAAGTACTGAACCGATTTGGATAATTCTTTCATTTATTTATTTATTTATTTTAAACTTTAGCACATAGTACAAGGCGGACTTAATGCCTTAGGCATTCTCTACCAGTCTACCTGAGGGTGATGCAGAGATAAGATAAAGTAGGTGCTCAGGGATATGTTGAGAACTGTTTTTTAAATAATGCAAGAGGTCATAAAAAACGCAATGTGATATTACATACATATATAAATACATACATATACACATAAATACACATACATATACACATACCTACATATACACACATATACATATACATACTTAAATAAAAAAATCAGAGATGAGATAATGGGGAATAGAGAAAAAAAAAAAGAAAAAAAAATGTTGACAAGCAGCAAGCAGAAACGATGATTGTAGCAAAACCACAAAGATTCTCTAAGTCATGGTACACTATAAAGTAGTCGTACTTTTTCCTTGAAGGACTCCCTACTGGTAGCCAACCGAACTTCAAGAGGAAGAGCATTCCAGAAAAGAATGGACTGAACAACGAAAGAGCAGTGTATAAAATCAGAGGAGTGAGAGGGACAGCGAAGAAGAAGGTTTTTAGATGAGCGCAAATTTTTGTTATGATTTGAACAGAGCAGTTGAAAATAAGGAGTCAAGTAAGTAGGAGCATGAGGAGAGTGTAGAATTGAATAAACCATAGTCACCGCACGTAAACTACGCCGGCGACGTATGGGTAACCAACCCAGCTCATCCCGATAAGCCGAGACGTGATCATATTTTCGGAGATTGAAAACAAATCGAATGCAATTATTGAGAAGTCGGTCAAGTTTATAGAGCAGATCTGCATTCAGGCCGAAATAGCACACATCACCATAGTCAATAATAGGAAAGATTAGCATCTGCACAAGCGTCATCTTGGTACTAACAGGAAGAAAGTTTTTAAGTCTTTAAAATGCCCGTAGTGTTCCAGTAACCTTCTGGCTGACACTAGTAACCTGAGCACGCCAATCAAGAGTGGAATCAAGATACAATCCCAGGTTCTTTACAGTAGTGGTAACCGGTATAGTTTGAGCCCTAAATGTACATTGTGGCAGACTTACACCCTCCAGCCTGCTCATCATCCGGGAGCTACCTATTATTATACATTGACATTTCTCCGGATTAACTGATAGGCCGAACCTGTCACACCACCTCCCTAAAGAGTCTAAATCCCTGTTCAAGCTGTCAATAGCCTCCGCAATGTCATCAACCCTAGCCTGACTATACATCTGCAAGTCATCAGCATACAGATGATACGCACACTGAAGATCAGCAATGAGGAAATTAATAAATATAGAAAATAGAAGAGGAGAGAGTACCCCAGCATTTAGGTTACACCAGTGTGACGAAGTGTCATTAACAGAAACTGATTGCTGGCGGTCCCGAAGATAAGAGGAGAACCATTCCAACTCGTCAGATGAGATTCCTATGTGAGCAAGAACAGCCAATAAGATGTCATGATTGACGCTGTTAAAAGCATTAGAGAAGTCCACTAACACCAACACTGTAACCATACCCTTCTCCATACCTTCCCTAATATCACCAGTTATCTTAGAAGGGCAGTAGTGGTGCTGTGACCTGGTCTAAAACCAGATTGAAAAGGGCTCAATATGGCATTACGGAAAATAAATTTAGACAATTGGCTGTGCACACATGCTTCCAATACCTTAGACAGAAAAGGAAGCATGGATATTGGACGAAAGTGTTTAGGCAGGGAAGGGTTTGTAATTTTGGGTAAGGGACGTACGTAGGCTTTACGCCACAAACTAGGGAATTGACCAGAATCGAGGGAGGGAAAAGTTAATGATATGAGATATAGCAGGGAGGAGCTGTTCAAGGATGGTGGTAATCATGCGGCGACTAATGTTGTCACAGCCAACTGCTTTGGAATGTATCGAAATGATGATCTTTTTAATCTCATCCTCCGAGACTGGAGAAAATTTAAAAGGAGCATAACAGGGAACCGGCAGGACAGCCAGAGAGTCTACCGTTTGACTTTTAACTGGATCAGCCATGGCATTGGAGGTAGAGAAATGATTATTTATGTCATCCAACCCAATTGTCTTTGGAAACTCCAACTGCCTACTCCTACCAATTCCCAGTGTACCCAGAAATCTCCATATATCTGAGGATGAAAACGAAGCAATACTATCAAAGATATATCGGCGTTTAGAGTTACGTATCACCTGATTGCAACGATTCCTAGCAGTTTTGTATAGGTCCCAGTTAACATCCGATCTGTTATTTTTAAATTTACGAAATGCCCGATCCCTACCTTTCATTGCTAGACGGACCTCATCCGTAATCCATTGTGCCGGTGGACGCTTTAATTTAACCCTCTTAATGGGTGCATGTTTATCGTAGATACCTATTACAGCTTTGTTAAACTCTTGAATCTTATGATCAATAGTTTGAGCCTCCACCAGTAGCTCCCAATCAATCTCAGAAGCATCGTTCCGCAATGAATTGACGTCAACCTGTCCAAAACAACGCATGTGCAGAACTTTAGGTTTCAATTTTGGTAGCTTGAGAGTATAGGACAAGTAAATGAGATCATGATGAGAGAAAGCAGGAGCAAGAAGCTGTCCATGAGAGCGAACTAAAGAAGAAGAAGAGGTAATAATTAGGTCGAGCAATGTGTCAGGTACATCCACATTGTGATGTGTGGCCTGTAATGGTAATATATAAAGCGAAGCCGACTCAACAATGTGCCGTAGCTTAATAGCTTGAGAAGAGTTAGGAATGAGGAGATTAGTGTTAAGGTCACCCATGATGATGTGATGCTCATAATCAGGTCCCAAGGATTCTAAAACTGATTCGAAATCAGTGAAGTAGTCAACAGTAGGGGGGCAGTAGACAACTCCAAGAAGGACTTTTATCCCCCTAACCCACACCTCGAGGAAGAGAAATTCCGCAGTAGCAGCGTACTGCGGGGGCGATGAGGCTACAATTTTATAAGGAAAGTTACTACGGAGATAAATTGCAACTCCACCCCTCTCCCTACCCTCTCTGTCGTATCAGAATAAAACCCGGGAGTGCATAACATGTAGAAAGATGATTAGGTTTAAAGAAACTCTCTGAAACCAAAATGGCATGTGCCTGGGAATCTGAAAACGTTTCTAAGAGGTCGCTGTAGTGATAGGGCACGCTTTCAGCATTTATATGGCAAACATTCAGTGATCTGCCGGATTCAGTTCCAAAACGCGTACATAGTTGTTCACCTAGTGTACCAATTTCAGAGTCAGATACGAAATCCCCATCATATGCAGAATGATAGGACAAGTCCTCATCAGATGAGCTACTCATAATAGTAAACAAATAAAATAAATATTATAAAATATGAAATAAATAAATACAGACAATACAATACAATACTAAAATATTCCTGTGCTATGCAGAAGTAAGTTAAGCTAATCTCAATATCTCTGCACCACCCACCAGCAAACACACACCAACAAACAACAAACAATAAACAGCATTTCATTGTTTTGATGAAAGCTCGGGTGACTTATGCTATATTTTATTCCCGTATTCCCACGGTTTCCGTGGGAATACGGGACCACTCCGGTGCAACCGCGGGACATTGACTATTATATTATATTATAGCAAGTAATACACACGAGAGTTAAACTATAATATATTTTTAATCTCACTCGGTCTACACAATCGCCTTTAAAATATATCGAGATATAATCTGTCGACATATTTTGTTGAGCGCATAGAAATTTGTTATAGCTCCGTGTGTGGACTCTCGTAAATTTAGTTAGAAGATATGTCGTAATTTGCCTTGCTATGTTTCATATTCATTTATTTTATATTATAGTTAGGTACGTATGTGCCGGGCTATCCTTGGTGCGCAGGGTGAGGAACAGTTCTAATGCAGTCCTGGCGATGATTGCGGGTCGCATTGATTGTGTTTGTATTGGGCATTGTTGTGACCGACATTTACCTAGCTTTGAAATTATGATATGAGATAGCGGTGTATTTATGTTTTCATTAGTCTGTGTATGTATAAATTATATTATGGATTATTTATTTGCTTATTATTTATTCTAATTTTATTTTATCATGTAATTATTCTGATTAATTTGTTTTATTTTGAAAATGTTTTTAAATAATGATTAATATTGATGTGTACATACTTATTTGATTTATTTATTATTATTTGACTATTTTATGGAATTAATATAAAGTTATGACATTTTTGATATCAGTACCTACTTACAATATTTTAATTTTTATGTATTGAATTTTTGAATTTTTTATTTTTATTTTTAATTGTATTTTAATGCTGTTGTAATTTTATTGTGGTTGTAATTTATTGTAATGTAATACTTATGGGATTATATTTCCCGAAATAAATGATTTATTATTATTATTATTATTATTATTTATACTGTGCTGACAGACAACTGCAAGTTTTAAATATCGAATGCAAGGAACGGGTCATGGATTTTTTCTTTTTTTTAAAATAAGTACATACTTTCCGTTCGCTCTAAGTTTGCCGGCCGCTTTCCCTACTACGCCTCTACACCAGCCATAAAGCCAGCAGCAAACTTGGAGCGAACGGGCTGTAGACATTATCTCATTGGTAGTGACTATGCATTTCGTACTGTGACTGGTATGTATTGTAGATAATACGAGTACATACATACATATGGTCACGCCTTTATCCCCGAAGGGGTAGGCAGAGGCATATTGTATGCCTACATTTCACCTTATTTTTGAATTTGTGCCAGGTAATAGGTGGTGAGTCGTAGTGCCGTGTTGAGATGGAGAGGCGCAGGTTGTGACTGCCTGCTGTTGAAAGTTTTCAAGCTGCCTAAAAAGGCCCTCAACTTGGCTTAACGACTGCCATTTTACTGGCAACCGGGACCATCGGCTTAACGTGCTTTCCAAAGCACGGAAACGCTCAAATAAATATCACCAAGTTGTCATATGGATGGTCACCCATCCAAGGACTGGCCGTAGTGAAAGTTGCTTACTGCTGTGATCGTTTACAGAACGCTGGGTACGCGGGGCCACGAGCGCTTCTTGTCTTGTAGATATTAATGATTTAAAAACCAGCCAAGTGCGAGTCAGACAGTCTGACTCGCACTTGGCCGGTTTTTTCCGCACGGAGGGCTCCGTTGCGGAAAATCACGTCTGTTATATGGGAGCCCCCCTTAATCATATTTATACTAGATGATGCTCGCCCGCGTGAAATTCGGTACCCATTCCCGCTTCCCGTGGGAACATATTTCCGGGCTGACAATAGTGTCTCTGTTATTCCAGACTATAAGCTATCTGTACCAAATTTTAGCCCAATCCTTTAGAGCGTGATTGAGTAACAAGCATCCAAACATCTTCACAAACAAACCAGGGAAGTAGGGTGTATTTGTTATAACAAGTACTAAAAGTAATTATTATTAAAGCGCCAAAACAAAAACCTACATCATCTGTGAAAATGTCAACTTTCTAGCTATCACGGTTCATGAGATACAGCCTCGTGATGGACAGACAAACAGACGAACGGAGAAATCTCATGAAAAGGGTTCCATTTTTTTACCCTTTAGGTACGGAACCCTAAGAATCGTAAAATTAAATTAGATCTTAAAATCGGGCACAGCGATGAATTATAACATTTTTGTCACAAAGTAATCGGGTGGTAATCACCATCCAAAGAATTGCCATTGCTAAAGTTGTTTGCTTCAGTGATCGTTTATGGAACACAAAGTCACCGGGGCGACGAGCGCTCCAAACTCCAGTGATTCACTATGTACCCCGTCTCTGTGTTTGTCCCGTTCAGTGTTCCTCAACGCGGGTCATAAATGCAAGTGCCGACGTCTCCCGGTGACGCGGACAATGAACAGCACCGAATACCCTATGAAAGTACACACCAAAACCCATTTTCGATTTCACGACCCGTTCCACGTGTATTTGATGTGTGTCCGTGTACAAACAGCGTCTACACTGGGCATGACTACTAGTTAGTAACGCCATAAATCACCGTGACGTTTATTCTATGTCAAGCATTTCCTTCGGGTGTTCGGCATGGATAGCCCCGGAGCTGCAGTTTTCATGGTATCAAAACGCAAGTCTGACACAGTAGTGGAGAAACGTGCTGTCCAAATGTAACAAATGTGGACGCAGCATAAGACTCTTCAAGTTGGCGGCCCTGTAATGTGAGATGAGGGAAACACGTGTGCGGGCAGGTCGTTCCAGGTTTTATGTGTGTCACGCGCCTAATCATGCCCTACAACGACCAATCTTCCTGGCTAACGAACGAGGTCATTCATGAAAAAGAGAAGGAAAACAAAATAAAAAAAAACCCTGTACCAAAGCAAGGAAATTGGTAGGGGCGTACGTCCAGCAGAGGATTGTGTGTAAAATTCATAATAATACAAAAACTTCGGGACCCAAGTCTATTGTGCCTGCGATTAAAGTAAATAGATCGATTACCATAATGATGTCATTGACTAGATTTAAGCCAGTAGGTAAATTATAGGACAATGATAGTGCCTCATGGCACCGCGGACACAGTGTTCTGTAAACTGTAATCAATGCAGTAAGCAACTTTCGCTATGGCCAGTCCTTGGATGGTGTGGTTAAGCCGTTGGTCCCGGTTGCCAGTAAAATGGCAGTCGTTTAGCCATGTTGATTACCTTTTTAGGCGGCTTGACAAACTCATAGGCATAGCAGCATATGCTGCGGTGACCACCGCTCCTTCTGGTGGGCCGTATGCTTGTCTGCCACCTTAGTGGTATAAAAAAAAAGAAAAAAAAATCAACAGCATGCAGTCCCAACTTGCGCCTGTCTTCTAAAAAAGTGAAATGTGGGCATATAATATGCCTCTGCCTACCCCTTAGGGAATAAAGGCGTGACCATATGTATGTATGTAAGTACACCCCAATCTCCAGTAATCGTTTTAGGTGTAAGCGACACCTAAAGAATGAGGAAAAGAAAATTTTATTGGATGAAATGAAATATGAAAATGATTTATGTTTCCGATACTTGTACGAAATGAAGGCAAAGTACTACACTTTCGGCGATTGGGTAGGTCAGTTTTGCTGAAAATAAAAATATATTTATTCGTAATAAAATATATTTACTGCCAGATTCGTAACATTAAAAAATCAAGAGTTAAAGATTTATCTGTCATCTACAATAGTATTATTTATTCAAATAAAAGTAAATAAAACAATACAAAAAGCAATACTACAAGAGTATCTGAAAATTAGGGCAGATAGGGGCAGATTCCCTGACAATATCAGACATTCCAAACGTTTGTAGCGGGTGGGTGCACCGCCCTAAGCTGTGCCGAGCAAAGTTTGTACAACTTTTTGAGATGTTAAATGTTCCCCTCGAAATACATTGTTTCGGCATAGACGGGCGCTTTATTGCTTACGGGAGCCGAGTCGGGAACAATATTGAGAAAAACAAATCTTTGTTCATTCGAGCAATTCTCGAATTGTTTGTTTTTGACTAAATAACATCTATGTACTTAATATTCAAACAACAAGTTTTAATTACCCAGAGGAAAATGAAAGTAGGGGAGATACACCTGGGTACCGTTAACCCAAAGAATTGTTTGAATAGATGTGAATAACGGTCAATGGGCTGAAAATTAATTGAATGGCAACTGGCGAGCGCTGCCGGAAGGCTGGGTAGGCATTTCGTAACCTCAAAGTAGGTTTCTCTATAATTTGATGAGCCCCTGAGCTAATAAAACCTTTTAGATGGCGCTTGCCCCCATGTACCTAAACCCACATAATGAACATTTCTCCTTTATGTAACTCGAAGTTCCTGCTAGGCAAGAGCTTTTTATCTGTTTTTCTAGCGTCATGAGTATTACACAAGTGCAATTTCAAGTAAGACGAACGTAATGGTACTTTAAAAGTCGTTACTTACGTATGTACAAGCAAGTCGTACGTTTTAATATTACTTAGATATACGGTGTGAATGTTCAATCACATCGTAATGTAATGGAAACACGTTACACAGTAAAAATTTTATAAATATGGCGGCAAATGGGGCATATTAAAGTAGGGTGCGTGTATTTTTAAAGCCGCCAACCGAGCCGCAAATGCGAGTTAAATGTCAGCCACATGTTTGTTAATAAATCAGGCTAATGGTGCGATTTATTTAATAACATTATTGTTGTTCGTTCGTTTCACTCATACGAATATTATAAATTGGAGAATGTGTTGGTTTGAAGTGCTTTGATGCTATCAGGAAGCAATAAGTTCAAACGATGTTTTTTTTTATGGAATAGGTTGAATCTAAAGGAGGGTCATGTCTTAGGCTAGAAGAGGATATGAAAGAGGGCCATAGGCTACTTTATCCCGACATTTTTATTCTCTACTAGCTGTTGCCTGCGACCTGTACGCTGCGTTTTATATGTGATTCTTTAGATTGATATAACTTTATAATTTACTAGCGGACGTCACGCGGTTTCACCCGCGTAGTTCCCGTTCCCGTGGGAATACGGGAATAAAATATAGCCTATGTTCACCGCAAAGAGTGTAGCTTCCCAACAGTGAAAGAATTTTTCAAATCGGTCGAGTAGTTCCGGAGCCTATTCGTTACAAACAAACAAAAAAACAAATCTTTCCTCTTTATAATATTAGTATAGATAGTATAGATGAACCGATTGACATGAAACAAACACTAAATGTTAAGTGAAGCAAACCACATTGTAATCGGTTAAGTGGTTGCTGAGATTAGCGTGCAAAAACGTACAGACAAACAAACAGTTACGATTTTATTATATGTGTTGATATTGATACTGGAACGATTGCGATACTAACGTTTCATGCGGAAAAGTTGTTTTATAGGATTAAATTGCTGGATGAAGTGCTGTTAAAGTGCTGGATGTCTCTTCCAAATGTTTTTATGTAAATTCATACATAAATTATTATAGGTACATAGAAGCAGTAAAAGGGAGTTCACTTCTACATTCCCTTCCACAAATTTCACTTCCATAGCTTGTGAACTCACAAGATCTTTTTGTCTGCCAGGCGATATACAGAGGGGGTGAACGCGAGCGGGAGCGGCCATACTCGTCGGGAGGGGCGCCGCCGCCGCCTTCGGAACCGGCGACCAGGACCGTCACCATGAGCAGGGACCCCGCCGACTCGCACGGCTTCGGCATCTGCGTCAAAGGCGGGAAGGAAGCTGGTAAGACATATATGAGAATATTTCTATAGTCGTAAGTTCTACACCAAAAAGTTTTAATGCAATATAAGAATCTATCTTTCTAGGGCGGATTCGACCAAAATCGGAGTACTATTAACTTGAATCTCTTCTAAAAGTAAAGTTATTTTCCATTTTATCAACAACTAATGAACACAACGTAACTATGGCAACCATACTTAAGTAGACTACTTCAGGGTACAAGTTATTCTATAGTATAGTCTTACTCCGATTTTGGTCGAATCCACCCTTAGTATAGTAAAATAGAATACGAAGAATGCCTCGGCGGTGCAGTAGCAGTGTATGTCTGATTGCCGAAATGCGGCCTAGGGTTCGAATCCCAGGAACACAAATATTTTAGTGATTAGCAAATGTTTTTCCCATTTTTTTCTAGGTATAATAATGATGTGTGTTTTAGCAATCTCTTATAAGTTGTCTAAATCAAATAGCACAAACTAATATTTCGGTAATTTGGACTAAGTTGCGTTGTGTGAGAATGTCTTAAATATAATATTTACTTATAGCACATACTGCATTTGCGTCATACAATGAGCGTACAATGAAGCGCTTCGAAGTTAATCGCCTCTACGCTGCCCATTACGTTTATCGTAGAACGTCGTAGCTGCTACGGCCGGACGTAGATACTCATTATAGACAGTGCGAATAGCAGCGGTGCATAAACTATGTAACTTAAAATTTACATTTCATTTACAAAAGTTTGTTATATGTTTACGGAATTGTTTGTTTCGTATGGAACTATGAATTTATATCAAAACCCACTTCATAATCAAGTTTCAACCAACACAATCACGACGGACGATCGGTGAATATCTACGATTGATTTTTACAGAAGACAATGGCCATAACCCGAATTATAATACCTACTATTTTTTTAAATTGCAACTTCAATAATATTATGCTAGTACCACTATTACATTACCTTTGCTAGGACTAAATTTGTACCTAGTTGCGAAGAAGGAAAAGTACTTATAGCTCATGTTTGTGCTGCGTGGTCCGTTGCTCAGAGGGGTCGGCGTAACATGTTACGCCGACGACACACTCGTTACGGCGCGGGGAGCAACGCACCGTGCCGCAGCACTTAAGGCCACGGCAGGGGTTGCTCAGGTCGTGGGTCGGATTCGGCGGCTGGGTCTTGAGGTCGCCCTTCACAAATCCGAGGCTCTGTGCTTCCACGGACCTCGGATGGGGCCATCTGCGGGATCCAGCCTACAGGTGGGGGGCGTCAGCATCGGCATCGAGCCCTCGATGAAGTATCTGGGGCTCGTACTCGATGGCCGGTGGAACTTCGGACATCATTTCCGAAGTTTGGTCCCAAAACTGAGGGGAGCATCGGCCGCACTCGCGCGGCTGATGCCCAACATCAGGGGACCCAACGCTCCCTACAGGAGGCTGTACCTTGGGATCGTGCGAAGCATGGCCCTGTACGGGGCTCCCGTATGGGCGGAGACCCTGACGGCCAGCAATGAGGCTAGACTGATGAGCCCGCAGAGAGTGATGGCCGTCAGGGTGATAAGAGGATACCGCACGATCTCCGGTGAGGCGGCATGTCTCCTAGCCGGGACCCCTCCATGGGACCTGGAAGCGAGAGCCCTTGCGTCACTGTTCAGATGGCGCAAGGAGGCGCTGGAGCGGGGCCAAAGGCCTGCGTCTCGAGAAATCGAGGCCCAGCGGACCCTGCTCCACCAGGAAACCCTGGAGACATGGAAGATGCGACTTGAGCAACCAAAGGGGGGATTCGCCACAATCGCGGCCGTCAGACCGGTCATGGACGAGTGGCTGGAGAGAAGACACGGTGCTCTCTCCTACCGGTTGACACAGATGCTTGCCGGGCACGGTAGCTTCGGTAGGTATCTGTGGCGAAAACACCGGGAAACCACGGCCGAATGTCAGCACTGCGAGGACCGCAGCGATGACACGGCGCTCCACACGCTGGTGGAGTGCACGGCGTGGGCACAACAGCGACAGGTCCTCGTAGTGGGTCTGGGCGTGGACACTCTCTCGCTTGAGGCCATGGTGCGAGCCATGCTCTCCAGCGGGAGTAAGTGGGACTGCGCCGCCTCTTTCTGCGAGCAGGTCATGCTCGCGAAGGAGGCGGCGGGCCGGGTGCGGGAGAGAACTCTCCCACCCGAGTTCCGCAGTCGGCGCCCTGGGCGCCGCCGACGTGTCTTCGCCGAGGACTATCGGCCTCCATGACCGGGGGTCTGAGGACGGTGAGAGGGCCGCTCACCGTCCTTACAGAAGCAGGCCCATGACGGCAGCGTGACGTGAGCACTCACGCACGCCCCCCCTTAGAAGCGGGGTCACACCCGAAACCCCCCATAGACGCGGGATTGCACCCGAACCACCCCCTGGGCGAGGCCGCATTGGCGGCCGTAGGTCTGTTGGGAGTCACGGGACATCCTTCCTGAGGGCTTACCCGGGGCTCTCAACCATAGGCTGTTGGGCGTTACGTGAGGTTTTTTAGTCGGTAAGAGTCCGGCATAGCATCCTACGAGGATTTTCCCTCACGTTAAAAAAAAAAAAAAAAAAAAAAAAAGCTCATGTTTGTTCTTACTTTTCGTGTTTGATAACAAGTTTCTATATTAGCGTTGATTAAAATATACACATACATGCATCTGTAGCGACTTACTAAAGCTATGACACCAAGCCTGCTACAAAGAGGGATGAAACCAATGAACAGATTGCTTTAATCCCTCTTATTTGTTTTGGTATCTTATCGATTATGAGTTTATTCGTTACGTTCTCGTTCCCAAAATATAACCCTGCGACCGGTCACAGCTGTATCAGGCTATCTATGCTACATTTTATTATTATGTTCGCAACACAATAGGTAGGTACCTAGGCTGACTGCCTCGTTGGTCTAGAGGGCGAAATTTGCGACTGCGGATCACGAGGTCGTGAGTTCGATTCCCACCGGAGACAAAATTTGTGTGATCCATAAATGTTTGTCTCGAGAGTCTGTGTGTTTCTATGTATGATAGTATGTATTTAAAAGTATATAAGTATTAATATTCGTGGTCCGATACCCATAACACAAGCAGGTTATTCCTAGCTTACTTTGGGATCAGATAGCGTTGTGTGAAAAAATCCGTGAATATTTATTTATTATTTATTTACCTTGGCTACTTGTTACGTGATAATCATCAATTTTTGATACATAATAATCTGTACTAAATTTTGATTCAAATCTTTAATCATGTGGGTAGCAATCGTCAAGCTTAGTTTCCAAAATAAATAGGTCACTGTGTCTCTGTTGGAAGAAGGAAAAACAATTAACTATTCCTAACACGCCTCTTTTTGCGACCATAATAAGGAATATGAGTAACCAATAAGAATAATTCATAGAGGATCTGTTAACCCTTCCAACTAAACTAATAATTTTGCTATGTATTTATTTCGGAATATGACTTATATGAAAAATGTTTAATAACTAAAGTAAATAAAATTAAACAAAATAAAAAGCATATCATAATTTATGCAATTTCTCGAGCTTTTTGATGATAGCAGTGCGAGTTTACCACTTATGATGTTGCAAACATCCGTATACTACAGATACCATTTTCTATATACAGAATGGTAGCATGCCATATGCTAAATTAAAAAAAAAACAACTTTTGAGCCTGTTTCTGATATTAAGTAGGTACCTACCCATTAGTTCTGAGGTATCCTTTACGAGAGCTTACCCGGGGCTCCCAACCGTAGGCTGTTAGGCAGGATACGTGAGGTTTTTTAGTCGGTAGGAGTCCGGCATAGCATCCATGTAGGATTTTTCCTTACGTAAAATAAAAAAGTACCTACCCATTACAAGCTAACATAATTTTTCTTTATGATGATTAGGTAGGCAGATAATGACTTTTCTGAACATCGTGATCATATCTGTTTCACAATATTTGCACATTGTCTTGTACTGCCAAAAACGTATAAAAAGGCAAAATTCCAATATCATCTAAACTTTTTTAACACAAAATATTTGATAGCTATTTACTGGGATATCTAGACTATCGTCTGTGCCAAGTTTAAGAACAGTAATTCAGTTTCTACAAAGCGGCAAGCGATGGTTATTGAAATTGCACAAATTTTCCTTAGATAACTGTCACAATTTACGAGCCATACTGAAAAGCTTATCAAGTAAAAATTGAGATAAGGTAGTGTTTGAACGGCAGCTGTAACAGATCACCAATAGCTTTCTTTTTCACCAAATTTCTTACTCAAGTCGAGCATGTCTTATATCACTATAATATGGTTTTAGAGTCTTTTTCAGATTCATTTGATTGCAATAGCTATGAAGTCACTCGATACATCGAGAGATGACCAAAGATGTACCTCAGTAATCAATCGATCGATTAAAACAGCTTATCGACTGATAAATGTAGGCCTCTGTAAATTTTCACCATAACAATCGGTCTTACATTTTATACAGCCAGTTCATCAGGCTGGGGGATGTTCTAAGTGTTCTAACTTAGGCACCTTTGAAAGGTCGCGGTCTCCACTCTAGGCCTTTTCAACTCCATCCATATATTTAAACAGTTTACTTTAAGACTGTGAAGAAATAAAAAATTTAAGACCGTAAGTAGGTTTGGGAGTAAGTAGGTATTTGTTTATCAGAGATGGGGCGGGAAAGTTATATAATATACAAGTATGGAAACAAATTTGCGTCCCTTGCTAGTAAAGCTAAAGTCACTGTAGAGATAAAATAATTTATATTTTATAATACAGAATTGAGATCTCTATTAAGATTATTTCAAAGTACCTAATGCAAATGTACGAATGCACCTAACGTTTGTTGAAAATGTACCAATTTTCTAAGAAACATTTTATTGAATGAGTTCACCATCTGATTATTGCAGAGATGCACAGTAGACATTAGATTAGAAAAGATTTCTGGATATTCGCCAATCTAGTCATATTGGTGTTCTAGTTAGAAGATAGTTATATTATTTGCCATTTATCTCAGCACTTGACCTGAATATGTTCTTTTTATTAATTCAGAAGTGGTAAATAAAAAAAATGAAATCAAAAATAGTTTATGCACCGCTACTTCGCCTTCAATATAATAAAACCCCAGTTTCTAGATGGTGGCCTAAGTCAATTCCATGAGCATGCTAGTAGGTACATCTCCAGACTGACAGATAGGTTCTGGACGTTCTGGTATATCTGCATGTTTAGAGATTGACTTTCAAACAGCTGGAAGAGATCAGACTCTTTTGCACGCAAGCGCGGCTATCAGTTAAAGTTTGAGATGATATCAATCATATCAGTCTATGGCAGCCTTAGCAGGACTCTCAAAATTTAAGCCTTATCATATTTTACAATAAAAATTCCTAGGTTTATGACAACGGCGAGATATAGTCACAAAAATAGTGACAAAATGTATGTTTGTGTAAGGTTATCTAGATCAGCTGAAGCAGAATAGATGCAACCGGGAATACCGCACTGATGATGATGACACAACTACAAACTCAAGAAGATGTCTAGTAGCTTCCCCCCTAGTTTTAACTTAAGTGTTAAATTTAGTTAATGTAATAATATTTAGGTATAGGTGTGTATATATCGAGAGTGGAAGAGGGATCGGTGGCGGAGCGAGCGGGACTACGCCCTGGGGACTCCATCCTACAAGTTAATGGCACTCCTTTCTCCGGGATCTCACATGAAGATGCTCTCAAGGTCAGTACACAAAGATTTTTGATACATGCCACTCTCTCATTAAATGCAAAAAGATCGCATTCACACACGTGCATAACTTCCGAACAACTGGACCATAATCGATTATTCTTTTTTCGTTATATTTGTTGATTGTCACGAAAAAGTTTGTATACTTAATAGGTTTCACTGCCTCTAATATACTAATAAATTATACCTGTGCTAAACAGGGCGGACTCTCTCTAGTTGAAAAGAGATATCATAATTTATTGAGCTATTCCATAATGATTACAGTATCAGTAAATTATAACATTTTAGTACCTATCTGGTCTATCCACATTAAGCCAATACGCATTATGCCAGTTATCAAGTATCAAGTAATCAGTATAGTTATCAAGGTAATCAGTATGGTATTCAAGATCAAGTGTTCAAGCACATCCAATATAGACTGAGAGGTAATTACCTACATGTACTAAATGAGGCGTCTAGGAACCTGTTGCAGTTGGCAGGGCCTTCTGATCGTGGGCCAAACGACTTTGTCAGTAAATCGTTGATGTGAGCCAAACCACTTTCTCAGCCATTGCACTATTTTACAGTTTGTTTTTGTAGCTGGCTTCCTACTTACTACTCTACAACAAAATTATTTTTTTTCGCGACTATTCTGAGAAATCTACCCGTTTAGGGTAGATTTCTCAGAATAGTCGCGAATAAATGAAAGTAACCTAGCCTTTTGCTTCTCATAGTACTTTAGAGAAGCCGTCTACACGAGCTTTCCAGGGGCAGGATCCTCAACACGATATTTTCGGCTAAATTTCCCTTAGATATGGAGAGGATAAGACACAAAGAACAAATTTTTGCTACCTTACATATCTCTAGTGCCCAGTAAATATTATCATACGACTCTGTATGTACTGCTACGGCTCTCGTTTTCTTCTGCTACCTCTTTCGCAGACTTCCTTTTTTGATAATCACGAGACTTGCTAGGCTACCCCATCATACCCATAGGTACTGGTCCGAAACTCAACCGTCCCTCCAGTACTATTTTTATGAAAGATCTTATAATATGTAGCATAATAAATAATGTTACTCTCTTGTCAAAAACCTTCACTCAGATACATAAGCTAGTATCTAAATTAGCTATTTCTATATTTAGCTACAAACCATTACCTAAGACGTTGAATAAATTACAGTTCATTTACTTCGCGCTACCGAAACAGAAATATATCCTGCCGTCGAGCTATTTTAATACAACCTTCTGAAGTTTCCTCGGCTTATAATGTTCGCGAAGACAAGGAATGTAATAATAAATGGCATTTTGAGACACATGATCCGGAAAAGAAAAGCTTCTTGTTATTATTTTCTTCACTGTATGTGTGAACTTCGATCGCTGTGTGTGTCAAAGGTTGTACATAATGTACATGTGTGAAACAGAACTGGTATTATTATTAACACAACTAACTTAAGCTTTCTTGAATGTTGACATGAAATGCAGAATATAAATATTGAACTTGGAGTTTCCCAACTGTAGTAGCAGTAATTTACATTAGTAGTTCTTAATCAAGATACTCTACAATTTTAATATTAACTCTGGCGTGTTTAGAATGAACTTACTTGCAAAGAATCCCTTGAATTTTTAGTCTTGCGAAAGTTGAGATGTGACTAATTTCTGAACTACAAAACCCTAACAATTGAAACTTGTGTGGAAGAATCCTTTATTTATTCCCTTTCTAACACTAAAACAATATTTGAATTCGGACTACGCATTGCAAAATTATAAATGGAAGACCATTTTCTCTTTCATCCCCTCTCCCAAAGGACTGGTACAAAATATGGGATTATAAGTTCCTCGGGTGCCAAATATCATTCAAATTGATTCTGTAGTTTCGGCTTAATAATTATTGAGAATACAGACAGACAAACAGACAGAAAGAAAGACAAACAGACAATTTTCTTTTAAATTACATTTTCGGCTTATTAATTTATATTTTAATTATATTATAATTTTCAAAACCTATATCTTTCATGTACAGATTTTTGACCATCTACAGTTTTATTTTATGTATAGATATAATTTAATTACAATATACTAGTATAAAACAGTCATTATCGTGTCTCATTTTATTTAGTCAAAGTTTACAACATGAATGCAAAATGAAAATCGTTTGTTCTCGGATTATTTTAATGCCCGTCTGCTGTCGGCTTCGTTTCGAGTACGCTGTATTTATTTGTATTTAACCTGAACATTTGGCATGCAAACTTTACCTAGTATAGTATACAGGGGTTGCGAAATGACAGGCGGACACGACAGGGAGACGTATTCTATTTCCGTGCTAATGTTGACTGACATTGGAAGATTACGCAACGAATTATTCTGATACTCGTATCTTCCAGAACGTATAAATGCTTAAAACGGTTATTTCATTGCGTTCTGTATCAAAAACTTATCAGTGTTGAAATATGATTTAGACTCATTCTACGCTTTGAATAATTTCTAACGTATGAGTCCTACAAGCTAAAAAAAATCTAACAACCAGGACAAATAATACACATTCACGAATACAATGTTTTATCTACAATATCTATGTATTTGGAAATATAAGTATCTATGTTTATCAATTGTATAGATCACAAGTCAAAAGGTATAAGTTAATTACACCTGTGTAAGACAATAACCTCTGCAGTAATACAATTTTATTAATACAACTAGCTGAGCCCGCAACTTCGTTTACGTCACATAAGGTGTATGAAAGGAAAGGTATTTCTTCATCAGAGTCATCAAGCAGCGTCTGAAACTGCCCTGTTTGCTTAATCATAAAAGAGCTTAATGATTAAGTCTATTTTAAAACAATTCAGTCCACGCCTTCGGCGCGGACTGAATTGTTTAAAAATAGTCTTAATCATTAAGCTCTTTTATGATTAAGCCAACACGCCAGTTTAGGTTCACTCACATTCAAAGAAACCCCTACAACAGGAATTTTCAAAATATCTGATTCTTAAAAGTGTTATAACTCTTTTATTTCTTAACCGATTTACATAAAACAAACGCTAAATGTTAACTGGAGCAAACCTCAACACAATAAAAAAAACCGCATTGCAATCGGTTGAGCGGTTACTGAGATTAGCGTGCACAACCGTACAGACAAACAGATATACAGACATACAGACATACAGACAAACAGACAAAAATTCTAAAAATCATTGTTTTGGGTTCTATTGCGTTCATAAAGCCCCCCTATAATATTTTTTCTTATTTATCTTCCATGTACAGACAGCGACCTGTTACGATTTTATTATATGTATTGATAGCGGACTTCACGCGGTCTCGCCCGCGTAACTCCCGTTCCCATTAGAATATGGGAATAAAATATAGCCTATGTTACTCAGGGTGAATGTAGCTTTCCAACGGTAAAAGAATTTTTGATATCGGCACCGTAGTTTTTGAGTTTATTCATTACACACACACACACACACACACACACACACACACACACACACACACACACACACACACACACACACACACACACTCACACACACACAATAGTAAAAATTGTTCCTCTTTATAATATTAGTGTAGATCAAATTGTTCAAGATAAACTTAAATGCAACAACATCCATTTCTGTTATTCAGCTATACAAAGAACAAAGCTATCCAAAGGCAGGAGTGCCACCTGTCATTAGATTTCCAATACAAAGAAAATACACAACGAAATACCGTCGTCCGATCCTTGTTAGCTAACGTTGTTTGGTCACGATCACGATATTACAAATAGTAATTTCCCTTTTCAACATCGAATGATTATCGTGAATGTGGCGTGTAACAATATCGTTTTGGCTATGGAAATTGAATTAAAGATAAATTGTATAAAGTTTAGTTAAATACAATTAATATAAACTGTAATAACTATAAATAACTAGTTGTTGCTCGTGAATAAAAAAATTAAGGGTTCTCTACCAAACCTCTAGGTAAAGTAGCGCGATAGTTATGTAGTCTATAAGTAGACCCTACTTCTTATTAATATTAGTAAAAAATTGAATTAATTATAATATTTATTATCAGTTCTACGGAGCCCTCCATGACTTGCACTTGGCATGTTTATTATGAAGAAAAAAATAGAAGAAATAATAAAATGGCATTTTGAGACGGCACTTACGAGTTACGCACAACAACCACAGAGAATTGCATAGAAAAAATATAACAGTGTATTTTTCTATAGATTTAGTTTAAAATAAACTTACAATATTTGTGGAAACTATTCAGTAGGTCAAGCACTATTTTTGTAGACGTGCATTGTCGGACGTTTCCTTCCGCACTTCATGATATCGCTTGATTTACGATACGGCTTCCTGACACTCGCAGAGACCTTTTTCAACACGTTTTTAGTTCTTCCGTACCTACTTATGTGGGGTTTGTTGTGTGTAACTAACGTGCTACAGATAGGTTCATAGAACGTTAAGCTTTATGATTTAGAATAAAGTTTATCGAAACAACCACAGGATGTACTGGAGCCACAGCATGATATTTTTTTAGGTTTATAGGTTGCGAAAATGACGACATTCGGATTCGGCGAAAACTATCGAATTGAGGGCCACTGGTGCAGTCCATAATATTATTTATAGTGTGCCCTCAAGGCCCCTGCCGTTTGTTGATTGAGAGACAAGACAATGTCGAAGATGTCTACCTCAGCAGGAAAGTCAGACGAGGTAGACACCTCAAACAATGCTTCAAGAAGCATTCAAATCACAGCCACTAATCAAGTATTGCCGTTCGAGAATCATTTTTTTTTCAGCCTTTCTTCTTCAGCCTTTCTTCTTCAGCCTAAAAGCAATGTGCGTGATCTCTACATCATAGTGGGTGGCACAACCTCGTAAATACTTCTTAGTTCTATGTAGAACTGGAGAGCATTTACGAGGTTTGAATGTAGAGGCACTTATTAAAGACATTATTTTAGCATCCTCGCATATAATCCTCCTATGGCGGCTCTATGTTATTCATAATATCCAATAATCTGTAGTGATCTTACGATTAAAATAGAAAATTTTATATTTTCAACAATATTGTCGTGTTTAGTGTGTGAATAGGATTTTACAAAACGCAATTATACGAAGAAAGACTCGTTTAACAGGTCATTTGTGACTTCGTTCATTCCATTTTTGACGTACATATTTTGCCAAATTGGATGTAAAATTTCACTGAAAGTTCAACTCATAACGTAGATTATGCATTTTCCTTCATACATAACACAATATTTAATGTGTAAATGCATTTTTGGAGGATATAAAGGCAGAAATAGAAAGGGTTGTTTACAGTAAAATAGTCATGGGTAGGTATCGATAAGTATGTCGATAGTTCATTATAGTGACATTGCTACAAACAAACTTATCTGGATTTAATTTACTATAAATATGATTGATTTTTACTCGAACTGTGTTATTTAGGGTCTTTAGGGTTTTGTGCCTATTTTAATATAATATTTCCAAAATTTGTGATCCATTTTGAGTTGAATTTTTATAATTTTACTTCACTTAAGGTACTCCACGCCACACCGGGATGTTTGCTGTACAAGGCGCAGATTAGCCTCTGCGTCGAATACTGTTCTCACCTTTGGGATGACTGTGCGAGGTACTTACTGGACGCACTTGGCGCTATGCAGAGACGTGTTATCCGATTTCAATTATAGGTTGTCCTAAGATGACGGTAAGCCTCGAGCCGTTAGCGCAGCAAAGAACCATAGCGTCCTTGGCTGCCTTCTACTGAATGTATCACGGCGAATGTTCTGAAGAGCTCTTCAACCTGATCCCACAATCTCCTTTCCGATTCCGAACAACATGTCGGGCAGAGGTGCCACTCATATATAGCGGAGAGAATCTTCGCCAGAGCTGAGCGTTTCAAAAGATCGTTCCTCTGTCGAACTACAAAATCCGGGAACGACCTGCCCGCACATGTGTTTCCCTCATTTTACAATCCCGGGTTCTACAAGCGGAGCGTGAAGAGGCACATCATAGGGTCGCCAACTTGAGGACTACTGTCAGAAGTCTTGTGTGCTGTAAGCATGGCCCCCATTCGCTAGATGCGCCACGGCTTTCCATTAGTTTCCATCAGTGGCGACGTCAATTTGGCGAGGTTAATATATTTAAAAAAATCTACGAGTAATATCTTTTATTGTTACTAGGGTTCAATAATAAATGAGTTTCTAGGTTTCGTATTACGATAAGAGTTGGATTTTTAGTAAAATATCAAATTTAATTGGCAAAATATCTATGTACGGCAACAATGCAATGTACGATGCCATAAATTACATGTTAAAAGTGTATTTTCACATTCACACACTGAATCAAAATTCGTAAAATCACTACAGAATTTCTAATATTACGAGTAAAAATGGGATTATATGGGGTACCATATAATCCCATTTTTACTTTTTCATAGTCGATTACATTCAAATTAACAATTTATTCCCCAAAACAAGAAGTTGGAGATGAAACTTCTAAGCACTTTGTGTGCTCAGAAGTTTCATTTCCATTCCATCCATTTATACAGATACTTTTATTGATAACATAGGTGTGACCATTCAACAACACTATTTAACCCACATATAGATCTTTCATTTTTGGTCTCGTCTTCAGTTTGACACTGTTCATCTTGTACATTCTAAATCTATGGTTATATCAATATATTAGCAAGCTGGTAAGCGCCGCACTGGCTGGCTGTGCGTCAATCTTGTGTCGCGTCATTCCGCCCAACGTAGTCTGTCTCTAAGCTTATCACGTCCTTGCAAATTGCTTCGTCACTATATTTATACACTACTAGGTTTTACCCGCAACTGCGTTCGCAGTTTGACCCCTTTGTACAGGAAATATAACTGAGTAGGTACCTTTTTTTTTTTAAAGCTCCAGATGCTTTAAACTTTTCCAAAACTCAAAATCGGTTTATTTAATCGTTCCGTAGTTTTTGCAAAACTAGTGAAACTAATTCATTTCACACTGGTATCAGTGGGACTCGGTTAATTTTATCTCTGTGGTTGACATTTTAATAATAAAAGTCGATATTGTTAAGTCTGAAAATTGACGTTCTATATATCTCTCTTGAGAGCACTTGAAAAAATACATTCGTCCTTTGACTAAAATGTTCCCATTAAACTGAAATAAAAAACAGTATGATGTTAAGAGGATGACACACTTGCCAATAGGCTAACTATGGATAGAGGATTCTGAATAACATTAAGGTGAAATCGTACAATCATTCAGTCATTTAGCTTACCTAAGGCACAAAAAAGATAAAAGTATGATTCATTACATATACCTACTACTCCATTTCTCTATGCCCCGGTTTTAATCATTTTTGCTAGAGAATTTGCCACTGTTTTCACTACACGCGAGGATTTGTAGCAAATTGTGACAAATCCTCTCTCGCGAATTCATTCATTTTCGCTAAAAAGAGAAGTATTTTGACTCGTTTTTTTTGCTATTTCTTTTTATTATCATTCGATATTTTCCTTTGCTTTTTATTGGTTTCATGGGAAACTTTCATCAAATTAGTTTTAGCCTCTTTTGTAATTTTTCGTCCGTGTTCATCAAAATGGTCCACTTCTAGCGGGTTAATTACTGATTCCGTGAATTAATAGGCATCTAAAACTGCGCAGTTTCAGTGAGTTATTACCTATCTACGTATTACTCGGTCGATGAGGTTTTAGTGCTTTAGTGGGGAGTGGAGTCCTCTAATCTCGAGCAGGGTAATTCGGACTGTCGTTAATGTTACAGGATGGTGCATTTAAATGAGTTGTAGCTAGTTCATTGGGCTAGTTAACTAACTATAGGAAACTTTAAAAACTTCGTTTACAGTACGGAGTTCATTTAAACTAACATTTGCACTTTTTAGTCTTATATATATATTTGTCATTGTCATTTTATTTCTTGTCGTTGACACATTGTCGTTTTAGAGTTCCATATCCAATGAGTAAAAACGTGACCCTATTATGAGACTTTGCCGTTCAACTGTATGTCCGTCATGAGGCTGTATCTCAGGAATCGTTACAGCTAAAGAGCTGAAACTTTTATTGATGATGTAGGGTTTTTCTGTTGCCGCTATAGCAACATATATTAAAATAAAAAAAAATGAGGTGGACTGCCATACAAACGTGTTTTTCTTTTGCCGTTTTTTGGTACGGAACCCTGACTACCAGTTGGCCGGTTTTTTTACTTTCTTTAATTATTTTGTATACCCACAACATACAGTCACGCTTTTTACTTTATTGGTAAGTACAAAATTAGGTTTGTCTACTCCAACCTCGTGCTTCTTCTACTGGTATGAATGTAAACGTCATGAAAATAGATAACAGATTGTGCAAATGTTCGTCAGTAGTCCTTTGCTACACCTCCTGTCTGTTCAAGATGTCGTCTAGTTTCTCACCTAGATCGACTATGGACATCATCTTAATTTTCACTCACCTTATCATCCAACCTTTCCAAAACAATATATAAAAGAAACTAGGTATATTGGTAATTAACCCTTAACCCAAAATAAATAGCTTCTTAACCGTCTAGTGTAAATACCGGTTGTTATTTTTAGGGATATTGCTTAGTGATGTAAACCGTTATTTTAGGTAAACAGCCCTTTTCATAAAACGGGTTTATGTAATGTCTAAAGTTTATAAATTGTAATCAAAAGGTTTAGTATTTCTGTCATTATTTCATAATGAGAATCGGTAATAATAACAAGGATCTATGCATTAAACAGATCTATGAATCATGCAATCTGACGTACTATGGTAGGCCTGCTTCATCTGGGACGACAGCTAACATGAAGCCATAAACCCAAGTCACGATTTTATCTGAAAATGGGTAGGCAGAGAGAATAAAGAGAATGGGACAATATGCCCATATTTCACCATTCACTGCCATATTATTTATTGACAGCCAGGACCAACGTCTTAACGTGCCTTCCGAAGCATGGAAATGCTTGGAAATGAAAATACCACAAGGATGTCACCACCGGCGGGACTACGAAAGCGTCACCACAATACCCTAAGACCTCAAAAAAGTATGTTCTCGTCTATGATGTTGAATTATGATGACACTTATTATTTTCATTAGATGCTGAAGTCATGCCGTCAGCTGACCATGACGGTGCGGACGGCAGGCGCGTTGGTGAGCCGGGCCTCCTGTTCGTGGATGGACCGGTATGGACGGCCGGCGTCGCCCCCTCCCTTACGACCCCCTCGATCCTCCAGTAAAGACCGCTCTGTACGAAGGGTATGTAGCCATTACATTCTAAAGCTATTTCATGGTATATCTTTGGTGTTAACTTATGTACATAATATAGGCACGCCTTATTCCCCAAAGAAGTTTGCAGAGGGATATCCAGATATAACTTCTGTCCCAGGTCTACAGATCTGTTGCCGTCATGGTTTGATTATTTAGAGCCAAACCTAAAGATTCGTGGATTAACGTGGTAGAGGATAACATGCGTGCCATTGGAGTTACTACATGTGAATATTTTTCTAAATCGAGGGTGGGGTGGGGGGGTTAGAGTAGGAAGGGGAATCCTTTGCTCCGTAGTTAGGACTTATGAAGGAACCGGCACTGGCACTCCGACAAAGATGATCAAAAATTGGTCAAAGTTTTAATAGCTATCGTGCGTTCAGTGACAGTAACTTTTTTTCGTGTTATTTTTTTTGTTATAAATGCTATTATTGTCCTAGGCTTCTGTAAGCAATATGGAAATTTACAGACTATGCCTAAAAGTCAAAGATATTTCCAACTTTCCTTGTTTACCAAAAACTGTTACAAATGAATGACGTCAATTTCTTTTAAGGCTACCAAGTGAGTTTATGCCACCCTAAGCCTTTATGTCCAATTCCACACTCGTAAATATTTTATCGTCTCGCATAAGGGGCGGAGTTCGGAGTACTGCGGTATGCTAATAGTATTGTTCTAACCACAAAACCTATCGTCGGTTATTGCAATGACGTTGAATTGATCCTTGTTGGCATAATATTCGTCAGAATAAATACCGTATATAAGTAACTTTAGAGAAATAAACCAAATATCCTGTTTTCTCGTAATTTGAGCTTCAAAAACTTTCGGTACAGCTAAAAATATATATAGAAATCCGTTTGTGATCACAATCACACTGTATACTGAAATGATCATATCGTTACTCCTTTATAATTCCAATTTTTAAAATAATTATTCATTTTGAGAATGTGATTGGTCACGCTGGCATCATGGGTTTGTACTACAGGAATAAGTTTATTAGCTGGTAAGGCTGGCATGGATCCCAGGGCTTAGGACTTCATTGCACCATTAATTTTGAGGAATTTGTATAGATGTTAATGTGTCTTTTTTTCTCAGGTGGACCTTTGCATAGAACCGGGACAGTCATTAGGGTTAATGATTAGAGGCGGTTTGGAGTACAACCTTGGCATCTACATCACGGGCGTCGACAAAGATTCTGTGGCGGATAGAGCTGGACTTATGGTAAATATATCTACTACTATATATTGAAGTGGCAGAAAAGTATACAGACAACCTGATTGAAAGTGGATACCGTAGTTCATAGAGGTTTGCAGCCGAGCTTGCCAAATACTTTGTTCTTCTTCTCTCAGTTATAGTATGTCTGTTGCCGATAGGATATCAGTACCACATTAGAAAATATCAAATGTATCGGGTGCCTACCTATTAACAACAAGGAGTGAATGATTTTTACCTAATTAGGCTAATAGGCGGCAGCAAGTTGTGGTGAAAAATTGAAGTGTTAGAACTTAATACACTCCGCCTAAAGTTTTCAGCACGCCACTTCCGAATCTTGTAAAACTTTGCCTCGAGTATTTTCGTTGAACACAAATTAAGTTACGCGAGACAATTTTACCTATATATCTGCTGAGTCGATCACACTTTTTGTTAGTCGAGTTGTGTGCTTATTCTGGAAATATTATAATGACTAAACAAGAATTGTCTGCATTATCGGTTAGAGAGACTACCAGGACTAGAAAGCTTTAATTTGTCATGAATATGCCATATTAGTCACACCGTCAAAGTGGTTTTTAACAAGTGGTAATCCCATGGATATCATGCCGGACAAGAACCAACTAAAATCACACTAACTATTTACTCGGAAAGGAGTCCTAGAGACACCGACAGAATGGTAAGTTTAAATCTTAGGAAAAACTATCAGTTATAAAAATAAGTAGTCGAGTTGCTCGACTGATTAAAAACTGCCAGAATTTTCAAATAGTTTTCACCATTAAACGTGAAGCATAAATAAATCCACGCGGGTGAAGCCAAGTGGCAGATATTCCCGTCTCTGCCCCCTTGGCTCGGAAGTTGTCGCTGTAGCCTCTGAACCTTTGCTATACCCGAAATGCTACAGTCACACAATTTATCCTTAGGTAACTGGTTACAAAGCACGACGATTCTGAAAGCATCTTCTAAGGCCCTCTTTGAAAAACCCCAAGTGTCGATAACATACCTCAATTTATAATATTTTTTGTTGAAGGTTGGTGATCAAATCCTGGAAGTGAACGGGCAGTCGTTTGTGGACGTGACGCACGACGAAGCGGTCGCCCAGCTCAAGTACCACAAGCGAATGTCCTTGGTCGTTCGGGATGTCGGGAAGGTGCCACATGCGTGTACAGCGTATGGAGAACGGGAAGCGGCTCCGAGGTAATGTGGAAATGTAACAGAGGGGTATCGCCAAAGTCAGGTATTTCGCTTGTGTCAGAACATAATCGTTATCTGACGGTTACAAAATCGTCAGATTACGAGAGCTATTGAGCTACGATTACGATTCAGGGTAATTCTCGACTACACGTGGACATGTGAAACGCCATCTGCCTCATGATTTGCTGTTTCTGCATATGAGACAGATTACGTTCCGCCCGTAATTTTCCGTCCATGCATTTAATGTCGTATGAACCGAGAATCGGGGCCCTGTTTCTGACACAATTGAAATAGCAGATTTGGGTCTCTGTCTGACCTCCTCGGTTACGTAGTGGTAGTCTATAGGAATGTCATGCCTGACTCGAACTAACTAACACCACACAAGCCCTGCCAATCCGTATAGCGATGGCGCCCGGAAAACTCCTCCGTAGGATGTCCCAGGCACATTCAATTTTCCATTACCTAATTAAGTTCCACTCGTTCAATTACTTACAAAACCTAATTCAATCTCTGTCTTGTAATTCAATTGTTACGTAAATGTAACTCAATTTCGCATGTAAGGGTCTGCGACTGCAGATAATTTGATTAACTCGATGCGACCTTGCAGACTTGATTAATCTTGATACACGTGTTCAATGTTGAATTCATTCTGTGATTAATGCACATATCGTTCATTAATGGAATTATACTAGGGTCTTTAGTAAATAAATAGCTCGTAATAGGCATGACGAAATATTTTGAAATCCTGTTCCGTTAAGTGGGTACACGTTTACTTATTACGAAAAAACCTTTATTTCGGTAATAAATTTAAGTTTAACGAAGTTTAAAGCCATTTTCTAAAAAAAATTCAATAGTCCGCCAAAAACGCTCGCAGGTGTCATGGCGTCGGCTCTGACGTCACGCTCTAGTAAACATGTCACTGGATAGTCATTGTGCCTATATGTAGCGAAGAAAGTAAACAAAACAATAATTACTTTGTGTGATAAAAATGAATACTAAAGTTTTTATGTGGTGTGCAGTACCTTAGTGTAGTAATACATCAATAAAACACCTGACAAAGTGTTTGTACATATTCCAAACAAGAAAATATTAAGAAATAAGTGGTCAAAACTTGCACGGCGAGACCCGAACTACGTAGTCGCGAATTTCGTCTATTTATTTCTGAAGACCGTTTTCATGTGAGTATATTAACATAATATCGTGATAGTTACATATAAATGTTTGTTTGACGTGAAATAGTTGAAATATTGAGGCTATGGAGAACAATTAAAGTTGTTTGTTTTGGTTGTCATTCTATTAGGTACATACTTATCAAATTTTTATTGTTTAAATGTTTTCAGTTGCCAAATGATATGGAAAATTATATGGAGTATAATGTAATGGGGTCAGTATCACAAGTATAAAACCAGGATGTATGCTCCATATTGTTTTATGCCAACCAGACAGGAAAAGACGCACATCTGATACAACAGAGCGACCCCATATAACAAAGAAACGAAGAATGATGATTATTGACGAGTGTAAAAGGGAAGTTTTAGAAAAAAGTATAGCTAACAATCAAGTTCACAAGAAATTGCATCGACTAGTTCAGGTATTATATTTTAATAACTTATAAGAATATAGCTTTAAAAAAGTTAATTTTATACATACTCAAAACTACATAATTTTTTCTATGACCTAGTAATCTCCTATCTGTATTCATAATTTTAACGTTGCACTTAAATAACAAAATATTTGATTTACAGTTCAGCAGAATGAAGAAGTTCTTCAGATTACACCAAGAATGTTGAATAAATCAGTTCAAGTTCAAGTTGTCAACAATTGAGAAGTAAAGCTAACCAAACAAAAGTTGATTTAGTAAATCAGATGACATCACCGTTGAAGCCGTTTCTACATTCTGTCTCTACATCGCCATTTAAAGTCAAAGATCATCAAAAATCAAGACAAAGTTTAAATTATTTGAGAAAATAGGTAAAAAAAGAGAACAATCTGATAGTGATATTTCATATACTCCCTCTGTAACTCACGCAGAATCATCAATATCTGTAAAATCTCTTCAAATGGAATCTACATCGGACTGTAGTGAGATGATAGAGGATGATAAAAGGAGAGAAGATTTTACCTTGAAGAGAATTTTAAAAAAATTCCCATTTGTGATCATGTAATAACTATAGCCTGTGGTTTGATTAATATACAGGATTCTCTTATTAAATAAAACAAACTTAAATGAAATTTCTGCATTTTTATTTTCTATTTTAAACTTTTAAATAACAACGGATATACATAGGCTTTTCAAAATTTTATAACGTTTTCAATATAGCCTGACATAAATTGCTCATCATACATAAAATTTCTACGTTTTTATTGCTGGAAAAATTTTGGGTCGGCAACACAAAAATAACATTTATTTAGACCACAAGTACATTTGAATTTGTATCTGGCCAAAGCATTTATTACTAGGTTTTCCATTTTTTATATAATTGAGATAAGTTTTATTTCTCAAAGGACACTTTATTTCCACAATGCCATTTTGACATATTCCATCCGGGGAACCTGCTATCATTGGATGGTTTTGAGATATGAACAGTCCAGTATTCTTGATTATTTTCCCTAGTTTTTTGCTAACTATCTCACATACTTCATTTTCTAAATATCTACCCCGTTTCATTGCTGGTGTGTCTGGTATCTTCCCCCCATAATAATTGAAATAAGAGTCCCATCATTGGTCTGGCAACAACTAACTTCATAAGCTCTAGTAGCTGTTACCCTGCCGTACCTCAGTTCGTGCCAAAGGTTATTTTTGTACTGGTCCCTGGTTTCAGCTTCAATCTTGTTAATAAATTCCACTGTCAAATTCACTTTATTTAAAAATAAATCACAACACTCTTACTTATATGTAAGCACAAGTTGGTGCATTGAGACGCTAAACAGTTTATTGCAGCTATAATCTTGTTGGTATTTTAGTAGCTCACAGTTGACAAGACTTTTTCTTCATCTTCGTTAACCACTTATGTAACAGCATATAGTTTGGCATGAACCTTATGCTCTGAGCAGATCTTGCACTTTACTGTACAAATAGTTTCTTCCCGTTTTAGTTGCACATAACTGATTGCATCATCCCCATTATAATGGTCTTGAAGACCTGAAATAAAAGAAATAAATTAGAAGAAATACATACACATTGATATCAAATTTCAAATGTTTACTATGGGGAAAAAATACTTCTAGTAATAGGTGATTTATAGTTTTATAAATGTACTCATTTTAACGGATATTTAACATTTTATTAACTCGAAAGTAGCAACTGACAAGCTGTGAGGGAGCTAACCTCAAACATAAACCTTGAGTAATTTAGTGTAAAAATAACCTATGAAAGTGAAATAAACTCGCATGAGATCGAAACAAGTTTGGTAATACACGTTGTTTGTTTCTGGTGACATAGTAGGAAAGATAAATGAAAAAAAATACTTACAAGGAAGTTTTTATTTGTTGCGAGGAAATCATCCAACATTAATACGTTAATCCTCGGCAAATTTGAGCTGTTTGCCTTAACAAAGCTTGGTTCCATTGTTAAAAGTCAAGTGGAGTGGATAAATCTCACGAAAATAAATTAAAAATTAGTCCAAATGCGTAGTCAATAGTATTCACAAGTCACAAAGTCACAACAACAGTTTGTTTACTAGATAGTGACGTCATGAGTTGTGATTGGTGTTGCAGTCAAAATGGCTGATTGCAGTATTTTAATGTTTTATTTTATTGAAAATCTTATTAATATCATTTATTTATGTAAAAGTAAACCAGTGATTAAAATTTTCTTAATATATATTTTCTCCTAAAATCATTACATCGCCGATTTTTTGATACTGTCGTCATGCCTATTGTGAATGAATTTTCGTACCTATCTATTATTTTCACCCGACTACTGCAAAGCAAATTGGAGGAGGGTTATGATTTCGATCGGTGTGTTTGTAGGTTTATTTGTTGGGCTAATTCCTAAAAATATTTTTGTGGACTGAGAATAAGTAAAGTGATCCTTCATTCGTTAGATATCGCTATAGCTTTCCATCAGGCCGGCAGATAATTAAAAGGGCGCCCTCAGGAGGCCATAAAATTATGAACGCGAATGTTTGAGAGTAATCGCCTGGAAAGTTATGGCGGCACCTAGCGAGATGAGAGTCACAATCACAGTTCGCAAGACTATTGACGCTTGTCCTTCACTACTTGTAGCTCACTTCCAAACGTGATATTTAAAGAAATAAGTCTTCTAATCCCGCTCCGTGATCTACTATTTATTTTAAAGATTGCTTTTATTGCTGTTATTTATACAACTAAGGCTTTTTTGCTTCACGAACTAACCTATACTATAGAATAAGCGGTTGGGGCAGGCGACGAGGCGCAGCAGCGGTTGCAGTGGAACAGAAAGCGCGGTCACTTCTGCCTCAGTGCGACCTGCCCGCCATCGCCTACTATATGGAAGAGTACGCAGCCAGGAGACTCACGCCCGACTCCTTTCTGACCGTCGTTAGAGATCTACTGGATACCCCGCAGAAGGTGAAGTATCTCTACTCTAAACTTAGTTTTTTCAGCCTACAGGCTAACTTTGTACCACAACTAAGTAGAGTTATCCTGTAGGCTGGGACAGTAGTCCCACAGCTAGGTAGGGTCTTGACTGACGCCGGTCAGAAGAATAAAATTTGGGTAACGATTGGAAATATATGAAAAGTTTGTGTTTGTTTGGTTGATGGCCCTTTTTTCAGGATTCAGGACCTAGACATTGAAAATAATTAAAGTTCTCCTATTAAAGACAAAATGAGAGGAAACCAACATTCTGATTCATACATTCATACATTTTCATTTTTTTTGTTTAAATATGTATAGGGATACCAAATTTAGCGTATCTCTTATTTCTTGTGAACTCTAAATAAAAGGAAGTGGGGTAAATTTATGTACAGACCGGGGCATAAAATGTCTTTATAACAGCGAGCAGGTATTAAGTATTTTAATGTATACGAAATATACTACTCTACAGAGAGCTAATAATTTACTAAACTCATTTCATCTCGTTTTATGACCCACCGCGGTATCGTGCGTTGAATACTTTGTAGATATCAATGTCGTTGAATAAGTATTAATGTCAAGAACACTTTTCCGCATATAGACTTTGCCAAAATTGAGCTCAAACTCTCTAAAAGCAGTTAAAAGTTATAATTTTTAACATTCACTTACAAAACATTTCCAATACGCAGGATGTTTCTACGAGAGTATGATTGATCTTTGTTGAAGTTTATTTGTACCATTTCTGACTGGGTACTTTCAAGTTCAGAGTCATCACTGATCCCACAGGGATCATCGGATATCTCTAAAAGAGGACTGTCTTTGTGTACAAATCATGGTTTTTACGAAATTCAACTATATTGAAGGACTTGTCGAATAAATTTATTGTTACAATAAGATTCTTCTTCTTCATTCTTTCCAAACACCACCTGGATTTGGAGTATGGGGTTGGTTTTTTTTGACTGCTAGAAGCAAATAAGTACATACATAATCCCTCTAGGGCTCTTGTGGCATTGATATTTTTTGTGTAACAGAACATTGGTTAAGGCCTTATCAGGTCATGTTCAATTTCAAAAATCACCAGGTTGCTAGCTCGTTCTGTAGAATGAAATATAAGCGTGGAGGCTTTTTAATTATTATTAATAAGTCAATAAAGTGTAAAGAACGTAAAGACATAGTAGCCCTCTCTGTTGAACGAGTTATTGAGATAGCCAGTATAGAGTTTGAGCGGTTCATTGTACTAAGCATATACAGTCCCCCAGATGCTCCATATGTACAGTTCGAAGAAAAACGAATGCATGAAGAAGCATTGTTTAAATGCCAAAGTACTAAAAAAACGGTCCTATTTTGTGGGGATCTCAATGTAGATGTTTTAGAAACTGCACGGGAACCTTTACAGAGAGAGAAAATGTTAAATTTGTTCAAGTCATTTGGTTTGTATAATATATTTTTGGAACCTACTCGTATAACTGCCACTAGTGCTACTTGTATTGATAATATTTATACTAATATAAATCCTATTAAAAAATGTATAGTGGACCCTGTAAAATCAGATCATCGCGGTCAGTTTGTTTCTTATCTGAGAAATAGTAGGGAAAATAAGAAGATAATTAGTTTTGTCCCAGTTAACACACATCGCTTGGAAACATTCAGAAGAAACTTAGTCAAGAAAATAACAGAATTGCCCAACTACACTAGTGTAGAAGAATCCTACTCTGATTTATTTAATTTGATACATGATGTGTTTGGGAAAATCTTTACCCCAAAAACTATATCAATCGGAGGCAGCTCTGCTTTCAGTGACTGGGCAACACCCGGAATTTATAAAAGTCGCCATAAACTATATGAACTGTATTCTGAAAAATCGCATAATTTCAACCCAGAGTTTCAGGAATATGTTAAAAAATATTCAAAGATATTTAAGCAAGCCCATGTACCTTGGCCAAGTCTAATTTCATTAGAAATAAAATTTAAGATTCTGCGAATGTCATTAAAACTACTTGGAACATTATAAATGCGGAATGTGGTAGGTGTACAGCGAATGAAAGAAAGTTTCATTTAAAGATAGACAATCGCCACGTTTCGGGGGATACGGAAGTGGCGACCGAGTTCGAAAAATTTTTCAGTAATGTACCTATAGAGATTACTAACACTCTCCGGTCGTCTTCCACCTCCGCCGAGCTTTTATTAGCAGAATCTGTAGCTGCCTGTGAGGGCGCGTTCGAATTTACGGTTGTCAACTGCAACGACATCTTAAAAGCATTTAAATCTAATAATGTTAAAAAAACCGCTGACCTTAGTGGGCTATCAGTAAAATCCGTATCAAGTATTATAGATGTCATTGCCCCCCACTTGGCAACTGTGTTTAACGATTGCGTCTCAAGTGGTGTATTTCCTGATTTAATGAAACACAGTAAAGTTATACCACTGTTCAAGGCTGGCAGTACTTCAGATCCGGGTAATTTCAGACCTATCTCGGTGTTGCCGACCTTGAGCAAGATATTTGAAAAACTAATACTAGAGCAGATGCTGATCTATTTTAATAGTCACAAATTGTTTCATGAGAAACAATTTGGCTTCACTAAAGGACGCTCGACTACCGATGCTGGTGTAGAGTTATTGAAATGCATTTACGAGGCCTGGGAGAATAAACAAAATGCAATTGGTGTGTTTTGCGATTTGTCTAAGGCATTTGATTGCGTCCAACATGAAACATTTATCAGGAAATTACACCATTATGGCATAAGACGCAAGGCTCTCGATCTTCTGACTTCATATTTGAACAATAAAATTCAGAGGGTTGATGTTAATGGTACACGCTCAGAGCGCTCTGTAGTTACTATGGGCGTCCCACAGGGTTCAATACTCGGACCATTTTTATTCCTTATATATTTTAATGACCTACCCTTTTACTTGGGGGACAACAACAGGATTGTTTTGTTTGCAGATGATACTTCTTTGATTTTCAAAGTTAAAAGACAAATAGATAACTATGACGATGTCAACAACGCAATCTTGAAAGTGGTTCATTGGTTTAACACTAACAATCTTAGACTGAATGATAATAAAACTAAATGCATAAAATTTACCTTGCCTAATGTAACACAGTCAGAAACCAATGTTCAACTTAATGGTCGGGTGTTGGAACTTGTGGAATCAACGACGTTCCTAGGGTTAACGGTCGATGCTGGCTTACAATGGGGTCCACATATTGTTAAACTAGCAAATAGATTAAGTTCAGCAGCATTTGCTGTACAAAAGATAAGGCACTTGACGGATGTAGATACGGCTAGAATAGTCTATTTCAGTTACTTTCATAGCATAATGTCTTACGGTATTGTACTGTGGGGCAATGCTGCGGATATAGATAAAATTTTTATTTTACAAAAGCGGGCCATAAGAGCCATATATAGCTTAAGTCCAAGGGTCTCTCTGCGCGAAAAATTCAAAGAGGTTAAAATTCTTACAGTAGCATCACAATACATTTTTGAGAATCTTATGTACGTACAAAGAAATTTACATAGTTTCGCTAAGTTAAGTGATAGACACCATGTCAACACTAGAAATAAAAGTAACCTTGCTGTTTATCATAGCAGATTACACAAAATCAGCAATTCTTTCATGGGTAACTGTATACGCTTTTACAACAGGCTACCAGACGAAATTAAAAGTATGTCCCTTAATAAATTTAAAAAGGTTGTAAAAAGTAAATTGTACTGCAGGGGCTACTATACAATTGGTGATTATTTGTTGGATGGAGAAGCCTGGAAATGACCTGCTCTACTGGATTCTCAAAAAATTGTTAAAATGCATAGTTTTTAGATTCATTTTGTAAATAGAGCTCTAAAAAGAATAACCCGCTGAGTTTCTTGCCAGTTCTTCTCAGGTGGGTCGCGTTGTGAACTGGTGGTAGATTTTGATTTGTATTCTGGACGTTTTACAAGAGCATCTGTAAATGCCTATGTGAAATAAATTTCTTTTTCTTTCTTTTCTTTCTTCTTTCTTTCTTTCTGTGGCAGAGCTTCGCCTTTGGTTAGTAGTATCACCACCTTCCAGGTGAAGTTGGTTGGACGCCTAGTACGGTATGGGGCTCCAGTGTACCTAGATTATTGCCCTCATTCGTCTTAACTCATAATTTTAAATTATCTTGTTATGAAATGTGTATTTCTTTCACAGTATACTCTCCTTACGGAAATAAGAGAATTTATGTTACCGGAGGACAGGGCGAGGTTTGACGAGCTCGTATACAGAAGAGGGGAAGAACCGGCAGTAGATCATCATCAAAAGGTATATTTGCACATATGCATCTTATTTCTACGTAAATTTAGTTCACTTTAGGATTGTTATTTATATAAAAAAGCCAGCCAACCTTTAACGAAACTTTTTTAATAACAACTTCACACAGCACAATAACACTAATTTAATTTAATTTCAGACTCGGTACCTCTTAGCCCTTGACACGAGTCCTCTTTTTCGCTTTATAAGTACTGACTTCTGATTTTGAGCTCTTTAACTGGGCACTGTGTCACTTTTGTTTTCTGCGTAAACTTAGAATAGGATAGAACGAATGTATGAAGTCTATGATATGAATCACGTGGGATTGTTTTATTGTCAACGTTTTGATTTCCACCTACCTACATCTTAATAGATTATGCCTTTATTATTCTGTTCTTGTTACAATAGTACACTTTGGTACACATTGTAAAACCTTAATAAAGCCATAATACAGTGAACATTGGAACAAGGTATAAACCATTTTGTTTAAGTTTTCATAAACAGTTTTTGGATAAGTGCCCTTCTTGTACGTAGCTACGAATCAAAGCTTTTGTTTCAAGCAATTATTATGTTGAGAGTATAAACGGAACACTGATTTATACTTTTACAATATAATTGATGTCATGTTTCTCTTGAGCACCTGTGACAGTTTCATTAAAAGTTTATTTACACTGGCATTACACTGTACTCAGGTTTTGGTTACGCCTGAAAAATATTTTTCACTTAACCATTTGTAGTACTTACCCTAAACTTTGGTTGACTACTCCAACCAAGTGGGATTGCTTGTAGCTGGTAAACACTTTAGATAAAGCCGACTTTAGTTTAGGCTTCACAAACAGTAAAACAAACACAATAATGATTACGTGACTCGATCATATAAAAATTCACAGCCTCATTGTAAATACAAAACAAAATACAACAACTGTATAATAAACATATAAAGTTCAGTACAAAATGCATTGCACAAATTTATTGCTTACATTAATTTGTTGATAGCGCGGCGCCGAACGACACATGCTGCCTTCCTCGACGATGCATGAATTGCACGACCCGGTAAGTGCACTCGCTAAATTATTTTCTATTTTCTCACATAATACAGGGACGTACAAAATGTCCTAGTCTACAATATTCAATTTACCCAGTATTTAGCCAATTTACCCAATATTTTGTCAGTTTACCCAATTTAGTTTGTTATTGGAATGAAGAATTCTGAGTACGTCCCTGTCGTTGCATGATCTATTGATGTCATAGTTTGATTGCTTCCTAGTAGATCGAGCTTTGTTGATAAATGGTTCATATTTTAATGAATTAAATACCCCTAACTATTATAATATAACCCAATATTATATTGCCTGTTTCTAAGTAGGTCCACATTTTAAGATAATATTCTTTATTCTCTGAAAACTGAACAATCGTGGAGTAAATGTACGGAATAGTTCTTCAATATATCTTCTATTGGCTAGTTTTTATAAATCGTAGTAAGTATATCTACAAAACTAATAGAGTAACCTATTTATGTTCTTATTCATTGCAAATAGAAGTAAAAAGCAATATTAAAAGGAAAAATAAGATTAATGTTGGGAATTATTCCGCATCTGTTACCTGAAGGTGGTAAATGTATTGGGGCAATCGGGTCAGGTTCAGGGTTATTGTTATAGGAGGTAGCAGCAGATGCACCACTCGTGGCCGACCATCGCTCGCCTTCCGAGGATTCCGGCCTGGGCCTGCCACCGCATGACCATGCTTTGTACAGGTGACGTCAATATATGACTGGCAACACTTTTTACTTAAACTCTGCATAGCTTGATCTCTAACTTCTAAAATCGTAGACAATATTTGTATAAAAAAATAAAAATATAGAATAGAATACCATTGAGTGTGAAGACAGGGTGCAGCAAATACAAGGTTCTGTCAGCTCTATAATGATAATGAGCGAGACTTAACGCCGCACAACCGGCGGTCCTCTTATACAGACGCTGTAGTACCATTGTAGCGCCAAAGCAAAGGCTGAGCTGTCATCAAGCGTTCGTTTAGTCCGTTCTTTTACATTTCACTGAGAAAATAACCCGCAGCTTTCTACAACCCCTTGTCTCAGCATTCAGTCTCGCAAACCGAGTGTCTCATTGGCCAGTCGCCAAACACTTCCAAGTTTATTTAACATCAGAATCGATTGTTTTATGACAGAATAACGTTCACGTTTATTGACACCCAATGGTTTACTGTCTTGCTCCGGCATTTATAAGAGCTACTTTAAATTTATTACTCGCGTAATCGATCCGCCGATGTCATTTGAAATTCTATTAAAAAACAATTTGACAATATTACCCTAATAAATGGACATAAATATACATCGATTAAATAAAAAGAACATAATGTTCGATCTTACATTCTAAACTACATACAAAATTTGGGTAAATGTATTAAAATCTACTTACATCTTTATTTTCCTCTTCACTTATAAAGGGGTAATGTTTTTATTAAAACCTGTAATCTGATGGGCTGAATTGCCTATATTTATTGTTTTTTAACACCCTCGGGGTTATCTATTTGAAGGGTGAATGATTGATATAGGAAATCACGGACATTTTAATGTGTTCCGTCACTGTGAGCCATCGGCATCGTTAGGGCATCAGTATCGATCAACCTCGGATTCGATTACATAAATTGCTGTTTTTGATGCCAACAGACTATAAAACGTTTCAAATTAAGTTACTTTTTCTAATAGAACTACACGGATCTGAAAAAAGTACGAATGTAATTTAGACTTATATAAGGGTGAACTGAGAAAATAGTGACCAAAGATGCGTGCAATGATAAAAATCTTACGTGACCCTCACAGTCCTCACACGTTACGTAATGGCAGCCATGTTATTTGTACGTGTGTAGTTATCGAAAGACGCGTGAAATTGTGGCACAAGTCATGATTATATAAATGACACTCCATCCATACTTCTTATGAACTGTGATAGAAGCGTAGAACTAGTAGAAAATCCCTAATTTATCACATACGTTCTATTCCTTAAATTATGTGTGTAAGGTTATCGAGTTACCTGTATTAATTTTCCTTCAACCTTAGTAGAAAATTTATTTGTATTTTGTTCATAAGCGACAGATCAATTGAAACATATTTTCCGTATTTTCAATACCGGTAAATAGGTAAATGGCCGAAAATTTCAGGATTCATACGTAGGGCACTTTTTCAGCTCGAATCCACAAATTGTGCAGTAGAGTTTTAAAGAAGCATTAGATCTCCGTAAATCAACATAGTTTAGCTACATAATTTGAACTAATCAATCAACTTAGCTCAGATGATACGTATGTGTATCGTGGAGAATGGTATATGTGTAAATTAGCTGGCATCGTGTAGCTCTGTGTTGAAGGCTTGTTGATGGTGATGTTGTGTGGGCCAGGAGCGGGCGGCAGTGGCGGGCACCCACGGACGCGCCGCCGCCAGATGACGACCTGGAGCCACCGCACGAGGTGATTTTGCCAGAATTACCTTTTACACTTATCAATCTATCGACCACATTCACTTCTCTGCGGCTTGTCTATAGCTGTGTCCTGGGTGTCACTCAACTACTCATAACTAATTTAAAAAAGAAAAACCCCTTACTTTGGAATATCTTTATTCTAAATTTATATACTAAACGCCGAAAATGCTGACGCGAATGCGTTGGCAGGTGACCAGAACGCTTTCATATTTCCACCCTTATCTTTCAAGGTAGATATTACCCAACCGTTTCCTTTATCCCTTGACGTGAATAAATTAACTTAGATCATTAATTGGGGTGGCACCTCGGCACTATCACTGTAAAATATCTCACATCTTCTTGCATGGATCGAGGACGGCTAGTTTAGTAATGACACAGTTCACGATTATGGCCGTTATTTCCTGTATATTGTACTAAATGGGTAAATCTGGCAAAATTGTATAATTGACTTTCCATCTCGCAAAGTGGTCTAAGGGGTAACATTGGCATTTTATATTCTGCAAAACGTATTTGGTAATAGCGGCCAGATATAATGATTTGTTTCGACTGTTAGAATAGTGATGTAGAATACAGTAGTGCCTATTTCTTAAACAAGATACATACATTTTACATACATTGTCTTAAGGCCTGATTTCGATGCCGATGTGAATTTTTCATGGAGCAAACATATAAGGAGTTTTCAATACATTCTGCAAGTTACTAAAACAATCAATACAGTACCAATTATTTCAATTCGTCACACTCACAACGAATTTAGATGACTATTATAATTTTTCGATGACCTCATTGAAATAATAACCAATTGAGATCTTTCTTTAGACTTATTTTTTCAGCATATCGTGCACCGGCTCGTTGGTCTAGGGGTATGATTCTCGCTTCGGGTGCGAGAGGTCCCGGGTTCAAATCCCGGACGAGCCCATCTTGTTGAAGTTTATATTTACGTTCATTTGTAAATTTTAACAATTTACTAACCCTATTTAAATTTAAAAGCATAAATTAATAATTATTTTAATTGCATACTGGTAGATGATGAAAAAAAAAAAGATTTTTTGTAAACGTATGCTCATATCCGTTAAAGCTGAAATTTGGTAAAGCTATGTAAATTCGTTGATAAAACAATAATTTGGTAGTGAAATTCAGTTGATCACGCCAGGTATCCACAGGAGGAAACTGTTCAACGGTTTATGTGATTGAGTTGAAATTTTGCATACTTATTAAATCCAGCGACAATACAATACGTAGGTAATTTGGTAGTAAAATCAAGTGATACGGCCGTTTTGTTGGAAGGAAGTCTTCAAAGGTTAATAGCATTGTTTTGAAGCTTTCTTTTATCGTCTGTTAGGTCCGGTAAGGATCGTCACCACGGGAGGGTATTCTTCAACTTTTGTTCGCTGTTTTATTTAGCTTGTTTATTTGGGTCAAATATAGTAAGTATTTGAAATTTGACCTCTTTCCTGTTGACAGATTAATATGTTATTTTAACAACTTTAATTTCAAAGACAATAACAGATTTTATTATACTTCTATATTATTCTAAATCTAAAATGGCTGCTGCTACAAAATGGCGGATTACATATTTTTCACACCTAACGGCACAAATTAGAGATAGTACAGATGGAAAACTCATATATGTACTTTTTTTCACACCTACCCTCTGCTACACACACTCGCGCATAAATCAGTACCTATCGAAAATTCGGTTGAGGACCGCCTGACCTCGTGTCTGTGAATGAGTGATCTATGTGTGCGTAGGGTCTGTGAATTTAGTATGTAGGTTTGTCTATGTGTGCGTAGCCTTAGCGAATTTAGTATGTAGGTTTCCATCTACGTAGGCTACGGCAAGCATTGGTATTATGATACAAAATACAATAAATAGCAACTTTCGAGTCAAACGAAAATTGACAATTGGTAGTCCCACTCCCATTTGCATATTAAATTAAATTAATGACTACAAGTTGGAAGAAAACTGACGTTGATGGAAGGTGTTTCGTCTATATGGTACACAGAAACAAAATTTTCTGTACAAAAAAATCCTAGAATAGATACAATGAGATTATTTACAAAGATATTAATATTAGAAGGGAACATGAACAGGACTTTTACCAAAAAAACGTATTCCCGTATATTTTTCTTGTATAAAGCCTCTAGAAGAATATTATTTTATTAAATCAAGATTATGCTGTACACATGTTCGAATATTTTTTATGTCACATAGGTAATAATTAAGAATATTAAATGACCCGCTTAAAATGGCAAAAATACCCGTTTTTATTGCCGTGGTTAGAGGATATTTTTTTCAATGTGTCTGGTAGGCAAATTAAAAAGATATATACCTGGAAAAAATACATATTTTCTCTTAAAATGGTGTCTAAAATAGGTAAATTGGCACGACGCAGTTTTCACGGAGAAAACAGGGGAATACAAAACATCGATTCTAGTCTCGAACTACTATTATTTTTATCTCACTGTACGGAATTGTCCACGTGTAAATTCGCATTCGTAGTCGCAGCCCATGTTCCCTCTTAATACTTGTCAACGGGAACCCCATTTTACCGTGATTGTGGGCGTTAAGTCATTTCGATAAATTTTTGTAAAAAATAATAAACATAAGCTCATCTACAAAAAGATTCATAATTTTAATACTCTTCTACGAGAACTGCACGCTACTATTGCAGTATTTAAAGCCATTTCAACAAATTGGTGCCACAATTATTAAAAAACAATACTATTGGGTTCGCTTTAAAGTTTTTCCAACCTAGTTTCACGAAGTTTTATTACTTCTAGTACAATTACCAAGAAACGGATTAATTTCACAAAAATTACCTTCAACCATGAATTTTAGAACCATTTCAATTAGCAGTATTTTCTACCGCACCTTGGTTTATTAAACTTAATGGACTGCTACGGTTTAAATTCCAGACGTCAGTCAGTAGCATGATGACGTCAGAACGTCTTGAAAAGATCGATATTTATGCTAGGTAGGTACGTAGAGATACTCTGCATTTTCTGAAATATTTTTTCACAAGCAAATACTTAGCACTTAGGGCGACAACGAACATAATAACGAGGTTAAATTCAAGGTGTAAAATTATCCCCTAAATAGGGACACTCGTTTAACCTTGAGTTTGGTCGAATCCAACCTTAGTCAACCAATCAAACGAGCCTTTCGCAGTCCACTGTTGAACGTATTCCTTTTCCAATTTCCCTATCCAATACAGTGTGCAAACGGGTGGTTTGTGTCGATTCTTTATGAAGACCTGCTTCAAATATGCGCACCATTTCCAGGTGAAGTTGGTTTGATCTCCGAAAATCTTGATTCGCACTATGGGACTTCGTAGTTACTTGGATAATTATAGTTTGCAATAGCTAAGTACTAGTAGATAGCGTCCGGGGCTTTGCCCGCTTTGATTTTTTTCCCGTCATCGCTTTCTATGGAAACTTACTCCTGGGATAAAAAGTAGCCTAGTAAGGCAATTTTAGTTAAATCCGTTCAGCCGTTGGACCGGGAAAAAATAACAAACATCCAAACACACATCTCCACTCTCAAATTTCGTTTCTATAATATTTGTTAGATCAGATTAAACAGTTGCTAATTTCGGGATAGTCCAGTTGGAAAGATCCAAACTAACAAGTTTCGAATCAGCCCAACTTAACAGCCAACTAAGAGAGGTCCTTTTTCAAAAGGATGACCAAGCCACGTCATGAGTATTCGGAACAACATCGCACATTTTTTAATTTATGCTTTGTTCCGCGGAACTACTGGGAATGAATTTATTAGTATTTTATATCTACTTTGTTCCGCGGAACTAATGGGAACTGAATTCTTAATGCTTTGTTCCGCGGGACAACTGGGAAAAAAAGTCTCACTAGTTCCGCCACGGAACTACTTCAACGGAACAACTGGGAATAATCGTTGAACAACGCCCACGAAATCGATTATTGAAACGAAAGTTTGTCTCAATATTCCGTGATCACAGTGTAGATAGAACTATTGATATTTACGGAATATATACAGTGTCATTGTTTCATCGAGCTTCCAATATTTTGGTACTATTGCAAGCATTGTGATCATTGATATACATCAATATCTGAATGTAGATGAAACGATAACACACGGTAAATGTTTCGTAAATATTATTAGTTGTGCAAACTAGTGTTTCGACTCTAAACGAGTCTAATAGAAACACGTTATGGCAGTTGTTTAGTTTCACTTGACTCGTGTAAATAAACAGGTCAATCATTAGTGTTGCCTCCCTTTACGTGATAGACAAATGAATTGCTTAACTTTCCTAGCTGCTTCGTATATCAGTCAGCTTTTGTAATAAGTTTTGTGTGTTTTTTAGGGTTTCGTAGCCAAATGGCAAAAACGGAACCCTTATAGATTCGTTATGTCTGTGTGTCTGTCTGTCCGTCCGTGTGTCACAGCCACTTTTCTCCGAAACTATATGGTCTATGCTATTGAAACTTGGTAACTAGATGTATTCTGTAAACCGCATTAAGATTCTTATATAAATCTAGAAAAAAAGCATTAAATTCTGGGGGTCCCCATACTCAGAACTGAAACTTAAAATTGTTTTTTCATAAATCCATACGTGTGGGGTATCTATAGATAGGTCTTTAAAAAATGCAATTGAGGTTCCTAAAATATTTTTTTTCTAAAGTGAATAGTTTGCGCAAAAGACACTTCCAAAGTGAAAAATGTGTGTCCTCCCCCCCCCTCTAACTTCTAAACTAAGAGAATAAAAAAATATGTGATGTACATTGCCGTAAAAACTACCAACGAAAATTGGTTTGACCGAGATAGAGCTGGTAGTTCTTTTTTTAATACTTCATAAACCGCAATTTTCGGTTAGAAAAATCACTGCCACTGCGAACGTGTTAAAACATCAATCAAAGTTACAACGAACTATAAGAACTTTTATATTATGTTACTTGCTGCTACGAAACCCTTCATGGGCGAGTCGAACTCGCACTTGACCGGTTTTTTAAATACTTGTCACGTTTACGAATGAACTCCAAAACTAGCTGTGCAATTTGAGAGATAAGATAGATATTATTCGTGTTTTATTTAATAAATTTCTTTGATAATTTTTATTAGAACAAACTTTTATGCACTCGCAAACTTTACTCAACTAGTAAATAATAGAAAAAGACTAAGACTTTCTATCCGAAGATAATTTATAGTCCATTGCAGTGCTCCTTAAAGAACATTAAAATCTAAGTTAGCTAGAACAAAGTTGAGATGCAGATGGTTATCATAACTGACATTAATACCTAATGGTCTTCAGGTTTCTTTTCTTAAGATAATTGCTACTTTATTTTCAAATATTTCTTTCAAGTCAACTCCATTGGTACTTACGGAATTTTGGGTGACAGATAGTGAGTCAGATTTTCAGAATCGCGACAGAGTTGTAATACTGCGGAAACATCTCGATGCCTCTTCAAAAACCTATATTACTCGTAATAAAGAGTTTTTTCATTAATGACTAATACAGCGTCGTTCCTTTTCAAGTCTCAAAACTACAGTGACTTCTTTCGGTCAAGTGGGCGGAATACTTGCTTCCCACCTTATAAATAGGTATAGAAAATAACTTTAACGTTTTAAACAATCTCTAAATCAACATGAATATGTTACTGTAAAAATTTTGCATAAGCTTAATGGTTATTACTACAACAGTATTTAACTGCAGAAAATTAAAAAATTGTTCCCCGTTATTATAACCCGGGCTACGTAATAAAACGTAAAGTTGAACTGGGAAGGAACCCCTCAACAAAGCGTGCAGTCTGGGCGGAGGGCGGGTGTTTCCCAAGGGTGGCGTAGGGCGCTTGCAGGCTGTTTATGAAACTGATATCAGTACGCGCTACGCCGGCCCGACGTCATGACGTCGCGACGCCGGCGTCGCGTCGCGTTTCGCGACTACGTACCGATGGACGTGCGTGCTATGGCCAAGGTACTCTTTGCTTAAATTATGTGTAGTACTATTATTATCTTTTGTATGTAATACCATTATATTATCTGTGGTAATACTATTTCTAACCCCGCCCAGACAAAATATGAAGGGAGTATCATATAACTTTGTCTCGTGTTTCTATTCTGTAAATCAAAACAGTCAAATTATGAACCACCTTTGATAAAGATTCTTTTGTTTTGATGTTGACGTAATCGTATAAAGTTTTATATAGGTTTTTAGCTAAGTATAATTTACGAATAGTATATTTAAACTTTTGAGGATCGACAGTTAATTTCGTAGCTGTCGTCGTTGCCGCAGCTCCAATCATCTAAAACATGAAAAATATATTTCTATAGTAAACCATAATGTGAATTCTGAAATTCAGTGTTACGTTAACTTGTTTCGGTATTCGGTCAAGAACTGAAACGATTTTTAAGTACACCTTTTTTATCATTGGTTACCTACAATTTTGGTTAGTTGAAAATAGTGATAAGTAAATAGATTTCCCAAAATACAGGTCTTTGGCCTAGTTTGGGATCCAGTTTTACCAATGTAAATTATTGTAAATCTATTAGTGACAAATAAATATATTATTATATTATTAGATATTATATTATAATACCAGATCAAAATATTCTTAAGTATTAGAGAAATGTTAATTATAAAGTATGTTTTGCATCAAAAAGTTTAATTCCTTTATAAACATATCAAACACAAATTTCCCTGATTTGGTATTCAGTCAAGCATTAATAGAGTTTTTGGGTACGCCTAACAGTTTCAAATAGCAATTTGAGTGAAAACAACTTCGATTCCACATCATGGCGCCTCTCGCACTAAAGTTAAGGCAGTGTTTACCACTAGCTGATATTTAATCACTTACTTACTTACGTACTTACTTACGTACGTACTTACTTACGTACTTACTTACTTAATCAGTGAAAAATTATCATTCAAAATTTGCTAATAATAAAGCTTGATAGATAAGCAGCAAAATGTAAATTGCTTCTGAAATATTTAGGTACCTATATCAAACTTGACTATGACTATGACTTGACTTTGACTTGACTTGACTTCAATCAAGCAATGAAAGGGTTTTAAATTACGCCTCATAGTTTTGAATAGCAATTTGAGTTTGTGAACCTTCAATTCATACATTAAGGCTGGTATTATTCACAAACCTACTGCGAATTATATAGTTTAGAACGCGCTCAAATGACTATGTTTTAATACACCAGACATAATAATTCCCTCATTTTGGTATTCAGACGGTCATTGAAAAGCTTTTCAATTTATGGCTTACAGATTTTAATAGTATCTAAGTTAAATGAGAGAGTTAATTGATTCCATGGCGCCACGCCCCTCGCACTCCATTTAATAGGGAACAAGAGTTGCGAGAAATTTCCTAAATAGGTATTTGATTTTAGGTATGGCCATCACATTTCGTTTGGGTAAAATCTTAGATCATCTAACCACAGGATGCGCCTTACTTAAGCATTGTTTTCTGCCATTGCACATGACCATTTGGTCTATTTTGGCTTTATAAAAAGCACTGTACATCAGTACATCATTTTATATGATTAAACTAGTACATGTCATTGGAGTTGACTTTACAATAAAAATTAACACACAACAGCCATTACGCGTTTGTCGATTAATACATTTTTAAATGTAATGAAATTTTATATGTCTTTGTGTTTCCCCCTTCACCCGCTATGAAAACTGGCAGAATATTTTTGTATGCGGTGGTTCGCAAAGGCTAGTCCCGTGATATATGGTCTAAGGGTAAAATCGATATTTCATATTCCCCTGTTCTAACAAATTTTGACGCCAATTTTTTCAGGTACAGGTTTCTATCACCTTTTTTGAAGTTAATAGCTTTTCGAATAAGTCTGGTAGTTTTCTAATCCCACCAAAAACATCCCTGTTGAAAAAGAGGCCAAGTTCCTATGGGCTAATTGTTCGCCTAAAAAAGGGTTGAAATCCAATCCGATGCCAAGTTTAGATGTACTTTAACCTCCTAACTCCTGAAGGTATAAAATATTTCCGATTTTTATGAAACTTAGTGTAGATGTTAGGTATGGTATGAAAACCATGGAAAAAATATTGAAAAAAATCGTAAGCTTGGAAAAGTGGGTTTTCTTGATGTACTATACATAGTACAGCAGATGGCGCTAGCTGTCAAGTTAACATCGCGTCCGTGTTATTAAATCTTTAAGAAATATAAAAACAGTTTATAAAAGTGTATTGACCTATAAATATGTGGAAGAACATCTAAATATTCAGTGACACTGTTATCTAGTGAATTGTGATACAGAAAAGTGAAAAAATACGATTAGAAAATAACCTGGAACATTGGAACATTATATTGACCTAGTAAGAACGCTAAATAAACTAAAACCTTTTCGAAGGTTTTTAGACTCAAAAAGTTATATTAAAAAGTGATCAAGTGCATTTTAAAACTAAATAAAGAACAATCAAAGTGTTAGAAAATAATAAAGTACCCAACAAAATAGCTTCGAAGTGCAGAAATATTTTCTACATGAGTCATAGCTAACGAAACTGCTCAATTTAAAATAATTTGTACGACACAAGCAGACGACTAATTCAACTCACCTACTATAAGTGTCCGTGGCCCGGTGGATAACACTGCGAGATAAGGTACACTCTACAGGTCGGGGGTTCAAATCATTCAATAGGATATTCTTTTTGGTAAATGAAATTTACTTTCCAATCTTTGGTTAACAAAAAAAAATATTATAAAAGCAAAATAGAGAATGTGACTATCCGAAATAAACTGACAAGAACACAGTCAGAAACAAATTTATCACATACAAGCCAAGACTTACTAAATTCTACGATGTTAGACTCGAGTATTATGAGTATGAAGAGTGCAACACAATACTCGTATAGGGATCATCAATCAGTTGCTGATGACTTGAAACATGAAATCAATTTAATTAAACAGCAATTAAAAAGTGCTGATAGCGAGATAGAAAATTTAAATCAGGAAAATATACTACTAAAACAGGACATACAGGCTCAACAACGGCAGATAGATTTCCTTAAAAAAATTTGCTGCACTACTCCACAACGAAAGCACAATTCTTCACCTATCTCGAGTAGAATATTAAATATGAATGTAAACACTTCACGACACTCTCCCCTGCATCTTGCAAAAAGTATCTGTACAAATACTTTGAATACAGATCGGCGTAGCACTCAACCAACACAGCAAAAACAGCCAGACACTCACACTCAATTACAATTGTCATTTTGCTACAGAAAAAATACAGAAGATATACCACGCCCTTTGACTGAAAGTGCACCAGTGGGAACACAAGTAGGAAAGCACAAAGTAATAATTCTAGGCGATGGTCAGGGACGAGGTCTACGATATATACTACAAAATCTGCTTGGAACAAAATACGCAGTGTTTTCATACTTCAAACCTGGTGCTCCACTTAATGAGATTTTGCAAAATTCCAGTAATGAGATCAGTGCGTTAACGAAAAGCGACTATGTTGTTGTACTGGGAGGCTGCTGTGAAAAAACCCCATATGATATTGACATCAACTTGCATCGATGGCTGACTACAACTGCCAATACGAACGTAATCATAAGCGAGGTACCAAAAAACAGGTTTTTAAACGAAACGAAATTAAACTATCAACTAAGATTTATTTGTAACAGATTTAAAAATGCATTGTACATAAACATGAACTATTCTAGATTTGTACCTAGTAGAAAAACATATGTATTGAATCTTGCTAGGTCGCTTTTAAAGGAAATATTATGTTTAAATTATCACTTCCAAATATCACAGCATGAGCAAATGTTAAAAAATAATAAATTTGTAGATCAATGCACTCAGGTGAATTTAGATCTCGAACAGGATCTTCTAGACAAGAATATGAATAATAGTGATTCCACAAATAAACCAGGTAACGAACATAGCTCAGGTAAAGGCCCAAACCTAGTAAGTGATTTATTTCGTGTATAATACTCTTACGGTCTTGCATCAAAATATTGATGGATTACTGAACAAATCTGACATGCTCTCTGTTAGTATTAATAATATGACTGCATTAAACATTTCAATTGACATATTATGTATAACTGAGCACAACATGGTCGAGGGTGATGAGGAATATCTTACAATGCCAAACTACAAACTTGTCTCTTTTTATATGAGAAATAGTAGACATGGAGGCTCTTGTATATTAATAAAAAAGTACCTAGAATGCAGGCTTCTCAATGATATAACAGAGCTTTCAATTCAACATATCATAGAATGCTCTGCCATTGAAATAGTAGGACATAAAATCATAATTTTATGTGTGTATAGATCACCAGACTATTCTGTTAGTTCTCTAAGCAGTTTCTTTACAGCATTAAATAAAGTATTATATAAATTGTGTCTGAATGGCAAGAAGATTATTTTGTGCGGAGATTTCAATATTGATATTTTAAAGCAAACCAAAAACTCGATTAAATTTATTGAAATCTTACTAACTCATAATTTAAAATTACAATTCAAGGAAATAACAAGATTTGCTGGTAAAACCTGCATAGACAACATAGCCCACAATATCAGAACATGCAAGGGCACCATTAGAGAGCTGGCACTATCAGATCACAATGCTCAAATTATTGAGGTCCCAGTCAGAAAAACTTGTACTCTGAAATATTGGTATACAGTAAAACGAGATTACTCAAAGGGTAATAGAATGACATTTATAAAATATATAAAACAACTTACAAATAATGATGTCTACAGCTGTACTGATGCAAATACCGCTTTCAACCAATTTCATGAAAACTTTTTTATGATCTACCAACTGTGCTTTCCTTTAAAAAAAATTCGGATTTACAACACATCGAGGCCAAAATGGATCTCGCGTGGTATAAGAATGTGCAGCAAACGTAAGTGTCATCTTCTGTGGCAATACAGATTTAATAAAAATGAAACCAATAAAAACACATTTAAAGTATTTGCAAAGAGGTATAAATCTATAATAAGACTAACAAAAAAATCACAAAATGATTATTTTATCAAGTCTGCTCAGAATAAAAGCAAAGCAACGTGGAAAGTTATAAATGAGACAAAAAATAGACATCCGACCCAAACTATAAAAGAAATAAAAAATAATGACATAATAATTGATAATCCTGAAGACATATCCAAATCATTCAATAATTTTTTTCTTGGCATAAGTAATTGTAATATAAACCCAATTCAACATAATTCCAATAAAATAGACTTTATATCCAATTCGATCTTTATGGCACCAACTCTCACAGATGACATTTATAAGATAATAACAACTCTTAACAACACAAACAGTACTGGATTCGATGGTATTTTGACAAGTATTATTAAAGATGCCGCCCATATTATATCTGAACCCTTAAGTCATATTGTTAATTTATGTATAGAACAAGGCAATTTTCCAAACAAACTAAAAATATCAGTTATAAAGCCAATTTTTAAAAAAGGTGATAGAAAATTAATGTGTAATTATAGGCCTATAGCGCTCATACCTATCTTCGCAAAAATATTTGAAAAGGTGATACACAAAGGCCTATACACTTTTTTTGAAAAACAAAATATCTTTACACCCTGCCAGTATGGGTACAGAAATTGCAAATCAATAAATGTGGCAATTTACAACTTTTTAAGTAAAGTAATGACCAATTTAGACAGTAAACGACCAGCTGTGGCATTATATATGGATATGTCAAAGGCTTTCGACCGTGTTGACCATAATATACTACTAAATAAGATGTACGCTTATGGTGTTAGAGGTAATGTGTACAATCTAGTAAAATCGTACCTTTCTTACAGTCAACAATTCACAGAAATAAGGTGGTTCAATCCATTAACAAAGACAGAAGAAGTTTGCACTTCTGACACTGGTACTGCTAAATTTGGTGTACCACAGGGCAGCATCTTAGGCCCCCTACTCTTTCTTGTCTATATTAATGACATGCCTTCGGTAACAAAACATGACATTACATTATTCGCTGACGATAGCACAATACTTTTTACTAATGATGACACAGTAAATTTAGAATCAGACATCAATCAATCTTTAGTTCAAATTATAGACTGGCTTAAAACTAATAATTTAACAATCAACATTGACAAAACGAAAATAATGAATTTTAAAATTCGAGTAGATCGCGTAGGACCTTTAAAAATCCGATATCTGGACAATGCCATTGAAGAAGCGGAAGTGACCAAATTTCTAGGGTTGCATATTGATATTAAAATAAATTGGAAAATGCATGTAGAATATGTATGTAAACAACTAGCCCAGTTCTCATACGCATTAAGGAAATTAAGAAAGATAGCAAATAAGTCCACTCTAATAACAGCCTACCACGGGTACGTTAGCTCAGCTCTCAGATATGGTGTGATATTTTGGGGCAACAGTACAGACCGTGAACGTGTGTTCATTGCTCAAAAGGGTTGCATCAGGGCCATGTTTAACTTTTATGCACCTGACTCCTGTGAACCATTCTTTAAAGGAAATAATTTATTAACAATGCCATGCATATATATACTGGAGGTCGCGGTATTTGTGAAGAATAATACTGACTTATTTGACTATCGTACTCAAGCACGACATCAGACTAAATTGCACGTAGTCGCAAGCAAGACACAACTAATGCATGAAAGTATATTCTGCTTGGCCCCGCGGATTTTCAATAATGTTCCGGAATGTATCAGAACAATTACAAAGATAATACTATTTAAAAAACAACTGCGAGAATTATTAATAAATAAATGTTATTACTCCGTAGAGGATTTCTTTTCAGATGGCTCATTGCGACACTACAAATTGCCTTAGCTGTGGTGTGTTCAGTATACATTTGATGAAAATAGTATAATTAATATTTATCTTGACAACTTTAAATAATTATGTTTGACATTCACTACTACAATACCTATTGAATGAATACTAAAATAATGTTGTAAACCATATAGACCGTAAGGATTAAGATATTATTTGGTATTTTTGCGTAGTGACATTACTAATATTATCTAATATTTGTTTTTAATTTGTATTGATTTTAATTTGTTTAAGATTAAGATTTTATTTAATATTATTGTGACATTGAGCGTATAATGAATGTAATGACTATTTGACAAATTAATTTTATATAGAGTAACACTATTTTAATAATTTAAAGAATTATCACCTACTGTTTGAATTGCATGCCTATAATGGTGAAATATGGTGAAACTGAACCTACCTACTGCCCTAACAACTATGTAACCCATATTTGCACATATTTAATGAATAAATGAATAAAAAAAGTACATTCGGTGTCTGTTGAGCTTAAATATTTAATTTGATGTTCTATCTGTAGTACTTTAGTTGTGAAATAGTGTAAAAGAAGAAAGAAAATTTTAGTCTTTATTTAAAAAAATGCTTTTATACTGCTATAAAATAAGTTAAAAAGTTAAAAAAATACAAAAAAGAATGAAACTAAAAACAAAAATTTACGGAAATAATTTCTTAGTAATCAGAATCTTCAAAGTAATGTTAGCACAATAACACTATTTAATTTTTCATGATAATTTTTGGCGAGCGTGAATTCCTCACGTCACGCAATTTAATTTAATATGTTATTAATCTAGCAGTTTTCTAGTGGAGAAATATCTACCATAACATAAAAATGGCTAGGTTTACGTTTCTGTAAAAGAGCTTAGGAGCCATGAAGGCGACCATGAAGGCGAAGGGACTGGTACTGGTAACGGAGGAGCTGATTCAATATTTTCTTCGACATCTGATAATGATAATGAACTAGAAAATTATTCTCTTGATATGTAGAGGGTCATAGTCAGAATCTTCTGAAAATCATGCTCGGATTCGTCTGATATTGTCAAAATTAAGCTAAAAAATATGAACATCGATCACACCATTGGCACCTGATGTATTATGCATAGTACATCAAAACAGTTAAAAAACAGTAACTTGACCCCTGTTGTACTATATGTAGGACATCAAAATATTTGACCTTGTAGTGAAAAAACTATTGAAACCAAAACCAAAATACATCGTAAATATTATCATATACTTCATAATCCAATAGAAAACACATTGCAATCTAAAAATATTATCCTGAAGAATGAATCTTTATGAATTACTTACTATGTTTCGAACTAAGAGGCGTACACCTGCGTTGAAAGTATTTCTTAGAAAAAAAATTGTCAAGTTGGTGAAGGTGGTAGTATTTTTTTTTTAAAGAGACGTTCACATACCATGCTATAGCAGAAAAAAAATGCAATTTTTTAATTAGCTATCTTGTCAGATTTTTTTACTTTTGATGTACTATGTATAGTACGCCAGGGGTTAGGAGGTTAAAATCGATCATAATCATCTTCATCAACAGCCTAATCCACTGGTAAACATTTGCCATTCCCAAGACTCGCCACCACACTTAGACCTCCATCTTTCGAATCCAGCCATTACCCACCACCGCTTTCACGTCAACGGTCCATATGGCCGAAATTCACTTTACCATACACCCAACTTAAAATATGGTGTAGTTGTGAAAATACGTAGGTACCTACTTGGTTAAAAATATCTAAAATAAAGTTACTTCTAAATTAGAACTTGGCAGGGTTTCGTGCAGTATGTAACACTTGATTAATTGTATAATAAAATTTATTATGTAAATAATTAAATTAACCTGCCAAGTTCAAATTTGGAAGTTACTTTATTTTTGAAATATTACACTTACCTAAAGTAATCTGCTGAAAGCGTTGTTCACTTTTTGAAGAACAAATATTTACGATGAAAGTCGAAAATAAGTTAGTATGTGATCTGTATAATGTTCAATCATGGCGACACGAAATGAATTTCATTGAGCAACATTTGATTGTGCATGGTGTAAAGGGAATGAATGATCTTGATGAAATGTTCAAATTAAATAACGTATTTAAATTGTGAAGGATACCTTATTACCGAATATATAAGACAAAGTCGCTAAAAACACGTTTGTTGTATGGAAGCCACCCTTAAATATTATTATGTTTTTGTTTTCATTATTTGTTGTTATAGCGGCAACAAAAACACCATAATCTGTGAAAATTTCAACTCTTTAGCTGTCATCGTTCATGAGATACAGCCTCCTGACGGACAGACAGACAGACGGATAGCGAAGTCTCATGAATAGGATCCCGTTATTTACCCTTTGGGTACGGAACCCTAAAAAGGATGACTCACGCTACGCCGTGCCGGGTCCGAGCCGAGTGCCGGCCGCAGCAAGGTCAATATTATATATATTTTGTGTGAACAAACTCACGTTAAACCATAGATTTAGAATTTTTGGCGCTAAATCTACGCGTTAAACCGAGCGACAACTGAGTGACAGCCGAACTACGGAAAGCGCTCGGAAACAACTCGGTCCCGCCTCGGCTTGGCCACGGCCCGTTGCATGAATACAGTGCCGCCGAGCATCACCCGAGCAGTCGTGAATGCAACCGGCTCGGTGACCGTGCTACGGCCGACACTCGGCTCGGACCCGGCACGGTCTAGCGTGAGTCATCCTTTAGAATGCTTGCTGATCTCTAAACTACTGGACTGATTTGATCCAAATATTTCACAAATATGAATAACAATATTCAATGTGCAGTATTGACTTTTCCCTAATTTGTATGTATAGAGCATTTGATTGACATTAATCAAAACATTGACAACATCTTTCTCAAATCTGATTGATTTTTTAAACATGACATGTGTGAAAATAAAAAGTAAATTAAATCAAAAGAGTCCTCTCATCACTAAGAAGTATTGATACAAATTCGAATCAAAACCCCCCGAAGAAGACAATTGTTACCCCCTTTTAGCCATGTTCTGAATGAATTTCAATAAAATACGAAACACATCTTCCATCAATTATGTTAGAGATGATTTATGCAAAATTTGAAGAAGATCCGACCAAGGAATCCTGTGGTCCCATACAAACTCTGTAACCCTTTTCCAACTCACGCTTGACCGATTTCTTAAATTTCTCAATTTTTCGTTAATCTTCATATAACACCCGATCTGTGTGCCAAATTTCATAACGCTAGGACAATTGGAAGTGGCCTAGAGGTTTTGATGACCGGTCAGTGAGTGAGTCAGTCAGTGCCAAAATTAGCTATATTCGCAGGGTCATATTTCAGGATCTACTAAAGCTACATCTATGAAATTTGGTACACTGCCTTAGTACTAGTATATGATTACGTACGTACAATTTTATTTCTGTACTTGCAATAGGCACTGAACTACAGGGGGGTCAAAAGTGGGTCGAAGCGGTTCGTGTAAATAGAGTACGGCATGCGCTCGGCCTGTTGCTGGAACTTGGCCTGCGCACTGCCGTGCGCTTAGAACATGGCGATGAAAACGGGTCATTTTTAGAACATCATAATTTCAATAATTTTCTTAATGGCCGAAAAAAGAAGTGATGGGACATGTATTCATCTTAAATTGATTTTACAAAATTAAAAAGAATCTTCTAGAGGTAATATTCAGGAAAAAACCGAGTAATACGTTTGTATGAAAAAAGTACAGGCCATGTTTCCTCTTAAGGCATGGTCCAACCACTATTTAATTAGTTAAAATCACTTTACCGACTCATCGTAATATCGTAACATGCTCACAGATTAGTTTGAATGTAACATTTACTTGATCTTAACATTCTAAACATAGCCCTAAGCTTTTACTCACAAAGATACAATGTAAACAAAGTTCGGGTTGCTCTGAATAATTTATGTATTAGAACAAGTAGCCGACACAATTCCCCCTCGTGTTATTATCATAGAACTGATATATGTATAGAAAATAAGTTTGTTGGGCACATCGTAGGATCAAATATAGTGCCACTCAGTGAGGGATAAATATTATTTGATCTTTGACAATTGGTAGCATTTTTTTTAAATAGACACGTAAAGATGCTCCATCCTTAGACCATTTAGCTACTACCAAAGATAATATAATAGTATTACATACTACTACGTAACCTATACATGAAGAAAAGCTAAGCTTTGTAAAAATAAGTCAAGAATCAGTACCATAATACATCAAAGAATTACCGCACATCACCAAAATCCACTTAAACCCACATAAACCCACCTGCGGTCTCTAGTACCTACAACCAAAAAGCCTTCCTTCATATACTTCATATCCTACTTATTTTTGAGATCAATATTAAGCCCACATCACCAGCTGCGTATCATACCCATGTCTTTTAACGAGACCGCCCACTTTTCTGTATCATCATAACTTCACCATTTTGTCAATTTGACACTTCGAAATAATGTAATCGAGTGTACCTACCTGTTTTACTTGTTAAATAGGTGTAAGCAACTTTCACAAATCTTTACAACTTAGATAGTAGTAAGCGCTCAGCCTATTTGAGAATTTCTCTGAATACAAAACCTTTACATACGTAGGTACCTATTTACAATCTCGACCGTCAATAGACCTTTTCCTTCCGGTAGGCGCTCTCAGGCATTAAAGTTAAGAGCACCATTTTCTTAAATACGGTCGTAACATCAAAATGTATTTAGCAAATTATACCTGCGTACAAAGGCCGTCTTTGCATGTAGTGTCTTAGACACGGAGCTAGTTTTTTTTTATAATTATGTAGGACGCTTTTACTTTTTAGACTAGCTTTAGTTTTTATTTGATATTGCGTGACTAGTTATTTTAGAAACTATTGGGTTCAATGGCTCACTTAATCGATAAAAAGGTACAAGTTACAGGTAAAATTCGATACTTTAGCACGCTAGTCATCGTTCACATCAAAGGCCTTACAAACATTCCCTTTCGTTACTTTTCTTTGCCCTTTTGAAATTCAACCATCGATTTTTCATGTGTAAGAGATCATATTTTATGCCCAAAGTGCTCTGATGAAGATATTTCTTTCAGTTTATACCGTAATTGTTTTGAATGTTTGAAACCGTGTTTGAAGGAAGACTGAGCTGAAATTTACAGATTTTTTTCATTTCGTTCCATTAAGTTCCCACCTTTGTAATTTAAGCATACGTCAATGGACTGTTGCAGAATGTATAAATACCTACCATTAAAATAATATTACTAATACTTGCTATAAATGTATATGGTATAGGCAATGTGTATAATCCGGCATTGTATACAATGCCTAGGCATTATATACATTGCCTAAAACGTTCAGGCAATGTGTTTAATACGATTTATTTCATACATTGACTAGGTATTGTATGAAATGCCCGAAGCGCATCAGGCAATGTGTATAATGAATTGACAGATTCGACGACAGAATCGTTAACCAAATAAGAACTAGTCGACAAAACAAAAAAAAAATAACCACGAAGGCTAAGGCGGGAGCTCTGCTCCGCTTCGCTCCCGCCTTAGCCTTCTAACCTAACCCATCCGAGTTGTCGTCGTTTAATATCATTTCATACATTGTCTAAACGACCCCGTCATTCTATACAATGCCTAGGTATTGTATAGAATGCCTGCATTATACACATTGCCTATAACATATACACACATGCAAAGTGTAAAAATTATGTTTTATTTTATACGCATACTGTTTCTTACGAATTAATCCATATATTAATCTAGAAGACATTGGCCAGCTTTGACCATCAAGCTTCGTGGTTAATACTAACCGGAGTCTTAGGAAAGAACTTCATATTTCTTGGGCGTCCCTAGTTTACGAGCTTAGGGTGCCGATTCTTGATTGTACTTGAAAGTGATAGTGGCTTGAAAGCGTAGACAATAATTTACTCTTGAAATATTTCTTTTTTGATTTGTTTGTTTTCGGTAAGTAGCTACCTAATTATTTTTTATTTTTGCAAATCTTAACATTTAAGTTACTCAAATAAATAAATTAACAATAAATATTACACAAAGTATCCGTCGTATACTACACTTCGTCATTTATCGTCGACCCTCTCCCACCCGCACCCTGTGCAAAGGTGCCCATCACGCTGGTTGCGTTTCCTCTATGGATCACAATGGCCAGTCTTTGCACCAGCCACTATCCAGCTCGGGGGTCTCCGGACTTTTCCCTTACTCTGCGCCCTATTTCCTCCACAAATTGTTTAGCCTCAATACCCCAACAGCCCATGTTCTCATGTCTCCACTGCGAAGGTAACGAAAAGATACTGGGAATAGAAAATATTTCTTTTCAACTTTTGCTGTTTTTAATATGACAAATGACATTTCACTAGCAAATTACCGCCTACGCATTCAAAACGTATTGTTAGGAATCGCCGCCCTGATAGTCGTGAAAGAGTACCTACCTTGTGGTTTTCATCGCTTTAGGTTCCATATACCTGTTAGATTCTACTCTGAATCACCCACTCGTTGACTCGTAGATAACTCTCCACCTCTCTGCTAGACCCGAATTGTGAAGCCTGAGTGTGTGATGTACGATTAAGCGCAGGATAGTCTACTAGTAAATTAAATATGAATCTATAATTTAGTTAACAAAACAACTTATTTAGTAGGCCATGATCAGCTTGCGTGTCTGTCAATAATATTCAAAGTTCGTGTAATTTTTTCAGACACGATTTCTACCAGTTATATTGCACACATACATAAATATAGACACGCCTTTTTACAAGGAGGAGGCAGACGCATGCTACATGTCCATATATCACCTGTTTTATTTTATCCCACGGTATTGAGCATATTGACGTGTTGAAACGGACAAGGGGCTGGTTTGGGTCTCAGAACTAACTTCAATGTTACGATACTTAACATGGTGATTGTTTACCGAATCCTTTATTATTGACTAGAGGACGTCACGCGGTTTCACCCGAGTAGCTTCTATTTCCGTGGTAATATGGGAAAAAAATATAGCCTATGTTCACCGGAAAGAGTGTAGCGTCCCAACAGTGAAAGAATTTTTCAAATCGGTCTAGTAGTTACAGAGCCTATTCGATGCAAACAAACAATCAAATCTTTCCTCTTTATAATATTAGTATAGAAAAAGGCTCTAAGAATACTTTACAAACATAGTTTGTACAAAAATCTGTATAACTAGAACTCATTTTAGTGTATACTTATATATATTATATAAGTTTATTTCCCTTAAGGCTGCAATAGTTGACAAAAATTGACAAATCCTAAGGCAATTCGAACGATTGCAGCGTACGTTTTTGCCGGATTTCATTCGATTCTGATACATTATATTACTGTTATAAAATCTGAGGGGTTTTAAGAAAAAATCTGTACGTAAAATATTGTTCTAAATACTTATATCTATTTTATGACAAGTTTTTATGAGAATTAAACTCATTTATTTAGATAAAAAAAGTACATAACTTGTTAATATTTTTGCAATATTTCTCATTTTTCTAAAGCGATTTCGATCGAACAAAGTATTCCTAATCTTGTTTTGATACGTTAAAAAAGCAAGAGTATCTAATAAATTACAATAATATAGTTTTATCAGATCAAATAGAAGAATATTTCCTAGTATAAAGTTCACCCCAAGATGAGTCTCTTTCGAACTTACAACCCTTAAATAGTCAGATCAGGGTAGACAAAAGCTCTTGTGGCCTTGTTATTTGATTTCACGACGAATAGTTCTCACTACGATACCTATTTTTTTCATTTCTATATTTTAAAACAATGTTATTTAGTTACGTGCAAGGATACAAAATATATCGGGTTATTTAGAAATGGTTGTTGAAAGGTAAAGAAATGACCCAGGATTAAGGTTATACTCGAAACTGTGCCAAGATGCAAAAATAGCTTTGAAAATCAATTGCATAGTCGCGACAAACGGTTCTTTCAGCCTACAGTTTGATCGCGAATCTTCATCGCTTCACAACCCTCGTTGTGTATTTTCTATTGTGACTTTGTGTCTCATACAAAACTTATGTACTTATTGATTGTTTTTGTAATTTTGACAAGGACTGAACTTTTACGTGTTTAAAACATGTACTTGTATAGCTTTGAATGTGCTTGTGTATATCTTTCTTGTGTGTAAAGTGTGCATTTGTGCATGTTTGAGTTGTGACTTTGTACCGCTAAGTATTTTAAATAGACCTTGAGTGTATTGTGGATTGTGACTTTCTTCCGCTAAGTGCGTCTTCTTTCTTATACACAAATATCACTGGATATTTAAGACTATTTAGTTTGTTTTTTGTGAACTCAGAATATAATTATTTGCGCAGGAGTACGAGGAAGAAGGACGGCGGTCGAGACGTCACTCTTCCCCGTGCAACTCAAGAGAGGGCAGCACCACTGCGCTACACACACAACCCTACGATGATGCTGTAAGTTCTAAATATATAAGGACTCCTCTTTATATGTTTTCCTCCTAGCACATGTTTCCCTCCTCTTACAACCCCGGGTTCTTCAAGCGAAGCGTGAATAGGCACATCTTGGGGGCACCAACTTGAGGACCACTGTCAGAAGTCGTACGGACTGTGAGAGTGGCCCCCAATCGCTAGATATCGCTATGACTTTCCATCAGACCGGCGCGGCGGGGTCAATTGGCGAGCTTAATGTAAAAAAATGTAATTCATTCAACTTTAAAACAAATGATTAACAGACCTTAAAGGTAAATAAATTAAATGGGAATCGAACCTCGACATCCGGAGAACTTACTTAATAATCTCATATGTTGCTATATTTAGTGGTAGACAGTAAGTAAGTTCAAGCAAAGCCTCATTTGTAAGTATGTACTTTGGCTTAGAGCCAAATCTCAGTGAGGCACCTCGATGATATAGAGGTCCATACCACTACGAAATGTGACTGACATACTTATACTATTTGACTCCATTTATCTTTCTTAATGTCCGAAGACTGCGAAGTTTCAGTTTTGTATAATATATATAAAATACAATGATGAGTGATGTGCTATACATGCAAGGATACTTTTGTTAACTTGAAGGTATCATCGCTATCTCAAACATAACTTTATATCTACACATGCTCACACACGCACGCACTATCACACACATACAAAAAATAGCATAGGTAATATATGTACAGGTAATACTCATAAACTGCCAATGTTCATACATTCGATAAACTCAATGCCTTCATAAGCTTGTTCTAAATATAGTACCTACCTATTCAACGCACTCAGCTGTTTATGTATTATTTGCAACTGACTACTATTCTAAAAGATGTTATGTCAACGGACAATTTGAAAAAACAGGCACTGGATCAATCTATACTAATATTATAAAGAGGAAAGATTTGTTTTTTTGTTTTTTCGTTTGTTTGTAACGAATAGGTTCCGGAACTACTGGACCAATTGGAAAAATTCTTTCACTGTTAAAAATTCGTTCTTTGCGGTGAAAATAGGCTATATTTTATTCCCATATTCCCACGGGAACGGGAACTACGCGGGTGAAACCGCGTGACGTCCGCTAGTTATTGATAATATACATTTCACACCATTGATAAATAGTAATGTGAAAAACCAAACAGATGACAATAAGTTGTAAATATGAAACAATCTTCAACGATTAATCTATATTTTATTCATAAAACATATTTTATACTTAATACTCTATTTCTACAATATCTTCAGTCTAGTAAACTAACTCTAATATACATTACTAACTGGTTTTAGAACTGATAGGGTACAGTTGGTATAACTATTTTTTTACAGCTATTAGTTTCTTTATAAAATACACGAGCTTACAAAGTAGCAAATGGATCCAAGTGTATTTTACATACATATTTTACATAATAGTCACGTCTTTATCCCCTAAGGGGTAGGTACAGGCATAGTATACGCCCACAAAAATGTATTTTAGGCGATAAGAAACAAAAAGTATGCAATATAATACTGACAATCTCTTTGCAAACAACTGTTACCACCTTAAAGACGTTTAATCATTACTTAAGTTGTCTTTATTGAACATTTCACATGTAAATCTACATCATACTTCCTTTTGTTAAACCATATTAAGGTTGTTAATGTCTCACAATGTGGCAACGCTCGCATAATCTTAACAAACACCTTTAATATATTGTAATAATTCGGTCGTTTGACATTCGGAATTGTCTGGCTACTTTTTATTCTTGTGCGATGTCATGGTCATGACGGTTTGAAATACTTATTCTCTAACGTAAACCATATTATAATATATCTACATTCTTACTCAGTACAGTTTTGACCTGATTTCGTCTGTAGTAATCTCAAAGTGGGATGCATTGTTGTATCCCAATCCACAATTGAAAAAAGGTTGGCGATCCAGTTCTTTAAAAATATATCTTTTACATTCAACGTTTCATTTCAACACTCTATGGCGAAAGGATCGAAGACTTTGTTTGCTGACTGAGGACTGTAACGTCACAACGCCATTTTGAGGCGTATTTTCATAAAACGGACAGGCGTTACCCAATTTTATTTTCCATATATATACCTTTTTGATTTACAGTTTATCCTCAGAACCAATTAATGTTATGCCAACCCTTAAATAATGCTTTTAGCAAATCATGTCAATTTGTTCCAAAAATGTCCATCATACTGATTATGTAACTGCTTTGTCGCGAGTTTAGATGGTTGCGTTTAAAGCTAAATTAAACCTAATGTTCGTTCTGATAGGTCATAGTTTCTCTTGCAGTGCTCGACGTAGTTCCTCTGTTGCCTTAGCCAGGTCCTTATCATGACGACGTTGCTTGCCAAGTTCCCCACAATCCTCTAGGTAATCTTTAGGTGGTTCAACAGGATATTTGGTGGCAAATTTTGGACGAGGAATTTTTACGCATTTCACATTATCCAACCAACTCTCCATTTTTGTGCGTTGCCTTGTAATTTCCTGAAAAGAAAGATAATTTGACTTTAACAACAAAATAAAACTTAAAAAATCTATGTTGTGAATTATAATATCTACAACTAAGATATCATTTTAGTGGTGGCTGGCAGTTCTATAAAATAAAGAAGAAGTTGCCCTCGTATTGGCAATTGCATTGGTTTTTGGTTTTCACATGAATAATAATAAAAAAATATACAACGAAAGAAATACATTTGTAATATTAAAGTACCAAAAACAAAGACCTGCACATAATAGGTATAATTCAACCGTTTAAACAAGATTTACAAAGAGAGCATTGTCCAAATTGTGATTCTAGTCTTGTCTTCAATGAATACAAAATTTTTAACATTTCAATCGGATTTACTGTTTATAAAATGCCTGGAGGGCAATTATTTACGTCCTTAAATTTTAAATACGGAAAATAGAATTGGTTTCGAACAGGATTTGATCCGTGCGGACGCCTTAACCGCTTGGCCACCGAAACCTACTGGGAACCAACCAAATTTTCCACCATTTTATACGTCTTGGGGCGACGATTTTTCTTACTTAAAATTTGTGATTGATTTAGCATACTAATTGCTTTTCAAAATTATCTTAATTCACTTCCTTATTTACAAAGATCGGGATAAAATCAAAATAAGATTTATCAATAGAAACAAAGTTACGAATAAAACAGGTCCAACGTGTACGTAACCAAAATTAACGGACTTGATGGAATTGATATGATAGATGTTAAACACACATATTGCAAAAACAAGGAAGCATTTTACCCAGTAATTAACCGAAACAGATTCGGTGATATCAGATCCGGTAAAAAGTGGCAGCACGCACTACTTTAGCACGCAGTTGGCAAAAACACAACACACACAACTAATTGATGGTCACTGGGTGGTGAAACCCGACTAAGTAGCCGTGTTTTTATCTCAGCCTGAGCTGTGGGTGCCAAGTATAGTTTCGTTTATGGTTGAAAGCCAGTATTTTGAAACGATTACCAAAGGTATCGCGAGTTAATTTGCGTGAAAACGACTATTGTCGTCCGTCAGTAATTTCTAATAGTTATCTGCTAAACTTTTTTGCAATGTCATGACTATAAAGTTTGCGATATTGATCGACGCGATATATTGATTGTCTGATGGACAATACGTGAAGTGAAAACCGGTCAAGCATGAGTCGGACTCGCGCATTGAGGGTTCTGTACCAAAAGAACAACACTAAGTCAAAAATTCACGTTTATTGTTTGTGTGATTTTAGTATTTTGTTGTCATAGCGGCAACAGACAAGAAACATATCTGTTTAAAAGTTCAACTCTCTAGCTTTGACGATTCCATGGATACAGCTTGATGACAGAGAGACATACGGACAACGAAGTCTCGGTACTAGGGTCCCATTTTTATTACCCTTTGGGTACGGAACCCATTTTGAAGAAAATGGTGCGAACGGATGAACGTGAAACTTGATGAGTCATAAAGTTTATGTGTACCTACAAATAGTACATTAACCTATTTTTAATGCATTACCTACTGTCGAATCTCTATAGTAAACGGGTGTCTGTCTCTGTGTCTAAATAAATAAGAAGGCAGGTATAAATATTTTGAAAATATTTTGAACAGCGCCATCTAACCCAAATTAAACGAACAATAATTTGAAGTTTTGGATCTAGCATTTGAATAACACAAGCCAATCTATGAAGTTAGCTATAAGCAATTCAGTGAAAAAAGAATAAATTCATGCAATTTTTCTAATCGATATTAATGTTCATGTAAATTAACTCAATGGACTTTTTTAAAATGGTGATTAATATCAAGCTGTCATGGCGCCGCATCTCAAACGCAAGACAAAAGACATTTTATTGCACGAATGGCTTTCTCTAGCGAAAGTGTTGCTAAACGCAGTGGCATTATTTCAGCCTGACGCTTTCAAAAACAATTTGCTTAGTGATTAATTGGTAAGAGATTTATACTAATAGGTTTGTAGCCTTATTTGGATATGAAAGTGATAACATTAATATGATATGGCTTCTTTTCATTTGCTTTATGCGGTAAGTATGTAACTCTCTCTCGTGTTGGCGTGTAATGTCTCAAGTTTTTGTTACATGGCAATGTTATCTCTTTGGAGATCTGCTATATCTGTTCACAGATCTATATGACCACTTATTCTAAATCTTTAGTGAGTTAACCAAGTAACCTAACGTATGAACACCGCTTGCAGTTGGATGTGTGGCTAAAAACCGTAGACATCGGGTGTCAGGGTGTTGAATGTAATAAAGAGAGGGCAACATTGTAAATATAGTGATGTGAAGGCTTTTTTTTTTGTTAACGTGAGGGAAAATCCTCATGAATATTATATACTTCTACCGACTAATAAACCTCACGTAACGCCCAACAGCCTATGGTTGGGAGTCCCGGGTAAGCCCTCGGAAGGATGTCCCAGGCCTCCACACTAGTGATGTGAAGACTAGTGAACATCGTTAGTCGAACGTTGTCGCTCCATAGGGCTATAAATGAATACAATATGCATTAGATTTGCACCATGGAGCAACAATCATACTACCGCTGCCCGTTGTCGCTCTCTACCTATTCGCTCGCCGCTTTTAGTAAGGACATTACCTTACACCTATTATCCGTATTACAGCCTAACACATAAAATGTGTCACTGCACTAGCGATATCAAAAACGGGACAGCCCATAAAATAATTTACAGGTTGAGTAGAGTGGTTAGTGGTTATACAAATACACCGTGAGTCAGACCTGTTAGGCGATATACGAGACCATATCGGGGACGCTCAAACAGGTTCCGAGTCGGTACCCACTGCTAGAGTGAGTCAGCACTTATAATGTCATTGAAATTATAAACGGACACCTGATTCTACTCAAAACAATCAGCTGTTCATTATGCCTAGATTTATTATATTCTCCTTTTTCCCCTTGCCTCTATGTTGTAGTTGATCGCGCAATTAGTTAACTTTTTATTTTTACAGAACAACTTACATTTTACGGTAAGAACTTTTCAAATCAAGTTACAAGAAGTACCAACAACAACTTAATGAAATACGATCAATTTCAAAACCTTTTCCTTTGCGACCCGACTAAATAACGTACCTACCAGCATATGTATAATTTGTATCCAAATAGGTTAGATTTCAAAAGCACATTCTTTATCAGAATGAATTTGCAATTGGGTTATGAGATTTTTGAGTATGTGATGTTGGAACTAGAAAAATAAATATATTCTAAAATGATTTGTGTTAGGTATGTTCCACCAATTGAGATATGAAATGAAATTTGTCATTACATTAAATTCATTATGACGTTCTTCATATTTTCGTTAAATGTGACCCATTGAACTTTAATCTTAATAGTCCTTTTTTGTTCGTTAGGGTACGTATACGAGCCGATTTGATATAAATTTTGGATATATCTATTCTGAACAGCATTAAAATATTAAGATGAATTCTATATTGAGAAGAAGCAGAGTAGTTTTACGATTTTAAAACCCACATTACTGCATAGTACTAAATTTAGTAATAAGATGTAAGTTTAGATCATAACCACATAGCGCAATGTTAACGATGTGAATACGTGACGCGCTTGAGAAGATTACAGACTCGCCGGATGTACACCGTCGCGTGCGCACCGCCCACGCTTTTGTCATTTACCGATAGTCATAGAACATTGTCCAACTAAATAATGGAAAGTATACCGAATGAAGCGTAACCATACGGAAATCGGTAGGTATTTTATACTACTAAGAAGATTTATTTGCGACTTTTGCGAGCGTTTCTGTGCTTCAGAAAACACTTTAAGCTGTTGGTCCCGCTTGCCAGTAAAATGGCAGTCGTTAATCTAAGTAGAAAGCCTTTATGGGCGGCTTGAAAATTTTCAACAGCGGGCAGTCTCAACCTGTGCCTGTCCATATCAACACACCATGTCACCACCTATTACGTGGGACAAAATCTAAAAGGTGAAATATGGGCAATCGGCAACATAGAAGGTACTACAATACCGAGACCTAACCCTGGAAAGCCTTCTAAGACAACTTTTAAAGATGAAGAGTCGCGTTAAACAGTAGTAGCACAAATTACAGATAGTACAGATGAAACCTCATGTATGTACTTTTTTTCACATCTACCCTCTGCTACGCACACTCGCGTCCTTAGTATGTAGGTTTCCATCTGTACTATCTCTAATTTGTGGTAGTAGTTCGGCCGATTTAGTGTACATTCAGTTTCTTTTTTTCCTATTTAACGTTTAGGTGTTAGGTAGATTAGCACGACATGTGATAAATGAAACTTGTTTTGTCGTCTATTGATCCAGCTTTTTGCTAATGTAAATCTCGTTAATCAGATGTACCGTTTCAGAGGTATAGGAATATCAAAAGGCACAGACAGATTTCTTTTTAAACTGCTTGTTTGATTGTTGTGTGAACATTTCGGTTACTTACTCTTACGTAGTATCTTTGGGATACTTCAATATTTAGAGACAATTTTGAAAAGCAATTAGTATACTAACTAAATCACAAATCCAATTTGAAAAAGAAACGGTCTCGAGCAGGACTCGGTCCTGCGTATTCTGGTTTGCCGGACCAGACGCCCTAACTGTTGGACCACCGAGACACTACTCACAAATTCTCTATGGCCCAATTCTTTCACCTCATTACGTCTTGGGGCGACGTAGGCACCCTCATGTAGATATAATATGTATGTATCATAAAATGGCCCCAATACAGTAAAATCGTAATATAACCGAGATAAGTAGTATGTGACTCAACTCGGCAGGAACTGTAGTTGCCGTTGCACTTTCTCTTTCGAGTTCCTGATAGTATCGGTTGCCCTCCTGACTTTATTGTAAACACAACGTAACCTTAGACTGTACGTAACCAACTATGACTAAAAGTGTCTGGGTGGTGTTGTGCTGACGTCAGTTGCCCTGGTCGAAACAAAATGTACGTATACAAGTACTGCAAATATTTGGTTCTACTACAGACATAATATAAGAATACTTACATATAAGAATGTCAGAATACTTTATTCTTGTTCTTATATGTGTGTGGGTTCTACCTAGTTCTTAAAATTCAAGGTGTAGGTACCTGGTTCAAGTCTAAAGGGCGCTGCAATTCAATGTCATTCACTACTTCAATAGTTAAAATCTTTATTATTATTTGGGTAACACGGGTTATAAATTTTGGATATTTCACAAAAATACTGTTAATTTGGTCTCATTTTTTTAAAATATCTTTAGATTATGCATGATGAATCTTTAGACATATTTAATTGCATCAGTACCTACTTGAAATTGTTACTGAACAGATATCTATTACAGTGTGTTCAAATGAGCCTCAATAATAACCTCCTTCCTGGGCCTAAAGATGTTACTTTGGGCCAGGAAGGAGTAGGGCACCTGACGACCAAGGAACTACCTTGGCGCAAACGGCTTCTCCCTACAATGCTAAAGTATAAATCTAAACGAAAACGCCAAAGGAGACTTAGGACTTAGCGTTAAATGGACTTTGGACTTAGTCAGGAATTCGTTTAACATTCCATTCTGTGGATCACGTAGCAGCATTTAATGACATGCCTCGTACGGACTCTCATTGCTCAGCCAGGAATGTCACTTATGTCATAATAACTTAGTCCCCGAGATAAACAAAACTAAGAAATTTTAATTACAAAACTCATTCTCAAAGCTAACAAAAAGATGTGAATTATAAAACAATTCTGAATTGTACGAATTTCCAGAATGATTACAGCAATTGTTCAGTTCAGCAACGGACTTATGTAATAATTATTTTGAGATTGTTTGAATGAGTAACTTGACAAGTCGTTATAATCGTTCGAGCGCTTTCCGGTTGCATATAATCTAAAGTCCTGACTTTGCGGTCCCGGAGCCCGCTTCCCTACTATACCCTCTTCACTTTTTACGAGAGCAGAGATTGAGAGAAGTGAGATTTTAAACACGTTTATCATCCTCTACCACATGAAGGTATGCTGCTGGTGTAATCATATTTTTAGAATCAGTGATTGAACAATTAAACAGTGATCCAACTAGCATAAAACCATATCATTGTCTCGAAGTTTTTTGACAAATTAAGCAATAGGGTGATAAGTAGTACTGTGCAGCGGAAAAGGTAATTTTCATTCAATTAACCAATAACGTAGGTACGGAAGGCATCAGGTGAAAAGTTCGTGCGGTTAAACAGGAAGACGATCGCGTAGGATACTTCGTATAATGTTCTGACCCAATATTTCCTGCAATTACACACAGTATATCGTAAACATGATGTGCCATATTGCCAGCTACATTTTTGGAAAGATTTTATAATACCTTTCATACACGTAACCATAGGTATTTTGAGAGACTTGAAAAGTTTACATTACTGCGATTCGAGAAAATGTTCCGATATATTTTATGGTATTGAACGGACTTTTAAAACGTGGAAGGTTGATTCCATAGGTACTATTGTTATAAATCGGAAATTATTTGTTTGTAGGAAAATCATAATAAGGAAAAGTCACTCGGGCGAATCAGCGTATTTCCTTTAGTCTTATATTTCTTACATTTTGATTAAATCTTCTTTTTTAAAAGAATTGTATTAGTAATCAAAATTTAATTTATGTTTTAGCTACAAACAACCGAGCTGTGAAATTTCCTCTAAAAAACTTATAACGCTCAATATCTATTCAAATATCGAGTCGAAATGAGCCCGTGGACTTAAATCATAATTTTGAGTTAAGTCATCGGTTACAGTTAGTGAGACTGTTAAATTATTATTATACTTCGATTTAAGTCCTTTATGCTTAAGCACCATTATGTATTTAACTCTCAATATCTATTCAAATATCAAGTCGGAATGAGCCCGAAGACTTAAATCATAATTTTGAGTTAAGTCATCGGTTACTGTTGGTGAGACTATTAAATGATTATACTTCGATTTAAGTCCTTTATGCTTAAGCATCATTATGCTTAAGCAAGCTTGGCGAGCTCTTTGGAATACAATTGAAACTTAATTATAATACAATGATGAATATGAATGAAATCTAAACGGAGAAACAAGTAAATATAGCATAAATAGTAATAACTCAGTCAGTAAATTAAAGTAGAGTCATTTTACATACATACATATGGTCACGCCTTTATCCCCGAAGGGGTAGACAGAGGTATGTTATATACCCACATTTCACCTTTTTAGAATTTGTCCCACGTAATAGGTGGTAGGGTAATTTTTGGACACAAAATGTTACATTGATCGTGGCCCGACATGTACTTGACTTCTTTGATTAGTTTTTGAATGGCCCTCATACCTTATTGTATTTCGTGGTAAATGGTTTGACCGTTTCGGGAACTTGCCACAGCAATTGTACAGGCAATTGGGAGGGGTGTAACGACACTTCAGGCTGGCCGTAAGTCAACTGGAAGTCACAGGGGGGCATTTACATGATATTGTGTTTAAACTACAGTCATTTAAAACCGTAACGGCGATACAGCGACAGAATAATTTACCAATTTAACTATTAAGTAGGAACTGTATGAGTTTAGTCCCTTTATTCTCAACGGGTCACCCTGAAACTGGTCCCACTGTGACTCGTTGCGGGTATTTTTCTGAACGAGTCACAGTGTTTAGGCTGACTCGTTGAGTGTAATCAATTTAATCGGTTTGAATTAGGAAAGACATCCGTGGGAATTTCCACAGGTAAAAAATAATAAATATGACGTTTCCCACTTTGGATTAGAATTTCGATGACGGTGAATTTCTCACTCTAACGGTTTTAGCCATAAATGGCAAAATTACCGGTCATCTATCTGTGCGCGGGCTCCGAATAAGGAACTTTACACAAAATATGAGACGCGATGAAACGAGCCGATATTATGATATTATTGTGTCGGTCGTTACGGGGAGAGGAGTGCTGGGAATCACGAATAAATACACAAGTCTGATAATTTCATTTCAGTAACATTTTGTTGAGATAGGGATACAACTATAAACATTTAAAAACTTTTTGCTAAGAGCGTATATTTCCTCCTCTCAAGGCATTATGAAACTGACCTTGTTGCTCTCAGTAGTATTATGTTTCTGTGCTCTAAGTAAATAATACTATCACCCTAAGGTCAACTAAGTTAAGAATTACACTTTACCGGGTTTTTTTCTAAGTATCGAAGGTATATTTTTTTTAGCGCTGATAGCTTGATGGAAAGCCTTTTTGGAAAGCGAAGTTTTTTTTAATGTGTCATGTAGTCCGTGAATGTCGTTTTTATTTAGTTAACGGTACAGTATGTGTGCTTTTACGTTCTAAGCCGAGCACGACGTACGCTAATTGCCAGTCTTGTTTGCCCGTATAGGAGCGGAGCTGGGTCTAGCTATAATACTCATTTGCTTAAACTGGTGATTTATAGGTATATCTTCCGTTCTTTATTTTAACATTTTGCTTAAACTGGCTTCATTTCTTTACTAAAATCATTTAAATATCATCATTCAACTTCTTCTTCACTTTCGCGATTATATTGTTAGTAAGCTCGGAATTACAGTCATTGATGTTTTGTAAGCGAAAAAGCGTCGTTCCCGGATACAAGCGGAAATAACGTTCGTTTAAATGAAGATAATCAGTACAGAATGAGAAGTGAAAAAATAAACAGTTTTATAAGACCAATACTTTTCTTTTCTGAAAAATTCCAAAATTTTTCAAATCTTATATAAACCATTTGTCATCATCATCAAGTAATACCAGTATCAATTGAAGTTCCAAAGTTATTTAATTCTGTATTTGTACCAAAACTATACGTCTGAAATTAAATATTATACTATGTCATATTTTAACTAGGTTAAACCTTTCATCGTTGTAGCTAAAATCTTATGTGATACTAAACTCAACAGCCTTCAATATGTTAATGTATGAACATAGCCTTCGCTCATGTTTCATGTTAGACACAGGTAATATTATGTATTAGTCATGCACAATTGCGGTTGTGTAGGTCAATACCAATCTTCACCTACTTTCGCGCATCGTAAACACGGTATACTTCTGTGCTAGGGTCAACTGTACTTGCACAGAGGGTAAAAGGTTATGCTGTACTGTACCTACTAGTCAGTAGTAGGCTTAGATTTTACATCAGTCTAGCGTCTAGCCTATGCTAGACTAATCCCTACTTCCCTACTAATATTATAAATGCGAAAGTAACTCTGTCTGTCTGTTACGCTTTCACGCCTAAACGGCTGGAGCGATTGAGTTGAAATTTGGTATAGGGATAGTTCGAGGCCCTGGGAAGGACATAGGCTACTTTTTAACAGAATGCGCAAAGGGAGGGTTATGATATTACGATATAACGAATCTTACGCAATAACGACTTCTACGCGGTCGAAGCTTCGGGGAACAGCTAGTGTACAATAAGCCTAATTATAACTCTAACCGATGTTAGAATTTTTAGAATTCAGTACTTACAGAATATTTTGCATCTATTATGTATGACGTTGACAAAAGAGTTCATGAATATAGTATTTGTAACCATATGAAATCTCGTCCCGAAAGCGAAATATAAAGTACTGCGCTGGTTAATAATATCGTCTTAGAGGCGTTCACAGTTACCCCATCAAAATTGTCGACGAATAATAAGCATTTTGAATAAATTACATCATTAGGCGGGTCGTTAATCATGATAATAAACACCAAAGGTCCTAAATTACGCCTTTGGCTTCAGCTGGCAAGAATAACATGAGGCTCGGATTAATAATCTTCGAAAAAAATATCTCTCTAGCTATATGAATTTACATTGCAAATAAAAATCACCGCAAAGAGTATTTCTCAGTAAGTGGTAGGTATATTTCTTCTTAGAAAACAGTACGAGTATATGCAAATAGCAATACGTTTTGTAGAAACGAGTTAACTGGCACGTGTGTTTAAATGAACCTGGCCAAAAGAACGGCTCTTTTGCAAAGAGCTGGAAAGTAATAGCTTGTCACAGATAACCTACATAATGCAAACCGTAGTGTAACATTACTCTCTCTCGGTGCTCTCTTGCGGTGGTCCCGGTACATGATCTCGGTAATACCTCTTGTGGAGTACCTTCCGATAACCTCGTATAGAAATATGAGTATGAGGACATACTCGCTCTTTTTTTTTTGAAGTAGTTGGACCTCAACAAAATCTTTGGGAAACATTGTCACCTGCAAGTGAGGTTAAATTGATGACCAACAGACCAGTTGGGAGATCTAATAGCAATCACTTCCAATAATGCCAAAAATGATAACAGAATTTTAGCTACTCCTAGCAGCCAATGAAACTGATAATCAGGCTCTAAAGCCAGATAGGATTTGAAAACCACAAAAGATGCTAAGAAGATAGCCCTAACCTTTTACAGCAGATATGAAAAACACATACAAATACATAATGTAGAAATAACTTATGAATGAAAATCTATACATATAATAAAACTGTAGAGGGTCGAGAGTCTGTACATGGAAGATATTATGAAAATTTTAATTGGAGGGCGATCTCTAATCGATACTGAAGCCGAAAATGTAATTTAAAATTTTCATGTCTGTCTGTCTGTCTGTCTGTCTGTATCCCGAATAAGTATCACGCCGAAACTACTGAACCGATTTGAATGATACTGGGAACATTCCGAGCATATAGTCCGAGGAAGGTTCTAGGATACTTTTGATCCCGAAGTTTTGCGCGGTTCGTGCGGGAGAGGGGATGAAAGATAAAATGGTTTTTCAGTTGTAATTTCTTAACGCGTGATGCGATTACAAATATTTTTTTAGTATTGGAAAGGGAGTACTTTAAAGATTTTCCGACCTAAGTTTCAAGATTGAGGGATTTGTAGTTCAGAAATTAGAAGCATCTCAACTTTCACCAAACCTAGAATTCAAGGGTTCCTTTGAATGAGAGGGTAAATCTAAACGGGCGTGTTGGCTTTATCATAAAAGAGCTTAATTATTAAGGCTGTTGTAAAATAATTCAGTCCGCGCCGGAGGCGTGGACTGATTTGTTTTAGAATAGCATCTCAACTTTCACCAAACCTAGAATTCAAGGGTTCCTTTGAATGAGAGGGTAAATCTAAACGGGCGTGTTGGCTTTATCATAAAAGAGCTTAATTATTAAGGCTGTTGTAAAATAATTCAGTCCGCGCCGGAGGCGTGGACTGATTTGTTTTAGAATAGCCTTAATCTTTAAGCTCTTTTATGATTAAGCAAACAGGGCCGTTTCACACGGTGCTTGACGAGTCTGATGAAGAATTACCATTCCTTTCGTCCACATTATGTGACGTAAACGAAGTTGCGAGGGTCAGCTAGTGAATAATATTATTTTCTTATGGTGAAAACAATATCGAAATCTGTCTAGTAGTTTTTGAGTTTATTTGTTACATGAAAAAATACAAATCTTTTCTTACAATCTATCTATACATATAATAAAACTGTTGAGGGTCGAGAGTCTGTAAATGGAAGATATTTTAAAAAATTTAATTGTAGGGCGTTCTCTAATCGATACTGAAGCCGAAAATGTAATTAAAATTTTTCATGTCTGTCTGTCTGTCTGTCTGTATCCCGAATAAGTATCACGCCGAAACTACTGAATCGATTTGAATGAAACTTGGTACAATCAGAGCTTATAATCCGAGGAAGGTTCTAGGATACTTTTGATCCCGATATTTTGCGCGGTTCCTTTGGGAGAGGGGATGAAAAATAAAGTGCTTTTTCAGCTGTAAGTTCTTACCACGTAGTCCGATATCAAATATTTTTTTAGTGATAGAAAGGGAGTACTTAAAACATTGCTCCACACAAGTTTCAATATTGAGGGTTTTGTGGTTCAGAAATTAGAGGCATCTCAACTTTCGCTAAACCTAGAATTCAAGGGTTCCTTTGAATGTGAGGGTAAATCTAAACGGGCGTGTTGGCTTAATCATAAAAGAGCTTAATGATTAAGGGTATTGTAAAATAATTCAGTCCACGCCTTCTGCGCGGACTGAATTGTTTTAGAATAGACTTAATCTTTAAGCTCTTTTATGATTAAGCAAACAGGGCCGTTTCATACGCTGCCTGATGAAGAAGTACCTCTTCTTTCGTACACCTTATGTGACGTAAACGAAGTTGCGCGGGTCAGCTAGTTAAGAAATAAGTACGTAAAGTGACAATTGAAACATAGCCACTAAGAGTATTTGAAGACATCCAGCGCAATTGAAATGTAGTAAATTGCAACCTTGATATTTTAGACAGTATTGATGCTATTAACCACTTATGGCTCAATGGAGGCCAATACTACTGGTTTCGAATCTCTCTTAGCAAATGGTGTTTTATAGTAGTTTGTAACCGTCTTTCATTCCATTCCAATCGTAGAAAGCGTGTCATGGAGCGTCGTCGGCTGTGTTGTTGATGTATAAAAAAGTGCATAATTTACAATAACACAATAGCACGCAGACATATCTTGAAGGCCTTGTTTGCCTTAAGTCCTTGTTGCATGCAACAAGTCAGTCACGTGTGCTTCTATTAGATATAGAAAAGTAATATTTTATACAACGTAAATTGGAGCTACGTTATAAAATCATTGCCTAGTTTTTATATTTTTTTATATAACACTTTCGAGTACACTAAAAACGAGCAGTGGGACAGGAACTGTTTTCGTTTCGTCGAGGAAGTTATAATTGATATTCGTTTCCGCTGAGATTTGTTCCGAATCTATGGGTTAGGCCTTCCTCGCAGAAGGTTTATTGTTTCTCATATTTCGCGTACTTTTTTCTAAAGATTAGTTATTCGTAAATTTGGAAAATATCAAGATAATTGATCCAATATCAGGTTAACTTTGCTTATGTTTGTAATGAAAACTTAACGTTTTTGAACTTGACATAGGATATGAACATAATAATATGGTTTTTAACAACAGCTAAAACAAAGATGTATGTAGTTATATTTTAAAGTAAACTAGTGTAAATATGAACCATACAGAGAAAACTTCGACACTAACATACACATTGAATGCATTGAACCAATCTTATAGCAATGCAAGAATAATTTATTCTGCATGTGGCCCTAAAAGAACCGGCCCAATGCAAGCTAAACTTGCTTTGACAAGACCACTCAATAACAAAGCAAAACCACATGACCGTTCTTCTCCTTTGAGGTTTACGCAATATTATGCACGAAGCAATTCGTTCTGATTGGGATTTTATATGAAGTGTTTTGAAATTCTATATACATAAATATTTTACGACGGACACATCAGACCCGAACACAATCACGTTTTCAACACTTACAAGAAAATCGGTAGATACAAATGTTTATTGTTTTTAACACAATTTAGTCTTTTGTTTTTATATCCAATTTTCCAGAACAAAATACGATGATGAATATAATAATGGTGACCACAAGGCACAAATTACTATAAACTACATTGTTATTGTTTTACACACACAATGACCAAAAATAAAAACTGACCGTAATCACACTATTTTGTTTATACACCAACAAGCAGAGTTCTTGAACATTTTTTACTTTTGTAGATATACAACACTGTACTTGGCACACTAGCCTCAATTTCATCTTTAACTTACCTGTCAAGGGTATCCTGTTAGCGGTGAGATCGTGCTGCCTTTTATTTGTAAACAAGCAAGTTGTGGTCAAGTGAGTATGTACAACGTGTATATGCGCCTGCGTTTGGAGCGAAACTGACCACCGAAGCAGAGCGAGGCCCTGTCGCTCTCGCAGTTACCACCCGCCAGGTACAGCCGATGTGCGAATCGAGTTCACTTGATACTCAACAAGCTGCGCAAGCGTCGCTTCGAGATAGAATATTGGTGTATGCCTCAGGTAATGACTGTGACCACCCACGTACTATAATGTCGATTTGTAGTCAATGGCAGTTCATGTAGGTAGGTAGGTATATGTAACACATGTAAATTATTGGTCGCCTTAATACATAAATTAATATTAACTTTAGTAAGTTGTCTTCATTTGGTGTTAAGCATTGCATTAAGTATATGTTACTTATACACTTTTGACAATCACATCGAATTTTTACAAACAAAGTAGATTACAAATACGCACCTACAATATGTGTGAAACAAACTCACAGTTTGAGCAACGAATATAAAATTTCTTAGTAGGTATTTATAACTTGGTATAATTAGTCAAAAACAAACGCCTGGAGTTAGACACCTTTAGATAGTTCATAAGTGCTATATTTTTAACTTCTTCAGTCAGATTGTCTAAGACACTAGGTAACACATTGCACAATAGTATTTACTTGGTATTGTGATGACGTTTTTCAATTTATCTGTGTTTAAATTCAAGATCCCTCTTAATGTCAACTTCAAGCCTTTTGTAGTGAATATCCAATTTAATATCTTTGTTTACTTTGAAGTGGTGATTTAGACGATAATAACCTCGGACAATAATTAGTTTTACACTTTTAATATTTGTTTGTGTCTAGTCGTACTTTTAAAACCTTGAATGGATATGTTTTGGAGACTCATGTTAGTATAACTACAACAGCGAACATTTTAGCTTTGAACTTAGTATCGTAATGAACAAATCCATTTTTGAGACCGATTTAGTTTTGGAAAAAACTTTTTATTTACTACAAAAAGTAGGAGATTTCCAAAAATCAATCGACTTCAGGAATTAGATCAAGCGCCTCACAAATTAATGTGAATTTTCCTCATTTGCTCTTATAATTTACTCTTATGTCATTTAGATTATAATAGTAGGGGAGCCCATGAAGGGATTTCGGGATTTACTAAAGCGCGACAGATTAATATACACGGGGATACCTTGTACCCGGTTAAGTACCTCCACTAAACATGAGGCCCATATATAAGGCCGCCCGTGAAGGATACAGGATCAGATTAGTAAAAAAAAATTGACCATCAGAAATTCTCGAGCGCGTCAGATTAAGGTAGGGTGAGTTAATTACGTCCTAAAAAGTGTATATTCCACTAATCTGACAATTTGAGAGTGACGTAAAAAAGGGGAGGGCAACAAAGTTGTAAAAAAAAAACGTCATCTCGACATTCTCGAGCGTTGCTAATTTTTTTTTTATTTTGAAGGAAATAATTCAAGAATAATAAAAAAATATATAATCTGACGATTTCCGCAAGCCGAAATAACAAAAATTCGTCGATAAAGTTACACTATGCGCCAAATATCTTTGCGTCTACGAACTTCGTTCGTACTACTACTACTACTTACTTTTAATAATAGTATAGAATTAATATTGACCTATTCACATCTATGTCCTGGAAATTACGCAACAGCATCGATAAAATGAATTTTTAGGCTTAGTACTTGTACACTACCGCACAGGCCCAGAGCGAATTAGGATCGGGAACAGCAGGGAATAATAATATTACCGACAACCGTTCTCAATACTGGTTTATTGGCTAGAATAAAAACTACTTAATTACTAACAAAGACAGTACTGTTACAGAAAATCTTAACACCGCGATTCAGTTTTGCCATACAACGCCATCTAGGGAACATTTTGGAAACTCAATATTCAACAACATTTAAACATAATACAATTTTGCTACATTATAGCATACACGTGAACATTCCGCCCACCAAGGCCCTATTTAACATAGGCCTTAAATACAAATTAAAAAAATAAGTACCGCCCACCGTGAATACAGTACAACACTTAAGACTTACATGAGAAATTTAACACAAAAACATTGAAAAAGAAAAGATATAAACTATACTCTAACACATGAAAATACTACTCTTTAATGATTATTGTGTGACAGGTAAAATACCTAACTTACAAATTGGTCTTTTAATCACTGAATTTTGGGTACGTAGAGTAACAACTCTGGTAATATTGTCCGACCCAGGGTGTTTTGCTACAACCTTCGCCAAAAGCCATTTACTAGGTGGTAAGTCATCTTCTCGAACCACTACTACATCCCCAATACTTGGTTCTGGATTAAGGGTAGCCCATTTATATCTATGAAGATATTTAGTGAGGTATTCATGTGACCAGCGACGCCAGAAATTTTGCATCATTTTCTGAGTCAACTGCCATCTACGCAAGTTTGAAACCGATGAATGCTCAAAATTGTGATCAGGTACCGTTACCAAGGGTTCCCCAATAAGGAAGTGACCTGGAGTCAAAACATCAAAAGCATCATGTTCAGTATTTAGCACGGACAGTGGTCTAGAGTTCAAGCATGCCTCGATTTGAGCGAGGACAGTAGACAGCTCCTCGTAGGTCAGTGTGGACTCTCCTATTACGCGTTTCAAATGATATTTCACTGACCTCACGCCCGATTCCCAAAGCCCACCAAAATTTGGAGCTCTAGGTGGTATGAAGTGCCATTGCGTTCCGCTAGTGGCCAAAGTCTCCGAAATTTCATTGATAAATGAAGATTTTTCTTTCGAAAACAAAATTTGGAGTTCTTTAGACGCACCCACGAAATTAGTTCCGTTGTCACTCCAAATATCGGTACACAAGCCACGGCGAGAGACAAACCTCTTGAACGCAGCCAAAAATCCTTGAGTGGTCAAATCACTAACCACCTCGATATGTACGGCGCGTGTAGCCATGCATACAAATAAACAAATATATCCTTTATGAGAATGATGACCGCGACCCTTTGTAGTCCTTATATTAATGGGACCAGCGTAATCTACACCAGTACATTTAAATGGGCGTGATGGACTTGCTCTGGCTTCTGGTAGCTGACCCATTAATTGATGGGACGGCTTCATTGAATTTTTTACGCATGGAATACATTTTCGCACAAAAGATTTTACTAAAGATCTTGCACCAATTATATAATATCCTGTCGCCAAATATGTCAACATCAATTGAGGTCCACCATGAAGTGTCTTGACATGTGCATCTGCAATTAAAAGACAGGTAAGACTGGATTTCTTAGGTATTAATATTGGGTGTTTAGATTCTGAAGAAAGATGTGAGTTGTCCAATCTACCTCCTACTCTCAATATGCCATCATTGTCAAAATATGGATTTAAAGATTTAAGCGGTCCCTTTAGTTTAATTAGATTGGCTTGCTTCCGTATGAGTGGTATGTCTTCCTTGAAGCTGTCTTGCTGACACATTTTTATCACACACTTTAGTGATTTTTCCAATTCATCCGAAGTAAGACATCCACCAACTCCAATTTTGTTTCGTAATAGATTTATGAAACGCCTGCAATAAGCAACAACTCGTATCAACCTGGTAAGTGATGAATATCTGTCCATTATATCTAAAGTTTGTATGTCCTGCTCTATAGTGAAATGGACAATTATTTCTTCTTTGGTCTCTAAATTTTTTGTCTTCCTATAATTTACGACAGATTCGTGGAGAAATGCTGGACCGCTGAACCACAACTTGGAATTTTCCAGCTCCGAAGGAGTGACACCTCGCGAACCCAAATCTGCAGGGTTTTGCCCAGAAGACACGTGAAACCACTGAGCTGGATCAAAGGTAGTCAATATTTCGGAGACGCGATTGGCGACAAAAGTTTTCCACCTGCAGGGCTGACCATTAAGCCAAGCGAGAACCACCGTTGAGTCTGTCCATGCTCTTACATTGGTTATATCGATTTCCAATACCGATGCTACTTCTACCAAAAGTTTAGTCAACATTACCGCTCCGCAAAGTTCTAACCGTGGAATCGAGACCTGCTTAATAGGTGCCACTTTCGTCTTGGCTGTTATCAACGTAACCTTTACTTTGCCAAACGAATCGATAACTCTCGCATATACTACTGCCGCATACGCAATCTTGGACGCATCTGAGAAACCATGTAGTTCTATCAGTGTATCGTCGGGCTTTGTTCCATGCCATCGAGGTATTGTTATATGTGATAACAGTGATAACTGACTAAGGTAAGTATCCCATTCAACCAGTATGTTATTAGACACTTCTTCATCCCAACTTAATCCTGACAGCCATAACTTTTGAATTAATATTTTTGCCGTTATAACACAGGGTGATACCCATCCAAGTGGATCGTATAATTTGGCAATATGCGAAATAATTTTCCTTTTAGTTACAGGTCCAGACTCCGGGCATAGAGTGACTGCGTATTGGAAATTATCAGTGTGGCGATTCCAGGTAAGACCTAATAATTTAACCAGTTCGTCTTCCTTTATTTGCAATCCTTCGCCTATTTTTCCTTGACCTTTGGACCTTTCTTTAATGTTCTGTATCAATTCTTCATTATTAGACATCCATTTTTGAAGCTCGAACCCTGCTTTGTTTAATAATAAATTCATCTCTGCATAAATAATTACTCCTTCATCTACACTGTTACAACCCGTTAGCAAATCATCCATATAAAAATCGCTAATGACCTTTGGAGCAGCTGTTGGATAATTTGCTCCTTCATCATGAGCTACTTGTTGAAGAGCTTTCACAGCTAAATAAGGAGCTGAGGCAGTGCCAAATGTGACTCGTAGCATACGGTATTTTTCTACTTTATCGGAAGGTCCCTCGCACCACAATATTCTTTGACAATCGGTATCACATTCTGCCACCTTTACCTGCCGATACATTTTTATAACATCAGCGGCCAGACTGATGGGGTATTTCCTCCAGCGCATTAATAAGTGGCGGAGTTCTGGCTGCAATCTTGGTCCAATCATCAATTTATCATTCAGCGAATAACCATCCTTACCCTTACAAGACGCATCGAACACGACTCTTACCTTCGTTGTATCTTTATCATTTCTCACAACTGCATGATGAGGTAAATATATACAGTTGTTCATTTGCCTTTCCTTTTCAGGAACCCTTACCATATGTCCTAACTGTACGTATTCTTTAATTACTTCTGTATATTTTTCTTTCAGATGGAGATCTTTATGCAATCTTTTATTTAAAGAAACTAACCTTCTATTAGCTATCTCTTCAAAACCTCCAAATTGGTAAGTATCATTTCGGTTACGAAATGGAAGTCTCACAATGTATCTTCCATTTTCATCCCGCCTAGTGGTTGCCGCGAAAAGTTCCTCACATTGCTTTTCTTCTTCGGATAATATTTTCTTTTGATTGCTAGGCTCCGACTCTAACTCCCAAAATCTTTTCAAGGCTGAATTATCGTCACAGTGTGAATGCAAAACCACCACATTTGTAGAAAGATGACTGGATATATTTACTACTCCAGACCTTATCCAACCAAATTTGGAACACTGCGCGACTATCGAACTGTCTGAATTCTTTTTTATACCTTGCTCAATGATCCTACTATACACGTCAGCACCTAATAAAAGATTTATTTTATTAGGCGTAGAGTACTGCGGATCGGCTAGACTCTCTTCATTCAGATTTAACCCCTCTACTTCAGTTACTTTAGTAACTGGGAGAAGGGATGTGATCGAAGTTAAAACATAAGCCGTAATTCGTAAGTTAAAATCGGAATGGAATCTAGGTCTAAGATTTATTGTGACAGCTGACCTTGACGCTATTTGTTTACTTCCTCCGACTCCTTGAATGACGCGAGGGCAAGATATTTTCTTCAACCCGAGAAACTGTACAGTAGCTTCTGTTACCAAGGAGACCTGTGAGCCCTGATCAATTAGCGCCCTAACCATCTGATATGTACCTGCTTTTGACTCAGCTCTAAGTAGAGCTGTGGCTAATAACACCGTATTATTAGACTTTCCTGTCGAAAAACATGATACCAGCGGTTGAATATCCTTCTCTCTGTCTGAACTGTGGTCCTTTATAACCACACTGTTTTCCTTCCTTGGCGTTTTTGTACTGTCTGCCAAAGACACCGAGTTTGACTCTAACCTTGAACCAGTAGCCTCATTATCGCTCCGGGGATGCAGCAATGTGTGATGACGACGCTTACAAATGTGACATTTTACAGAAGCTTTACATGCCTTTGCCGAATGATTGTTCCCTAAGCAATTGAAACAAATTCCCTTTTCTAGTACGAACGTACGACGAGCATTAGTATCTATTGTTGCGAACTGTTTGCAGTAGCACAATTTATGAATCTCGGAACAGTAAGGACACTGAGTACCCGTGACATGCAAACTATTTACCTTAGGTGGACCGGAACCTTTATAATGTTGATCCTTAAATCCCGAACCTTTAGTGTCTAAAAATTCTAGAGCTCGATACCGGTTAGTTAGAAAGTCAGTAAATTGTTCAAAGGTAGGGAGCTCGTCGGATGAATTATGCGACGTTATATTAAATTCCCACTGCTTCCGGGATTCGGGATCTAACTTTAAAGTAATTATGTGGATAATTATTATATCCCAGGAATCAACATTAATTCCCAGATTCGATAGCGATTTCAAGCAATCATTAGTATTATCGATTAACTCTTTAAGACCTGCGGCTGATTCACTAACCAAATTCTTTTGACTGAGTAGTCTTTTTAACATAAAATGTGACAAATATCTTTTATTGTTGTACCGAGAAGTAAGTAGGTCCCAACAACGCTTATAGTTTGCATCCGTAATAGGAATTTGCCTAAGTAATCGTTCCGGTTCTCCAGACAAATAACCCTTTAAATATTGCAGACGTTGTACGTTATCCAAACCCTTGTTATTATGTATAAGCGAAGTGAACAAATCTCTAAAAGTAACCCAATCATTGTACTGACCGGAGAATACGGGAATTATTATTTTAGGTAATTTTACTTGACACTGTTTTGAGGTGTTGCTAGCAGATGCCGACTTTTCCTCTTTACATTCAAAAGACTCAAGAGCAGTTTGAAGTTCAGATTTGTAATCAGTAAATACCTCTTCGGCCAACTCATAAACATTTTTTCTAACATAATCACAAGTTTTTATTTCGTCTGGTTTATGATCAAACAATATGCTATGTCCATCTAAAAACTGATTCCACAATTGTTCCAATGTTTCCAACCTTACTTTAACATATGGGCGTGTAATTCTATCTTTGGGCGATTTTTTGAAGTTCGTATAAGCTTTCTTAATTCGGTTAAAAGTATCATCTTGTTTCAACGCTAAAGATTCCATTTTATATAAATTCCAACTAAAATATAAGTAGAAGATTTTTATAGTTTGGAAAAATTCCAACAAATTATCAACCAATTAAGATCAGGATCTTAACTACAAATTATTTTACAAGTGCCCATAAGTTCACACATAAGTTAAATTCATATAAGAAAAACATATAAAAATACAAGTGATATTAAGACAGTAAATTTTAAAGGAAATCGTTCTTAGATCTCATAAAGTAATGAACTCTGAAAATGTATACAAACAAAGTCCCAATTTACAGTTAAATGCACAAGTTCCAATTAACAATCGATATTTTCTAAGTGTTTTAGAGATAGTTTATTCTAGGGTAAATCGGGCGTAGGTTCCCCGTCCTAACCAAATTAAAGAAACTATTCTAAGTCTAAACTAATATTAAGCTAAAATGTTAAAGTCCACAAATTTCACTGAATTCTTCTAAGTTAATGAAGTAATGAATATAAAGTTCACTTTTGCTTGACACACTTGCTAACTTTGAAATATTTTTAACTAAAATGTAAATTGTGCAACTCACAGTTCAAGTCCTTGTATCTTCAGAATACCTCAATAGGTTCACTGGAACCCCACCAGATACTGCTCCTCCAGGATCATCAGCTCGGTTCCTCCAAGATCACCAGCTCTGCTCCTCCAGGGTCATCAGCTCTGCTCCTCCAGGGTCACCAGCTCTGCAGCACCCGGATCCTCCCGTGACCGCAACACTCCTCCAGATATTTCAGCACCTGGTACCTCTCAGCAATCGGCTGAGAAATGGTTCTGAACAGCGACCCACTATTCAGTAATGTGCGGCGTTCCACACGGGATGTGATACCAACGACAAGTTGATTACACAGCTGACACCACTACCGTAAAATGCCGAATCCGGCTCGAAGGACCATGTACACTACCGCACAGGCCCAGAGCGAATTAGGATCGGGAACAGCAGGGAATAATAATATTACCGACAACCGTTCTCAATACTGGTTTATTGGCTAGAATAAAAACTACTTAATTACTAACAAAGACAGTACTGTTACAGAAAATCTTAACACCGCGATTCAGTTTTGCCATACAGCGCCATCTAGGGAACATTTTGGAAACTCAATATTCAACAACATTTAAACATAATACAATTTTGCTACATTATAGCATACACGTGAACAGTACTTTTGTTTGCGATTGTACCTGCGTCGATCGCCACCAAGCTGGTCAAAAGCGGTTGATTCGTTCTGTTCGGGCCACACTAAGGGGAAATGCCATTAATAATGGCGTTGATGGACGTTAAACGTTAGTGTAGCCACCGAAATAACGCGATAGTTCGACAACGGCATTCACATTGCCGTTTGACGTTAGGCGATAGCTCAAGTGGCGGCACATCAAAGAGAATTATTACGTTGAAGCGGCCACACTACGTGTGTCAATGCGCACCGTGAGAGTGTGACCGTTTTCAGTATTTTAATACTTTTTCGGTATATTTTATTGACTTTTTTCGATATTAGTATATTAACACTTTCAGGGACACTGGGTACTGATCAGAATACTCAATTTAGCACTAAAATTTTTCATAGCTACGTGGTGGCAAAGAATTCCAAAATAAAATGAACGTAAATAGGCGTTGTGTCGCATTGTGTATTCCTTGAATCACGTAATTAGACGTACTGTCCGCGAAAGTGTTAATGGGTATATTGGTAAAAGTCAGTATTTTTGGGTATATATTGAATAAAAGGTTAGGGTAAAGGTGCTCCCTCACCGGGAGCATTCGCCTGTAATGTAACAAATTAGATTCGACTTTGAGCATTACGTTACGGCCTGCCTCCCTGACCGACGAGCGTTCGCATGTAATGTAACATTTATAGATTCGACTCGAGCATTACGTAACGATGCTACCTGCCTGACTGACTCGAGCATTCGCGTGTAATGTAACATTTATAGATTCGACTCGAGCATTACGTTACGATGCTACCTCCACATTTATTATAGACTAGCTGATGCCCGCAGCTTCGCCTGCGTGAAATTTTGTTCTCTTTTCCGCGTCTCATAGGATTAAGTTAGAGATCCAATATGGCCGCCGCGCCGACATCACAAAATTTCATGATGGGTATCGTTTAAGGGGTTTTTTGGTATGCTGAGTACGAATTTTATGATAATATTGCAATCCGAAATGGCCGCCGCGCCATTATCACAAAATTTCATGATGGGTATCGTTTAAGGGGTTTTTCGGTATGCTGAGTACGAATTTTATGATAATTTTTGCAATCCAATATGGCCGCCGAGCCGAAATCACAAAATTTCATGATGGGTATCGTTTAAGGGGTTTTTTGGTATGCTGAGTACGAATTTCAAGATAACTTTGCAAAATTAACCCTAAATTCGTACTCAGCATACCAAAAATCCCCTTAAACGATACCCATTATGAAATTTTGTGATAATGGCGCGGCGGCCATATTCGAATCTTCAAATTAACCTGAAATTCGTACTCAGCATACCAAAACACCATTTAAACGATACCCATCATGAAATTTATTGATAACGGCGCGGCGGCCATATTGGATCTCTAAATTAACCCGAAATTCGTACTCAGCATACCAAAAAACCCCTTATACGGTATCAACATAAAATTTTACAACGGTGGCGCGGCGGCCATCTTGTATTGCAAAATTGACCTTAAATTCGTACTCAGCCTACCAAAAAACCCCTTAAACGATACCCATCATGAAATTTTGTGATAACGGCGCGGCGGCCATATTGGATCTCTAAATTGACCCGAAATTCGTACTCAGCATATCAAAAAACCCCTTAAACGGTATCCAACATGAAATTTTACAACGGTGGCGCGGCGGCCATCTTGGATTGCAAAATTGACCTTAAATTCGTACTCAGCCTACCAAAAAACCCCTTAAACGATACCCATCGTGAAATTTTGTGATAACGGCGCGGTGGCCATATTGGATCTCTAAATTGACCCGAAATTCGTACTCAGCATATCAAAAAACCCCTTAAACGATACCCATCATTAAAATTTTGTGATAACGGCGCGGCGGCCATATTGGATCTCTAAATTAACCCGAAATTCGTATTCAGCATACCAAAAAACCCCATAAACGATACCCATCATGAAATTTTGTGATTTCGGCGCGGCGGCCATATTGGATTGCAAAATTATCATGTAAAACAGCTGGGTGTGGGGCTCCCGGTCCCGGAACGGGGCCGTCCTACCCATTAAACCTGGTGGTATTCCTCCTCCCTATAGCCGGGAATCCGGAAAGCCGGGAAAATTCTTTGTCTTTCGGCCGAAAGCCAAAGAATTTCCAAAGATTATTCCCGTCGAGAACCGTTCGGCGGCTCTCCTCGGGGGAGCAAGATGGGAGGTTCCCCCGGAGCTCGCTAAGGACCTGAAAAAATAAAAACCCAATTCCTCATCGCAATGATTTTTTTCTTTGTAGGGTTTGTTGCAATAACATTCGGTATTTTTTTTTACGAAGCGTGCTGCAGGTGAAGGACGTTGAATTCAATCCTTCAAATAAAATGTTAAATGTAAATTCTAGGTTCTTCTTTTATAAAAATAAGGTAGTAAATTAAAGAATAAACACGTTTTGATTATCGGTATTTTTATCGGTATATTTTCTCTGTGCCAGTATTATATATAGATACATTTCAGTATATTTTTAAGGAGCTAAGGTATTTTTGTAAAATTTAATTCGGTCACACTTAACGTCAATTTTAACGCCAAGAATGGGCATTCACGCGAGAATAATACGTTGAAGCGGCCACACTACTCAAATGGTGACGTTAAGAATTAACGCCATAATTAGCGCAATATTTATCGCGATGATGGGCATTGACGTTTTCTTTAATGTGGCCCCGGCTTTCGAGAGATATCGTGAACGAAAGAAACCCGAAAAAGTGTTTTTTTGGGATTACTCCGAAATTTGTGGTTCGATCAATTAAAATTGCAAAATTACTTATGAGGATGATAAAACTGCGTCGAATGCCGCCAACCGCGTGAAAATCGGTTATCCATTCAAAAGTTATTGCGGTTTGAAAATTCCAAAAATAGTGTTCTATGAAACTTCTATCAGACTTTCGAGCTGAGAGAGCTCAAATGCATAGAAATATTATTTCTTTGAACTCAGCCAGCTCAAAATCCTACTAATATTATAAATGTGAAAGTTTGTGAAGATGTTTGGATGTTTGGATGTTTGTTACTCAATCACGCTCTAACGGCTGAACAAATTGGGCTGAAAATTGGTATTATACCAATTTTCAGCCCAATTTGTTCAGCCGTTAGAGCCGTTAGAGCCGTTGAGACTATGCTCTATCCCTATAATAGGGATAGAGCATAGTCTGGAATAACACATAGGCTACTTTTCATCCCGGGAATATGTTCCCACGGGAAGTGGGAGCGGGTACCTAATTTCACGCGGGCGAAGCCGCGCGCATCAGCTAGAATTACAAATGTGAAAGTTTGTGACGATGTTTGGATGTTTGTTACTCAATTACGCTTTAACGGCTGAACGGATTGGGCTGTAATTTGGTACAGAGATAGGTTATAGTCTGGAATAACACATGGGTTGCATTTTTCATCACGGGAATATGTTCCCACGGGAATCGGCAACGGGTAGCTATCTTCACGCGAGCGAAGCCGCGAGCATCATCTGGTATCACATAAATTCTATTTTGAGCTCAAAAATGTCATAAGTACAATTTTAAGAGCCCAGGAATGGAATTAGCGGGAAGTTGCAGGGATGGCCTTAAAGGTGAACCGTTTTTCTAATTTTTTTTGTCAGATCAGGCCAATCCCTCTAGATAATCGTCAGATTATGAGACAGTACGTTTAGAACATAAAGATGAACCATATATATCTTAATCTGACGCGCTTGAGTATTTCAAAATGGCGAATTTTTTTTGCACATTATGAAAATGGCCGCGAGTTTGCGTCCCATCGAAATCGTCAGATTAGTGAATGAGAGCTTTTTTTGGTGCACTTAACACTCCCTTAGAAAATCTGACGCGCTCGAATATTTTTTTTTTTTTTTTCATTTTCAACCCTTAAATACAACCACCCGCATCATGCTAACGATCAGATTAACATACGTACATTATTAAAAATACGTAGGGAATTGATGCTATCAATATCTGACGCGCTCGAGGATGTCCATGCAACAGTTTTTTTTTACATATTTAAAAATCTATAGCCGCTTCCCCCACCGATGTAAAGGTATATATCATATAACATTTTTTTCTTCATATCATCTAAGCTTTGCATCCCAATAGGTCTCTACGACGCTCGAGTAAATCCCCATTTAGCATCGTGGGCTCCCCTACTATAAGAATAAGATTTTGAACATTAAAGTCCAGATGTCTTGTGTTTCGATTAATGCGTAATTTTCCTCATTTGTCCCTATATTTTACTCTATTATCTTCTCGATAATCAAGGGTAAGATTTTAAACATTAAAGTTCCAGATGTCCCGTGTTTCAATACCTATGTTCTTATTGATTATTTTGGTTGCTTTTTGTCATATATTTTTTTGAATGAGTTAAACATTCGACGTCGTTTTTAACCCGGGACGGAAAAACAAGAGTCTTTTAAGTTTTAATTGTTGTTCTACATTATTTTTCAAAACGATATAAGTACAATAATTGTATTTGAACTACACTGATTTAAAACTTTGTGCATCGTCATTTATGTATTACAATAAGAATTCGACAAAAAGACGAAATACATAAGTTTAACTTGCTTTTCTTATACGTCTGATAATTACATATTTTATGAACTAATTATTTCTGCATATTTGAACGTCGTTGTAGACAATCATTCTTGCTACTATAGAAAAGCTCAAGACCGAGTAGAAATATAATAATACTTTAGACTCCTGATATATGCACTTCGAAACCCGAGGTCGTCGGTTCAATTCCCACCCAGGATAAATCTCTCTGTGTGATGAGCTCATTGATTGGTGCTGTGTCTGGATGTAATTTATTTAAAACTAGTTAACCTAAAACGAGTTACAGCTCGGCTATTCTGTACGTATCCTCCTATTTTACATTAAACCCTCCTCTTAAATCATTGAGTACCTACTTTAAAAGACCTAATCGAACAGACAGTGAACATTTTACAGTGTAAAGATAATGTACAATTATTTTGATCCTATATTACGAGCTTAAATTCACATATATCGTTGTTTCTGCGACACTCGAGTAATAATACATTTAGAATCATCCGGTCCCCTACCAAATACCTACTATGAATCCATTTTGATCTCGTACTTCATACCAAAAGCATTGGAATGGAGTAGGTACAGTAACAGTTGGAATGATGCGCAAACATTGGTGATGATGATCACGTCGTTTAATCTATGATTAAATACTTACATAGTTACGGATATAACAATGATGTTTAAAATTGTAATAACATTAACAATAGGTAATGAACAAAATGGTCTGAACACCTCCACCGTTAGTTCCCACGCGGGCAGTCGGCTCCCAAACTGGACAAACCGGAACAATCGAGCCAACACCTGCGATTCCCATGTCTTGGGAAGTCTATTTATTTCTTGTAATTATTATAACTTCAATCAAAACTCGCCGCTTGATGATGGTAGTTATATTTTGATTACTTAATATATTTCGTAGATTATTGTAATTTTGTATTGCGGTACGTTTTCTTCTCTTTTTATAATAAGATCAACAAATACTGAAAGATTTTTTTCTACAAGTGTAATTTTCAATTTGCAGATGAGTTTCTTGCGTCTCTGTCGGAGAAAAATTGACATTGAAATAAGATAAATAAGTCAATACTGAAATATTTTTTTCCTCAAGTGTAATTTTCATTTTGCATATATTATAAGTTTCTTGAGTCTCTATCGGACAAAAAATTAAATTGAAATAAGATAAATAAGTAAATAAAATAATACATAGGTAGCTCCCACACATGTGCATTTTGTTTGACTAAAACTAAAAGATACATAATACCAATTACACCTAATACTTATACATGAACATACGAAATAAAATAAAATAAAATAAAATAAAATTTATTCCCTTTGAAATTTTTAAAAAATTATTTAGGTTTGTCAAAATTTTTGTGACTCTACCGGGGGTTCGGAAATACTACAGACTGAGAAGAACACCCCAAGAAACTCAGTCTGGTCCCTTCTCTTCTAGTATCTTAGTATCTAATACAGTTTTTTTTTAATGTAGAAAGGAGCAATTCGTGTCACTGCCAGGCAGCCTTGTCTTCTAGAAAGTCTTTAATGCTATAATAAGCTTTCTGGCACAATTTAAGTTTTATTAGTTTTTTAAATTTATTAACTGACAAACCTGTTATGGCTGTCGGCAATGTATTGTACATTCGAATACAATTGCCCGCAAAAGAATTGCTTATTTTATTAAGCCTAAATCTAGGTACAGCCAATTTATTCTTATTTCTTAAGTTTAGATTATGGATATCACTATTTTTAATAAATTTACTGTTATTTTTATGAGTATATAATAAGTTTTCATATATGTACTGTGAATACACAGTAAGTATGTTGATATCCTTAAACTTTTCTCTTAATGACTCCCGAATCCCCATACCATAGATAGCCCGGACAGCCCTTTTCTGCAACACAAAGATAGATTCGATGTCGGCGGCGTTACCCCATAATAGTATGCCATAGGTCATGACACTGTGAAAATAGCTAAAGTAGACAAGACGCGCTGTTCTAATGTCTGTCAGTTGTCGGATCTTTTTAACGGCATAGGCTGCAGAGCTCAGTCTGCCCGAGACTTTCTCGATATGAGGCCCCCACTGCAAGTTGGAGTCTAACTTTATGCCCAGAAAGACAGTTTCATCGACCAATTCTACTTGATCATCCCTAATCTTAATACTGGTGTTAACGAGCCTAACATTTGGCAAGGTGTGTGTCAATACATTTTGTTTTAGTTTCATTTAACAATAAATTATTTGCGTTAAACCAGTGGACTACCCTAGAGAGGGCATTGTTTACTTCGTCAAGATCGCGTTGTCCACGTTCAACTTTAAATATTAAAGATGTGTCATCAGCAAACAAAACTACCTCGTGATCGTCTCTTATAAGGTGAGGGAGATCATTTATGTACACTAAAAATAGAAAAGGTCCCAGAATTGAACCCTGGGGCACCCCCATTGTTACAGCAGAACCATGTGACTGTTTACCATTTATAACTACTTTCTGTACTCTATCTCTTAGGTAAGAACTAATTAAATCCAAGGCCGTCCCCTGGATCCCATAATGATCAAGTTTTTTAATTAAAGTCTGATGCTGGACGCAATCGAAGGCCTTAGATAGGTCGCAGAATACACCATAAGCATCATACGACTCCTCCCAGGCCTCATATATATACTCTAATAATTTGATTCCAGCATCCGTGGTAGACCGACCGCGCGTGAAACCGAATTGTTTAGTATGGAATAGTTTATTTGTATTAAAATGATTTTGCATTTGATTAAGCATTACCTTTTCAAAGATTTTACTAAACGTGGGTAGTACAGAAATAGGACGAAAATTGGACGGATCCGAGGTGCTACCCGATTTAAACAGAGGAGTTATTTTACTAAACTTCATTAAGTCAGGAAACACACCACTATCAACACAATTATTAAATATTATTGATAATTCAGGAGCAACCATTTCAATTAACGAATTAACTAAATGTACAGAAATTCCCCAGAGGTCAGCCGTTTTCTTAATATTTAAAGATTTAAAAGTTTTTATGATAGTGTGTAAACTAATTTTACTGAATTTGAATATTTCATTACAGCAAGGAACATTTGCTTTTAACAAGGATTCTGCTATTGGGGTAGAAGAACCTAGGGCTCTGGTCAAATCTACTGGAATACGAGAAAAAAATTGTTCAAATTCGTTAGCGACTTCGGCATCTGTTGTAATTATGTTACCATTTACTTTAAGTTTAAAATTATTATCATTTGATTTTGCTTGGCCTCTTTCTGCGTTAATTATTTTCCAAGTAGATTTAACTTTGTCTACACTATTGATAATTTTATTACTTATATACTTTCTTTTGGCCGCTAAGCAGTCTGCTTTAAACTTTTTTGAATAAATTTTAACATAATTTAGAAATTCATCTGTTCTATTAAGCTGTCTTTCTGAGTATAGTTCATACAGTTTTAATCTACTTTTATGTATATCCTCAGTGGCCCATTCACTGAAGGCTGGCCTGTCACCGATTGTGACTTCCTTAGACTTGAATATGGAGTTGAATTCATTGTAAAAGGAATCAAAAAATAACTTATAACTTACATTTGGATCTAAGCTAGTGTCTAAAAATGGAAGTTTATTGCAAAGTCCAACTCGCATACGTTCCAAGCGGCCACCAGTTACTGGTCTACATAATATTTTACGTCTTTTAACTTTTTCTCTTGTGATCTTGAAAGATGCTATTTGCCCAGTATGATCTGATTTTATCTTATTTATAATACTCTTACTTTCTGGCAACATATCACTGTATATATTGTCCAGACAAGTAGCTGTTGTATCACAATATCTAGTAGGCTCTAAAAATAAGTTAGTGAGATTGTGTGATTTAAATAAATTTAAGATATCATTGGTCTGACGCGTATTTATAAGTATATTAACATTAAAATCTCCGCACACTATTAGGTGTTTATTAGTTTTTCCAAGTTTAAATAGCACTTTATCCATTATTTCCTCAAACTCACAAAAGGGTGAGACTCCAGGTTTATATACGCATACTACTATGAATTGCTCCAATTCTACGCATGATATTTCAACTGTACACTCTACAGAGAGGGACACAACATCTTTCCGTTCCTTATACTTTAATTTCTTATTTAATAAAATCAACGAACCCCCCCGTGTTGTGTTGACCCTGCAGAACGCACTACCAACCCGGTGACTACTGAAACTGAACATGAGCTCATACTCCTTACGCATATGCTCTGTAAGACAAACAATTTCAATATTTTCTGAGCTCATGAACAGCTCCAATTCAAACTCTTTGACCTGTGTTAATGTTGCAATATTATAATGCACCAGGCTGATATAATTTACATTTTTTAATTTAGTTTTGTTCGGAGGACAGTTTCCGATATAGTTATGGTTTGCAATTAAATTCAACTCTATCAATTTACAATTTTGGCTAGAGGGTAATTCCTCTGTTGTCCCAGAAGTTAATTTAAATTACTTGGAACAGATTCCAAAGTCCTAAATCTACTCTGCTCAAATAAAGCAGTTTTGTCAGCCAAGTTTTTGGCTAAAGAGTAAAAATAACTGAATAGCAAACTTGCTATTTGTCTTTTATAATAATTGGGTAGACAATACCTACCCTTGTGATTATTATCGATATATCTTGTGATACGAGTGATCAATACCACCGTTCTACCGCACCCGTTCGTGTATTAAGTTTCAAAAACGGAAAGTTTGTAATTCAATCAATCGAGCTGTTTAACCGATTAGTGAAGCGTACTCGGTGGTTAGTAAAAGTGAAATTAATGGCGGCGTTGTTCAATACTGTATTGAAGTTGTATTCACAGATAAGGTGCGGCTTTGTCTCCAAGGCTTTCACGTTTATTATCTGATCAGCGAAGAAAATGCGTATCTGATTGTGCATTGATTCTTGCCTTTGTTTTTTTTGAAAGCAGCTTATCACAAAACCTAATATAATTAAGATGACCAACAAGCATACGGCCCACTTGAATCAAACGAAAGTGATCCCTGGCGGATACCTTCCGAGGTACGGAAACACTCGTTTTGGACATACTACAAACAATCGTCCATCACCTACTCTAGTGTAAGACGCCTACCTAACGTACTGATCGTTAACGGAACTAATACACGACCAATTCGGCTTAAGGGCGGATTCGACCAAAATCGGAGTAAGACTGTACTTGTAGGTACTTAGTTTAAAGGAAAGTGATTTTCCATTTTATATCAACAACTAATAATCACTACGTAACTATGGTAACCATACTATAGTTGACGTAACTATGGTAACCATACTAAAGTAGAGGTAAATATGGTAACCATACTGAAGTAGACTACTTCAGTACAAGTTATTCTCTAGTATAGTCTTACTGCGATTTTGGTAGAACCCACAAAGAAAACAGTTCATAAATAATGGCAGCGTAGGCTGTCATTACTTATGGAGTACTATTTTCGATAAGTCTTGACGAAAAGTCGTGAAAAGTAAGCTTTACAGACAAACATTGGATAGACGAACGATGAAAATATGTATCAATAGAAAAGAAATGCATTCACACAGTGGTCAAACTTTATATTACTGGTTTCTGGTCGTATAGGTACAAGTCTAAATATCCTTTCAATAGATGCAGGAACGGATGAAAGCGTATTGCTGAAGGTTGTGTAATATAAACCTGCTACGATTGTATGATGTATAAACATTAAGTAACCATTTATTTTATTTCTTTATTATACACTTTATTGTACGCTAAGATAAGATTTGATTTAAGATTAAATTAGATACCAAATAGCAGTATAATAGGCGGCTTTATTGTTTAAAACAATATCTTTCATTCCACATTTAACCTTTTCAGTAGTAAAATCGAGGCCTCCCGATCGTTCCCCTTTTTAAACCCGTCAGTTTCTCTTCTTTGGCAACTTCCGCTATACGTTAAAAAAAATTATTATAATGTTTATGAATACCTAAGCAGAATATTGTTTTATGATCCGAGTATAGAATCTTGTCGTTTACTAACACATTCCAATAGCTTTAGTTATTCTTGAACAATACAAGAATAGGAGCTAATAAAGAAACTATGCCATGATATCATGGAATATAGGAAAAGGAAGAGTGAAATTAGTGTATACGAGCAAACGTACAGCAGTGCTATTCTCTAAAAAAAACAGCCTTGCGTACAGCGCTGCCCACAGCGGCGAGTTATTCGGTTATATATTACAATACCAGAAGTCAGAATGCCTTTACTTGAAATGCATTAGCCCAAAATACCCGAAATCGAAATACTAATATTCAAAAGAGTACATACTTGGCCTTTTTTTAGAGAATAGCACTACTCTACGTTTACCCTATACTTACCTCAAGAAAATATAGCGTTAATCAATTTGCCAGCTTCGTATGTTATCTGGGAAAGCTTGTTCGCGTGAAGGATACAGTGATTCTCCCATACCTTGTTACGTTTCATTACCAATAAGGACCACATAAAATTAATAAGTCGAGTTCATAATAACTAGCCAAAGGCAAGCTTAACAAAACTGTTGTGTTTTAGTGAGTTTCATACATAGAGATTTTTCAAATCGATAATTACATTGTTTAGACAATCTTTAGTTAGTAAATTAGTTGGGCAAATGTAACCAGCAAACGTAACACATTGTAACAGCGTTTACAAATTATTGGCATTTTCTCAGAAAGTCATGTTTTCTGAAATTCTCTTTATCCAGCAGTGACATATAGCGAAACGACCTAATTCTAAAAGAATACGATTCAAGATTTCTACAGTAAATACTTATTTTCTTCACGTCTTGAATGAATCTTATTTCTGTGGTCACTGCATGGAGAAAGCTTTATAGCAAAAACAGAAAAAGTAGTTTCAGAATTTTATTTTATTTAAAAGTGGAAAAATATCTAAAATTATGATTGAATCTAACGGATACCGATTGTGATTTAGAACATAGATAAAGATGTTTTCTGTTATAATTACAACAAAGAATGACTGGGCATAGACACGGTCCCAGAAGTCGAGATTATCTTTCGAATTTATAAGTTAACGGTATTTGAGTTCACTAAAACTCAATAACATCCACCATTGTTATGAAAGTAGCTACAAGAAATATTGAAAATTCGTTTAAAATTTAAATTGTGTGTTGTGCCTTGAGAGTAGCGAAAAGTTCTAAATCTATGGTTGTGCCCTTATACATTATATGGATCTGTATTGTGTAAACTGGATAAGAGCATCAAGAGCATTAAAGGAATAGAAAACTGCAAAGTTGCGCACGTAGGGATTCGCACCAAAAAACGGAATAAATCACGTTTGTTGTATGGGAGCCCCCTTAATTTTTTTGATTTTAGTATTTAGTTGTTATAGCGGTAACAGAAATACATCATCTGTGAAAATTTCAGCTCACTAGCCATCACGGTTCCTGAGATACAGCCTCGTGACGGACAGACAGACAGACAGTCGTGTGAACTCTCATGAATAGGGTCCCATTTTAACCCTTTGGGATACGAAACTCTAAAAAGTATCCATTTTGAGTTACAGTGGTGACGACGAGACGTTGACCAATGTCTTATCTTTGCTAATATTCTCGACTTTCAGTCAATAATGAGTAATCGATTTTACTGTCCTTTTTAGGGTTCCGTAGCCGAATGGCAAAAAACGGAACCCTTATAGATTCGTCATGTCTGTCTGTCTGTCTGTCCGTCCGTGTGTCACAGCCATTTTTCTCCGAAACAATAAGACCTATGCCATTGAAACTTGGTAAGTAGATGTATTCTGTGAACCGCATTAAGATTTTTATATAAAACTAGAAAAAAAGCAGTAAATTTTGGGGGTCGCCATACTCAGAACTGAAACTGAAAAATTTTTTTTTCGTCATACCCATACGTGGTGGGGTATTTATAGATAGGTCTTAAAAAATGCTATTGAGGTTTCTAACATCATTTTTTTCTAAACTGAATAGTTTGCGTAGGAGACACTTCCAAAGTGGAAAAATGTGTGTCCTCCCCCCTCTAACTTCTAAACTAAGAGAATGATAAATCTAAAAAATATATATATTTGTTACCTAAACAACAAACATTGCCATAAAAGCTACCAACGAAAATTAGTTTGAACAAGATCGAGTTGGTAGTTTTTTATTAATACGTCATTAACCGCAATTTTCGCCTGTAAACATCACTACCACTGCGAACGTGTTAAAACATCAATCAAAGTTACAACGAACTACAAAAACTTTTATATTATGAAAGAAAATTTTCTTACATAAACTCTCCCATGAAGGGTTCCTTAACCCTTCATGGGTGAGTCCAGCTCGCACTTGGCCGGTTTTATTATTGTCTACGTTACTTGAATGTTGGACCTCATTACCGACGACGATGTTTAAACTCGATTTTGTTTGTTGTTTTGGTAAACTGAGCCCAGTGGGTTTCGCAAATTATGCATTATGGTGCTCTATGACAAATTACAACTTCGGTACCTACCATTTATTCCATCTAAATTCAGTCCACTTGGCTTCGGCGGAATACCTAGTGTAGTGAGGACTAGCGGACGTCACGCGGTTTTACCCACGTAGTTCCCGTTCCCGTGGGAATACCGAATAAATTATAGCCTATGTTCACCAAAAAGAGTGTAGCTTCCCAACAGTGAAAGAATTTTTCAAATCGGTCCAGTAGTTCCGGAGCCTATTCGTTACAGACAAACAAACAAAAAAAAACAAATCTTTCCTCTTTATAATATTATAGTATAGACTAGCTGTTGCCTGCGACTTTATACGCGTGAATTTTTTTTTCAATATAACATACCAGCCGATGTCACTTGGTTCAGACGCATAGTTCCCATTCCTTACACAAACAATATATTTAATGCTCGTATTCCGATACGAGCATTAAATATATTGTTTGTGTCACCATGTGATAATGTAGGTTCCCAACAGCGCCAGATTTACAAATCGCTTCGGCTTCAGTAGTTTCGGTGCCTATTTGTGGCAAACATACATACAATCAAATGATTTCTCTTTACAATATTTGTACAGATAATGTACTTTTGTCGTTACGATATAGAATAATCTAACTCTGTAATACATAATACATACAATAATATATAAAAACATAATACTATAGTAAAATTATATACTTGACTGCCTCTGTGGCGCTGTCGGTAGTGATACCGCTTGCGGCGCTGGAGGTCGTGGGTTCAATTCCCACCGGAGACAAATATTTACGTGACCCATATATGTTTGCCTCAAGAGTCTGGGTGTTTTTGTGTTCCTATAACATGTATGTATTTGAAAAGTATATAAGTATTAATATCCGTGGTCTGATACCCATAACACAAGCAGGTTATTCCTAGCTTACTTTGGGATCAGATAGCGTTGTGTGAAATATCCGTGAATATATATATAGGCTACTGTAGCCATATTCGATCAGGTGACCTGTACCTATGCTTATCTGCCAACTCAGTATTTAGATAAGTAACAGCGTAGTCATAAAATTATCACGTACTTTCTTATTTATACAGTTAAACTGTACTTGTCCCGTTTTAAACGAAGCCTCGATTTTATCACATTTCGACACCGTTTGACTGAAATAAAATAATAAACTCAGAGGACCGTAAATATTCTGATTGTAAACACAGTGCTGTTTTGAAAAAAGAAATAATTGTTTTTTTACAGTACATACATTTAAGAGTACCTATAACTATATTAATGGGCACAATGGCAATAATATCTGACCTCTTAATAGCTCCTTAATATCTTACTGCTCGAACGTAAAGTACGGTAATTAATCTCAGTCAGTAAAATAACAAGCGCAACTGTCACTTATACTGAATTTAGTACTGAATATTCATTCAAGAAATGTCATTTTTAATAAGCTTTTATTAGGCCGTCGTGTATGTAACTAACAATGTAATGGAATATAAGGAAACTAATTTAACCATCTTCCAAGGATCGTAGCGTCATGAAAATTGGCAGATGTATGTAGTTCTGATGACGATACAATAATATGGTACTGTCAAACTGATATGATGATGGAGCCGGAAGATAGGCACTGAAAACAAGTGGAATCTAAGGTAGCTAATTTAACCAGCTTCCAAGGATCGTAGGGTCATGAAAATTGGCAGCTGTATGTAGTTCTGATGACAAACCAATAATATTGTACTGTCAAACTGATATGATAATGGAGCCGGAAGATAGGCACTGAAACTTCGATCGAAAAAGTGGAATCTAAGGTAGCTAATTTAACCAGCTTCCAAAGATCGTAGCGTCATGAAAATTGGCAGCTGTACGTAGTTCTGATGACAATACAATAATATGGTACTGTCGAACTGATCTGATGATGGAGCCGGAAGATATGCACCGGAACTTCATGATGGAATATCGTATTATATCTGTTTTTGGATTCGTCAGAAAAGTCTTGTAATGAACTTTGACCAGGCTTAGGTTTCAAGGTTATAACAAACCCTTTTTTTAATTGACTTGTAAAACTATGCAATGGAATCTCAGGTAACTAATTTAACCATCTTCCAAGGATCGTAGCGTCATGAAACTGCCAGATGTTTGTAGTTCTGATAACAATACAATAATATGGTGCTGTCAAACTGATCTGATGATGGAGTCGTAAGATATGAACTGTAACTTCATGATTGAACAACGTATCATAGCTGTGTTTGGATTTGTTAGAAAAGACATGTAATGAACTTTGACCACGATTAGGGTTTAAGATTATAACAAACCTGTTATATATTGAAGTTAATATTGAGTGTAAATATTGACAAAGGTACCTGCATAAAATGTATATGTATTAGAGTAATAATGCAATTTTTTCACATTAGTCGAACTCAGACAAAACTCCATTTAATACATAAATCCCTACTAATATAGATAATAAATGCGAAAGTAACTCTGTCTGTCTGTCTGTTACGTTTTCTCGCCTAAACCACTGAACCGATTTTGATGAAATTTGTTATAAAGATAGTTTGAGTTTAAGGGAAGGACATAGGCTAACTGGCTGCGCGAAAGGAGGGTAATGATTTTATTCGATAAAGACTTCTACGCGGATGAAGCCGCAGGGCGCAGCTAGTAGGTAAAGCTAATGTTGTAACTAAAAAGTATAAAATAAATAAATGGTTTAAAAAATCCTAGAAAAATACGCTTTTATAATGCACGAAAAAACCAAAAATAAATTATGGATCGTTCAAGTTGCCTCTATTTCTGGGCTGAAGTGTAAACTATGTGCTTTTGGTTATAATATTTGATTGTAAAAGCGTGGGGCGCTAGAACAAGAAAGACTTTTTTGTAGGCAAATTCCTATTAATACTAATCCTTATATAGTAAAAACCCCGGCGAAAGCTGCATGAGGTAGCACAAGAGCATAACGTTTATGCTGCCAAAGGGAACGCCTCTTCTTTCAGGCAATTAAGTAGATACATGAGGGAATACCTTAACAGTGGCAAAATGTAGAGTTCTTGTTCGAGAACGAGATATCTTTGGTTACCGTTAAAAACCCGCTTGGGGATATATGCGTTTGTATTCTTATTACATGATTACTACATATTGTACTAAATATCTCGGAATGGCGAGACTTTAAGGACCTACCTATGAATTATCTAATAGAGATCCGCAACGGTAATAGGTTTGCTTCTATAACGCGGGCGTCACGAAAAACTGGCAAAAGTGGGTGTTGAAAATGCGTAGGCGTGATTAACTACTTTACTTTTCAAGTAAGTAGGTATGTTATGCATTTCAATTAAAACATATCATCGTTAACACATTTCCAAAATTTAAAATGATATTAATAATAGTAAAAGTCACAATAGATATATAAAAGCGTGACAGTGTAAATTAATAGTTTAAAATCACGAGAAATACACGCTTTTATAAATGTGACCTTATCCTTAATCTGACAAGACATCATGTAGCTTCCGCCAGGAAAGACTTTCCTGTTCCAGCGCCCCACGCTTTTACAATCAAATATTATAACCAAAAGCACATAGTTTACACTTCAGCCCAGAAATAGAGGCAACTTGAACGATCCATAATTTATTTTTGGTTTTTTCGTGCATTATAAAAGCGTATTTTTCTAGCGTTTTTTAAACCATTTATTTATACTGACTGAAATTAATAATCATAGTTTAGTAAAAGTACTCGTATCTGATTATAATCGTACTTCTATCTTCCGTACTAATATTATAAAGAGAAAAGATTTGATTGTTTGAATGTATCGAATAGGCTTCGAAACTACTAACCGATTAGATATTTTCTTTAACTGTTTGGAAGCTGCTCTATCTGGTGAACAAAGGCTATGTATTATTCCCTTAATCCCATGGGAACATGAACTACCCGGGTGAAACCGCGTGACGTCCTCTGGTAGTAAATATTTGTGAAGCTCTCTCATAGCAAAACAAACTTTTTAAAAGAAACAATTTTGTAGTACCCAATTTTTACGTAACTTTAACCATTTATGCAGCGTACGCTTCGGAAGCTCTCAGACGGTAAAAAATATTCCGTTCAAGTTTTCGAAACATTCTTGATTGCTGCTCCGTTCCTATTCGCCTTAGCGTGATGTTATATAGCCTATAGCCGTCCTCAATAGATGGACTATCAAACTGTAAAAGAATTCCGAAATCCAACCAGTAGTTCCTGAGATCCTAGCGTTCAAACAAACAAAGAAACAAACTCTTCAGCTTTATAATATTAGTATGGATGATATCTGACATACTGACTTTGTGAGTAAATTTTGTTTTTCAGTTTTTAGTTTTGTTTGAAGTCGGTTTCTATATTGTTTTTTTTTTTTTAATTTTTTATTATTTAGTGTACAAAAATTTAAAAGTACCTATTTATAAGGTTTATTATGTACAGAGGCATAAAAAAATAATTTTTGCCCCTGGATATGGGGCCACCTCAGAAGTAGCCTATTTCAAACAAAAAAAAATTCAAAATACATCCATAATTGGCGCCGCTATCGCGTAACATACATACAAAAAAAATAGCGTACGAATTGAGAACCTCCTCCTTTTTTGAAGCCGGTTAATAAATCTTTGACATTTGAAATTGATTTCTTTGACAATAAAATTTATCAAAAGCATCTAACTTAATAGGTATTTTGTTTTTCAACTGTTGCGAGCATAATGTTTTCTGCGTAAATATAATAATTATCTATGTATTTATGTATGTCTGCCTCATATTTTTCACGCTCTGTAGATTAAACAATTTGACGGATATCAACATAATTTATGCTGGTGTCATTAGTTAATAAAAAATCACTTAGGTAAGTACACAATATTTTCGATACCTCTGCTCTGAGTAGATTGTTGTGAGTGAACTACTAACGTAGAGTAGGGCGGTATTTCATTGGTTTTAGGTCGGTAGAAGTTCGGCATAGGATCCATGAGGATTTCCACATGTAATAGGTATATGAAATCTCATAAAAAAGGTTTGTTTTACAAAACATTTCCAATGACTCGAATACACTTGAGCGTAGTTTTATAAAACCAACCACAAGAGTTTATGAGTTCAAAACCTAGATAAATTATTTTGAAAAACATGCCTAAAAGTAGGCATCTAATAGGTATCAACTTGTTTAATACTCTCAAGCAAGCCAATAAGCCTATGCTCTGGTAACTGCTAAGGGTAGTAACCAGTGCTATTATAAAATTTTGAATCACAAAAATTGATTTAGAATTCCCAGTCCCCCAGCTCCTAAACAAATAATTCATAGATATTCGCTACGTTCAAACTGCAGAGATTGTTTTGTTGGATACCTATTGTAAACTTTGTCTGTTGGAAATTTGGTTCAGATTATAGAATCATTATAGATTTTCTGCGAAAATAGTGCCCGATGACGGCTATAAACTTACCTAGGTATACCTACGTAGAATGAACAAAGTACTCATAAAGTGTAAATTTGCAATTCACCTCTGCCCACCTCTTTTAAAGCATAGATGTGATCATATGTGTGTCTTTATAGGCAGTAAGCTTCTCTTGGTTAGTCTGGCAGTGATGTTAGTATATAATTATATATTTTGCAGATTTGAGTTCATTTAGATCTAGTCCATAGCCTTTGTAAATTGTACCAACCATCGGGTGGGCCGTAAGCTTGTCTGCCACCTTAGTGGTATAAATTGGCCTTAGTAAGGGGAGCCTATTGAGCTTTATACTAGGCATGCCAATGAGTACCTACCATAGTCATAATCGTTTCCTACTGTACAGAGGGTATTGTCCTTGTAGTAAGTCGTAGAAACAAGGAAACGTCACAAACATATCACATCACATCAGCATTGTCTAAACGTTTAGCGTTTACTTTCCCCTGAGAACTAACATACAACCAGTTTATAGTTCACAATCGAATTATGAGGAACAACAGCCGTGACGGAGAACAGCGTTTTGCAGTCTCACTGTCAGACCTCAAAAGAGCATAATAGCACACGTTTACTTAATAACACGAAAAGAGCCGTAAGCGTCACGTCCTAAAAACTTTCAAAATTTAATATGTGTACAGCCTCCATTGTAACGGACTTTATCTGCAAGCTGTTTACATGTATGTGTGTTATGTATGATTACGAATATAGATGAAAATACATTTATTGTTAAAAATTACAGAGAAACATAATTATTACATATCTATATTTACATTATTACTATCTAAACTAAACCTAAATAAGGCCCCCGTGGCATTGTGCCCAAAAGACTAGCAGCATTCCCCCTTTGCATAGCAATACCTATTCGTTGAGCGAGAAAACTGCCAGCCCTTGGGTCACCAGTTGACTCCACAAGGCGAATATAGATTAAATACAAGTGTAGGTTGCAATACTGTGACAGGAAAGGTCAAGCAAAATTATAACAAGCAAACTGCACGTATTTGAAAATGTGTGCAGTCACGATACATGCACATGAGTAAATTAAATACAAGTAAATGAATTTATGTAATAAGCAACTTACCCTACTCTCTAAAAAGTTTGATACCTACTAGTTTTATGAACTTTTTGATGTTTTCTTGTTTATGGGTACAATATCTACTTAAATCCGAGAAGTAGGTATAGTCCGTTCAGAGTTAAATTACCTCTAGCACTTAGGTTTTTGTTTCTCCCATGTAATGCAACCTTTAATCGAAACTTACTTTTTACTTTTGCTTGCGTTTTTTTTGGCTCGGCCATTATTTGAGATGTGGAACGTTGTGGAAGCAGCAATTTCGCCTTCGTTAGTGGTGATAGTGAATATTTTTTCAGATATTCATAAAGAAATAAATAAATCTTAAAACAATCGCATAGTACAGGAGCACTATCTTAGTAAAGTTAAGTTTATTATGACATGAAAAACCAAACTCATCGTGCTAACGATTGGATGATAAAACTCGCACTATAATCAGTAAAATGTCATAAGATGGCACTCATAGGGCGACTTTACTGCAATGCCAACACACAGAAAACGATCGACTAGCTGTCAGTCAGAGGTAATACACTCGAGAGCAATGAATCCGGGTCACTTAAAGAATCCTAAAAATCTCGGAAACTAAAAATGCTAGGTTAATGCAATAAATTGTATTTAATAGACAATGTAATACTCCTTAAATGAAGGTATTAAAACTTCTTAGTTATTGTAAAGTTATATCATAAAAAAATCAAATTTGAAAAAGGGCCACTTTCGAAGATGGAACTACGAAATTACAGCATTTGGTGTTGCTTTTGTTTGTAATCTGTCATTTATGTGGGTACATAAACCATGTTGATAGTGCTCTATATTCATTAATCAAGCTGAAATTATGTCGCTTACGCCTGAAGAATGCACCAGAATACTTACAATGCTGGAAACCGGCCGGAGTCAGCGCGATACAGCCAGGACTGTCGGTGTGTCGCTGTCAACAGTACAAAGAGTTCTCCGACGTTACGAAGAAACTGGTTCTAACCTACGCAGACCAGGAACGGGCAGAACCAGGTGTACCACAGCACGAGAAGACCGATACTTGGTGAACACCATGCTTCGAAATCGCTTTCTCACAGGAACTGAACTCACCAATCAGTTTCGACGCCTCGGAGGAAGTAACCCAAGTGCATGGACAGTAAGACGTCGGCTTGCTGAATCTAACTTAAAACCCCATAGACCTGCAAACGGCCCTAAACTGGAGCGTGGGCATCGTATTTCGAGACTAAGGTATGCCCAGAGCCACGTAAATTGGAGTATTGAAGATTGGTCAAAAGTTATGTTCTCCGACGAATCAAAATTTATGCTCTACAAGCACGATGGAAGACACAGAGTGTATCGAAGACCAGGGGAAAGATTCAAGCAAGCATGCATCGAAGAAAAAGTAGCCTACGGTGGTGGGTCTGTACTTGTGTGGGCCGGAATTTCTTCTGAAAGTCGCACAGAGCTGGTGATCATAGAAAACGGCTCTTTAACTAGCGTAAGATATGTGGAAGAAATCCTCAATGATCACGTTGGTCCATTTATGGTCCATTTAGGTGAGGATGCTATATTTATGCATGACAATGCCCGACCTCATACAGGTAGGATTGTGAATGACTACCTTCAAGAGATGAACATTACTCGTATGGAGTGGCCAGCGCGCAGCCCGGATATCAACCCGATCGAGCATGCTTGGGACGAGCTAGGCAGATGCGTAAAACAACGAAACCCTCCCCCAATCACGCTTCGTGAGCTCAAAATTGCTCTCACAGAGGAATGGGAGAATATTCCCCAAAATCGTATAAGGAACTTGGTGTACAGCATGCCAAACCGCGTAAACGCAGTAATGGAAGCACGAGGAGGCAATACGAAGTATTAAAATTCAAGAAAATCGTAATAAAGTTCAAAAATTTCATGTTTCCTATTTTTGTTTTAAGGAGAGATCGGCAGTTTTTTCTTTATGTAATTTTGTGTTAATAAAATGTATGGTGACTCATATTTTTTTTACTTTCATTTAAGGAGTATTACATTGTCTATTAAATACAATTTATTGCATTAACCTATCATTTTTAGTTTCCGAGATTTTTAACATTCTTTAAGTGACCCGGATTCATTGCTCTCGAGTGTATAACTGTGAACGGACTATACTCATTAACCTCCCTAATTGTCCATGTCCAATATAATCTTACTCCTTAGACTAGTTGTTAAATAGTCTAAATCTTACTCCGATTTTGGTTGAGTCCGTCCCCAATAATTTGAATTTACTGTCTGTGGTCTAATTCATATTTCGTCGAGTAAATACAAAATTATCCTAGAATACTAATTCGTTTACCTGGTTTACAAAGCAGCAGACAATTACCCAAAAATAACTCAGACCAAAAAGACTCGAGGCCATTTTCCTGCGAATTGGACATTATTTTGAACATCGGACCAATCGCGAATTGGACCAATCGCGCCTAAAGGATTTTCTTAAACTAGGTGCTTAGGTACATTCATTAAATTTTTACACATAATTCTGAGGTATTGTGATCTATTCGGTCACAAATATCTCTCTGTATGTGACTGTTTTAATCAGTAACAACCTCCAAAATCACATGCAGTCATGGGCTTCATTCAGTCAGGATGGTAGTGAAAGGGACCAGCAAGTTCAATTTTTATGTTAACTAAAATAGTAGTTAATCTTTTTTTTTAATTTCACTTTCTGTATCTACAGCGTACGATTGTAACCTAATAACTGAACAAACGGGCCGAACAACGGTCGTTTCATACACTTTTAATATTTTTTCCTATTAATATTACTATTACACTTAAATTATATTGATGCAAGATGAAAGTGAATACATATTTCTATTTAAGTTCAATAAATATACTTACTCGTAATTAATACAGGACTTTAAAACTTTTTGACATGAAAATCTTTAATATCGAGGTCCCAAATAGGTTCCAAGAAATACTACTATCCTACTTATATTATAAACTAGATGATGCTCGCGGCTTCGCCCGCGTGAAATTCGGTACCCGTTCCCGATTCCCGTGGGAACATATTCCCGGGATGAAAAGTAGCTTATGTGTTATTCCAGACTATAAGCTATCTCTGCACCAAATTTCAGCCCAATTCGTTCAGCCGTTAGAGCTTGATTGAGTAACAAACATCCAAACATCCAAACATCTTAACAAACTTTCACATTTATTATATTAAGTAGGATGTGAAAGTTTGTGAAGACGTTTGATGTTTGGATGTTTAGATGTTTGGATGTGTGCATGTTTGGATGTTTGAATGTTTGTTACTCAATCACGCTCTAACGGCTGAACGGATTGGGCTGAAATTTGGTACAGGGATAGATTATAGTCCGGAATAACACATAGGCTATTCATTCCGGGGAAATGTTCCCACGGGAAGCGGGAACGGGTACCGAATTTCACGCGGGCAAAGCCGCGAGCATCATCTAATATGACAATAATTTTAGTAGTTATTATCCAAATGTGTTGCTAAAAACTTTTAACAGTAAGTTTGCAATCCAAACTCATTGACGCAAGTGTTTCTAATGAAGATTATGAAATTATAACTAATCAGAATTTGTAATATTGGAATATACCGATAGCTATAGATCAGATTGACCGGCCGTTTGCCTTAAATGGAGGACAAGCGGTCGACATTGGCTGATGTTATCTCATTGTTTATAGGCTACGCTAACGAGACGCAGACGAAGGCTCTCGCTCCTAGATGTGGCCTCCAGATTTGGATGCTAGATTTGAAACAACTTTGTCATTGCGTGACTTGGTGTTGTGATAAAAATTCTACTTTTGATAAAATCTGCGAAGAATAAATTTTAAATCCCTGCAAAATATAATTTCGTCAGCTGAATCCACTGCGAGATTTCCAAATTTGTATCGAGGTAAAGGAATCGAGGAGTTGCCCGGGCATCCGGTTCTAAGATATAGGTAAATAGAGACCGTTACTTGAGTCTGGTATGACACTCGTGGGGATTTCCGAACTTGAAGAAAAAGTAAATGATTCAATTTGAATAAAATTCTGCGGAGACGTTTAATAACAAATTTTTAACAAGATAGTAGAAAATAATGGTTTCAAACTTTTTTGCAAACCGTTATTTTACTACTATCAGCTTGTTTGCTACTAATACCTACTTGCACAATTTCTAAATAGAGTGCACCTGTGTACACTACTCTTCAGAAATTTTCGTACTAAGGAATACCCTCAATACACCAGAAACACCTACCTACGTTTATCCGTAACATTATATAACCTCAAAGATAGGACACTGATTCCAAATGTAGGTTATGGCATCATACTCTACAGGAAGGCTAACTAGGTACCATACTTAAACACTGCAAATAGTGCAACACATTAAGGTCAATGTTTGAGGATAACAAAATAAGTAAATATAATACTCATTATCCTTAAACATTGACATTAATTTGCTAACAAAAGTTTCTCTCGTACAAAAATGAACAAAAGAACAATCAATTATGTAAGAATAGACACTGCATTTTCAGTGAACAATCGCAGAATTAGTTGACATATCCGAAACAGTAATAATGATGGAAAGTTAACTTACGAAATACATGAAATAGACAATAGGACAGACGTTGCATGTCTTGATAAGTTAGCACAGCGTTCATGCTTGGTTTATAACAAAAATAACAGTGATAATTTGTTTTTTACCTTTTTTGTTTCATGCTTACTTACGAAACGTGTACTAGGATCAGGTATGTAGTTATTTTATTATTATTCGTAATAAGTATATTTATATGAGTGTACGAGTATGCAATTTAAATAGACTCCTGTTACAGTTTTTACCAAATATGTAGGAACCATTAGGAAGTTGGTAATTAAATATAGTTTTTGTAAGGTTTGGTAAATATATTTCCAATTCTTCTTACCATATATGGGTATGTTGTAGATGGCTAGCAATACTGTAGTATTTGCTATTATTTTAGCATCCTTATAGGAGTTCTTTATATAATATACTAGATACTCTTTTAAATAATATTATAGCACAGATTATACCATATTTTATATTCCGATTGCGTAATCTAAAATAGTGTCTAGAGTTTTGTGACTATCAAACTTTAATCGGTTTATTAGGGTATGTAGTTACTCGTATATCGTATTGCGAAACCTATATCTATGGCTAGATTTATGCTAGATGCTTGAACAGTCACTAAAACATTAACATGACAAGGAACACACCGACTTGCAGTGTGGACAGTTCAGAGAGTCAGGGAGACAGGGAGATTCGTTGTAGTCGAGTGCGGGAGGGTTGAGATCTGGTCCTCAGTGAGTGTGATGTTTCAGTGCGGCTATCTCGAGGGGCTCCGGTCATCACTCGGTGGCTGGACGCAGAAAGTAAAATCATGGTACTGGGGACGACCTCTTGTAAGTGGCCCGGCCTTTCGTTGCCGGCATGACCAGTGATCTGTCCTAGCACACCGATTCTTACATTTTGCACGAAATTTAAATATTAATTTTTTATTGGAAGTCCTTGCTTCGAAAACGATTGCTTGGTGTTAGATAATTATTCGATTATTATATAATTTCACTTTTTATCGTTGCACTTCATTTCGGTGTTATTTTCTTTTAGTAATAATATCTTTTTTAACCCATACTTTATTAATTTTGTTTTAAAGTCGTATTGTATATATCAGAAATTTGATATTTATCATATTTATTCAGTCATTAGCTAGTAGAGTTGATATACCGTGAATGGAGCGAGCTAATATACTGCATGAAAAATTTAGTCTGAATTTGATATGCATTTCACAAATTTATAACTTTTCAAAATTATATTCGTAAGTAAAGTAAATTAATTTCGTTTTTTAATAGTTTTTATTTGTGTTTTAATTAGAGCATGTCGGTGAAGCATCTGGGAATCAAAATACGTTGCAGTTTCTTAGTTTACATTTGGTTAATAATTTGTAGTTTTTGGTTTTTATGTATTTGTGCATTTTTATATTTTTTTCTTGTCAGCTGATATCCTTGCCATCATCCTACCGAGGTAGCGTAAACGGGATAAGAACTCTCTCCATAAATACATTTTGACACTTTTAAAATATACCCACCTAAACCACGCCACCGAGTGATCGATACGCATGAACCCAAGCCTCTAGCACACATCTCACTTACAGCTTCTCAAAACATTTGACGTTTTATTCACTGTACATTTTTGTAACTGAGAGGCATAAGGTCGTAAATCAATAAAATCTAAACCCACCAATAATTAAATACCAACGGACCCAGCATACGTCCCTGAGTTACTACCATCTGCCGCCCAGATACATAAACTTTCAATATTCTTAGAGCACTAACTTGTACTTAGAGGCTGTAATAAATTTGCTGTATATTAACATTGTAGAGTAAAGATATTTAGTGTGGATGTGTACAATTAGTTACTAGGATTTAGGAGTCGAGAGATACATAAAGATCTCAGTTTTATAGTTCACATTTGTGATGTAAATTAGATTAAGTAAACAAGTTACCAACTATTTTACTATACACCTAGTATTAAATCTTAGCGGAAGAGACGTGTTATATCTAACGGGGATCCTGTCTTTTTTATAGGAGTTGGCGCATACCTTATCTCGCAGTTTTGATATGAAGGAGGACAGTGCATTGTTGGAGGAACGAGGGGGGATTCGAAGGCACCAGTCGATGCAGAGACTTGGTCACGACCCGGCACACGACGAAGCACACGCTGCACGCGTTGTGTCCGATCATCATGGAAATCTTCATATCACCGTCAAGAAAACCAAACCGATACTTGGTATTGCTATTGAAGGTGGCGCCAACACGAAACATCCCCTGCCTAGAATTATAAATATACATGTGAGTAAATAAAAGATCACATAAATATTAATTTCATACAGTAATGCACATGTCACCGTTATATTGCATTATGTGGCAGCGATGGTTGCACAGAAATTAGCCTTAGTGAATAGGCAAACATGTATACAGCAACGCCTTTATCTCCTAAGAAGTAAGCAGAGGCATAATATAATACGCCCACAAATCACCAGCTGTATTATGTCTATGAGGCTATTGCGGCGTTAATACAAACAGGGGCAGGTTATAGCTTCTTGCTGCTATTGAAATATTCAAACCACCCATAAAGTATTTTAAATGAGTTAAGACTACCGCGTTGATGGCAGCCGAGAACGAAATGTTCGTAAATGTAAATGCCATAAACCGTTACCCATCTCAAGACCAATCGTAGCGTAAAATGTTTAGCGTAATCGTTTACAGAACACAGAGCGGAGCTTCGAGCACTTCTTGTGAAAATAAACAACATTATCAGATTTTATGTGTGTTATGTGTCTAACACATGCTTTGAAGACGACTCTTGAAGCTGAAAGATTATCATGTAACGACAATGAACCTGCCACTCACTTTCCCAACTAGTGTGAAAACGTACAAATCAAATCAGTTAAGTTATTCTTTTGTGTGCCACGCTACGAGATTAGCAATTGCTGCCAAGCGAATTTGCTAAAATCAAAAGCAAAGGCGTTTAATCCTACTCACATGTATAATATAAGCTTTACTCAGGTGTATAATATATAAATTTAAGTCCTACAAATTTAAAAATCTATTAAGGCCAACATTGAATAATTTAGTAATGTATTTTTATAAAAAATATCCGAATCACAAATCTGAAAGGAGTATTCAGAACCAAACAACAAAAGAAAATATTATTCGGTGCAAAAATGATCTCTGATCCTAAGGTGATTCCTGTCATATTTTGATTCCTGTTATTACTTAACTTTTTCATATTTGTACCTCGAATGTAGAGTAATTAGTTAGGATAATTAATTATCCCTAATAGAAATTTGGTTTAAATTCCAGGAGCATGGGGCAGCATATGAAGCTGGCGGGTTGGAGGTAGGTCAGCTGATCCTAGCAGTAGATGGCCACCGAGTGGAAGGCTTACAGCACCAAGATGTAGCGCGGTTAATAGCAGAGTCTTTTGCACAGAGGGATAAACCGGTGAGTACATAATATTCATCTGTGTTTAAAAGAGTTACTGGCAATCATTGCTCAGTATAATTAAAATGTCGTCAACATTTCATTGATTTCTGGAACCCAAGCCATCAGTAAAAATCGTGTCATAATATTAAAAAGTTCCTTGAAGTTAATCAAAAATTCATTTCAATTACAGGAAATCGAGTTTCTAGTGGTTGAGGCAAAAAAGTCCAACTTGGAACCAAAGCCAACTGCTCTTATTTTTTTGGAGGCCTAACATCTACTGTCCCTCCCCGCCAGCGACCCACCGGCCGCGCAGGGCAGCGCGATGCCGGGGGTCGACCTCACCGCGCACACCACGGAATAGCCAACTCCAACCTGCGTTGTCACATGCTCTTCTGAGCATCACAATTGCAGATAAAGTGAAAGTAGACAACGAAAGCTGTAAAGGACAGGACAAAGACAAAACATGGAAGGTCCATAAACAAATTGTAGTAGCACCATGGCTACTGAATTCAAGAATTGCAGCTTTGCGTTGCCTATTGTCTGTGGCTTCGACGTACCGGCTATACTGAAACGAGCGCGACCAATAGCGCAACCGGCGAACCGAAGCAAGAAACCAATAGGCTATTGAAAGTATTGGCACAGGGAGGCGATCTATTTTCTACTACTGACGAGTCCGGAGCAACAAATTTTAGTTACGAAGCACTCTGCCCGTCGAGTTTCAATGAAATCTCATTATACCCGACCTTGGCAGAGGTCTGTTCCACCCACGCTACGGTGCTCTTCGGGTAGTTTGAAATTTTGTAAATCGTTTTCTAGGAAAGTAGCTATAATCCAATTTTAACAGTAGGCAGCGACTGAATTTTATAAAAAAAGGATCTCCTACTTTTACCGTGTACTTAATAAGTTCATCTAAAATTCACAAATCAACTATCACAATTTATTAAGGAGGTAGATGGATCGATCAGTTCCGTAACTAATAATGTAGCTAGAGTTGTAAAAGTGATGACCATAACATAGATCTTACGATGTTCATTTTCGAGTCGAGTAAATTGCAATTGGCAACGGTGCTAAGCAAAGGTAAATCATGTTCAGAAACGTATCGTCTTCGAATCATGTTCACATGGGTAGTTGTCACTAGTAGAAAGCTTTTGACCTCGGCTGGTCGGTCGCAGGCGGATGCTCAAGTCTCGCGCCATCTCTAAATATTTTGGGTCACCTCCATAAATCAATTCGTCACTTAACTGGAATTAACCCGGGACATTAAGTCCACTTCAATACATTTTAGGTGAAAGGAAACGACCTTGTTGCGCTGTACAACCGCCCAATACGCGAGATAGAGTTCCTGAGCAAGCTGACTACTTACATCGCCTCGTTCACGGCTTCTGATTAAATACTTCAGTTGAATTTTCATAAATCGCCTCATAAAAATTATTATTAAATCGGCAAACTAATGGTAGAAATTAAAACACAATGAACACATTACATACTTAAGTGATCCATTGGTTTAAGTCTTGCGAGCCATTAATCCGTTCGTTCAGTTCGTCCTCGGTAAAGCTTCGTTGAGTTTGCTTAGCGAGAGTAACATAGAAGGTGCGTCAAACATGTCATTCCATCAGGTAGTTAAGCGGTGAGTTAGCGAAATTATGGCGGAGAGGGATTTAAGCCCACTCTTTTATTACTTAGATGTAAGTGAATGTGTGCAATATAATCAAATGTTAGATGTTAGTATCAATAAAGAGTCTTTGGCGTTAATGTTTAGGACATCATGCAGCGTCGTGTCTCTATGTTTTCAGATTGACATCATTTTCTATTTGAGGTGGTTTGATTAGAATTTGTAAAACTCACTTACGAAATTTTATTCCGCTATGATTAATATTTCTGAAAATCTATTTTGTTTTTTGCGTCTATTAATAGCAGTTAACTCAATAAGAAAGTTTTGACCAGTTTGATTTTTTTACCATTTAAACGTCGCGACATGATGTCCACGCTCCTGTACAAATTTGTACTCCGTTGTATCGATGTCAGTGTTGCTAGAGCTTCATTATAAAGTACAGCTGTAGATATTGTACACGTTCCGACACTTGTAATAGTCCCATAATATATTGTATAAATGTACCTATCATCGAGCTATTGTTCAAACTCATTTTTCATATTATTATCTCATCAAGAGACCGTTTGTAAATATATATGATATATCTGTAGGTACGCATAAGCATGTAAATATGAAATTTGTGTGTATTGTAATATAAAAATATTATATTATACATATTAAAGTTAGTGCCAAAAGCATTTTACAATTCAGATAAAGCAGTGTACCAATAGGTCAAGTGTGGCAGTCATCGGCACTTTGTCCATGACGTCAACTCTGCTGACACCGACGTTATCTATTCCTACTACAGTTTACAATTGCTAATCACACATTACGCTTCTAATATTAGGATTTGATCATGATTAACATTTATATTTTCAATAACAGTACATTGCGCATTTTTAAACGGATCTAAAAATTTTGTACTCTCACGATGTACAACATGAAGATTGGTACCTAAATACATTTCCGCCTTTCCTGAATCAAAAATGTTTTAACCACTAAAGTAAAGAATAAACGGTTTGTGCACTGAAACAAATATTTTTTGTACAAGTAAATTATAATTAATTTTAAAACTTATACCCATTTAACTTATAAGTTTTTTTATGATTACACATAAGTGGACACGAAATAAATTATGTGAATCAGGGTGTGGAAGTGTGGAGAGGTCCACCATATTAACCTTTCTATTTAGCAGGCCAGACACTTACAGTAATGATGGCATTAACATTCTTGTAAGTACATTTTTTAATTCAGACCTCAGTAAAAAACACCTTACGCAAACAAGTGAACAGTCCACCTTATCGAAAGTGACCCGTGCTGCTGAGGGTCAGTATTGTTACCTGATATAAAAAAATAGCAATCAACCACGGCGCTCTTACAGCAAGGTGTTCAAATGGGCTTTATGACTCCGATGGTACTCGCGACGAAGACCAACGCATAGAAACACTGTCATCAGTAACGCCAATACTTGAATTTAATGTCATCGTTACCTATAGCGCCTGGCCGCTTTAGAGTCAATTCATTATTTGTGTAGGTTTATAACACGTCAACCTAAAGCAATTGAAATGTAGAAAATAAGAATATTGTTTTAGCAACAATTTTGTTTACTTTAACGGACTTACAATATTTGATATGTTAGAGTTGACCCATAATATCTGTTGGCACGTAATCGCATTTTTTTGTATTCTACCTTTTTTAGAGTTCCTTAGTAAACAAGGAACCCTTATAATTTCGTCATATCCGTTTGCAACACTATTAAGCTTTAAAATACTATTGTTTTTCAGAGTCAAGAATGGCTGTTTCTATGGTTGGGTCAATTTTCACAGTATTTTATCATTTATAACGAAATTACAAGAAATACTATTGCGAACAGTCGACGATGGAAATCCTACTTTTCTAAGTTAAAAAGTTTTTTCGAATTAATTTAAATAATAAATATTTTTAAAGTATACAGATGTCAATAGGATTGTCATTACTCGTATTATTACGATCATCTTAAACAGAATGCTCGCCTCTATATCATCGGAGCTGAATACATGAAAAGCGTTTAAAGTGCTATGAGTCAACTCTTTTAGTATTTCACAAACCTGCTCTTTTTCCGAGTTGTTTACCAACAGCTTTTAATACACTGCATAAGTCATGTTTATCAAAAAATGTCTGCTTTATTATATTTATCTTATAAATCCTCAACGTATTGTATTGTAAGCCGTCCAATTATTTTGTTTTAAGTTTGTAATGCTTTAGATTTACTGAAGAATTTGAAATTATAATAAACTTAGATTCAGTGTGTTGGTAAACATTTCACAATATTGAGATATAAATTAAACTTTGCGCAGGTATTTCGTTGAGAAGATCTATGTTGTAGTCTGTTGTTAAGTTTGTCGTTGATGACAAAAATATATTGTTATATAGATAAATGTGTTTTGTTTTACTTATTTCATCGCCTTTTGATATAGCCGTATTTAAAACCCCATTAAATTTTATTTCATTTCTAAATTAATCGTGAAATTTGCTCAAACATCTCTGGACACAATCAAAATGAAGTCCAAATGTAAGTATATTGGGTGCAACAAAATTGACTCTCCAAATTTCGTCACAACACAATAAATGTAAGACTATTTATGATAATGAGTAGGTATCACTTTCTGGCGATAATAAGCTTGCCGTGCGCATGAGCAATGATTAGGTACCAAATGCAATTTGGCGTGTTATCGTTCTCTTGACCTTGTCCCAATTTATTTGGGGTCGCCGGCATATATTTTCTTCTTTCAATTCTCCCGATTAGGTACACGTCGTCTCGTTATTTAATCTTTTCACAAACTTAACATTCTTTACACAATCTTTCCATCTTTTTTCTTTTAGTTATCTCCATCTTTCAGCATTAAACTTCATCTTTTTTCATTACATGGCTTCTATCCTTTCTATTATAGTCCAATATCAAAGATTGAAATGTGAAAATGTTGAGAGAATTTTTACCGAAAGAACCGTAACTGGTACTGCTATTATCGTGGGGATATAGGCACCTAACATCTCTAAAAGACTACGATATTCAATGACCCATAAATTTTGTTTTTTCGAAACTTCCACACATATCTAAATAATGTTAAACAATGTGTACGTGATATTGAAAAACCTAGTCTCCATAACAACTTCATGATAAGATCAGACTAGCAACAAATATCAGTGAATGATCTCATCTGCTTTTCAAATAAGTAAAGGCCTTTATCAAACTTAATAGGTAGATAAAACACAAACAATGAGAGAATATTTCATGTAATTTAACAGACATCGGTACTTACCTAATATTATGTTATAAAATTCAGTATGATATGAAACTCTGAACCGCCATATGGCCTTACTTACTTATCTTATTTATAAACTAAAGTAGGCTCTCAGTCTTCGTGTTTTATTAACTATTTTTCAAGGTCTTTACTATTCCATTGTTAAATTGTTGCTGGGCTGAACTTAGGTATCATGAAGTTGTTTTGAAGACTAGGTTTTTCCGATATCTAAAGTCAAAGTTAGATCTTCGACAGCATATTCCATACAGAATAAAATTTCGTGGGGCATACGTATCGAAATATTTATTTTGTCTCATCACTGAAATAGTTCGCATAAAACAGAGTTGAAGCGCTCGTGGCCCCGCGGACTCAGTGTTCTGTAAACGATCACTGCAGTAAGCAACTTTCACTATGGCCGGTCCATGGATGGGTGACCATCCATGTGATCACTTTGTGACATTTATTTGAGCGTTTCCGTGCTTCGGAAGGCACGTTAAGCCGTTGGTCCCGATTGCCAGTAAAATGGCAGTCGTTAAGCTAAGTTGAAGGCTTTATTTCAACAGCAGGCAGTCACAACCTGCGCCTGTCCATTTAAACACGGCAATACGGCTCACCACCTATTACGTGGGACAAATTATACAAATGTGAAATGTGGGCATATAATATGCCTCTGCCTACCCCTTCGGGGATAAAGGCGTGACCATATGTATGTGTATGTATGTGTAAAACAGAGTACCTTAGCAATAATTGTGCAAAAAGAGACTGAGATAAGTACCAAACATTTAAGGAAATCAAAAGCATTTACCAACTAGAAGAAATTATAAGAAATTAAATGATTCTTCGAGGCTTCGCCAGCGTGAAATTCGGTGCCCGTTGCCGATTCCCGTGGGAACATATTCCCGGGATGAAAAGTATGTCTTATTTCCGACTATAAACAATTCCTGTATACAATTTCAGCTTTATCCGTTAACCAGTTATAGAGCGTGACTGGGTAACAAATATTAGTGTCCGACCGAAACTGGTTTTCCGGCCGAAACCGAAACCGAAACCGAACTTTCGGCCTCAGGGTCAGTTTCGGCCGAAACCGAAACCGAAACCGAAACTCACGTGTTCATATGGAAAAAAAAAACCAGCCAAGTGCGAGTCGGATTCCGCACAGAGGGTTCCGTTACATAAATTACGTTTGTTGTGTGGATGCTTTTTTTTCTGATTTTAGTAGGTATTAATTTTAAATATGGAAAAATTTGGTGCCCGTGGTTGGTTCCGAGTAGGTTTCGGTGGCGGAGTGGATAACGCGTCGGCACGGATCGCCGAAGACGCAGGTTCGAATCCTGCTCGAAACCAATTCTTTTTCCATATTTAAAATTTATGATCAGTTAGCATACTAATTGCTTTTCAAAAATAATCTTAATATTCGGGCTGGTTTCATCATAAATCGAATGAATATAGGTGCAATTCTATACATTCGAGCCGTGTAACTTTCTAAAAAGTGCCGGTAGATGGTGCCTACGTCGCCTCAAGACGTATAATAAGGTGGAAAATTTGGTTGGTTCCGAGTAGGTTTCGGTGGCGGGTGGATAACGCGTCGGCACGGATAGCCGAAGACGCAGGTTCGAATCCTGCTCGAAACCAATTCTTTTTCCATATTTAAAATTTATGATCAGTTAGCATACTAATTGCTTTTCAAAAATAATCTTTAGTAGGTATTTTTTGTTATCGGCATCAGAACAGTGATGAGGGTGAGGGTGGTGGTGGCAGTGTCTCTTGACATCGGCAACGCTTTCAGCACCTTGCCCTGGAGCTGCGTTTAGGAGAGAGACGCTTATTTACCATGGAATGCCTCCATATCTCTGTCGAATTGTCGGGGCCTCTCTTTCCGAGAGGGCCATAACTTACCCGAGCTGGCTAGGGCTGGGTCCGCGACATGTGTCGTTCGGTGTTCCATAGGGATCGGTCTTAGGACCGCTTCTGTGGAACATCGGTTACGATTGGGTGCTGCGTGGTCCGTTGCTCAGAGGTGTCGGCGTAACGTGTTACGTGCGTAACGTGTTACGACGACACCCTCATTACAGCGCGAGGAGCAAAGCACCGAGACGCAGCCCTGAGGCCACCTGCGGGCTCCAGCTTACAAATAGAGGGCGTCAGCATCGGCATCGAGCTCTCGATGATGTACCTGGGGCTCGTACTCGCTAGCCGGTGGAACTTCGGATACCACTTCCGAAGTTTGGTCCCATAGCTGAGGGAGGGGGCATCAGCCACACGTTGTTGCCCAATATCAGGAGACCCAACGCTCCCTGCAGGAGACTGTACCTTGGGATCGTGCGGAGCATGGCCCTATACGGGGCCCCCGTATGGCCGGAAATCCTGATGGCCAGTAATGCGGCTAGATTGCTTAGCCCGCAGAAGGCGACGGCTGTCAGGGTGATAAGAAGATACCGCACGATCTCAGTTGAGGCGGCATGTCTTCTAGCCGGGACCCCTTTATGGGACCTGGAAGCAAGGGCCCTTGCATCATTGTTTAAAATGGCGCAAGGAGGCGCTGGAGCGTAGCCATAGGCCATCTTTCTGTGAGCAGGTCATGCTCGTAAAAGAGACGGCGCGGGGAGGAAGCGGGAGAGAACTCTGCCACCCGAGTTCCACAGTCTGCGGCGGCACCCCATACTGTCAGCCTCCATGACCGGGGGCCTGAGGACGGTGACGGGGCTGCTTACTGTCTTTACAGAAGCAGGCCTTAGACGATAGCATGACGTGAGAGATTCATCCACGCCCCGCTCAAGAAGCGGGATAACAACAGAACAACACCCGAAAGACGCGGCCGCAGTATGCATCATTCCAAGGGCATACTCGGGGCTACCAACCGTAGGCTGTTAGGTAGGATACGCGTGGTTTTTAGTCGGTAGTACTACTGTACAGTGAAAATTTTAGGCATATACCTATCTGGCACGGTTTCAGCGATACAACCTCGTGACTAATAGACAGACGAACGGCTAGGCCTCATGTTTCGTTAATAGACTTTAACTCCTCCGTGTGTGAGTTAGACTCGCACTTGGCCGGTTATTTTTTCAATAAGTGCAGCAAGTTCCACCAAGTGCCATCAATTAACGGTATAAATCTTCTCAAGTGTTCATTTTAGAAATAATAAAATAAAATAAAAATAAAATAAAAAAGCCTTTTATTTCTTACAGAATTACAAAGACTATTTACATTAACTATAAAAGTATTTTCTAGTTGAATATAAGTATGTTTCCTATATATAAAAGTTAGTTTTCCCTTAAGTTTTAGAATAATAATCCTAATATTATTATTTTTTTTTTTATTGCAATGTATTTTTTTATTTTTTTTATTACTAAGTATTTATAATTATATATTAGTCTGTAAGAACCTCTCTGCAGGTGAAGGCCTCCCCCAAAGATATCCAGCTCTCTCTAGACTGGGCTGTTTGCATCCAGTTCTGGCCAGCAATTTTTTTAAGGTCATCTTCCCAGTTAGCTACAGGTCTACCTCTCTTTCTTTTGCCTTGTGGACCCGCCCATTTTGTAACTCTTCTCGTCCATCTCTGGTCTCGTAGACGCGCCACATGTCCGGCCCACTTCCATTTTAGTGATTGGGCGTGTGCTAGTGCATCCTTGGCCTTGGTGATATGCCTAATTTTTGTGTGTCTTATTTTCTGCATCTTTTTAATGGTAAGCATGCTACGCTCGATTCCTCGTTGAGTAGAGATTATTTTGTCTTTTGTTCTTTTGTTAAATTTCCAGGTTTGGCAAGCATACGTTAGGCACGGTATAAGGCAAGTGTCCAGCACCTTAGTTTTAATTTTGATCGGCATACTGCTTTTGAAAATGTCCTTGAGTGCCCAGTACTTATTCCACGTTAATTGTACCCTACGCTCTACTTCTTGATCATTACTATTGTGGTCCAAGCTTATTTGTTTACCCAGGTAAATATATTTGTCTGTATAGTTGAGAGGCTTGTTACCGATATAAAGTGCTGTCTTTTGGCTGTTGGTCATCAACATTGTTTTGGACAAATTCATTTCTAAGCCTACTAGTTTACTGACGCCATTCAGTGATTTTATCATATATTGTATTTCCGAGCATGTTTCAGACAACACAATCAAGTCGTCTGCGAATCTTAGGTGGCTTAGGTAGGCGTCTTTAATCTTTATACCCATACCTTTCCAATTAAGTTGACTAATAATAGATTCGAGAGTAGCTATAAACAGCAACGGCGATAGAGGGTCGCCTTGTCTGACACCTCTTTTTATTGGAAACCAAGGTCCGGCTTTCTCTAGCTTTACTCTACTCTTGCTGTTGTTGTATATACTCTTGATGACACAAATATATTCTTCTTCTACTCCTTGCGTTGATAGGCTTTCCCATATGCTTTTATGTGATATGCAGTCAAAAGCTTTTTGGTAATCAATGTATGCAATGTAGAGGGGTCTATTTCTCTCTCGGTATTTTTCAATGAGAAGTTCTAATGTGTGTATGTGGTCAATCGTTGAGTATCCTTTCCGGAATCCGGCTTGTTCAACAGGTTGATGTGATTCCAGTGTATAGTTTAATCTCTTACTTATTATTGAGGAGAAAAGCTTGTAGATAGTGGGTAGCAGGCTTATTGGTCTGTAGTTACCTATATCCTTTGGGTCGCCTTTTTTGTAGATAAGGATAATGTCAGATTCCGACCATTGGGTGGGTGTCTCTCCAGTTTCAATAATGAGGTTAAACAGTCCAGTCAGGTGACTTATAAGGGTTGTTGAACCGATCTTTAGGATCTCATTTGTAATTTTATTTATTTTATTTTATTTTGTTTTATTTAGGAAACAAACAGTCACATACAATTTTGTATTAAGTAACAGAGCATGCTTACAGACTTAGAGTTCCATAACAGTTTGAAATAGTAGGTATACGGTACATTTCAAAATATTTATATAAAGAACAAGGAGTACTGATATTAATAATAATACACTGAATGAATACTAGTGTTACAATCAGGTAACACAATAACAAACAATGATTGAATACAAGTGTTACAATCAGGTACCACAATAAGTAACAACAATTTATGTGTCTAGGTGATTTTAGATAGAAGCTGTTTGTATAATTTTATCTTATAAGTATCTAAACTATTGTTAAACATATCTAGCTTTTTAAAATTATTGTTATATGTATCTACACTACGTCTAAAAAAGTTATTGCTGGTATAAATTGTTCCATAAAAAGGTACAGAAAATAAGTCCAATGAACGAGAACCAGGTCTGGGTACTCTTAAGGCTATCTTTTCCAGAATGTGAGGAGAATCAATGTGGTTATTTAAAATTTTAAACAGAAATAATTGGTCCATGATTATCCGTCTGTCAACAAGAGTAGTGAGCGAGTGACGACCAAGGGAATTTTCATAAGATATATATTCATTATTACCTCTGTAATCTAATGACTTAATAAACTTCTTTTGTATTCTCTCAATACGGTTAATATGACAACTATAATATGGGCTCCAGATTATACAACAGAAATCTAAGAGTGATCGAACAAAACTGAAATATAACACTTTTAGAGTCTGAGACTGCTCAAAAGGTTTAGAGATCCTAAGTATAAATCCAAGTTGACGGAACGCTCTATTGACAATATTATCTATATGTAGGTTAAATGATAAATTCGAATCCATGATGATACCTAAGTCACGTATGGACGTAACTCGCCTTAGCACAATATTATTAATGTTATAGTCAAATATATACGGGTTTTGTTTACGGGTATATGATATAATAGAACATTTATCCAGATTTAAGTACAATTGATTCAATGAGCAATATTCAGATATACGCTCTAAATCAGATTGCATCTGCAAGCAGTCATAATTGTTGGAAACTGTTTTGAAAATTTTTGCATCATCAGCATATAACAAAAAGTTTGAATTATGGATGACTTCACCTATGTCATTAATGTATAAAATAAAAAACAATGGCCCAGCATGGGATCCCTGAGGAATTCCTGATGGGATTTCCAGGAATCTTGAGACATGCCCGTTTATAGATACTGCTTGAGATCGATTCCTGACATAAGAACTAATCCATCGGAGCAGATCGCCATGTATACCGATAGTCCACAGCTTTTCTATGAGTAAATCATGATTAATTTTATCAAATGCTTTTGAAAAATCAGTATACACGACATCCACTTGTTGTTTCTTGTCCATAGAATCTACTAAATAATTTGTAAATGTAAGCATGTTGGATTCAACAGAGCGTCCCTTGCAGAAACCGTGCTGGTTAAGAGAGATATGATTTTTTAGCGTATATGCCATAGAACAAGTTACAATCTTTTCCAAAATTTTACCAAACAAATTAGTTTTAGATATAGGACGATACTGGGTGACGTCACTTCTTACATCATTTTTAGGGATAGGGGTTATGAGAGCCTGTTTCCATACTGATGGAAACACACCCGCTTTCAAAGATTTGTTGTATATAATATATAAAGGCAACGTTAATTGATCAGCGCAGCTACGAATAAACATGGGATGCATACCATCAAATCCAGCTCCCCTGTGTACGTCTACGCTTTTTAGTTCCCTCTGAATAGCTTCAATAGAAATGCTTAAAGAATTCAGATCGACTGGAGACTTTAAGGGCGGACAGTTGTAGTCATAGACAGCCGGACGTGCTGTACTTTGAACAAACACGGAATAAAAATATTCGTTAAACAAATTACAAGTTTCCTTACCACAGTTGGAAACACGCTCACCAAATCTCATCATTTGAGGGACATGACTAGATGGCAATTTTGACTTAACGTAACGCCAGAACAGTTTGGGACATTTTTTAATATTTTCTTCACTAAGTTTAATGTAATTACGATACTCAACCCTTTGAAGGTTTGACTCCCTTTTACGAAGGGTTGAAAATGTTTGATAGTCTAAGGGATTTCCGAATCGCCTCCACCTAGTATGATACTTTCTCTTTTCTTTGCCTAATTTAATAAGAGGAATAGTATACCAAGGTGGGAATCGAGAGGAATCAACCACTTTACGAATAGGAACGTGTTTGTCAATTAAACTGTTTAAGATATCATAAAACGTACGTACCATAGAATCCATCTCCGTACCATTAGTGGTAAATAATTTAGAGTGCCAGTCAATGGACGCCATCTCAGCACGAATCGCGTCATAATCAGCACGGTGAAAAAGTTTTCTAATAGAACATATTTGGGTTAAGGGTAGAAAGGTCTCCAACAGTAACTCGAGCACTAAAGGTCTATGATTTACATCCTCTTTGGTTATGGGATTATTACATGTGGCAACAGTGCATTCTTTATTGCAAAATATAAGATCTAACAACCTATGTTTATTATTGAAAGAAGAATTAAATTGCTTTAGATTTGTAAAGCTCATAAAATCTGCTGTTAATTGTACCAAAGAATCACTACTAGGACGCATCATCATAGACCTCGAGTCAGTATCATAATGCCAATCCCCAAACGTCACATTAAAATCACCAACTATTAGAAATACATCATTCGGGTACTGAACAATTAAGTCACCAATCAAGTCATAAATAGAATTCAACTCTGTGCCGTGACGAACACTGTGAGGTACGTATGCGCAGCATATATGAAGAAACGCGGGCGCAGAAGTGGAAGTTGTGTTCACAGGTTGAGAGACGGGAATACTTACCCATAAGTGACTTGAGTGCGCGGTGGCATTCCATTCTTGACGCAGAATAGGGTTCATCTCCCGGCGTACAGCAATAATGACTCCGCCACCCCTCTCTGCACCCACGACAATGACATCCCTATCACTACGAAAAACTACGTATCTATCGTCGAAATATTCTGTACTATAGAAATTATTATTAAGCCATGACTCAGTTATACAACAAATGTCATAGTCATTAAGCAAAACTTTACTTAAAAAGGAGTCAGATTTAGTACGCAGTCCCCTCACATTCTGGTAATATATAGTCATTAATTGAGAGAATGTTTATGTGGTAAGTATAATTTAATTATAAAGTTGGTTTCACTATCAAGAGGATTCAAAAATGTATCACGTAGTACCTTTAGACAATAGCAACAGCAATGGCATAGTTTTAACCACAGAATAACACCAAACAATATGCTTTTATAAATGCAATAATAATAGACCAATTCACACAGCAACAACCCATAAACACGCACATCCGTTATAACACATATAATCATATTGTATTTGTTACTAATATATAATAATAATAACATATGAAAAATCATCACACAAACAACAACAGCGTTACAGTACAGTCATATTATATTGGTCAGGTCTTCATCACAGGAAATACGGATAATCTTAGAAGTATCGGATTTCCTCATAAATATTTTACAATCACGGACCCATAGGTATTTATAACCATGCTCTTCTTTCAATTCTCTTGATCGTTTTAATAATTGTTTGTTCGCCGGCGTGAGATGATCGCTTATGTAGATGTTTACAGCCGGGCCCGATAAACCAATGTCGGCGGTGGTAATACCGCGTCGCGAACGCACCGCGGCCAACAGCTGATCCTTACTACGTTGTCTAGTATAACGTACAATAATGGCTGGTGGTCTGTTAGCTGTATTTTTCTGCTCGAAGCGACGCACACGGTGAACACAGTTAATATCGGTTACCTCGTAAGACAATCCCACTTTGGTATAAATGCAAGACAAAATGCTATCCAGGTTTTCCCCTTTGTGAAATGGGATTCCCGAGACCTCCAAATTATTTGTTCTAGCATACTGGTCTCGTACATCATTGTCCTTCTTCAATTGAGTATTTACCTTACGAAGTTCCTTGACAGTATTACTTGCGACGCTGAGATCTTTTTGTAAGGAACTAATTTGTGATGTAACCAATTCTAAACTTTCCAGACGTCCTTCCATGCCCTCTAATCGCGTATTCACCTCCTTCCAATGAGAAGCTAAATCTTGAACCGTTACATTCATGCGATTAACATCCGTTTTCATGACATCGAAATCCTTACGAAATTCTTTTAGTTCCTTAAGAACATCAGCTAAATTGGGAACACTTGGCGTTCCACGGCAACCAACACAACGCCAATTATCCTTTTTTTCCGAGGTCATTCTGCGATAGGTAGTTTCCAGAAGACCAGAGCACGGGAAATGTAGGTAGGTACAGCACTGACTACACAAAACTCCATCAGACACCTCGTCACCACATTTCGCACACAGACTCATTTTATATGGGCGTAGGTGATCAAAAACAATAAACTCCAGTCAGACGTCCGTAAACCGTTATATTATTTTTGCAAACTACTCGACGCGTTATTGATGCACGGCACGATAATATGTACATGCGACCGACTGCGACCGAGCGGCGAGCGAACTGTAATACCGTCAGAGCCCGGACTTTTATCTGACTTACGAGCTTTTATTGTTTCCAACACTTCGCTTACTTCAATGTATGCTACGGGTGGATTACTGCAATTGGGACTTTGGTAATATTCTCCACTATCAGTACTCGTCTTTTCGCTAGTGCTGTAAAGGTTCTCATAAAATTGTGTTGCGACCGTGATGACGTCGCTACGGTTGCTTTGTAATTTTTCGCCCTGTCTCAGACCTTCAATCCATATTTTATTTGTTTTTAACTCTTTATAAGCTTTTTTTGTGCCTCCCGTTTGAATTATGTGTTTTTCAATAGTGTTGTATCTGTGGTTTGTATAATCCTTTTTAATATTCTTACTTATGAGCTTACAAAGAGCAGATATCTCATTCTTAGTCGCTCTAGATTTGTTTTTTGTACATTGAAGTTCCTTGCGTCTTTCCATTAGTTTTAGTGTGCGCTCTGACAAAATTTTAAGTGTTTTATGTTCTTTACTTTTGTTTTGGATTGTTCGCAGGCTTCCAGTAATGGCTTTGATAATATTGTCGTAATAGCTTTGAACTGAGTTATTTGACGGTGGTTTCAGAGTCACATTTATGCTCTCATTGAATTTGCTTATATCATCTTCTTTAATTATTGTTTTCTTTTGGTAGTTATTATATCTTGTTCGACTTTTCTTTGATTGTGTATGTGTGATCGTTGCTCTAACTGGTCTATGGTCTGATGGGTAGTTTATATTCAGTACTTCTATATTTTGAAATATATGGGGACGATTTGAGAGAACAAAATCGATTTCATTTTTAGTTATTTTATCAATAGAGAGCCATGTCCATCGATTTTTTAGTTTCTTCTTGTAAAATGTGTTCAAAATTGACAATTTATTTTCAGTAGCAAATTCTATCAATCTCTGTCCTCTCTCATTCCTTTCACCGTACCCGTTCGGTTTCGTGATAAGATATTCTTCCTGTTTTGGATTACCAATTTTTGCATTCCAGTCTCCCATCAATATGAGGTCTTTATATGACATTTCGACCGCTTTGTTGACTGTATGATAGAAATTGTCGATTTCGTCTTGGTGTGCTTTTTCCGTAGGGGCATACACTTGTATAATTGATAATTGCGTCTTTTTAAATACCATGTTTAAGACTGCGACTCTTTCTGTAAGTCCAACGTAGCTTTCTATGTTGTTTTTGTGGCATTTTTTTACTATAAATCCCACGCCATACAAACCAGGTGTTTCTCCCGTGTAGCATAATATAAACTCGTCATACTCCTCAATTCTATTTCCCATACGTCTCACTTCAGCCAGTCCTATTATATCGTATTTAATGTCTGATAAAGATTTATTTAATTCTATCAAGCGTTCGTATGTTGACAGTGTTTTAACATTGTATGTTAAAATATAGAGCTTTCCTGATGTAGTCATAGTAGTGGTAGCATTAGTTGAACTGGGTAGTTTTGTAACAATTTCTTTTTGAACCTTTGGAGGGTTTTGGTCGTATTCTTCCTCGGTGACCAGCCGGCTTGGAAGAAATTGATTATTTTTTGTTTTCGATTTTTTGATGCCATCTGAGTGAGAGGTGTACTGTAGTTGCTAAATCTTCACTTTATTGTTGTCCTTTCTCCCGGGCACACTATTTGAATTCTTAGAAGTCAAGTAGTTCAGGATCCCTGGTTTTATGACCTCTTCTGACATACTAGAAATATCTCCCCCTAAAGATAAGTTTCTTTCTTTTACGTGTGGAATTACTCATAGATGCTATTGCGAACATCTACCGACTAAAACCACACGGTGCCCTTCTACTAGCTCTTGGCTGGTTTTGGTTACATTCTAGAAGTATATAACTAAAAGTAAAACTGGACAACAGTGAGCCGGACTAGCGCACGTTGGGTTCCGTACAAGAAAATCAGCAAAAAATCACGTATGTTGTTTGGGAGGCCCCCTTTAATATTATTAATTTGTCTGTTTTTATTATTTGTAGCTATAGCGGCAACAGAAATACATCATCTGTAAAAATTTTAACTGTCTAACTATCACGGTGCATGAGTCTGCTGACAGACAGACAGACGACCAACGAAGTCAACGGAACCGACAACTAAGGGTTAGGGTTATGCAATGTCCTAGTTCACCTTTTTAGGGTTCCGTAAAAATTGTATTATTATAACTATTGATTGGAAGTCCTTTGTAAATCTGTAAATCTTCGGTCAGTAACATACTAACTGGTTGGGCTGAACCTAACCACGTCACAAGCAGAGCTAGGCACTCAAAATTCATGAACACGTGAGTTTCGGCCCGGCCGAAAGTTTCGGCCCATTTTGGCCGAAACCGAAACTGCGGCCGAAACTCGATTTTTTGGCCTAAACTGGCCGAAACCGAAACTTCGGTCGGTCACTAACAAATATACAAAATCTTCACAAATTTTTACATTCATAAAATTTGTAGGATCAATTCATACCTACTCTGTTGCTAAGTTTTTCATAGTGCTACACTATCTGGGACATCCTACCGAGGGCTTACCCTTGGCTCCCTACCGTAGGCTGTTGGGCGTTACGTGAGGTTTTTCAGTCGGTAGGAGTCCGGCATAGCATCCATGAAGGATTTATAAAAAAATCCCGACGCACGAAGTTCTCGAGCATTTTTCTCTAAGTTATAAAATGCACGTCCCTGTATTGACTCACCAAAGATATAACCCACTCTATAAGTGCAATTAATCATCAGTACCTACAATAATTACCAGGGGTTAATGTAATTTGATGCCTGAGCTTTAATTTTGTAAGTATTCGATTCCTTCTATATAATATTTCCAATCATCGTGTACCTACACCATAAACAAAACAAAACATAACATACTAGCTGACCCGCGCAACTTCGTTTGCGTGATAAATGAAAAACCGCTCGACCGATTTTGTGCAAACTTCACATAAACCATCTACTAAATAGTCCGAACAAAGCCTAAAGACTTGGTTTGGATAGGTGAGCCCGTTCTTGAGTTATAAAATTACAACGAAAACTGGCATTGATTTTTATATATATGTGGGATAAATTATTAGATATAAGCAATAACGGAACGCAGCTGATGAGAGTGAGAGGGAAGTATGTGTGTGAGGGAGAACGGAGACGAATGGCGACTAGTCGAATACGTTGTTCATGTCGGTTAATTACGGTGTACGGTGCAAATTTTCTGTGTTCAATAAAAGTATATTTTTCAAGATAACTCGAGCATTTATTTTGCCATACAATCCCACATATATAGATAGATATTATGATTGATAGTTAAAAAGCAAGTCAACGTAAAGAATATCAACAATGTAATTAGTGATTACAAATTGTAACAACATGATAAAGTTAGAAATGTATAATTATTTTGCAAGCTCTCTGATGTTGACATAAATAAACACACAAGGAGAAATTTGCACGCGCCTTAAACTCATAACAGCAACTATCTAGAAGAAACTATATTATTATACAGGGTGGAAGTAAGCTTTACAATAAAAAATATATTTTACTTGACTTTTCTTTAATTTAAGATATTGTGTGGTTAAAAAAATGTTTCTTATGAAAGACTCTTACAGTTGTTATCATAAAATACAGGTCTTTTTTTTTACATCTCACCGGTTCGATTCCCAGCTCAAAAAGGTGATTTTTCAAAAATCTTTAAACGCAGTTTTACTTATTTTTCAAAATAAAGAATAAATTATGAAAACTTTTCCTCCAACCACGGTCTTTAATTTCCATCCTGTATAATTTAATTTTTCTGTTGTATGACCCGTAAACTTGTTATGGACTGTTCGGAATGATTTATGTAATTGATAACATGTTTGCATTGTTTTCTGTAGTAGAATCATTTGCAATGACGTAGGTACTTGGCCAGGTCAGTTCGGGCCTGTTGTGAGGACAGATAATGCCAATTTATAGTAGTCTTGTTTAAATCATCCAAGATTCATATGACGATAGAATTGTGTGTCATTATCAAACTATCAGTAACAAAGGAAACTTTTCTTTTGATAACGGGGATGTGTATGTCATTATCTATACTAATCTATACTAATATTATAAAGAGGAAAGATTTGTTTTTTTGTTTGTAACGAATAGGCTCCGGAACTACTGGACCGATTTAAAAAATCTTTCACTGTTGGGAAGCTGCACTCTTTGCGGTGAACATAGGCTATATTTTATTCCCATATTCCCACGGGAACGGGAACTACGCGGGTGAAACCGCGTGACGTCCGCTAGTACCTAATAAAACCACACAGTACGACGTTCCCATGCATTTTGTCAGGGGGCCCTGGTTTTCCTCAGGGGCCTTGTTAGGCTAGGCCTAATCTTTGACTCGCGACCACTTCCTGGGAGATGGGCATAGCTACCCCCGCTTTGATATTACGTGCATAGAGACCTGCTTCTACCGGTAATGGCAATGGACAGTCCAATAAAGGAGCCTTTTTTTTTTGTTTAACGTCATGGATGTTATGCCGGACTCCTACCGACTAAAAAACCTCACGTAACGCCCAACAGCCTATGGTTGGCAGTTACGTGAGGTTTTTTAGTCCGAAGTTTGTCCCAGGACTTCCAGCAGACCCACGGCCGCCACTGCGGTCTCGCCCAGGGGGTGGTTCGGCTGCTATCCCGCGTCTTTGGGGGGTTTCGGGTGTGATCCCGCTTTTAAGGGGGGCCGTGCATGAGTTCCTCACATCACACTGCAGTCATGGGCCTGCTTCTTTAAGTACGGTGAGCCGCCCTCTCACCGTCCTCAGGCCCAATAAAGGAGCCTTGTGGAACGCCATTGAACTCAGTAGGTAGGTATCTAACATTACCACACTCGTAGTTGTGGTAGAGTCTCCCTATAAGTTTAGAATTATTTCAGAGTTGTATAACAATTTCAATGATTATTTTTATTTTTCAACTAGACATTTGAAATCGACATCCGACTCTTGTGCTATAGCCTTTCCCGATTTTATTATATCAAAATACAACACAAGTGTAAACCTTTGTAAACAAATTTAAGTTTGGGTAGGCAACTTAGTGAGGATTAGTAGGTAGCAAAAACCCTTTCAATATAAACAAAATTGTCATCGACCTCAATTCATGACATAGGCTTCATTTTGTCGTAGAATTTTTCACTTCATCATCAGCTTTGGTTTGTAAAAACCATAGAAACTGACATCAGAGGGGCAAGTGCGAGTTTCGGTGAGCGCCTGTCGACATTCACGAACGAGCGCGTTATCACCGATTTGTATGGGATCGAGACAAGTTCCCGCGTTTACAGCTAGGTGGCGGGGTCTCGATTCCAAACGAATTGGTGAGCCGTGAATGTCGACAAGCTCACGCAAAAACTCGCACTTGCCCCTCAGCATGATTGTACTTTAGTAGCTTTCATGTTATTGTTTTCCTTTTTGGCGACTGATATATCTTCTGAAAATTTTCCAATACCAGAAAAATAAATAAAGTAATAATATTTAATCTTATAGGTCACAAAATGGTGATAATAACGTCAGAAATAATAATTACTGTCAAATTTGTTAAACAATAGGTAGAGCTGCGTAAACATAATCTTTGCAAATGTCAGACCATATTATTGTTTTAAATTAACACATTAATTTCGATAAGAGAAACAAAATATTTAAATAATAACAGTAATATTATTCTTGATAAGAAATTAACTTGCGACATATACAAGTGTGGTCAACTTTGAGCTGGTATGAAAATGAAAATGAAAAAAATCTTTATTCATATAGGTCACAATGTAACGCTTATGAACGTCCAAATGATTGCTTCTACATTTACATTTACTGCCAGATTCGCAAAGCAATAGGTAGAGCTGGAGAAAAAAAGAACCTGGCAATAAAACTCCAGCCACTCTTTTAACATCCAGTAGGTAATTACAAATCATTCAACAACTACAGAGGTGTAATTGTTGAATGATTTGTGTGATGAGATTTGTACACGCGAGTTTTCATTAAGCAATATCCTTTTTGAAACAAAATTCGTCTAGGTAGGTACATAATTTTTTTTTGTGTGTTGACTTGGAGCGCCTTAAACCCACGCATTTTTATCATCTATATAGTCTTGAATTGTATAATATGCCTTGCTACATAATTTGGCTTTAATGGTAGCTTTGAATTTGTTTATTGACAATAATCTAGTTTCTTTGGGAAGTTTATTATAAAACTTTATACATTGTCCGACAAAAGAACTGCTTATACTGTGTAGACGAGTAGCATGTAAAACAAGATTATCTTTATGCCTGGTATTTACATTGTGTATATCACATTTTTTTAGAAATTGGTCCTTATTTTTATGCACATAAATTAAATTTTCATATATGTATTGTGATATAACAGTTAGATACACACGTATAAACAGGTATAAAGGGGATATCATGGTTATCAATACTAGAAACGAAGATGCTCTGAACATAATTATTACAAGAGCCGGTGGCCGGTATGAAACAAGAATGTTGTGTAAAAATATTTAAAAAATTCATGGTGGTCATGGAGTATACACGTTAACATCATGAAATTATATTTTTTTAGATAATGTCGAACTTTAGAAGAACACTGTGACGTGTTGAACTTTAAAAGAAAACTATGATGGACGAGATGACTTTGTTAGTTCAAAAAGTTATATAAGCCTAACTTGTAAAATGCACAAACTTGGAGAACTTCAGATCCTCGTGCCAATATGGGTGACAACGGAACCTTACTCTATGCGTAGCCTGGCAAGCACTTGGGTGGTTTTATTTTTCTTGTTATGTTCTGGTTCGTCGACTCTTGTGTTTAATTTTTATTATAAATGTTTTCGTGTTCATTGTTTTTGTAATTACTTAATTTACTTCACATCAGATAAAAATGTTTTTGGAATTTCCACTTTTAGGTACTTACTTATACAGGAATAAGGAACTACTCACATTTGTTAGGTACTTATATAGGAATAAGGAACTACTCACATTTGTTCAAATCTATTCACTTAATCCCGTTTTTTTTACATTTTGCAGAGTTTCATTCCCTTCTACGAGTGCAAGGCTGCGGGCATCACCCAGTAAATATTGAATGGGTTTAGAACCGCCTTTACACATAGTAATGATAACTGAGTGATAACTGCTGACCGGCAGCAGGCGGTTCAAGTTCGCTTCCAGGTCACACACCTCTGCATAGTTCTTGTACTCGTCTATACTAATATTATTGAGAGGAAAGATTTGATTGTTTGTTGGTTTGTTTGTTTGCATCGAATAGGCACAGAAACTACTGAACCGATTTGAAAAATTCTCTCATTGTTGGTAAGCTACACTATCCCAGGTGAACATAGGCTATATTTTATTCCCGTAAGTATACCCATGGGAACGGAAACTACGCGGGTGAAAACGTGTGACGTCCACTAATTTCAAATAAAGGTACATATTATATCTCCTTGATCTGCCTCAGTTGCGCATAGGAAGTAAGTAAAACTTTATTTTATACCAATAAGATTGGTCAAAAAAAAAATAACATGAATTTGAACAAATGGCGGCCTTATCACTCAAAGCAATTTCTTTCAGACAACCTTTGAATGGTAGATATAATAATTGTGAATTATAGGAAGTGGAAGTCTTAGGTTCAAATCTTGGAAAAACGTCGTATTCTTACGGATTCATACACCCAAGCTCAGAAACAAACATTTGTTCTGCCAGGTCAGAACAAATGTTTGTTTTTGAGCTTGGGTGTTTGAATCCGTGAGAATACGATGTTTTTCCAAGATGAAAAGCCTGTAGCACTCTCCAGACATCTGTTCTCCCATTATTCCCTACGCCGTGAAAGAAAATAAAGAAACAAACACACTTTTCCGGTATGAATATACATACATACGGTCACGACTTTATCACCGAAGGGGTAAGCCGAGGCATAGTATAGGTACGCCCACATTTCACCTAATAGTTTTATGTCCCACGTAATAGGTGGTGAGCCTATTGCAGTGTTGAAATGAATGAAGTAAAGACCCGCAGTTGAATTTATTAAAGCCGCAGGCCTTCAACTTGGCTTAACGATTGTCATTTTACTGACAACCAGGTTTCGTTTCGATTTTCCTTCTTTACGCAATGAATCGTTTTGCGAAAGCGTTCCCTTACTCGCCTCTTACGACGCCCTCGGGATGAATATTGTGGTGACGACATTTTGTACTCTTTCCCGTTGCTACACGGAGCTTCATCGCCACATGAGGCTCTAGGTATGGATCTTACCAATTGTCAAGATGCTGTAGCAGAAGCTTCTATTAGCTTCATTGGGGCTGTGTAAATGTTAAAAGAATAATTATAGTGCACTATGATACCCGTGGCTTCCAGCGTGATTTACTTTTTCCGTTCCTACATTCCATGGAAACGTATTTCAGGGTCACTAACTGTTATTCCAAATTAAATCTATCTCCCTATCATATCATTTCCACAAGGTCCGCTCAGCCGTAAGAGCGTGATAGAGTAACAAACATAGTATACATCTAAATGTCTTCACAAACCTTCACATTTCTTATATTAATGGGATATCTACCATTGAATTCTAGCAGTCTATCTTTATCTATGTTGCATTACAACCAATGAGCTGTACTTCTTAATACCAGTTACAGAGTGTTGTAACTTGTAACACACTGTATCTAGTACTAAGTTTTCTTCATGTCAATAGGTCAGAAATTACATAAAATGGTAAGACACACACTAACACTAATTATTATAAATATGTAGATAAGTTGATAAGCCTGTCTCATTTACCTTTTCATTAGAAGTGTTCTGTTTGTGATATAATTATAAAATACTCGCTTAAATTGTAATCAAATCAAATGACGCATCAATTCTACAATGTTGATAAATTCTGGTTGATAACTTGCAATCATATGATCCATTCATAAAATCTGTGAAAATGTTTGTAGCTTAAAATGATAACAGTTATTTCATGTTTGGTGGTACAACGAAAAGTATTCCTACCTTGTTTTTCAGGTCAACACCTATCAGTATGCCAAATTTATATTGAAAAAACGTTTGCTGCTGTGCCCTCTGGTTAGTTTTCACCTAACCTATATAATATGCACCAATCAAACCTGAACCCATAACTGGAAACTGCATCCAAATCGTACTGGTAGTTTTGGAGAAAAATGGCAAAATGGATTTGCACACACAACCTCTCACCCCAAACGCATATTCGTACTGTTTCCGATCCGTCGCGTGAAAAAAATCTTCAAGCAAATACTAAAACGCTATTCAAAGTAAATACCAAAATCAGCCACCCTCTGGACTAACCTTAACATCGTTACAGCGAGAACGCACTGATTGCAATAGCGTCTATTCAAATCGTAGTAAAAGTCGGATTACAAAAAAATATTTGCAAAACACAGAGCACGAGCGGGTCTGAAATTTTGGTTTTTCTTTACATAATATTTATTTGAAGAAAAACATAAAATATTTCGGGTTCATTCTAATGTCTGTAAATTTAACCCGACTAAAATATTCTAACTTGAATCTGCATTTTGCGTTTGATAAGACGTAGATATCTCCCCATTGCCACAGTTAAAATTATGGTCGATTTGACTTCTGACACAATCGAATAACCCTTTTGATATTTGTTCCAATTTCATCCAGATTCAACTGGTTCTGGGGAGCGTGATAACAAAATACTCATGTGCAATACATTATTTAGAGGTGCGTAAAAAAATTATAATAAATTATATCTACGTAATATAGATATATAAAAATGATACGAGTGTCGGCGGGTCTCTCATAAATTTAGTCTTGAACAAGATCAGATAGTTTTTGTACATTCTATTCTAAGAATATACATAAATACTGTAATCAATGACAGCATGAGAGATGGCAGAAATAATAAGTACGTACTGTATTATTATTGGCTATCATATGAGATAAATTAAATACAGTGCAGAGTGAAATGTATAGAAATTGGACAAGGGTGAAAAGATTAATCGCGAATTTGACATTATTTTGAACATAAGACAAATCGCGGATTGAATCGGTGAATTTAAATCCAGGGTATCTACAGAAAATTCCATACACACATACACACTATTCAATCAATATTTTTTCCCGAAAGAACAAAGGTGTAATTTACACCAGTTTCATTTTGTTCTACATAAGAGGCTGTTGCCGTTTCAAAGAGGACAGGCGCTGGCAGGTTTAACAACTATCATAATACTGATGCCGGAACGAAAAGCTTAACAGGATTTTTCTTTAATATGTTTATAAGCATTTTTTTAAATAAGTAATGTTTTCCTGATGTTTTATAATTTTAAAACGCAGTCGAATAGATATTTTGTTATTTAATCAAGGTACTGCTTACTGAAAACATACTATGGGACCTACATACACACAAGGTCGAGATTTTTTTTTCAGAGAGTGTCAAACTATGACTAACTCCCGATTAAAAATTTCAAGCCACATAAAAGGCCTTCTACTTGGCGTAATGACTACCATCAACCATGTTACTAGCAGTCAGGCCTTTTTTTACGCATGGTAATTACTCATGCATGCTATTTCGGTCTCTTACCGACTAAAACAACACGTGCTCTACAACTGCCTACGGTCGGGAGCTAGGGCTCCTACCTAGTGGTAAGCCCTCGGAAGGATGTCGCAGGACTCGCTAACGTTTTTCAAAAACGTCATCTGACTCAGGACTGACTGTAGCGTAGAATGCTTAATACAATGATCGTATACAGCACTCGCTGATAAGAAGTAAGTAGTAGTTTTAACCATAATCTATACTAATAGTAATATAATAATTAATAATAATATTATTGTACCGATAGTAATCTCTGTGCATGGACTAATAGCCAAAACCCTCGACTAACACCTTAAGAGGCTTGCGGTGGGCACGAAGTTCCTGTCTCTGAAGTCCTAACCACCGGTAGCTTGGTCCCTGTACCCGATGCCGGTGGGACACTATTTTTCATATTTTTAAATGTTTTTTATACGTATATTTAAAAATGTAATTTATATGTTAATGTATTTAAATAAAGAGAAATAATAATATTATAAAGAGGAAAGATTTGTTTTTTTTGTTTGTTTGTTTGTAACGAATAGGCTCCGGAACTACAGGACCGATTTGAAAAATTCTTTCTCTGTTGGGAAGCTACACTCTTTGCGGTGAACATAGGCTATATTTTATTTCCGTATTCCCACGGGAACGGGAACTACGCGGGTGAAACCGCGTGACGTCCGCTAGTCTTATATACATTTGTCAGAATTATTACTTATAAATCTGCGAGTGGGAAAACTAATAGAGAGGTTACGAGGGTTTCATCATGTCTGCTGTAATTCTCTAACGAATGCCGTTTTAATAGGACGTTTCGTCATCACGTTTCAACTTATATTTACCTACGTATTTTAAGACGTAGTTTCATGAGATACCTATATTTTACGTCAGGATTTCAGCGGAAATTTATTGTATTTCTTATTTTCATGAAATGTCACGCCTATTTCGTCATCGTACGTCACCACATTACTTGGATAATACGTAGGTTAATGGTATGTAGGAAAAATAACATCGTTTTACTTGCGTAACATTTCTTTATCATACTCGTATTATGAATCAAGCAATCAAAACAGCCTATCGCAGTCCTCAACTGAACATAGGTAGATACAATACATAGGTTTCTTCTGTCAGGAATTCTCGGAGTTCCTTCCGAGGGTAACCCGGAGCTCCCGGCCGTAAGCATTTGTAGGCCAGTCAATAAGAGTGCGGCCAGCTTGGCATCCATGAGCAATTTCCCAAAGTAATACAAAACATAGACTAAGATTATTTTTGAAAAGCAATTAGTATGCTAACTGATCATAAATTTTAAATATGGAAAAAGAATTGGTTTCGAGCAGGATTCGAACCTGCATCTTCTCGCATTCCGTGCAAGATGCTTAACCACTAAGTTAATTGGTTTCGATATTCAAAACATAGACTTCTTCTAATGCTTGTCCTTTATACGAGTATTAGAACAATTCCTAGGCGAGTCCGCAGTGGTAGCTGTAGGTCTGTTGGGAGTCCTGGGACATCCTTCCGAGGGCTTGCCCGGGGCTCCCGACCATAGGCTGTTGGGCGTTACGTGAGGTTTTATGGTCGGTAGGAGTCCGGCATGGCATCTACGAGGGACTTTCCCTCGCGTTAGGAAAAAAAAGTATTAGAACAATTTAGTCTCACTGTAAGTACCTACCATGCTGACTAAAGTATTAAACAGATTGGTAAAGGTTTTCCATCTCGGTTCGTTCAGTTTAGAAGATCCCGATAGGGCCCTTTTGCACACTGTTTTGAATAAATACCTATATTTTTATAGATATGTAGAAGTTTGGGCTCGATATGTGGGCGTATATTGTTTCTTTAGGAATATTTTGATACAGAATGTTCTGGTAAATTTTATGATAATTTAGATAAATATTATAAGAAGTTAAAAACACGAAGCCATTTTAACTGGTACAATACATTACCATACTAATATTAGAAATGAGAAAGTACGTTTGTATGTTTGTCCTTCTTTTAAATGACAAAGCACCAATTGATTTGCTTATCCAATTTTTTCTGTAGTAGGTATATTCAATAATATCAAATAGAATACTCAAACTAGTACATACAGATAAGTATATTTATCTAAATACTAGATGATACTCACGGCTTCGCTCGCGTGAAATTTCTATGTGTTATTCCAGACTCTATCTCTTTTTCAGGCGTACAGCTGTTAGAGCGTAATCACGCTCTAACGACTTGAGTAGCTTGAGTAACAAATATCAAAACATCTTCACAAACTTTCACATTTATAATATTAGTAGAATACTAATAAAAAAGTACTTCCATCAAAATCGAAGGTAAAGTAAGAAGTAAGCGCCTATCAAGTGGGCTTGGAATGTCAGGCGACAATCAAAAAAAATTCAAAAAAATTGATTCAAGAATGCCTTTCCTTGCATGACTTATGTTTATACCACGCTGTATAACTTATCAATAACCAATTGTTATCATATGACGTAAGCTTTCGATGAAGCCAAAATATGTCAATATGTTTACATCATGGGGTCATGACCAGATTATGACACAATGAGAATGTAAATAAAAGCGTTAGCGCTGAAAGAAATGTAGTTTCGTAGCGCCCCGGGGATGACTTATGGCGTACGAAGTCTTATTCTACAGCTGTCGTATTTTAAAAGGAACTTATAGACGCAGACAAGAGGAAGTAGTAAGCTTAAAGTTGAGACAATATCACTCGGATACTTATGCCAATAACGAACATAAGAGAACAAGTGAGCAGGGCGCGGCAGGAGAGGCAGACAGGCTCTGTTGTATCACTGGAAAAAATCTTGCACCCAGGGAGAATATCATGTCGCTGGTTGAGCGGCCCGCCCTAAACCCACATTGGGATTCTGGATATATTTTGGACACCAGGGTCTCTAATCTCCGTAGAACTACTTTAGCGAAAGCCTTTCCAGCAACACTCAGTAGTGATATTCCTCTATAGTTGTTGCAGTCGCCTCTGTCCCCTTTGCCTTTATACAGGGTAATGATATCGGCGTCTCTTATATCTTGAGGCACTGTTCCTTCATCCCAACATCGCAGTAGGAGAGCGTACAGGGGGGGAATACACAGGCCAGTTTTAGGAGTTCAGCCGGCAGGTTGTCCGCACCAGTGCTTTTATCCAGTTTCAAGCTTTGGATAGCTTTGCGCAGTTCGTCATCTGTAGGAAGATCGTCAAGCTCGGTCATTTCGGGTCCAGGAGAGATGTTGTCCAGTGCATTGGGTTTTATAGGGACTTCTTGGGAGTACAGGCTAGAGTAGTGTTGTGCCCATCGTACAAGTTGTTCGTCATTGTCGGTTATCGGATTTCCGAGTATGTCCTTGATTGCAGCACGTTTCCTCTTAATGGGGCCTATGGCAGTTTTTATGCCCTGATACATCCCTCTGAACTCACCTATATCCTTACAGAGCTGTATGGATTTGCAGAGATTAACGCAGTATTCGTTAGCGCATCTGCAGCTGATACGTTGCAGTTCTGCCTTGACCATCTTATATGCTGATATTTTAGCTGAATCCTTGTGATGGTTCAGTAGGTTTACGTGGACTGCACGCTTTTTCTGTATCTATAAGTGGTAGCAGAACCTCTTCGTATTTGCTAAACCAGACACTGGTAGTCTTCTCTTTTCGTCCGAAAACCCTTCCCGCGGCGTGCGTCAGCCGTTGCTTTACCAAGAGCCACATGTTTTCCGCACTGTTGGTATTCCCAACATCTGTTGAATGTATCTAAAAAACAATCGATTTTGAAAATCTAAATAAGTCAACGTAACGACACAATGTTATAAAAAAAATAGTTAGTGTTTATAAACTTTCAAAATGCTCTCCTGTAAAATTCACTTTTTGCAGATTAGTAAGTTTCCCATAGAGGTGACGATATTATCAAAGATAATATAATAGTATTACATAATATTATGTCAAAGTTTACTTCTTATGTAGGTAGGGGAAGGTGGTATGAGATGATCCCTCTAAGGGAGAATGCCTGTAAATCTGAGAAAGTACAATCTAATGTTAATATTAAAGATGTTTTGAATAGTCAGTTTATCTATCTAGGTATTGTCATACCTTATGTTCTCAAAATTCAGTATTGATAAGAGTTTCATTAATTATACTAAATGTCTGCTAAAGGATCATCTTGTCCACACAGGTGTATAAGATGATCCCAGAGGATCATCTTGCCCCGTTCAGATCCAACCCAATCTCTATAGTCTAATTTTTAATTAAACGGAGTAAAGTGACAGCAACTAATGTCACTTCTTCATAGAAATTATGCAGCATTGTATGAAGAAGTGACATTAGTTGCTGTCACTTTACTCCGTTTAATTAAAAATTCGACTTAAGGTATCGTTAAAATGACTTTACTCAAATAATTATTTTAAAATGTTTTAATCAAATATGTGTTTTGAACAATGAGATCAACCCTTAGGCATAATCAACTGCCACAGCCCCTAGTGCTTTATCATCCATAGATCCCACTGTCCACGGCTGGTCTTCCACGATACGTGACACGTGGCAATTTCCTTTAAAAAAAAATCCATAATAAAATAACATAAATGATTAAAAAAATAACAAACTCGAATGCTACTGAGAAGGTCGAAACAAGCTTGATATCAGGCGGTACCCATTTGAAAATCATAAACCGAAAGAAAATGTGTGGGTACCGCCTAATATCATGGGTTATCAAGCTTGTTTCGACCTTTTCAGTAGCATTTGAGTTTGTTATTTTTTTAATCATTTAATTTATTTTAAAATGTAGAATTGCTATATTATCTTGTTACTTAAAGTATATATACATATAACATACATACGAGTACATACATACATACGCGCGAATTTATTACCCTCGCTGGCGCAGCCGGGCAAAAAGACATTGGGGTGAGATGATCCACGGATCATCTTGTACAGAAGCAGACGAATCATCTTGCCCCAGAGCTTACTTTTTATTTGAAATTCTCTAACCTAACCTATAAGTATCCGACAGTCACCGCAATACGTTTTTATAACAAATGAACATATTTAGAAGCTACTAATATAATAATCATTACATAAAATCGGTTACACGAAAAGTAAAGGAGTTGCAAATTCAGGCTTACTTTAGATTAACACTGTACAATTTTTTAAAAATCACAAAACACAGTGATCGTTCTTCACGCAGCCATCGCGGTTTGACTGCAGTCGGTGGGGGCGGGAACCTACGCTTTTCTCGAAAAAACAACTAGATGGCATGCACAGTATCGTCACAATCGAAAAGGATCGTCTTACCTCGAGGGATCATCTTGTACACCTTTCCCCTATAGGTTTACCTTTTCTTGGTATTAGTTAAGTCAGAGGTCGGTTTCAGCGGGGGAAAACAGACAAAATATTATACTCGTCTCACGAAAACATAGGTAAAGAAGCAACTTAATAAACGATTGCATCATTGTTATTTTTCCATTACAGATAAAATCTTTATTTCCATAACCATGCTCTTTCAATCACAAAAAAATATCACGAATTTATATCTAGGTAGGTACCTACGTGCTAAACTACCATCTTCCATACTATGTATAGGTAGGTACATAATTATTGTACAACTAGCTGACGCCCGCAGCTCCGCCCGCGTCAAGTTTTGAACATTCCCGCTTCCCGTGGGAACCTGTTCCCGGTAAAAAAAGAAGCCTATGTGTTATTCCAGACATATATCTAGATCTACCCCTGTACCGAATTTCAGTCAAATCCGTTCTGCCGTTTGAGCGTGAAAGAGTAACAAACATCCACACTCACAAACTTTCGCATTTATAATATTAAGTAAGAAGTAAGATTAGTAAGAAGTAAGATTTGTACGGTACATAGTATGGAAGGCGATTTCATTTAATGTGTTTTTATTTTAAGGGGAGAAATCAGGTTAATATAGTGAGAACTGGCAAATTTTTTTAAGTAGGTACCTAAGTATTTGAGGCGAGATAAAACCGTGCCTCATAATTATCTCTTCCTACACATTCATACATACATTCAGTCACGCCTTTATCCTCGAAGGGATAGGCAGTATAGTATACGCCCATATTTCACCTTTTAGTTTTATGTCCCACGTAAAAGGTAGTGAGCCTATTGCCGTATTGAAATGAACAGGCGCAGGTCTTGACGATCCGCATTAAAAAAATTTCAAGGCCTTCAACTTGGCTTAACAATTGTAATTTTTCTGACAACCGGGTTTCATGTCGAGTTTTTCTTATCTACGCAATAGATAGTTTTGCGAAAGTGTTACCTTAGTCACCTCTTACGACACCCTCGGGATGGATTGGGGTGGCAACACTTGGCTCTCTTTCCCTTTGCCACAAGAAGCCTCATCCCCACACGAGCAATATTTACCTCTACTATCTCCTAAAAATTTAGTTTTTGATTTAGCCCCGCTCCTTACTAGCCAGGTGTGGGAGAGGTTGGGGTATGATTGGAGAGTAAATGACAAGTTTTCAGTCAGCTTTTAATACCTACTTAAAAATTCCTGCCAGCTCTCAGACCATAATCTTTCACGCTGAAGGTAGGTAACTAACTTAAAATAAAATTAATTTAGGTACTTGTACGGGGATTCACGCGATTAAAAACCTTTTATGTTGGATAGGTGTGCCTACCTATCCAACATAAAAGGTTTCTAAATCATAGTATATATATAATCATAAAGGGTCTTTAATGTTATAAAAATGTTAATGATATTATATGATTATTAAGAAGTACTAATTAAACGAGTAATAAAATAAATTAATTAGTAAAATTATATAGTCTGGGTATTAATGTACCTATAATAGTTTATTTATTTATTATGGAGAACCAACAGCATTATTCAACTTAAGTAAAACATTTGAATTAGTATTAGTAAGCCAATTATAGGTTCTCACGTTTAGGATTCGTAGAAAATATACATTGAGCAACCTACGCTAATTATGCCTTTTACACTCTTATCATTAACAGTACTTACATAATTAAAATATGTTATAATATAAGATACTTACAAACTAGGTGATAAGTATACAAAGGTGAAGAGGTACCTACTAGTTTTTGAAAAACTTGTCGCTCATTTGACGCCTTGCTATTGGAATACTTGTATTAAAAATATCGAAATCGAGTTCATTGGCCATTGAGTTTAGACTCTTGCATGCCCGCGGTATGAATGAGTTATATGTATATAAGTTACCTTCTCATTCATAGTCACAGGCTGCATCCGTAAAAAAATTAACCCATACATACAATACAAACATGCAGTCTCGCCGTTATACCCAACGGGGTAGACAGCCCTATCCTCAATAGGGTAGATATTATAATCCCAAATTTTACCTTATAGTTTATAGGGTACCGTACCCAAAGGATAAAAACGGGACCCTATACTGAGACTCGTCTGTCCGTCTGTCTGTCTGTCTGTCTGTCTGTCTGTATCTCAGAAACCGAGTTTGTTAGAGAGCTGAAATTTTCACAGATGCTGTATTTCTGTTGCCGCTATAACAACAAATACTAAAGTAAAACAAGAAAGCCGTGAGATCGTTCTCACCAGACTGTCCCTCTCTAACACGTTTATTATGAAAGTGAAAGTTCGATCCGATTGACGTTGACATGTTTGTTTTACTTCAAACTTTGAACAGATGATCCACGTGACCTAATGACGTAGTTTAATGCGACAGAGTCACAACTACAGACAAAGTCTCGCCATAAGCCCCTCTGCACTCTATTTTATTTTTCGTACGGAACCCTCTGTGCGAGTCCGACTCGCACTTGGTAGGTTTTTTCCCACGTGGTGAGTCCATGCGTTCTATTTTACCGCATTGTCGGCACACATTCATGTCAAAATTCAGCATTCTATTACAAGAGTTCTTCGTTACACCCTAAAAAGAAGAATAAGAACGTTCGTACCTTGAGTGAGAAGTGTGAGAGTTTTAAATTTCATCTCATCCACACCATTCCGATCTCGAGCAACACGTGACAAGCAGAGCTGCAGTGCAGAGGGCAGAATGAAGAAAATCTTCATCAGAACGGAAGAAAAAAGGTCGTTTCTCTGTCGAAATTTGTAACAGTAGGTATGCGATTGCACGTGCTTCCTGCAATCTCTTTTTAAGAGAAGCGTCAAATGGCACATACACACATCATCCCGATCACCGTCTAGGGATATTTTTTTTTTTATTTATACTACTTAGGTGGCAGACTAGCTTACGGCCCACCGGAAGGTTGGTAACCGTAGCCTATAGACGTTTGCAACTTTCACATTTTCTCAATTTTCAGAAAATCTGTTAGGAATAATATGCAACAATGTTATATTCTTAGGAAGCCCATTTTTCAGACTACCTATATTTTAAAATAAAATAAAAATATATTTTCGACTTATATAAAATTTTATTAAAATGAAAACAAAAAGTAAAAAAATGGTGCAACTAAAGATGAATGTGTCATTTACGAAAATTAAAAAATAAGTCATTTCTTTTCAATTTTTTGCACTGATAGGAAAAATCAGTAGTCAGTAAAACCACCCATGACGTTAACCACGGTCCTGCAACGGTTTTTCATGCTTTGAATTAAGTTATCAAAGTCTCGCTGCGGGATATTGTCCCAAGTTCTGCTAAAATTTTTTTTTTTATACCACTAAGGTGGCAGACAAGCATACGGCCCACCAGAAGGACCGGTGTTCACCGCAGCCTATGAACGTTTGCAACACCAGATAAGCCCTTCTTTGGAGCATGTCCCACGCATGCTCAATGGGGTTTTAAATCAGGCGATTGCGCCGGCCAGGGTAAAACCGACACGTCATGGTCCTGTAGCCAGCTGGTCACCGCTCGCGCTGTGTGCGGACGGACATTGTCATGCATGAGAGTAAATTCTTGACCCATTTGAAGTCGATGAGGGTAGACAATGGGTACAAGCACCTGGTCGCGGTATTTTTCAGCGGTCATGGTGTTTCTAATCCAAACGAGGTCCGTTCTTCCACCAAAACGAATTCCCGCCCAAACCATAATTGTCCCGCCTTTATATGGATGGACTACCTGGGGGTGTTGCAGACGACTCTCACGACCAGGAACTCGCCAAACGCGTACTCTTCGTGAATCGGGATGAAAACCGAATCGGGACTCATCGGTAAACAGTACTACAGACCACTGGTTATCTTCCCAAAGCAAATGTTCACGAGCCCACCCTAATCTTCGTCCACGATTTCCTCTGCGTAGTGCTGGAGTACGAAGTGGCCTGCGAGCATGAAGGTTAGCTTCATGCAGTCTCATCCTCATCGTCGGTAAAATAAAAATTTCGAACTTCCCTATACTAATGCCGCGCAAATCATTTGTTTTAATTTCTTTTTTTTTATTTCAAATTTGGAATCATTCAAATATACCTACAAAATAAGATTCAATCAAAAGTTTTTATTTAAAATCGGCCAGTATTTTTTGAGATGCAGAACTTTTTAAAAAATATCCCTAGACGGTGTTGATGTGTGTAATTGGGCTGCCAATTTGAGGGCCACTGACAATAAGGTTGCGGACTCTCAACTTGATAGATGTCGCCATGTGGGTCTCAATCAGGCAAAATAGTTTTTATAAAAAAAAAAGAAAAAAATATTATAAACTGTCGAGAGGATTCTTTGGCGGGAACTGGAAGGAATCGTATCGCATCGTTTTGTAAATTTGCAAAATTAGTGTAATTTCGAGTGTTTTGTGTGTATCAATGGTGGATTCTTAAACATAAACGTCCGACAACGTGCACTAGTGTTGGGAAGTGATAAAACGCAGTGCATCGCAACTTTGCAGTTTCTGACAAAAAATCCAAAGAAACTTTCAGAAATGTATCCACCGCTTTTCTGAAGGAAGACTGACTTTGACTTAGGGCTGTACTTGACTTTGACTGGACTTAGAGGACGAGGACTGTGACTTATTAAAGCAAAATGAAGACTACAAGACTTGGCTGTATGGCTCAAATTGCCTTTGCCTATCCGAAAATGGATAAATAAAACTACTACTACTACTACTAAACGGTCGAATTGAGTACCTAACCTCCTCCTTTTTTGAAGTCGGTTAAAAAAAGAACCTTTATGTTTTCAGAAGGTTCACACCAATGAATACACTCACAGTAGGTACATAGAAGGTTAGTTCCAAAGGATTTTTGTGTCAATTTTGTTGATCTGAATCACAGAACAGTTAAAGGAGGTCCTCCTTTAACCTCCTTTAACTGTTCTGTGATCTGAATCTATCGATGTTCACAATGATTGTTTTTTTTTGACATTCAAGTGCGACAGCGAAATTCTGCCGTCAGCGCCACCATTTGGGAACTAGACGAGCTGGAGGGAATGTCCGACACAAATTTGGCATAAAAAACCCTTCCTAAATATCTAGAGTTAGACGCTATATTTTAAAAGTTAAAACAATTAAATACTAGGTACCTACCTGTTATGACGCAAACTTTAAGGACAAAAAGAGCATTGACTCGAAAAAAGGAATAAATACACTTTTATACTTTTATTGCCTGTACGTTTGTCCTCCTTGGAGGAAAGACAAAAAAAAATCGGCTAAGTGCGAGTCAGACTCACGCACGGAGAGTTCCGTACCAAAAAACGACAAAAAATCACGTTTGTTGTATGAGTGTCCATTTTATTTTAATGAATACAGCTCGATGTTCGGTGAGCATTTCAGGCATCGTTAATACAAAAAAAGTTGCCGTTATTAATATTAATATAAAAAAATAAAATGCCCAAAAAATCCTGTTTGTTGTACTTATGGGAGCCTCCCTTAAATATTATTATTTTTCTGTTTTTATTTTGTTTTTATTGTTATAGTGGCAACAGAAACACATAATCAGTGAAAATTTCAGCACTCCAGCTATCACCGTTCATGAGATACAGTCTCGTGACGGACAGACAGACGGGCGGCGAAGTCTTATGAATAGGGTCCCGTTTTTTACCCTTTGGGTACGGAACCCTAAAAAATTAACTTAAGTGTTTTTGAGTAAGATAGGTTTTTTGAAAAACACATTAATTTAATTATTTTTACAGGTACACACCACTTAAAGGCCCGTAATTAACAATTTGCTCATTTATGACTGTGATGCATTTAATATCTTTATTTATTTATTTATTTAAATATAAATAAATAAATAAAGATAAATGAAACAGACATTAGCTCTTTCAGTATTAAAATGTTTCTACATTTAAATGACATTTTTAAACCTGACGTCCAATTATTAAATCTAAACACAACAATTTGTGTGGTAACTTCAGTGCTAACTTACATAAAATAAAGTAAAATTGTCAAAGCCCAAAAATTTTTCAAGAATTTGAAAAAGCGCCTTGTAGAGTCGACTGGTGACCCAAGGGCTGGCAGTTTTCTCGCTCAGCAAATAGGTATTGCTATTTAAAGCGGGAATGCTGCTCAGAGGACGATGGCCATCCGGGTGATAAGGGGATACCGCACGATCTCCGGTGAGGCGGCATGTATCCTAGCTGGGACCCCTCCATGGGACCTGGAAGCGAGAGCCCTTGCGTCGCTGTTTAGATGGCGCAAGGAGGCGCTCGAGCGGGGCCAAAGGCCTGAGTCTCGAGAAATCGAGGCCCAGCGATCCCTGCTCCACCAGGAAACCGTGGAGACATGGAAGGTACGACTTGAGCAACCAAAGGGGGGATTCGCCACAATCGCGGCCGTCAGACCGGTCATGGACGAGTGGCTGGAGAGGAGACACGGTGCTCTCTCCTACCGGTTGACACAGATACTTGCCGGGCACGGTAGCTTCGGTGGGTATCTGTGGCGAAAACACCGGGAAACCACGGCCGAATGTCAGCACTGCGAGGACCGCAGCGATGACACGGCGCTCCACACGCTGGTGGAGTGCACAGCGTGGGCGCAACAGCGCCAGGTCCTCGTGTTGGGTCTGGACGTGGACACTCTCTCGCTCGAGACCATGGTACGAGCCATGCTCTCCAGCGGGAGTAAGTGGGACTGCGCCGCCTCTTTCTGCGAGCAGGTCATGCTCGTGAAAGAGGCGACGGGGCGGGAACGGGAGAGAACTCTCCCACCCGAGTTCCGCAGTCGGCGGCTTGGGCGCCGCCGACGTGTCTTCGCCGAGGACTATCGGCCTCCATGACCGGGGGCCTGAGGACGGTGAGAGGGCGGCTCACCGTCCTTACAGAAGCAGGCCGATGACGGCAGCGTGACGTGAGGAACTCACGCACGCCTCCCCCCCTTAGAAGCGGGATCACACCCGAAACCCCCCCAAAGACGCGGGATTGCACCCGAACCACCCCCTGGGCGAGGCCGCAGTGGCGACCGTGGGTCTGTTGGGAGTCCTGGGACATCCTTCCGAGGGCTTACCCGGGGCTCCCAACCATAGGCTGTTGGGCGTTACGTGAGGTTTTTTAGTCGGTAGGAGTCCGGCATAACATCCATGAGGATTTTCCCTCACGTTAAACAAAAAAAAAAAAAAAAGGGGGAATGCTGCTAAGTCTTCTGTTAGTTATATGTAACAAAAAAAACGCAAAAATTTAAATGAACTGTGAATGAATAAAAATATATTTAAAAAAATAATAATAATAAGCAGTCATACATACATAAACTCTACACCATGCATGATCCTTTTAAATTCATAGAAGCTATTATTTTTTTTATTAGTTTTTTTATGTAAGGGGAAAATCCATTATGGATGCTATGCCGGACTCCTGTCGACTAAAAAACCTCACGCAACGCCCAACAGCCTGTGGTTGGAAGCCCCGGGTAAGCCCTCGGATGGAATAAAATAAAATAAAATAAAATAAAATAAAATTTATTCCCTTTGAAATTTTTAAAAAAATTATTTAGGTTTGTCAAAATTTTTGTGACTCTACCGGGGGTTCGGAAATACTACAGACTGAGAAGAACACCCCAAGAAACTCAGTCTGGTCCCTTCTCTTCTAGTATCTTAGTATCTAATACAGTTTTTTTTTTATGTAGAAAGGAGCAATTCGTGTCACTGCCAGGCAGCCTTGTCTTCTAGAAAGTCTTTAATGCTATAATAAGCTTTCTGGCACAATTTAAGTTTTATTAGTTTTTTAAATTTATTAACTGACAAACCTGTTATGGCTGTCGGCAATGTATTGTACATTCGAATACAATTGCCCGCAAAAGAATTGCTTATTTTATGAAGCCTAAATCTAGGTACAGCCAATTTATTCTTATTTCTTAAGGCTAGTATTTCCGAAATCGACCAAAATCGACCCATTTTAAAGCGATCTTTATACTAAGAAATATTCTTTGATTTGATCTGATAAAAATGTATTACTATAGTTTAATAGATGCTCTTGCTTCCTTTAATTTTTAAAACACGATTAATAAAACTTTATATGATAAAAATCGTTCTCGAAAAACTGGAAATGTGTAAAAATTTTAAAGATGAATATTGTTATTGCTCAAAATATACTTGTTTATTTTATATAAACACATGTCTATATTAAAGATATTGATCTTATGAACAATATTCATGCTATTATTTATTTTTTAAACACCTCAGATTTTAAAACAATGTTAAAAAGTGTAGAATCTAGAACAATTAGGCATTTAGCGTACACTTCAATCACTTCATACGCCTGACAGGGCTGTTCTGGGTAGGACCTGTGTCGCTCTGTCAACCGTGACCCGCTACGTTAGCGCGAATCGATCGTTTTAATTAGAAGTAGTTGCAGAAATCTGTAAATATTATTTTGTTTTTATTTGTAAATATTAGGATAAGTACGTTATTGTGTATAAATATCGTGTAATATAGTGATTAGTGACTAGGTACTCAGTGAATATGGGTAAAAAAGCCAAGAGAAATAAAATGCCCAGATGTCAATTGCGGCTACTACGACGGCAAGTATGGTAAGTTCCTACAAGTATTGTTTTATCTTTATTATATTTATAAAAATACACAACCAAATAATTCACTGACGGGCATGATGAAATTATAAGGTTGATGCTGAGCGAAGCGACTGAAGCCAACAGCTGCCATTATTTTGCTACCTGCTGAAGAGGCAGTACAGTAGCTAAACGTACTCTTATAGGCTTAGAGATCTCCCATTCCAGTCCTCTTCTACGTAGGTACAGGTAGGTGTCATTTAGCAAAGGCCAAGTAAGTTAGATCACTGCTGTTTTTGGTAATGAATGACTGTGAGAAATGAACTCGGTGCCCCAAAGTTGCTTGGGACCTTACGATAAGAAGAGGGATAGTATTTACCTAAACCACAGTAACTACTAGGTGTAAAATATTCTCTTTTTACTATGCCTGAACATTCAACGTATTGCCCGTTCGCTCTAAGTTTGCCTTTCGCCTCCCATACTACGCCTGTACACCATCCTGTCCGCCAGCGGCAACCTTAGCGCGAACGGGTAGTAATTAATATAATGTTTGACGCTTAGAGTATAATAGTAGATTCACGTTGTTATTGCTACACTGTATAAATTATAACAGTAGTACCTACCCACTACCGACATAAAAGAATAAACGTGTAATTTTAGTTTTCGTTGTAGTCTAGCCGTTTCGTTGTAGTGTACCCTCAAAGTCTTTTTTTTTTCAGCTCATCGATTCCGAGATTGAACGGTGGTTCATTTGCAAAAAAAGATACACGTGAATCGTAAGTACTCGTAGGTACTTTCATACTTTAATTTTGAGTGTAATAATCGTTATTTTCTTAGTAAATATGAATGTATGAAAAAGTGGATAATTTTTAGGGTTCCGTAGGTACCCAAAGGTAAAAAAACGGGACCCTATTCATGAGACTTCGCTGTCCGTCTGTCTGTCTATCGGTTAGTCTGTCTGTCGGTCAGTCTGTCTGTTTGTCTGTCCGTCTGTCTATCTTTCTGTCTTTCCTTCACGAGGCTGTAGCTCATGAATGGACATAGCTAGAGATCTGAAATTTTTTCACAGATAATGTGTTTCTGTTGCCACCATAACAACAAATATTGAATTTTGCATGCCAATATTCCTATCAATAAGCTGATTCACCGAATTGACATACGAGAGCGAGACTTTGAGGACATGTACCTTTTTCATTCAACTTTGTAACAGCTTTATTTTTTGTAAGCAAGGGTTATAAACCCTTTTTTTTTTTCATTTTAACGTGAGAGAAAATCCTCATGGATGCTACTACCGACTAAAAACCTCACGTTACGCTCAACAGCCTATGGTTGGGAGCCCAGGGTAAGCCCTCGGAAGGATGTCCTAGGACTCCGAACAGACCCACTGCCGCCACTGCGGCCTCGCCTAGGGGTAGGTTCGGGTGCAATCCTGCGACTTTGGGTGCTTCGGATGTGATCACGCTTCTGAAGGGGGTATGCCTCACGTCACGCTGCCGTCATGGGCCTGCTTCTGTAAGGACGGTGAGCAGCCCCCTCACCGTCTTCAGGCCCCTGGTTATGGAGACCGATAGTCTTTGGCGAAGACACGTCTGCGGCGTTCATTTCAAGTGTGTACTTGTTGCCGTTATTAATAAGAAAAGGCAAAAAAAATCACGTTTGTTGTATGGAAGTCCCCCATAAATATTTATTACTTTTCTGGTTTAAGTACTCAATTTAATCCTTTATTTTTGCAAACAAGGGTTTATATCCCTTGTGCTTCCACGGACCTCGGAAGGGGCCACCTGTGGGATACAGCCTGCGGGAGACTAAGAATAGGTTTTTGAAAACTTTCTAGGCAACCTAAGTTCCTAGTCTATATACATATAATAAAAAGATCTAAAGTCAAAACTGTACATTAAACATATTTTAAAAAATACTCGCGGGGGGTTCTACACAGGATACCGAAGTCGAAAATGTAGTTAGAATTTTTTTGTCTGTTTGTCGTCTGTTTGTCTGTTAATTTTGCTTTGTCCGGAAGGATCTCGAAAAGTACTCAATATTTTTGATTAAAATTTTGCCCAAATATTAACTAGGGGTAGGGTCTTCAAATTCAAATAGACTTAAAATTGACTTCAAATTGACTATGTGTATTTTGTAACACAGGTCTATGCTGACATGCGGCGTGCGTGTTACTTGTCATCTTGTGAGTAAAATAAACGCATTATTTTACTCACAAGATGCATTCTATTATTTTTTGCTACTTATGTTATACCTATGCTTACCTCTTCGAAGACTGCTCGAATTGATTTCATAAATTATTGACGGATTTTTTTCTTATTATCTTTTCTCGGCTCGTCTCACAATTAAAATGATGATAAAAAAAGTAGTAAAATATATAACCGACTTCAAACAAATCCTGAAAAATTAAATTTACTTAGCACAAAGATAAATGTATTTTCATTTTTCATATTTTATTCAATATCATATTGAAGTCGGCGCCAAGTAAACCCATAGGTTGAGGTAGGTATTATTAATGGCACCAACTTCAATATCATATTGAATACAATCTGATAAATCTAAATACATATTATTACTTTGTGCTATGTAAATTTTATTTTTCAGGATTTTTTTGAAGTCAGTTCTATTTATTACTAAAAATTTTTTGATCATCATTTTAAGTGACGGGTGGACCGAAAAGTACCTATATCTATCTAGGTGTAAAGTTCTTATCAATACAAACCAATCAAGCCCAAACACAAGCTACGTGCTGTAAATCGTTAAATAATTCCCTCGACTGTCTTTCGGTTCCATCATCAGATCGACTCCTGACCTTCATTAAATTGTAGTACATTAACAGTGGGCGCACACTAGGCGTCTTGTCACGGCGACAAGCTGTGGGCGCCAAATTACATACATTTTGTTCTAAGCTCCGCACACTAGGCGACATGTCGCCGCGACTCCGAGACAAGCAAGGGGAGTCTTCGCGTCTGTCGCGCTATTGTCGCGGCGACATGGCGACAGTCGCCCAGCGACAGCTTTGGACAACGTGTTCCTTGCACAACGTCTGTCATGGCGTCAAGTCGCCCGATGCAGGCGCACACTGCGCGACAAGTCGCCGCGATATGTCGCCGCGACTGTCGCCTAGTGTGCGCCCACTGTAAAGCACTTCATTAAAAAGTTACCAAACGCACTAGTTGTCCCAACAATTTTCGGTGGTTGCCCTCGATTTCTCCTGGATCCCATCATCAGATCCTGACCTGGTAAAAATGGGACTACCTCAGAAGTAAACCCTATTGAAGAAAAGAAAAAAGAATTAAATCCGTCTATAATTGACGGAAATATCAGTGAACATACATAAAAACATACAGACGAATGTAGAACCTCCTCCTTTTTTGAAGTCGGTTAAAAATAAGGAAAGGTTTCTTACAACCCCATTTTAAATATACCTGCTAACAGGCACTTACTAAATAAAATGTCATATAAAGGTTTGATAAACTTATACTTCTGTTGTAATTTATTTGGTGGTACAAAAAGTGCGGCATGAAATACACGCTGCACCAACTGTCAACGTCCAATTGCACCAACTGGCAACGTCCAAACAAAGTGCTTGGGGTCAAATGAGTTCATGTCGATCGCATGCTACGGGGGGTCGGGGGTATCGCCCGCGGTGAGGTGAGGTGGTAAAAATACCTAATGCGCTCTGGCATTCGGCCCTTAAGTTTAGATTATGGATATCACTATTTTTAATAAATTTACTGTTATTTTTATGAGTATATAATAAGTTTTCATATATGTACTGTGAATACACAGTAAGTATGTTGATATCCTTAAACTTTTCTCTTAATGACTCCCGAATCCCCATACCATAGATAGCCCGGACAGCCCTTTTCTGCAACACAAAGATAGATTCGATGTCGGCAGCGTTACCCCATAATAGTATGCCATAGGTCATGACACTGTGAAAATAGCTAAAGTAGACAAGACGCGCTGTTCTTATGTCTGTCAGTTGTCGGATCTTTTTAACGGCATAGGCTGCAGAGCTCAGTCTGCCCGAGACTTTCTCGATATGAGGCCCCCACTGCAAGTTGGAGTCTAACTTTATGCCCAGAAAGACAGTTTCATTGACCAATTCTACTTGATCATCCCTAATCTTAATACTGGTGTTAACGAGCCTAACATTTGGCAAGGTGAATCTAATACATTTTGTTTTAGTTTCATTTAACAATAAATTATTTGCGTTAAACCAGTGGACTACCCTAGAGAGGGCATTGTTTACTTCGTCAAGATCGCGTTGTCCACGTTCAACTTTAAATATTAAAGATGTGTCATCAGCAAACAAAACTACCCCGTGATCGTCTCTTATAAGGTGAGGGAGATCATTTATGTACACTAAAAATAGAAAAGGTCCCAGAATTGAACCCTGAGGCACCCCCATTGTTACAGCAGAACCATGTGACTGTTTACCATTTATAACTACTTTCTGTACTCTATCTCTTAGGTAAGAACTAATTAAATCCAAGGCCGTCCCCTGGATCCCAGAATGATCAAGTTTTTTAATTAAAGTCTGATGCTGGACGCAATCGAAGGCCTTAGATAGGTCGCAGAATACACCATAAGCATCATACGACTCCTCCCAGGCCTCATATATATACTCTAATAATTTGATTCCAGCATCCGTGGTAGACCGACCGCGCGTGAAACCGAATTGTTTAGTATGGAATAGTTTATTTGTATTAAAATGATTTTGCATTTGATTAAGCATTACCTTTTCAAAGATTTTACTAAACGTGGGTAGTACAGAAATAGGACGAAAATTGGACGGATCCGAGGTGCTACCCGATTTAAACAGAGGAGTTATTTTACTAAACTTCATTAAGTCAGGAAACACACCACTATCAACACAATTATTAAATATTATTGATAATTCAGGAGCAACCATTTCAATTAACGAATTAACTAAATGTACAGAAATTCCTCAGAGGTCAGCCGTTTTCTTAATATTTAAAGATTTAAAAGTTTTTATGATAGTGTGTAAACTAATTTTACTGAATTTGAATATTTCATTACAGCAAGGAACATTTGCTTTTAACAAGGATTCTGCTATTGGGGTAGAAGAACCTAGGGCTCTGGTCAAATCTACTGGAATACGAGAAAAAAATTGTTCAAATTCGTTAGCGACTTCGGCATCTGTTGTAATTATGTTACCATTTACTTTAAGTTTAAAATTATTATCATTTGATTTTGCTTGGCCTCTTTCTGCGTTAATTATTTTCCAAGTAGATTTAACTTTGTCTACACTATTGATAATTTTATTACTTATATACTTTCTTTTGGCCGCTAAGCAGTCTGCTTTAAACTTTTTGGAATAAGTTTTAACATAATTTAGAAATTCATCCGTTCTATTAAGCTGTCTTTCTGAGTATAGTTCATACAGTTTTAATCTACTTTTATGTATATCCTCAGTGGCCCATTCACTGAAGGCTGGCCTGTCACCGATTGTGACTTCCTTAGACTTGAATATGGAGTTGAATTCATTGTAAAAGGAATCAAAAAATAACTTATAACTTACATTTGGATCTAAGCCAGTGTCTAAAAATGGAAGTTTATTGCAAAGTCCAACTCGCATACGTTCCAAGCGGCCACCAGTTACTGGTCTACATAATATTTTACGTCTTTTAACTTTTTCTCTTGTGATCTCGAAAGATGCTATTTGCCCAGTATGATCTGATTTTATCTTATTTATAATACTCTTACTTTCTGGCAACATATCACTGTATATATTGTCCAGACAAGTAGCTGTTGTATCACAATATCTAGTAGGCTCTAAAAATAAGTTAGTGAGATTGTGTGATTTAAATAAATTTAAGATATCATTGGTCTGACGCGTATTTATAAGTATATTAACATTAAAATCACCGCACACTATTAGGTGTTTATTAGTTTTTCCAAGTTTAAATAGTACTTTATCCATTACTTCCTCAAACTCACAAAAGGGTGAGACTCCAGGTTTATATACGCATACTACTATGAATTGCTCCAATTCTACGCATGATATTTCAACTGTACACTCTACAGAGAGGGACACAATATCTTTCCGTTCTTTATACTTTAATTTCTTATTTAATAAAATCAACGAACCCCCCCGTGTTGTGTTGACCCTGCAGAACGCACTACCAACCCGGTGACTACTGAAACTGAACATGAGCTCATACTCCTTACGCATATGCTCTGTAAGACAAACAATTTCAATATTTTCTGAGCTCATGAACAGCTCCAATTCAAACTCTTTGACCTGCGTTAATGTTGCAATATTATAATGCACCAGGCTGATATAATTTACATTTTTTAATTTAGTTTTGTTCGGAGGACAGTTTCCGATATAGTTATGGTTTGCAATTAAATTCAACTCTATCAATTTACAATTTTGGCTAGAGGGTAATTCCTCTGTTGTCCCAGAAGTTAATTTAAATTACTTGGAACAGATTCCAAAGTCCTAAATCTACTCTGCTCAAATAAAGCAGTTTTGTCAGCCAAGTTTTTGGCTAAAGAGTAAAAATAACTGAATAGCAAACTTGCTATTTGTCTTTTATAATAATTGGGTAGACAATACCTACCCTTGTGATTATTATAGACTTTATACTTGCTATGTGACAAATTTGTGTCAAATACAGAATTAAAGTCAATTACATTAAATTTATTATTATACTGACTTATTAAGTTTAAACGTAAATTCATCTTATATCTAAATGAATTTTCCGAATCTGGCACACCTTTTATAAATGGAAGTGTGAACATTACAACTTGTATGGCATTTAAGTTTAAGATGTAATTCATGTACAGGGACAAATCATCATTGCTAATTTTGCCCCTGTTTGCACAGAAAATTATTATTTTACTGTTAGCGTCAAATTTATATTCTATTATCTTTTGCATAATATCACTTAATGAAGCACCCGGATAGCAATTATTAATAACCGAGTAATAACTTGAATTTAAGTTTTGTTTTAAAAATGAACTAAGATTGGTACCAATATCATCACTAAATACAATTAATTTAGTACAACTATTACTATTATTTACACTGTCACACAATATATCCACTGATGTACTGGGTGAGCACATGGTAATGGGAGCTAGGGGCTCAGCGGCAACCGGTTCGCCCTGAGCCTCCACCGGCTCAATTGCTTTAGGGCAGTTAATATTGCATGAGTGGTCATTTAGGAAACAATTAAGGCGCTCAGTGTTATCATTTGATGTTTTGAGTACCTTATCTATGGTTAAAGAACATTTAGTAAAGTCCTTAAGGGACCATTCATATTTTTTAGTCATATATTGTAGCTCAAATTGCAAACTTTGTATTTTTGATTCTAATTTTTGTGTGTCAGTGCAATATTTTAAATGGCTTTGTTCCAGCTCTAACATTGACAATTTAGCTTGTTCTCTAAATTTTAAACAAGAACCTATATTTTTACACTTCTTGATTAACATTTTATGCAGTTTTAATTGCTTTTTTGATTTTTGTATAAACTTTTTAATTCTAAGATATTTTTTTAGTTTATTTCTGCTGCAAAACAAAACCGACTTGTCCTGTTGATATGGACTGTCACCTGTAAGATCTATAGTAGTCAAGTCCAGGTTTTGAGAATTTGCAGAAGGAATAAACTGCTGGATGTCCCAGGATTCCCATCAGACCCACAGCCGCCACTGCGGCCTCGCCTAAGGGGTGTTTCGGGTGCTATCCCGCGTCTTTGGCGGGTTTCGGGTGTGATCCCACTTCTAAGGGGGGGCGTGCGGTCATGCGTGACTGCTCGACACACATTACACAGCATGTGGAGCGCTGTGTCATCGCTGCGGTCCTCGTAGAAGCTATTATGAAAAATGTCACTACGAGAGCACATTCTAGCGAGCGGATCATTCTGGGAGACATTATTGTTACTTTTGGTAATTATAAATACCTACTTTTGGAATACGCACAGAATGCGTCGGTATCTTGATGTTTAATTTATTTAAAAGGTAACTATCAAGTGAGCCATTCACTTCACTCATCCACCTTCTCCTCTCTCTTACCACCTGAAAGTGGTCAAGCCTCTGGTCGTACTGATTTATTCCTGCTTTTTATCACTGAATGCTGCACATGAAAAAGTCGTATAAGATAATAGATTATAATAATAAAATTATAATAATAGATTATAGATTATAGAGTTTTTTGACCTTCCAATCCAAATCCATGTTGTTGAGAACTCAATATATGTCTGAGGTGATTATACATATGGGCATAGACAAAGCCCTCAAATACCTTGGCAAATAAGTTCAGAATACAGATAGGTCTGTAGTTCAAAACATCCCCCTTGTCCCCAGATATATATACTGGTGTGACCTTAGCTATCTTCTATCAATAGCGATGTTACGAGAGCAGTAGCGCAATAATGAACAAAAATAGTTGGGTTATCATCAAAGCCACCACTCTTAAGGTCTTCAACTTGACTTAACGAACGACTGTCATTTTACTGTCAACCGAGACCAACTGCAAAACGTGCCTTCCGAAGCAAGGAACTTATTACGGTAATTTGGTGTCAATTGTTAAACAATCGGTAATGCCAGAAATACAGCAGTGTGCTTCACGCCGTTCTTCGACCCGAGTTTAGGTACTTATTGAATTTCCAGCTGAGTGAACCCCACCTTTACTCATTACTTGTACCATAGCATAAATAAGGTGAAGATTCTTCAACTAAAACCCGATAAGCTGTTAAAAAGCACGTTTTATAGGATAATACGAGTGTGAAAAAATAAAACAACAGCGAGAAGTCTAGTAATAAAAGGTACAGTGGCGGCGTAAGGCGTGGGCGACGTGGGCCACCGCCCACGGCCTCGTGGTACAAGGGGCCTCGCGCCTCAAAAATTTTTATGCATTGCTTCAAAGCGGGAATAAAATAAAAAAAGATATAAAATAATTTTGCTGTGAAAATTATGTATCGATTCATACAAATCGGCGGACATAGGAATCTTGAAAATCTTTTTACTGATTTTACAAAAACTAATGATGCCAATGTGTTTATCTTAATAATTGTGGTCGAAATCATAGAGACACAATTTTGATTAGATTTCATTTTGAAAAATATTCAACAAAAACTGATTTCAATGTATGGAAAAGTACATTAAAAAAAGGATAGCTTGCGGTTTCATCGTGTTTTCTTATTTTAACGCTTAGAGTGACTTTTAATGAGTTGTTAGCAAAATATCTGCCAAACATTTTAGGTATCCCTAGGCACCGCTCTGGGAGCTATATGACAAAATATCATTTTTCTTATTTTCTTGAAGAAAATATGTATTATTCGTTTTTTACAGTTATAATTGTTAATAAACTACATTTTAGCTTAGTACTGTCCTACCCACATCAAAAATAATATGACTAGCATACAGGATCGGGAGTTTTTGAGACATAATTATAAGCAGACGACTATAATTTTTTCCTACTTTTTTAGCAACATTTTTGTATTGTAAAGTGATTTTTCATTAAGATTTGAAGAAAATAATGTACTTATCAAATAAAACAATAACACGTTTATAAAACATATATGTATATCATCCATACTTCCATACTAATATTATAAAGCTGAAGAGTTTGTTTGTTTGTTTGTTTGAACGCTAGGATCTCAGGAACTACTGGTTGGATTTCGAAAATTCTTTTACTGTTTCATAGTCCATTTATCGAGGATGGCTATAGGCTATATAACATCACGCTAAGACGAACAGGAGCGGATCAGCAATCAATAATGTTTTGAAAACGGGGAATATTTTTTACCGTCTGAGAGCTTCCGAGGCGTACGCTGCGTAAATGGTTAAAGTTACGTAAAAATGGTGTATTACTAAATTGTTTCTTTTAAAAAGTTCTAAAAAAAAGTGCGTGACAGCAAATGTCTATCTTTTAAGGTTCGCTCACAATAACCTAATTTGTCTATCTCTTAAGGTTCGTTAACGATATTATAAAACTGAAGAGTTTGTTTGTGCTAGGATCTCAGAAACTACGGGTTGCATTTCAAAAATTCTTATATAGTTTAATAGTCCCTTTATTGAGGATGGCCAATGGCGATTTAACATCACGCTAAGACGAATAGGAGCGGAGCAGCCATCAGTAATGTTTCGAGAACGGGGAAAATATCTTTCTTTTAAGAGCTTCCATTGCGTACGCTGCATAAATGGGTAAAGTTACGTAAAAATAGTGTACTACAAATTTGTTCCTCTTAAAAAGTTATAAAAAAAGTCCTGAACAGCAAATGCCTATCTTTAAAGGTTCACTTACAATAACCCTCTTTAAAGTATGAGCGACGCGACGGGAGTAAACCTGGTCTGCAGTGGTAGCTAGTCAACTGAACGATAAAAACCGGCCAAGTGCGAGTCAGACTCGCACACGATGAGTTTCATACCAAAAAACAGATGGGCGGAAGTAAAAGCGACGGGAAACATTACATTACGTTAACACCTCTCTCTTTCTCACTCTCATGTAACGCAAACGAAGTTGCGCGGGTCAGCTAGTAGTTATATACAAAAACTTAAAACAAAAGTGGTAATAAAAATTTTTAAATAAAAAATAGAACCGACTTCATACAAATCCTTAAAAATAAAATTTACTTAGCACATAGTAATATGTATTTTGATTTATCAGTGCGGGGCATCCCTTGTTTTATTCCTTCCGGACTGTTGGTAGGTACCACTGCCAAGTTCCACTAAGGGGTCTAACAGGATTTACAAATACTCCTGGACCCATTTAGGTAGTGGAACCAACATATATGTTTTATCCTGGATTTTTTGGGACGAGTGACCACATTTGACGTAAACCTCTGTGGTTTAAACTTTTTTTCCTTATGGCGATACTATTATTATTGGTGCCAAAGAACAGGGCCTCGCGAAATCTGTCTTGCCCACACCAAATTTAGGTCTTGCCCCGCCACTGAAAAGGTAGATATTATTATAATTTTCATCACTTTATGCACGGTTCATTAAAAAATAATGTTCACTGGTTTTTACTGCTTTTCGAGTAGGTACCTTTTTATCTCTATTCAGCTACCTACATTGAATAATATGATGAAACTTCAAATTGGCGATAACCCGTAGACAATCAAGACTCTCCTATCAAATACTTCATTTTATCATAATCTGTTTAGTAGTTTAGATTTAGAATTAATTTCAATTTCATACAAGATACAACGCGAATAATTATGATAATTATATCAGCGATCCTCTGTTCTAGAGATCCATATAGATCGAAAATAGGAAAAATATCTTATATAGACATAATGCTCTGATAACTATCCAAAGTATCCTAAAGCCTTCCCCGTATTATCAGTTCAAATTTACCGATTTTAACTTTTTTATGTTTAAAAGGGAATACTTAAGGGATTGTTTTAGACAAGTTTCAATATTGGGGTTTTATAATTAGAGACATCTTAACCACTTGCAATACCTACGATTCAAGTGTGCCTTTGATAGGAAAAGACGGGGACTTATTATGGGTGAGTGTGATAGTATAATTCACAGATATTAGAAAATTATGATTTCTGTGGTATAATTATTCATCAGCCGATTTGTATCAAAACGTCGCGTCACTCGTCATGTTTCTTAGGTTGTAGGTAATTCCGGTTCGGTTCAACATTATACAATGTTAGATACGTATAGGTAAATTAAATTGATAAACTCCATTTATAGGTATTCATGACCATGACTCATGAATACCTATAAATGGAGTTTATCAATTTAAATACCAACTATGGTTTGATTGCTATCCAAGTGTTTTCATATTCATAACTAGCTGACCCTCGCAACTTCGTTTACGTCACATAGGAAAAGAGAGGTATTTCCTCATCAGACTCCCAGGAGGTTGTGAAACTTCCCTGTTTGCTTAATCAGAAAAGAACTTAAAGATTAAGTCTATTCTAAAACAATTCAGTCCTCGGCGCCTACGGCGGGGACTGAATTATTTTACAATACCCTTAATCTTTAAGTTATTTTGTGACTAATCAAACACGCCAGTTTAGAATGACCCTTACATTCAAAGGAGTCCTTGAATTATAGGTTTAGCAAAAGTTGAGACGTCTCTAATTTGTGAACTACAAAACCCTTGAAATTGAAACGTGTGTGAAATAATCCTTTAAGTAGGTACTCCCTTGCCAATATTAAAAAAAATTGGATTACGCGTTGAGAAATTACAGCTGAAAAATCATTTTATCTTTTATCCCCTCTCCCGCAGGAACCGCGCAAAATATCGAAATCAAAAGTATCCTGAACCTTCCTCGGACAATAAGCTCGGAATATACCAAGTATCATCCAAATTGGTTCAGTAGTTACGGCGTGATACTTATTCGGGATACAGACAGACAGACAGACAAACATGAAAAGTTTAAATTACATTTTCGGCATCAGTATCGATTAGAGAACGCCCTACTATTAAAATTTTCACAATATCTTCCCTGTACAGACTCTCGACCCTCAACAGTTTTATTATACTGGGTGTAACAAAACTACCTCTCCAAATTTCATGAGATGACTTGGCATCGGAAATCAAATACAAATATTTAATAAAAAAGGGGGTTAATTTTTTTATTTAAAAAAAAAATTGTCGCACATTAAGAATCCATTTTTTACCGCGGCAATTTGAGGTAACATGGTCGCCGTGGCAAAACAAACACGGAGCACCCGTCTGGCTGTCGTTGTCGCTTTCTACTGCCGCTCAGTAACGATAGAAAGGGTGATAATGGAAATTTATAGGACCTTTAAAACGGATTTACGGTTAAAGTATTTATGTGATTTTGTTTTCTTCATTTTTGTAATGTTTCATGACTGATGCCACGTCACGTGACGAAATTTGAACAGGTAGTTTTGTTACACCCAATACCTATGTATAGATAAATCAAAAATGTTAAGTACCTACCTACCATCGTTCGTCGATATTTCACAGAGCGCAAACATACGTGTGCAAGTTCACAATGATGCAATAAATTGTTCAATTTCTGTTGCTATTATAGGTACTTCACATTCTGTAATGTAGATAGGTAGGTATACATAGGTTCTTACTCAAACTCAAACTTAAAAAAAAACATTTATTTCACATAATTCTAATACATGGGCACTTGCGACACGTCCATGAATACAAATCAAAGTTAGTACCACCCTCGGAACGCGGTTTACCACTGTTGACCGAAATTCATTTGATCGTTTGACGTATAACCGAAAAAACATTAGATCATTCTACTACTGATCGAATGAACAATTGACCAAAAGAGTTTTTATCGAACAAACATTTGGTATTTTTACTACTGATCGAATGAACGTTTGGCCGAAAAACAGTTGACTAAAGAATATTTAACAGGGGCCGAATCAAAATGGCTAGGTTAGGTTAGGTTTAAACTGCGACCACAACGAACTCCAGACCAGAACCGAATTCTACTTATTTCGCTTTTATTTGTTAAAATATTCTATCTATATTATATCTAGTAAAAATACCAAATGTTTGTTCGATAAAAACTCTTTTTGTCAATTGTTCATTCGATCAGTAGTAGAATGGCCTAATGTTTTTTCGGTCACATGTCAAATGATCAAATTAATTTCGGTCACCAGTGGTAAACCCCTCGTTACGCGGCCCGCTTGGGACTGGCAAGAAACTCGGCGGGCTTTTCTTTTTGTGCTCTATTTACAATAAGTAATATAAACTAAAAATCACAAAATATTGTTTGAGAAGGCAGTAGAGCAAGCGGGCTTCCTTGTCAAGCAAATAATCCTCAATTGTATAGTAGCCCTTGCAGTATAATGAACTTTTTATTTTGTACACTTGTTGAACTTAATTAGGGGCACACTTTTTATTTCATTTGTAAGCCTGTTGTAAAAACGTAGGATACAGTTACCCAGGAAGGTCCTGGGACATCCTTCCGATGGCTTACCCGGAGCTCCCAACCATAGGCTGTTGGGCCTTATGTGAGGTTTTTTAGTCGGTAGGATTCCGACATAGCCTCCATGAGGATGTTCCCTCACGTTAAAAAAAAACCAGGAAAGAATTGTTGACTTTGTTTAGTCTACACTGATAACCAGCATGTTTTTTTTTATGTAGGTATAGTGTTTAAATTGTGTAGGTATATCGCTTAACTTTGCGAAACTAGATTTTTTTTTGTACATAGGTAGGTAGGTACATAAGATTTAAAAAAATATATTGTGATTAATATATAATATAAAATTTTTCGCGCAGAGAGACCCTTAGAACTAACCTATACCTATATGGCTCTTATGGCCTGTTTTTATAAAATAAAAATTGTATTTATATCTGCGGCATTGCCCTACAATAGATATGTAATTGAAATTCATTCAAAATCTAAACTACTAAACAGATTATGATAAAATTAGGTATTTGATAGAAGAGTCTTGATTGTCTACGGGTTAACGCCAATTTGAAGTTTCATCATATTATTCAACTAGCGGACGTCACGCGATTTCACCCGCGTAGTTCCCGTTCCCGTGGGAATACGGGAATAAAATATAGCCTATGTTCACCGCAAAGAGTGTATAGCTTTCCAACAGTGAAAGAATTTTTCAAATCGGTCCAGTGCTTTCGGAGCCTATTCTTACAAACAAACAAACAAAAAAACAAAAAAAAAATCTTTCCTCTTTATAATATTAAGTATAGATGTAGGTAGCTGAATAAAGATAAAAAGGTACTCGAAAAGCAGAAAAAACCAGTAGGAACATAATTTTTTAATGATAATAATTACCTTTTATTAGATACTAGACTTCTCGCTATTGCTTTTTTTTTTCATATTTATCGGGTTTTAAATGTACCAGTAAATGAGTAAAGGTGGGTTTCACTCAGCTCGAAATTCAAAAGGTAAGCTCGGGTCGAAGAACGGCGTGAAGCACACTGCTGTATTTCTGGCATTGCCGATTGTTTAACAATTTACACTAAATTACCGTAAGAAGGCACGTTAAGCAGTTGGTCCCGGTTGTCGTTAAGCCAAGTTGAAGGTCTTATGGGCGGCTTGCAAAATTTCAAGTGTGGGTCGTCACAACATGCCTGTCTGCCTGGGTCGCGTGTGTAGCGCCTCTGGTGTTGCAAACGTCTACAGGCAACGGTAACCAACCTTCCTGTGGGTCGTAAGCTTGTCTGCCACCTGAGTAGTATAAAAAAACGTAAGTGGCTAAAAACATTACTCAGACATGTCCCACTAATAATTTTATTAATACTCCTTCAACGCAAGGATCCTAAAGTCTAAGGTTACGTACGTCCGCACAGGCAGGCGGCTTGCTTGGCGCCTAGAGCCTAGCGAGTCACCTAGCGAGTAGCTTAGTAAAACGAACATACTTGAATGTTCGCGACCGGCCGCACTGCGCGCTTGGCGCCTAGCGAGTAGCTTAGCGTGTATCCAAGTAAACAAACATGTTGGTATTTTGTCGCCAGGCGCGAGGCATTTTGATTTCGGATGTTATCCGAGGGTTGAATGAATCAATTCCCGAAGTATTTAGACGTTATAGTCCGAATCGGAATTGATTCTCTTATCCGTGTTAAACACTCTACTTTTCATTGCAAATATGAAGAAAATAAAACCAGTTATTTACCTAAATCTACACTATTTATTGATAATATAATAATATTAATAGTACCTATTTCAAAATAAATAACAAAAAAGAAACCGACTTCAAACAAAACTAAAAACTTAAAAATAAAATTTACTTAGCACAAAGTTAGTAACTTCTGATTTATCAGATATCATTGAATATAATACTGAAGTCGATGCCAATATGACTATGAGAGAGAGAACCTAATTCTACATAGTTTTACTCAAACAAAATCAAAAATCTCAAAACAAATCTCAAAAGGACAAAATCTCAAAGGTGAAATGTGGGCATCTAATATGCCTCTGTCTACCCCATTGTGGATAAAGTGATCATGTGTATGAACCCAATATAGAGAAGTATAGAGCTATTTTTGAAAGTGACATCTTGTCAACGTGCCGACAAGCAAATGACCAAGGCACCTAGCGACCCCCCACGCAAACCATCATTCAGTGCGGCCACCGTGTATCCTAGCAAGTAGCCAGGATGCAAGCCACTAGGCTTTAGGCACCAAGCAAGCCGCCTGCCATAGGCAGGATACTTGCTAGGATACACGGTGGCCGCACTGAAAGGTGGTTTGCGTGGGGGGTCGCTAGGTGCCTAAGTCAAATGCTTGTCGGCACATTGACAAGATGTCACTTTCAAAAATAGCTCTATACTGCTCTATATTGGGTCATACATATGATCACACCTTTTATTCACAAAGGGGTAGACAGAGGCATATTAGATGCCCACATTTCACCTTTGAGATTTGGTTCTTTTGAGATTTTTTTTGAGATTTATGATTTTGTTTGAGTAAAACTATGTAGGCTTAGGTTCTCTCTCTCATAGTCATATTGGCACCGACTTCAATATTATATTTAATGAAATCTGATAAATCAGAATAAACTAACTTTGTGCTAAGTAAATTTTATTTTTTAGTTTTTAGTTTGTTTGAAGTCGGTTTCTTTTTTGTTAATTTTTTTTAAATAGGTACTATTAATATTATTATATTATCAATAAATAGTGTAGATAAATAACTAGTTTTATTTTCCTCATATTTGCAATGAAAAGTAGAGTGTTTAACACGGATAAAAGAATCAATTCCGATTCAGACTATTATAACGTCTAAATGTTGGTCTAAATACCTCGGGAATTGATTTATTCAACCCTCGGATAACATCCGCAATCAAAATGCCTCGCGCCTGGCGACAAAAAACCAACATGTTTGTTTACTTGGATACACGCTAAGCTACTAACTAGGCGCCAAGCGCGCAGTGCGGCCGGTCGCGAACATTCAAGTATGTTCGTTTTACTAAGCTGCTCGCTAGGTGACTCGCTAGGCTCTAGGCGCCAAGCAAGCCGCCGGCCTGTGCGGACGTAACCTAAGCAGTCTATGGGTGCCTTCAAATTAGAGGCGCGAGGAAGCGCCGCAGTGGCGCCACCACCAGTTTTCATACAATATTTAGAAGCGCCGTTGCAGCACTTGCAGCGCCACTGACGCGACACTGAGGAGCCACAACTGCGCTTCTAAAAATTGTATGAAAACTAGTGGTGGCGTGTCTAGCGCCCTAAGCCGTTTCTGATCAAATGGTGCGGTCGAATGTACTAAGTTCAGAAGTTTATAGCATAGCTTATAAATGCATAACTTATTTTTATTTATTTTTTCAAAATCTTACAGCCGACTTCACCGTTTATGTAAATGATGTACCGATTAGAACGAGAACTAAGTTACCTACTATGAAACAGACTTGAAAATAATCAGTTACAAAGGTACAAAAGGCAAAATATGAACAAGAAGCCGTGAGACGTTCTCACCCGACTGCCCCTCTAACGTTTATTGTGAAAGTGAAAGTTCAATCCGATTGACGTTGTCATTTTTGTTTTATTTCAAACTTTGAACAGATGATCCACGTGACCTAGTAACGTAATTTAATGCAACAGAGTCACAGACTACAGACACAAGTCTCGCCATAAGCCCCTCTGCAATCTATTTTATAGAGAGGGGCTAAAAGTTGAATCAAAACAAACAAGGCATGGAAAAAAAACATAAACATAAAATAAAACGTGACGTAAAGTAGCAATGGCACAGAGAATTGCATCATTATACTTAATTTTTAATCAATTCAAGTTTATTAGGTAGGTACCTATAATTACAGTAAACTGAGAATACTAGGTAAGGATTTATCAAGGCAGTCATAACTTACATGAATGCCAAGTTCTGGGGTATCCTTCCAACGGGGCTCCTAATCCTAACCGTAGGCTGTTACGTAGATTACGTATGGTTTTTAGTCGGTAGGCGTCCAGGCGTAGCATCCATGTAGGAATTTCCTCATTTTAAAAAGAAACATGGATGCCAAGCCGAACTCTTACAGACTAAAAACCACACGTTAGCCCCGGGTAAGCTCTCGGAAGGATATCCCTGGAATATTAGGATACCTATTAAGTACCTACATATCTAATTGACAGATTTTTTTTCTACATTTAGGTACTAGTATTCCGTACCCAAAGGGTAAATATCGGCCAAGCGCGAGTCGGACTCGCGCATGGAGGGCGCCGTACCAAAAACACAAAAAAAAAACAAATTACAGCCCTCTAGCTTTCACTTAAAAAATGTTAAGTTAAAAAATTTTAAGTTAAATCATGTTTTGTAGAGATGCGCCGAATGTTCGGCCGAATATTCGAATTCGGTACATTCGGCAAGTTTTGGAATGTTCGTATTCGGCCGAATATTCGGTTTATTTGCCGAATAATTACTGAATGTTGATATTATTATTAACAAAATTAATAATTATTCAATAGGTAGGGGATTTCCCGGTACAGAGATCTCTGGTGACTTACAGTAAGATCTGGGTGATAAGGTCAATCTGGCATCCAAAAATCTCGGAGTGTTAATCGTTATTTTCCTAAACAATGCCTGGTTTTCGCCATAAGCAGACCAAACCCATTTTTGAATCTGTTTAGTTCGCAATAAACTCGCAAAATACTTGTCTTTTTCACCAATAAATGGTCAAGATCAAGATGAAAGGACTGAGTGGCAGAATTTTTTGTAATGTTCTGGTTCAGTACTAGATAGTGGTCCAAGTCATTACAGAGTCCGTTTTTGTCTATTCTTTTTTAAGATACTATATGCGAGTACCCTTCTTTTTCTTCACTTGATTCCGTGTCACACGCCATTATCACTAATACGATACAAAAGACGACCGCTCAAAACCAGTGCAAAACTATACCAACCGAACTAACTCTCTGTGAAAATTAACTGCTCATTTTCCATTCCACATTTACATTTACCTCACTCATCTCAAATCCAAATTTTTATTTTGGAACTCTTTATTGATTTTCCGTCAATGAAGAGTTCAAAAATAAAAATTTGGACAAACTGATTTCATGAAAAATAAGCCCATTCAGCTCACCATCCCTCTCAAATGACATGAAGTGCTGTTGTCATTATGCATCCGAGCAATATGTGGAATCAGGCAGATTGATAGCTGTAAACCTCTATTTCAGCGACATAAGATTCTCCCCTTGCCTTAATTATATATATTTGAGATATGTGTTTTTGTCAAGAAGCATCCTACATTATTTAGAAAGTTGGGAGATTTCGAGAATAGCTGAACTAGACACAAAAATCGACAAAAACTACCCAAAATAAATTTGGAATGTTTCCGCAAAAATGTATTCTGCATGTGTATTAGAATCTACAATCACTTACCTGACGGTCTTAAAGACTTGCCTATGACAAAGTTCAGCAGGAAATTGCATAGAATTCTTAATGCAAAAAATTATTATGAAGTTAGCGAATATTTTGATGACAAATCAATAAGTGTCACAAATAATAATTAAATTGTACCCTTTTGACATTTTATTAATAATGAAAATCTTGACATAGAATTTTACAACAGTTCCCTGACATCTTTCTTTCTGTTGACAAATTAGAAAAAAAATATAATGAAAGAGACATATTAATTGAATTTTATATTATTATATTTCATATTACTAGAAATAAATTATAATGAAAGCGACATATACATATTGATTAAATTTTTTATTATATTTCATATTAATTACTGAATTGATTGTGTTCAAACTGCATACATACATACATACATATACTCACGCCTTTATCCCCGAAGGGGTAGGCAGAGGCCTATACCGGCCCACATTTCACCGTGTACAATTGTACACGGTGAAACTGCATGTACTGTAGTATTAGTTATTTGATCCCAGAATATTTTATTAGAATTTATGAATAATTGCCTATTTGCACGCCCTAGTGGCAGAATATGATGTACCCTTTATGTAAATAAGATCTGTAACTAACCATATTCTTGGAAATAAATAAATGATTACTGATTAATGATATTGAGCTGGTGCTCCTGAATACCAAGCTTTGCCTGTTCGACTCGGTCTAGAGGCGTGTGCTATGAGAATTATTATCGATCCTCTACTTAGGGGCCTTCGCGAAAAGTTCGATTTTTTACAGCTTGAAGGATCTGTAGACCTAAGCGAACCACTATTCTCTTTCAGTTAGTATCATAAAATACAGATTTTTTTTCTCATCTCGTCAGTTCGATTCCCAGCTCAAGAAATTGATTAATTTTAAATCTTTAAATGCCGTTTTACTTACTTTTGAAAATAAAGGAATGTTTCCCCTCTGCAAAGTTTACCATCATCAATATTAAGGGCACTGTATAATAGGAACAGAAAGGCGATTCCCTGCATAGACGGAGGTTTACTGGTGAACTATTTGTTACAAAAGGTGAGACAAAAGACATGTCGACTGTAAACTTTCTTGACGGTTGTAAGGCGTTCGATTGAGAATTGGCAACCTGTGGGTAAGGCTGCGCGCCTAGTACTGAAATAATGTCGCCAGCCTCGTCGACTGACCTGTACTAAGCTATTTACCCCGTTAATTTGAACCGAATAGTTCGGCCGAATATTCGGTTCGGTACATTTTATAACGAATATTCGGCCGAATGTTCGAATTCGGTTCAACTCACATTCGGCGCATCTCTAATGTTTTGTAATAAGACCAAAGTTGTTCTCTGCACCACGCCCTTTTCTGGCAATTGGGTAGGTAGAGGCGAACCCTAAATAAGGCAAACATACTTTTTTTGAAGCGCTCGTGGCCCCGCGGACTCAGTGTTCTGTAAACGATCACTGCAGTAAGCAACATTTACTATGGCCGAATATGGATGGGTGACCACCACGTGGACCACATTGTGACATTTATTTACGAGCGTTTCCGTGCTTCGGAAGGCACGATAAGCCGTTGGTCCCGGTTGTCAGTAAAATGACAGTCGTTAAGCCAAGTTGAAGGCCTTACGGGCGGCTTGAAAAATTTCAACTGTGGGTCGTCACAACCTGCGCCCGGGTCGGCAGCGCGTGTGTAGCGCCTCTGGTGTTGCAAACGTCTATAGGCTACGGTTACCAACCTTCCGGTGGGCCGTAAGCTTGTCTGCCACCTAAGTAGTATAAAAAAAAATGTGACTGATTTGAATCCTCACGTGGACAATGTGAAAAAAATTGTCAATAACAACAATTTGGTTATGTTAGTTACAAAAAACATTAATACTGTGCCCAAGCAATGTAAGAAAGTATTTTTTTTTTTTTTGTTGACGCGGGGAACGCATTTACGCGCCTTCATCCCAGCTGCGGGGGCAGCTGGGATGGTGTGTGGGACTCCCGGCCCGGTCCGGAATGGACCGTCCTACCCACTAAACCCCGCGGTGTTCCTCCTCACCCTTTAGCCGGGCCGAGGGATATCAAAAGATTATTCACGTCGACCCGGCTAGGGGCGCCCCGTTTATTCGGGGCTCTCCTCGGGGGAGCCAGATGGGCGGCTCCCCAAAGCTCCCTAAGGAGCTGAAGTCCACGCCTGCACCGCTCTCGAGCGCCCCTCTGTAATAGAGGAGACAGAGAGCGGCTGGCGCAGGCGTGCGCTAATGGGCACCCCTGGAACACGGAAAAGGTGCCCACCGCCATGTGACCGTTGGTGGGCGGGGTCCCCCGACCTTACGCCCACGGTCAAGAAACAATCGGGGGCGCGCAGTAACTCCTCACCGCGGCGCCCCCGAACTGCACGGTAGAGCGGGATCATTATCGGTTACTCCCGCTCCCCCGCACAGTGCACCTCCCGCTTTGCCGCCATCACCTCGTCAACTGGCGAGGTGACAGCGGCCCAGCACTGTTGCCGCCGGTCGCGCCGTTATTCACGGCCGGCAGCCCGAACTGCATGGCAGGGCGGGAGCATCTACCCAAACTCCCGCCCCCCACGCAGTGCCTCTCCCACTTCGCCGCCATCGTCTCGCCAGCAAGGTGGCGAAGCGACAGCGACCCATCATTGCTGCTGCCGGCCGTGAATAACGGCACGGCCGGCAGCAACACACACCACCGAGCAACCCACAGGTGGGTTACTCCCGCCTCGGCCGGAATTAGCCAGAGTAGCACAACTCCCCCACAGAGGAAGGGGAGTGGTCGCTACTCCGTTGCCCAGGATGCACCACGAGGAGGATCCGACCCATTGGGGTCCTTAAGATGTTAGTAGGACCCCGCATCCCATGTAAGAAAGTATTGCATCAGAATACGGAACACAGGTAAACCTGTAATAATGAAAGAAAGAGACAGTATACCGATGCTCTTTTGTTTGCAATTTTGCAGTTGGTTATCGAAACAGTGTCGAAGCTACTATTTTCCCTGGTACATTATAAATACTAGGGCTTGAACTCCGGAATTCCGGAATTGACATAATTCCGGAATTCCGATAAAATCTAATATCGTTCTCAATTCCGGAATTGGCGAGATCAATACCGGTATTTCGATATTGAAAAAAAAATACATTTTCGCTTCTTCTTAAATTTCATTACAAACAATAATGTAGATCAGGGCTGTCCAAACTAGATGGGACCCAGGGCCAATAAAAATGGCTAAATACATTGGAGGGCCGCATGTATAATACTCGTAGGCATCATTATTTTATTATTTACTTTCTCATTAATTTGTCTTTTACAATTCTGTCAACATCAACCTCAATGTTAGTAGTAGCTAGACGAAGTGCATGTTTAAGTGAAGTATCTGTTAATGAAGACCTGTATTTCGATTTTATAAACTTCATTGTTGAATATGCACTTTCGCAAAGGTAGGTTATCATAGAGCCCATTTTTAACCGACTTCCAAAAAAGGAGGAGGTCCTCAATTCGTCTGTATTTTTAGTCCGAAATTCGTCAGTTTCGGGAAACGTTCAATAAGGAGTTTAAAAAGATTCAATTCCTACTGCCCTTGTAAAAGGCGTCTGATTGCAGATCACACAGTTACAGTTGATAATCAATCTTCACACTCTCAACTGCGACCGTTAAGGGATGATTGAATGGTGCTATATCACTCTCAATTTTTTTGACTTGGGATCAAATTTCGGAAATGATGTCCGAAGTTCGATGCCGATGCTGACGCCCCCTACCTGTAGGCTGGATCCCGCAGGTGGCCCCTCCGAGGTCCGTGGAAGCGCATCCTCGCCGGTCGCCCCGCCTTTCAGATCAAGACCAGTTTCCCTGTCTTCCAGACCTTGGAAAACTGGCCTTTTTCGAGGCATCCGCTATAGAGCCCTATAAGCGGAGGCCCAAGCTGCTTGAGAGCCAGGACCCACGCTGTCGGATTGATCGAACACATACCCAAAATATTTCTATTATGTCGCGGGAAAAATAATTTGCTCATTAATGTATTTAAATAAAGGAGATAAAAAGATTCTGCGGGCCGCAACAATTAACGCCGCGGGCCGCGCGCGGCCCGCGGGCACTGCTTTGGACAGCCCTGATGTAGATTATAAGCTTCTTATGCAATTTTATAACTACAATGTTGATAATTTAGGATTTCTCTATTAACAAATTAATTCGATTATGTACTCAGGTATTAATCATTTTATTTGATGATATTTCTTAAACCTACTAAGAAAGTAAATCCATAAAATTAATGGTATTTGATAGAAAACATACTATTTAAATAATAATAATATTATTGATGACGTTTTTGTTTTTTTTTACATTTAGACTTCAATTTATAGTGCGAACTTAGACTTAGTTCTGACTTAAGCTACGAGTTATATTTAACTTTGTCAGAAACGCTGTAAGAATTTGACAGAGGTCTCGCCCGGCATAGTTCTGACGGAACTCATGGGGCCCGTACCTTATTATTAGGGGCAAATTTTGCCCCAAGGCGCTCCACTGACCCAGAGTGAGGAGGGTCCTGGATTCCCTGATCTCATCAAGGTGGAGGAACATATTCCTTCGCAGATAGATACGTCTCAGGCGTCCGACGCTGATTACAGCGAGAACGACGTGCCCGAAGTCACTGAAGGTGAGTTAGGGGCGACTGTACTGCAGCTTAGATTCCGCAAGGACTGTGCACCTGGACCTTGGGGATCTTGGGCCTCGAGTGATGGGGCTCTTTAGTGCATGCCTCGAAAAAGGCCAGATTCCCAAGGTCTGGAAGACAGGGAAACTGGTTCTGATTCGAAAGTCAAGGTGGTCGGCAGTCTACCCATCCGGGGATCGGCCGATCGTGTTGCTCCGTTGAGCAACTACGGCCGATCCCCGATCGGTCGATCCCAACAATGATACGCTCAAGGAGCTTGCATACCTCGTTAGGTATGCAAGCTCCTTGAGCGTATCATTGCACAGCGCACAGTCGGTCACCTCACACGCTTGTGGCCAGATCTGGCGGATGACCAGTTTGGTTTACGTCAAGGGCGCTCCACCGTGGATGCGATCATGCGCATTAGAAGACTGACGGAGGAAGTAACATCGCAGGGTGAGGTGGTGTTGAAAGCAATGGCGATGTCAATAGCCACCGGCATCGCCTTCAAAACCTTGCCCTGGAGCTGCGTAAGGGAGGCGCTTATTTATCATGGAGTGCCTCCCTACTTCCGTCGAATTGTCGGGGCCTATCTTTCCGAGAGGGCCATAACTTACCCAAGCTGGCTAGGGCCCAGCCGGGTCAGCGAGATAAGTCGTGCGGTGTTCCGCAGAGATCAGTCTCAAAACCGCTTCTGTGGGACATCGGTTACGATTGGGTGCTGCGCGGTCCGTTGCTCAGAGGCGGCATGTCTCGAGTATCTGGCAGCGAGGCAACTTGCCTCCTTGTTTAAATAAATTAATTACATTTCTAATTTATTTTTTTCTGGTGCAAGGAGGCGCTGGAGCGGGGTCATAGGCCTACGTCTCCAGAAATCTAGGTTCGGCAGTTCCAGCTCTACAAGGAACCCGTGGAGACCTGGACTTGAGCAACAAACCGAATCGCCACATCACATCACACAAGGGGGAAATCGCTGAATCGCCACAATCAAGGTGGTCAGACCGGTCATAGGCGAGTTACTAGAGAGGAGCCACGGTGCGGGTGCTCTGTCCTACCGGTTGTCACAGATGCTTACCGGGCACGTGAGCTTCAGTAAGTATCTGTGGCGAATACACAGGGAAACCACACCTGAGTGCCAGCACTACGAGGAACGCAGTGAGGACACAGTACTTCACACATTAGTGGAGTGCACAGTGTGGGCTTAACAGCGCCCGGCCCTCGTGGTAGGTCTGGACGTGGACATGCTCTCGCTGGAGACAATTGCGCGAGCTATGATCTCCAGTGGGAGTAAGTGGGATGCCACTGCGTCTTTCTGTGATCAGTTAATGCGTCGAAAAGTGATCGAGAGAGAACGCTCCCACCCGAATTTCGCATGTATTTGCCCAAGAATATCGGCCTCCATAATCGGGGGCCTAAGGACGGTGGGAGGGCTAATCGCCGTCCTTACAAAAGCACGCCCAAGACGAAAGCGTGACGTGAAAGTTTCACGCACGCCACACGCCGTGAGATGCGGGATAGCACCTGAACAAGTCCCAAATACGCGGGATAGCACCCGAACCTCCTAGGTGAGGCCACAGTGATAGTCAAGGTCTGTGGTGAATCCTGGGGTCATCTTTCTGAGGGCTTAATAGTTAGTAAACGTGTGGTTTTTAGTTGGTTACGTAAAATAAGTAATTTTACTGGGAATCAAAGTAGTTTACCACTAATCACGTAGGACTGCCAGCTCCCGTTTCTTTTTTACATATGACTATTTTATACAAAACGAAACTTGATTGAGTTCCGGAATTCCGGAATTCCGGAATTCAAATACTGAATATCGAAACCCAATTCCGGAACTGAAAAAGCGTCCGATATTCAAGCCCTAATAAATACCAATCAGCAAAGAACGATGGCCGTCAATTTAAAGGCCGGTATCAGTACCCATTACTTTTTTTTAACATAAGGAAAATCCTACATCGATGCTATATAAAAACAAAAAACAAAAATAAAAAAAAAATGTCGGACTCCTACCGACTAAAAACCACACGTATCCTACCTATCAGCCTACGGTTGGGAGCCCAGGGTAAGTCCTCGTAAGGATACCCCTGGGCGCCGATTCTCGACCACACGACGCGTCAACGCAAATTTACGGGTGAAACCTTCCTCGGACAATAAGCTCGGAATATACCAAGTATCATCCAAATTGGTTCAGTAGTTTCGGCGTGATACTTATTCGGGATACAGACAGACAGACAGACAAACATGAAAAGTTTAAATTACATTTTCGGCTTCAGTATCGATTAGAGAACGCCCTACAATTAAAATTTTCACAATATCTTCCCTGTACAGACTCTCGACCCTCAACAGTTTTATTATACTGGGTGTAACAAAACTACCTCTCCAAATTTCATGAGATGACTTGGCATCGGAAATCAAATACAAATATTTAATAAAAAAGGGGGTTAATTTTTTTATTAAAAAAAAAAATTGTCGCACATTAAGAATCCATTTTTTACCGCGGCAATTTGAGGTAACATGGTCGCCGTGGCAAAACAAACACGGAGCACCCGTCTGGCTGTCGTTGTCGCTTTCTACAGCCGCTCAGTAACGATAGAAAGGGTGATAATGGAAATTTATAGGACCTTTAAAACGGATTTACGGTTAAAGTATTCATGTGATTTTGTTTTCTTCATTTTTGTAATGTTTCATGACTGATGCCACGTCACGTGACGAAATTTGAACAGGTAGTTTTGTTACACCCAATATGTATAGATAAATCTAAAATGTTAAGTACCTACCTACCATCGTTCGTCGATATTTTACAGAGCGCAAACATACGTGTGCAAGTTCACAATGATGCAATAAATTGTTCAATTTCTGTTGCTATTATAGGTACTTCACATTCTGTAATGTAGATAGGTAGGTATACATAGGTTCTTACTCAAACTCAAACTCAAAAAAAAAACATTTATTTCACATAATTCTAATACATGGGCACTTGCGACACGTCCATGAATACAAATCAAAGTTAGTACCACCCTCGGAACGCGGTTTACCACTGTTGACCGAAATTCATTTGATCGTTTGACGTATAACCGAAAAAACATTAGGTCATTCTACTACTGATCGAATGAACAATTGACCAAAAGAGTTTTTATCGAACAAACATTTGGTATTTTTACTACTGATCGAATGAACGTTTGGCCGAAAAACAGTTGAATAAAGAATATTTTAACAGGGGCCGAATCAAAATGGCTAGGTTAGGTTAGGTTTAAACTGCGACCGCAACGCACGAGCCGAGCGAGCGAAGCGAGCGTGCCGCGAGTGCCAGAACCGAATTCTACTTATTTCGCTTTTATTTGTAAAAAGTAATATAAACTAAAAATCACAAAATATTGTTTGAGAAGGCAGTAGAGCAAGCAGGCTTCCTTGTCAAGCAAATAATCCTCAATTGTATAGTAGCCCTTGCAGTATAATGAACTTTTTATTTTGTACACTTGTTGAACTTAATTAGGGGCACATTTTTTATTTCATTTGTAAGCCTGTTGTAAAAACGTAGGATACAGTTACCCAGGAAGGTCCTGGGACATCCTTCCGATGGCTTACCCGAAGCTCCCAACCATAGGCTGTTGGGCCTTATGTGAGGTTTTTTAGTCGGTAGGATTCCGACATAGCCTCCATGAGGATGTTCCCTCACGTTAAAAAAAACCAGGAAAGAATTGTTGACTTTGTTTAGTCTACACCAGGGGTCGGCAAGGCGCGGCTCGCGAGCCGCATGCGGCTCTTTGGGTGTAGACCTGCGGCTCTTTAGTTGCATACATAATTATCATATTAATCATTTTCAAGAACATTATCACCCTTTCATTTTCAAAAATACCACAAAAGTCTTACTATTAGTTAAACAAGCAAACTCGCCTAATGGTGGTGTGCTGCGCTTGAAAGCGTTATAAGGAGCACCATTTTCTTTCTAATAGGATTCTGCTGCAATGTCCGCAGCGGGCTATTGCCCAAAAAATATAATATCATAAGAGACGGCATGTCTAATTCTGACAGTCCGTCGCGGAACCTAGAAGCCGCAGTTCTGGCAGAAATCTACCGGCCCAATGCTTTGGTGCATCAAAATGGCAAACAACCATCTTCGGAAGAGATTGAAGCTGGCGTGTTATTCTCTCATTCATAAATGGCGCACCAGGCTAGAGCTCGGCGGTAAGCATTGAGCTCGTCTCTGCCATCTTATTTATTCTGAGGTCCTGGGTAGAAAAGCGGCACTGACATACCTACCACCTCACACAGCTCCTCACGGGGCACGGATATTTTAGTAAATACCTGCATGATGTGGTAGGCATTGAGCCTGAGGCAACGTACCCACTGCGAGGACGGCGCCGTGGATAAAGCGCTGCACACCCTCGCTTTTTGTACAGAGTGGAGTGGCGAGCGTACCGCTCTAAGAGTCCTAAATTGGCCCGGTCGCGTCACTGTCTATTATAGTTTACGCTATGTCAGATAGCGAAGAAAATTGGTTCGGCTGTTGTTTTGACGTCATCGGCAATGAGAAAAGCGCTGCGGGTGTCAGAGCAGGGTAGCCTAACACTTCCAGTATGCCAACCTCGCACGCGTGGCCGACGATGGAAGCTTTATGACAGCCGTGAGACTGACTAAGACGCACCCCTCGTGTTCAGGCGTCGCGGCAGTGAAGTTTCGGTGGGTAATATTTAGACCCCCAGAGTCGAGACTGTTGCAGGTAGCTGTTGTACGGTTGCCTTCCCTGTGACCCAACAATAGTGACAAGAAGGAACATCCCAGGGTTTTAGTGGGAGAATCCCACATAATCACTCAGAATTTTATAATTGTGGAAATTCTCCAAAACCACCCTGTGACTTACCATCTGCCTATGGCCGTAAGTCCTGGAGACGCCCTTCGAAGAATGTTCTCAGAGCTTCCGACAGACTTGATTTGTGTCTATAGCAGACTTTCCCCGCAGTCTAGTCTATCCCACTTCTTCTTACGGGGGGGAGGGGTGTCGTGGGATCAAGAAAGATTTTGTGGCTCTTTAAAAATGTTGTAATTTAAAATCGTCATTTTTGGCTCTTCCGACTCAAAAGGTTGCCGACCCCTGGTCTACACTGATAACCAGCATGTTTTTTTTTTATGTAGGTATAGTGTTTAAATTGTGTAGGTATATCGCTTAACTTTGCGAAACTAGATTTTTTTTTGTACATAGGTAGGTACATAAGATTTAAAAAAATATCGAGTTATAATAGGTATTTACTTCTTTGAATTTTTCGCGCAGAGAGACCCTTAGAACTAACCTATACCTATATGGCTCTTATGGACTGTTTTTATAAAATAAAAATTGTATTTATATCTGCGGCATTGCCCTACAATAGATATGTAATTGAAATTCATTCAAAATCTAAACTACTAAACAGATTATGATAAAATGAGGTATTTGATAGAAGAGTCTTGATTGTCTACGGGTTAACGCCAATTTGAAGTTTCATCATATTATTCAACTAGCGGACGTCACGCGATTTCACCCGCGTAGTTCCCGTTCCCGTGGGAATACGGGAATAAAATATAGCCTATGTTCACCGCAAAGAGTGTATAGCTTTCCAACAGTGAAAGAATTTTTCAAATCGGTCCAGTGCTTTCGGAGCCTATTCTTACAAACAAACAAACAAAAAAACAAAAAAAATAAATCTTTCCTCTTTATAATATTAAGTATAGATGTAGGTAGCTGAATAAAGATAAAAAGGTACACGAAAAGCAGAAAAAACCAGTAGGAACATAATTTTTTAATGATAATAATTACCTTTTATTAGATACTAGACTTCTCGCTGTTGCTTTTTTTTCATATTATATTATAAAGCGTGATTTTTCACAGCTTATCGGGTTTTAAATGTACAAGTAAATGAGTAAAGGTGGGTTTCACTCAGCTCGAAATTCAAAAGGTAAGCTCGGGTCGAAGAACGGCGTGAAGCACACTGCTGTATTTCTGGCATTGCCGATTGTTTAACAATTTACACTAAATTACCGTAAGAAGTTCCTTGCTTCGGTTCGGAAGGCACGTTAAGCCAAGTTGAAGGTCTTATAGGCGGCTTGCAAAATTTCAAGTGTGGGTCGTCACAACATGCCTGTCTGCCTGGGTCGCGTGTGTAGCGCCTCTGGTGTTGCAAACGTCTACAGGCTACGGTAACCAACCTTCCTGTGGGTCGTAAGCTTGTCTGCCACCTAAGTAGTATAAAAAAAACGTAAGTGGCTAAAAACATTACTCAGACATGTCCCACTAATAATTTTATTAATACTCCTTCAACACAAGGATCCTAAAGCCTAAGGTAACGTCCGCACAAGCAGGCGGCTTGCTTGGCGCCTAGAGCCTATGATCACACCTTTTATCCACAAAGGGGTAGACAGAAGTATATTAGATGCCCACATTTCACCTTTGAGATTTGGTTCTTTTGAGATTTTTTTTGAGATTTATGACTTTGTTTGAGTAAAACTATGTAGGCTTAGGTTCTCTCTCTCATAGTCATATTGGCACCGACTTCAATATGTATTATATTTAATGAAATCTGATAAATCAGAATATATTAACTTTGTGCTAAGTAAATTTTATTTTTTAGTTTTTAGTTTTGTTTGAAGTCGGTTTCTTTTTTGTTAATTTTTTTTTAATTAGGTACTTTTATATTATTATATTATCAATAAATAGTGTAGATAAATTACTAGTTTTATTTTCCTCATATTTGCAATGAAAAGAAGAGTGTTTAACACGGATAAAAAAATCAATTCCGATTCAGACTATTACGTCTAAATACCTCGGGAATTGATTCATTCAACCCTCGGATAACATCCGCAATCAAAATGCCTCGCACCTGGCGACAAAAAACCAACATGTTTGTTTACTTGGATACACGCTAAGTTACTAACTAGGCGCCAAGCGCGCAGTGCGGCCGGTCGCGAACATTCAATTATGTTCGTTTTACTAAGCTACTCGCTAGGTGACTCGCTAGGCTCTAGGCGCCAAGCAAGCCGCCGCGCCGCGCCGGCCTGTGCGGACGTAACCTAAGCAGTCTATGGGTGCCTTCAAATTAGAGGCGCAAGGAAGCGCCGCAGTGGCGCCACAGTGGCGTGCCAGACGCACCACCACCAGTTTTCATACAATATTTAGAAGCGCCGTTGCAGCACTTGCAGCGCCACTGACGCGACACTGAGGAGCCACAACTGCGCTTCTAAAAATTGTACGAAAACTAGTGGTGGCGCGTCTAGCGTTCTAAGCCGTTTCTGATCAAATGGTGCGGTCGAATGTACTAAGTTCAGAAGTTTATAGCATAGCTTAGAAATGCGTAACTTATTTTTATTTATTTTTTCAAAATCTTACAGCCGACTTCACCGTTTATTTAAATGATGTACCTACCGATTAGAACGAGAACTAAGTTACCTACTATGAAACAGATTTGAAAATTATCAGTTAATAAGGTACAAAAGGCAAAATATGAACAAGAAGCCGTGAGACGTTCTCACCCGACTGCCCCTCTAACGTTTATTGTGAAAGTTCAATCCGATTGACGTTGTCTTTTTGTTTTATTTCAAACTTTGAACAGATGATGAATTTTCTGCTACAGTCATGGATTTAGAATTTTTCGCTTGGTGACAGTATTGTGAATGTTTGCTGGCGGGTGGTGCAGAGAGCAAGACTTACATCAACTGAGTGTAAATATTATTTTGGTACGCTTATTGTATTTATTACATTTTTATATACATATATTATATATTTATTCACTATATTTATATTATTTTAAACATTATGAGTGACTTATTTGCTGATAATGATTCTTTCTACTCTGCTTACAATACACCATCTGAAAATGACAGATTTTGCTCAATCACAGACAACATAACTTCAGTAACTGTTGGTGATGTACTCCGTACGCATTTTGAACAAGAATTGGGACGGTCGTTTAATGTCTGCCATATAAATGCAGAAAGCGTGGCTGGTCACTACAGTGACCTTGTAGCTACTTTCGCTAGCTCCCACGTTCATGCGGTTCTGATTTCCGAGAGCTTCCTAAAGCCTAAACTACTCTCTACTACCTACCCTCTCCCGGGATTTATTGTAGTTAGAAACGACAGGATCGGTAAGGAGCGAGGTGGGGTTGCAATATACCTCCGCAGTGATCTACCTTTCAAAATAGTTGCCTCATCTCCTCCACAATACTCCGCCAGCGCCGAGTTCCTCTTCTTGGAAGTTTGGGTCAAGGGTATTAAAACTATTCTTGGCGTTGTTTATAGTCCCCCCTGTGTTGATTATTTCACCGATTTCGAATTGGTCTTAGAGTCATTAGGGTCTGACTATGAGCATCACATCATCATGGGTGACTTTAATACCAATCTTCTTGTAGACTCTTCAAGAGCTCAAAAACTACTTCACATAGTTGAGTCAGCTAGTCTTCATATTTTGCCACTTGAGACGATACCTGGCTCGACTTAATTCTTACTTCTTCTCCTTCTCTAGTACATTCACACGGTCAGCTTTTGGCGCCGGCTTTCTCACATCATGATTTAATTTATCTATCCTATATTCTTAAACCTCCTAAACTTAAACCTAAAGTGCTGCATCGGCGTTGTTTTGGACGCATGGACGTCAATAAATTGTGTGCGGATGCCGCGGAAATAAACTGGGCGCCTTTGGAAGAGGCTACCACAGTTGATGACAAAGTTTTGCTTTCCAACTTTATCCATGAAAATTCCATAATTAGTCCTTTACAATCAGGATTCAGACCAGGACATAGCACGACGACCGCACTCCTAAAAGTAACGGGTGACATTGGGGATGGGATGGAAAAAGGTAAGGCTACGGTGATGGTCTTAGTTGATTTCTCGAATGCGTTTAATTGTATTGACCACGACATACTTTTGTCCATCCTTGCCCACATTAAGATCTCTTCTGACGAGCTGGATTGGTTTTCCTCATATCTTCAGGGTCGTCAGCAGTCAGTTTGTGTCGACGAGATGTCATCGAGTTGGTGCAATCTTGGCTCTGGGGTCCCTCAAGGCGGTATATTATCTCCTCTTCTTTTTTCGATATTTATCAACATCTTAACCTCCGAACTTCAGTGTGCGTATCACCTGTATGCTGATGACCTGCAATTATATAGTCAAGCCTCTGTTGATAATATTGCAGAGGCCATAAATTGTGTAAATGCGGATTTGGACCTGATAGGTAGATGGTGTGGTAGGTTTGGGCTGGCTGTTAACCCTGACAAATGCCAGAGTATTATAATTGGCACTAATCACATGATCAATAAGTTGAAAGATGTGACTCTGGCGCCGATAACTTTTAACACAAAGATTATTCCTGTAACTGTCAGTGTTAAGAATCTGGGCTTACACATTGATGAAACCTTGAGTTGGCGGGTTCAGGTCACTAACGTTAGCCAAAGGGTGACTGGCACACTGCGGGCTCTTTATCGACTCAAAAATTTTCTACCAGTCAAAACCAAGACAATGCTTATGCAGACTTTAATTTTTCCCATTTTCGACTATGGTGATGTGTGCTATCTCGACCTGAATGCAGATCTGCTCAATAAACTCGACCGACTTCTCAATAATTGCATTCGATTCGTCTACAATCTTAGGAAGTATGACCACGTTTCGGCTTTTCGTGATGAGTTGGGTTGGTTACCTATTAGACGGCGGCGCAGTCTTCGAGCTGTCTGTTTACTTTTTTCACTCTTCAAATCTCCCAATGCTCCTACTTATTTAAAATCTCATCTTCATCTACTTGGCTCTAATCATGATAAATATTTACGCTCCTCTAATAATCTTCTACTGCACTGTCCAACTCACTCCTCAAATCTTGTCCATTCCTCTTTTCTAGTGCGAACCATTCTTCTCTGGAACGCCCTTCCTCTCGAAGTCAGGACATTGACGAACCGTCTCACGTTCAAAAACAGGGTACGTCAACTTTATAAGGTCCCTTAAGCAGAACATTATTTTATTGGTAAGGATTTTCACATTTGTATTTATTTATACATATTATGTATTATATTATAATATCTATAAATACTTAGTATTATATTACATATAAATATTTATCAATATTTATTTTATTTAAGTATCTACATTATATAATTTTCGTAGTATGTTATATTTATGTATGTAAGTAGTAACTAAGTTCTTATTTTTTTTCCCTTGTATAAATTTGTAGTTTGTACCAATTTATACAAACTTTTCGTCATTGTACTTTTAGCACCTGCTCTATCTTATCTCTGCATCACCCAAAGGTTGACTGGTAGAGAATGCCGTTGGCATTAAGTCCGCCTTTGTACATGTATTTGTGCAGAAAGTTGAAATAAATAAATAAATGATCCACGTGACCTAGTAACGTAATTTAATGCAACAGAGTCACAGACTACAGACACAAGTCTCGCCATAAGCCCCTCTGCAATCTATTTTATAGAGAGGGGCTAAAAGTTGAATCAAAACAAACAAGGCATGGAAAAAAAAACATAAACATAAAATAAAACGTGACGTAAAGTAGCAATGGCACAGAGAATTGCATCATTATACTTAATTTTTAATCAATTCAAGTTTATTAGGTACCTATAATTACAGTAAAGTGAGAATACTAGGTAAGGATTTATCAAGGCAGTCATAACTTACATGAATGCCAAGTTTTAGGGTATCCTTCCAACGGGGCTCCTAACCGTAGGCTGTTATGTAGATTAAGTATGGTTTTTAGTCGGTAGGCGTCCCGGCATAGCATCCATGTAGGAATTTCCTCATTTTAAAAAGAAACATGGATGCCAAGCCGAACTCTGCTCGTTTAAGGAGACGCGGCGCATCGCGCGAGAAAAGCTGGCATCGTCGGTGATCTCAATGAAGACTTTCGTTCCTGGATCGGGACAAATACGATGGCCGCCGAGATCCACAGATCTAACAACGTTAGATTTTTTATGGGGTTATGACATGTAATTTTTTTTATACCACTAAGGTGGCAGACAAGCATACGACCCACCAGAAGGTCACCGCAGCCTATATTAAATGTAGTTTATAAGAAATGCAAATGTCCACGAGCTACAAACAGAACTTGGACGTACTATTATAAATATCCATCACACCAAGATCAAAAGATCGACAAGGAGTAAAATAATCAAAAGTGTGCGACTTTGTATTCAACAATATGGGACTTTTGCATTAAAAATGTTAAAATTCATAGTCTTCCGTTTATTTCTGACACAATGTTACTTAGCAAAAAATAATCCTTATGATGAAGCATTTCGATTGGTATTATTAATCTAAGGGGTGATTATTTTTTCTCGTGTAGCGGGTTCGATTCCCGGCTCAACCATGTAATTATTTAAAAATCTATGAATGCAATTTAAGTTGTTTTTTAAATTAAAATAATGTTTTCTTTCAGTAAAATGTTCCATCTACAATATTTAAGGTACTTTCCCTTCATGTAGCATAGCCATATCTGTGTTGTTTTTTTGAATCGGGCTATCGGTTTGAACCCCAGATCAGACTCGGGAATCAAACCCAAGACCTCAGTGTGGCAGTCGCATGCACTTTCACTCCGCCACCGTGGCGGTGGCAGCCAAGTGTTAACTTTATATTTTACATTTTAATAGTTTTGGTAATTCAAATTAGATAGCCAAAATCAATCAAATCTGGACGTGGCCTCTCCAAATTTACACCACAATAAATCCCTCCGGAGCAGAACCCTCCGAATCAATACATATAAGAGAAATCGTAACAGGTCGCTGTCTGTACATGGGAGATAAATAAGAAAAAATATACGGGGGGCTTTATGAACGCAATACAACCCAAAACAATGATTTTATTTTTTAATGATTTTATGATATTTTGGGTTACAATATCGTTACTAAAACATCGATATTTATAAACGACTAACTGATGCCCGCAGCTTCGCCCGCGATGGCGCTGTATGTGAAAAATGATTTTCCCGCTTTTCTGTTGAAATTTTTCTTGAATTTTCTTTGCTATAAACCTCACGGAGCCCGAGACCTATCCAACGAATGTAAAACCGTGGAAATCGGTTCGTGCGTTCTCGAGTTATAGCGTCAGGAAGGAAAACCCGACTTATTTTTATATAATAGATATATTGATATTTTTGAAATATTGATATAGATATCATTATCATTTATAAATAAAGTTTACATCCCTAGTCGAGACGAGACGCAGCGGGTGTCGCAGCGGGTGACGCAGCGGGTGACGCAGTGGGTGTCGCTGCGTACCACGCGGCGGATGCAGCCTCGAGGGAAGCCACGCCGCACGCGTCGCTCGACGCCCCGCGTCTCCTTAAACGAGCTCCTACATTTCTATATGTTTGATTTTGCGCGTGACGCTACGCGGGCCGCTGCACGCGCCGCCTGACTATAAACGGTCAAATCGCTTTACGCGCCGCTGCAAGCCACGCCGTACGCGACGCTTGACGCCCCGCGTCTCCTTAAACGAGCCCTAACAGACTAAAAACCACACGTAAGCCCCGGTTAAGCTCTCGGAAGGATATCCCTGGAATATTAGGATACCTATTAAGTACCTACATATCTAATTGACAGATTTTTTTTCTACATTTAGGTACTAGTATTCCGTACCCAAAGGGTAAAAACCGGCCAAGTGCAAGTCGGACTTACGCATGGAGAAAGGAGAAAAAAAAAACAAATTTCAGCCCTCTAGCTTTCACTACTATAGTTAAATCATGTTTTGTAATAAGACCAAAGTTGTCCTCTGCACCACGCCCTTTACTGGCAATTGGGTAGGTAGAGGCGAACCCTAAATAGATACTAACCTGTTTAATTCTACTCTGTCCGGCAAACATACTTTATGTGACTGATTTGAATCCTCACGTGGACAATGCGAAGAAAATTGTCAATAGCAGCAATGTGGTTATGTTAGTTGCAAAAACATTATTACTGTGCCCAAGCAATGTAAGAAAGTATTGCATCAGAATACGGAACACAGGTAAACCTGTAATAATGAAAGAAAGAGACAGTATATCGATACTCTTTTGTTGGTAAGTAGGCATGTGTAAGTAACGTACGTAATGCATTACTTGTCATGTGACTCGCTCGAGTACCATGACAGTGTACGTTACTCGACGAAATGTATCATGACAAAATATAGTACAATCGAGACAAACGTGCCGTCTGCGGTGTTGAATGTCGATATTTACTTCGCGCGCTTTCCATGCAATCGTCACTCGTCACACGTTGCCGTTCCGCACGTGTGTGAGCGAAAAAGCGTCATTTGTTTAGTACTAGCCGCCACGCGTTACTCGACTCCGGGCGGCACGACCCGACGACAAGTTTATTTTAACTTTACGTTTACGCAATAAGGTCTATTTTTTCTCAATGCTGCTTCGTTCGTATTCATTACGTTACGTACCTACCTATGTTTGACTCTGTGATACTTCGCAGTTTGTTTAGTTAGCGTTTAATAATGAAGAACCGCGCATTCTATTCTAAAAAAGTAAAAGCATGATCATTGTAAATAAAGTTGGTTTTTAAATACATTAATATTATTTTTAATAGTATTCATGGGTAATAATAATAGATTAATTATTAATAATTCATGGATATTGCCAGTCCTAAGCCTGGAGTACATACCTACCTACTACTAGTCACATCTTTTAGTTTTATTTATTTAACTATATAGGTTAATTCATAATAATTCAATTTATTACCTGATTTCTACAACAAAACACGATTACTTTCAGTAGGTAGGTACATAAAGTATGAAGGAAGATCAACTGTTTTTACATACCTATATAACGTATTTTTTATTTCATTAACTTGCACACATTCACACCAAACTAAAACTAACTACTAACAATTTTCAATTAAGTTTATTAGATCTATTATTATATATAATATCTATTCGAACACTATTAAATTTACTTTACTGCATACAATTACACATAAACCACATCATACGTTACTTTATTTACACCTTAACGTGCGTGCGTACATTCGCATTAGCCAAGTCACGTTCAGTTAGGATTAATCTGTGGTTGTACTTATTTCTTGCATCGCGTTTTTTTCACACAGCATAGCCATAGCAGATGCCGACGTCCAACATCGGCATCTGTTGATATTCTTTGAGTATTTCAAGCACCTACTTGTTGCCCTTATTAATATCTATACTAATATTATAAAGTTGAAGAGTTTGTTTGTTTGTTTGTTTGTATGGTTGAACGCTAGGATCTCAGGAACTACTGGTTGGATTTCAAAAATTCTTTCACAGTTTGATAGTCCATTTATTGAGGATGTTCATCATCACGCCTTTATCCCCGAAGGGGTAGGCAGAGGCATATTATATACCCACATTTCACCTTTATACCTAATTAATATGTCCCACGTAAGAAGAAAAGAAGCGTAAAAATTGTGTATTACAATTTTGTTTCTCTTAAAAAGTTCTAAAAAAAAGTCCGCGACAACATATGTCTATCTCTTAAGGTTCGCTCACAATAACCTAATTTGTCTGTTTTTTAAGGTTCGCTCACAATATTATAAAACTGAAGAGTTTGTTTGTCCTAGGATCTCAGAAACTACTGGATGCATTTCGAAAATTATTTTACAGTTTAATAGTCCATTTATTGAGGATGACTAATGGCGATATAAAATCACGCTAATGCGAATAGGAGCGAAGCAGCCATAAATAATGTTTCGCGAACGGGGAATATTTATTTCTTTTGAGAGCTTCCACTGCGTACGTTGCGTAAATGGTTAAAGTTACGTGAAAATTTTGTATCACAAAAATGTTCCTCTTTAAAAGTAACAGAAAAATGACGTCAACAGTATATGCCTATCTTTTAAGGTTCACTTACAATAACCCCTTTTAATAATCATCGCATAGGTGATCGTACGTACGATCCTTTGCCTTGTACATGTCTCTAGATAACAAGCCGGTTCGTGGAGATTTCGTTTCGAATAACCTGTCCAAAATATTTGAGGATTCGTATTTACACCTTCGATGATAATCTCTACTTGAATTTTAGTTCCTACAAGAACAAGATGATAGTCCTAAATGCTTTCCAAGGGACATCAATTACTTTGCGGTGGTTTTTGATTCAACCCAACCATCCACTACTAAATCAAATAGTTAAAGTGCCGGCTACGTAACTTTATCTATTGCATTGAAATTCAGTATCACAAGTTTATAAAATAAACGACGTCGTCTTCCACCATCTAAAGATGGCACGGCTAGTTAAGATTCCCGACTTTACTCATCGAGACGCAAGTACGCCGTCTTGATTTTATCCTGTACCTGTGTACCTATATCATCGAGGAGCAATTTCGAGATAAAGCTGGGTCCGGGTGTGCGCGTTCATTAGGGAGGCTGTTTGCTGTCACCGTTACCGGTGCCTTGAGGCCCCGTCTTTCTCCGTCTTTTGGCTACAAGTTGATCATGATTCCACGAACCAGACTACATAGGTACATGTTAGTCTACTGGTACTACAAAGGGAAAGCTGAGACAACCAGGCCGTTTCAAAACTTCAGCGAAAGAGCTGATGAGGTGGAGAGGACCGAACATTGACTTGATGTTTCTGAGGGACTTCAGAGGCCACTACACTAAGTGGCTGGTGTCCCTCAAGACCAATCTAGTGGGACGCGCCGCCCCCGCCTTCGTTCTCCCAGGATCAGACCCAAGTGGTACGCGGCATCACACGGCTATCGCACAGGTCGGATCATGTGCTCGACCTACCTACGACTGACGAGTTATTCAGCACAATATAATGTGTTGGTGGATGACCCACTGGGTACCTCTGGGTAATATGACGCGGCGATTATGGGACAACATGTTGGCAGACTGGAATAGACCCTGCGATTACGGTGCGTCTGTCCAATGGAGTCAACATTGCTATGAAAGTACCTAAGGCTTCATCGGATAGCGCCTCAGCCATTGCTAGTGAATCCAGAATATTATCCATAATACTGATGTCGCCAACTTCCAAAAACTCACCGAAGGGGTGAGTTGAAGTTATTCAACAGAAATAACGCCTGGGTCAGGGGGGCTCGAGCGGTGCAGGGCACAAACGTGAGCCCCTTTAGAGCAGCTTACAATAGGGCTAGCAAGAGCGCCTTTAAGGGGGATGCCCAGCTTCTTTTTTATAAATATTAATTTCTATAGAAAAGCGTTTTCATTGCATAATTTAGAATGAACGGGGTTACAACAGTCACAACCTACGTCGGTTCATTTTAACACAGCATTTCGGCACACGTGGAATAAAAGCTAAATTTTTTGTTTCTGCCTATCCTTTTGGGGATAAAAGCGTGTGAACTTATTGATAAAGGCATGGCCAAGTCTATGTATGTATGGGTTTGTGTGATTTAGTATGGATATTAATGCGACAAACAAGTAACTTAGACATCAAGTTACAAGAATGAAGTTAAATGAATATTCAGCAAACTCGTATCTTCTAAAATGCGTTTTATGCTGAAATTAAAAAAGCTTTTCATGATTATTTCATCTATACACATAGCTGTAATCTCTATCTAAATATCTGCATTTGATTTTTTACAAAATTTTCAAAGTATGTAAAGAAAGACAGTTTTTTTGGTCTGCTGAAAAGTTGCATTTTTTGAGATACGAGGTTGAGAAAGTAAGGCATCGATTTGCTAGACTACTAAACACTACTTCCCACTTCTTACTAGTTTACGAAACCTATTATCACCCTCCCACTTCTTACTAGTTTACGAAACTTATTATCACCCTGCAAAATGGGTGATTACGGGTTTTAATTGGGTTAAAACCCAAATCACCCAGTTTTAACCCAAATGGGTAGATTGGGTTATAACCCGCTACCCATCTCTAGTTAGGACAACGTACGACACTTCGTCCTGTGACTGTAATGCGATGCGAACGAATGCTGGATTTGGCGCGCACGTAGCGCGCGATTAATATTTTAGAACTTTGTGCCGCCGCATGAGATTGTCATGATAAAAGTCATAGTACAAAGTAATGTGACGCGGTACAAAATGTAATGCCATATGACATTACTTTTTAGTGTAACGTTTTGCGCATGTCTATTGGTAAGCAGTAAATGAGGCCTGTTTAAAACGCTTACTATTACAATACTATTCAACACTGCCGTGTAATTTACGAGTAGGCACAACTGATGACTTGAGCTTCAGTTTGGCTAAAGTCGATAGGTAGGTACCTACTACTATTAATTTTGCAGTTGGTTATCGGAGCTACTATTTTCCCTGGTTCATTATAAATACCAATCTGCAAAGAACGGTGGCCGTCGATTTAAAGACCGGTATTAGTACCCATTACTTTTTTTTAACATAAGGAAAATCCTACATGGATGCAGCTATGTCGGACTCCTACCGAATAAAAGCCACACTTATCCTACCTAACAGCTTACGGTTGGGAGCCCCGGGTGAGTCCTCGGAAGGATACCCCAGGACTCCCAACAGACCTACGGCTAGCAGTGCGGCCTCACCTATTTCGGGTGTTATCCGGCGTCTTTGGGGGGTTGGTCGGGTGTTATTCTGCTTCTTGGGGGGGCAGTACCCACTCCCGAAGCGAAATTGTGAAAGGGTTTCAGACAGGCAACAAATTTCTCTGAGCATTTTTTTTTTTAAGTTAGGAACTCGAACTGTAGAGCATTAGTCCAAGTAATTAAAGAAAGTATTGCATCATTGTGCATTGTTAAGTAATGAAAGAAACGAGGTTCTACCACGGAGAGTCCGTTTATTGCTAAACAGATAACTGAGTCTTTTTAAACAGTTTACAACTCTATCCTTTTTTTATACCACTAAAGAGACAAAATGGTATTGTACAATATGGCCGCTCTCAACATAGGTGTTGTAACAGTCGCATTAGGTACCTATCTACCCTGTAAATTCTACCTGTGTAGAACGGTTATTTTTGTAACGTGAGGGAAATCCTTCTTAGATGCTATGCCGGACTCCTACCGACTAAAAACCCCACGTAACGGCCAACAGACCACGGTTGGAAGCCCCGGGTAAGCACTCGGAAGGATGTCCCAGAACTCCCAAGACCCAGGACTCCCAACCTGTGTAGAACGGTGTACGAGATATTCCTGTGACAAAGAGGACTTTCGAGAAAAGCGACTGATAAACTCTACCTAAATAGGTTACTTCTGCCAATTTAAGAGTGTTGTCAGATGTATCTACCTTGAGGGCTATAATTGAGTCAAGTCTTGTTGTTGTAGTCTGTGAGAGTGGTCCCCAATTGTCTAGGTGTCGCCATGACTTTAACAAAAATAAAACCGGCCACGTGCGAGTCAAACTCACGCACAGAAGGTTCTGTACTGTACCAAAAAAACGGCAATAAAATCACGTTTGTTGTATGAGAGCCCCCCTGGATCCATCCCCTTTTTTCAGATTTTAGTATTTGTTGTCATAGCGGCAACAGAAATACGTCATATTTGAAAATTTCATCAACATCATCTCTCTATCACGGTTCCTGAGATACAGCCTGATATGGACAGCGAAATCTCATGGATAGGGTTCCGTTTTGGGAACGGAACACTAAAAAGCTGCAACTATTAATATGTTTTTTTAAACTCGCGTTAAAAAGCCTACATGGATGCTATGCGAACTCGGCCGGACTTCTACCGACTAAAAACCACGCGTATCCTACGTGACAGCCCACTGTTGGGAGTTGGGAGCCCCGGTTAAGTCCACGGAAGGACACCCCAGGACTCCCAACAGACCATGACTACTACTGCGGCCTCACCTAGACACGGAATAGCACCCGAACCACCCGTTCGGGTGCTGTCCCGCGTCTTTGGGGGGTTGTTCGGGTGTTATCACGAAAAGCTGCTGCATTAAAAGGTGACGGCATTTCTCCTGTTCTAAAAACATAAGCAGTAAGTATGTGTCATGTGGCATTATAAAAAGCGCAAGAGCTTCATAAATAAATAGCGAACCGGTGTCAGCTGCGAGACAGCAACATGGCAAAGTATTGCATCATTGTTTATATACAACCAGACAGACAAAATATTATTACTTAGGTACATGTGTTTTTATGAAACAGAGAAACAAATTGTAAAAAAATACTGTGATAAATGCTTTCGTCAGAATTGGTCATAATAACGGCAAGTTTTTAATTATAAGTACCTACGGGTTTTCCATTTTTTCCATTGACTTTGACAAACCTACCTACCATAGTTATAGGTTGGAATACATACCTACCGGTTAACCTATCAGTTTTTAAGATCTCATTTTTCATACCAGCTTAGCTATTTACCTCCCCGTATCACAGACTAAAAGCTGAGCTGATCTTACCTACCTATGATTAAAAAGAAAAATAATGAAAGTACTGTCCAATATTCGAGTATATTAAGGTAATAACGCCTATTTTCCCGAAGGTATAGACAGTGACCCACTTACACATATTTTAACCATCTACAAATTTGTTTCCAGTTGTGAGGTTATCGGCGTGTAGATAAAAACAGATTGTAAAACCTGAATCGAAACTAACTATACCTACATAATATATACTGCTCATTAGATATCGCCGTATCAAAAGAGGTAAATAGATAGTAGTTCTTATGCCCAACAATGTTTTTGTTATACTTAGAAAAACAAAATCTGCAATAACTTGATAAGAAATGACGTAGGTATTTGTCGATTTTCTGGGGCTCGTGCGATGTTCTCAACTTCGTCATGCAGTAGGTACGTCATCGTGATCAGCGTTCCATGAAAAATAGTAAACACATAAACAACAAACAAGTTTAGCGATGTAGTTTCAAGTCCGAAAGCAAATTAAAACCTAAGTGGCGTGGGTCAGTATCAGCACAGATCTATACCTATAATAAAACTGTTGAGGGTCGAGAGTCTGTACATGGAAGATATTTTGAAAATTTTTAACGTAGGGCTTTCTATAATCGACACTGAAGCCGAAAATGTAATTTAAAATTTTTGTGTCTGTCTGTCTGTCTGTATCCCGAATAAGTATCACGCCGAAACTACTGAATCAATTTGAATGATACTTGGCACAATCTGAGCTTATGATCCGAGGAAGGTTCTAGGATACTTTTCATCCCGATATTTTGTGCGAGTTCATCAGGAGAGGGGATGAAAGGCAAAATAGTTTTTTAGCTATAATTTCTCACTACGTAGTCCGATTTCAAATATTTTTTTAGTGTCTGAAAGGGAATACTTTAAGCATTATGCCACACAGTTTTCAATACTGAGAGTTATGTAGTTCAAAAATTAGGGGCATTTCAACTTTCGGTAAACCTCGAATTCAAGGGTTCTTCTGAATGTGAGGGTAAATCTAAACGGGCGTGTTGGCTTAATCATAAAAGAGCTTAATGATTGAGGCTATTGTAAAATAGTTCAGTCCGCGCCGAAGGCGTGGACTGAATTGTTTTAGAATAGTCTTAATATTTAAGCTCTTTTATGATTAAGCAAACAGGGCCGTTTCACACGCTGTTTGATGAGTCTCATGAAGAAGTACCCTTCCTTTTGTACACCTTATGACGTAAACGAAGTCGCGAGGGTCAGCTAGTAATATAATATATTCTATAGTATCTGGGAATCAACGTACCGCAATGCACTGCTGGACATACCCCTGTTGCCAATTCCGCTATAGCACACATATCTCGGGACTTTCCTAGAGTCCCATAAAGAAAATACTAATATTATTCTATCACAGACGAAAGACTTGTTTGATCCTCTGAAACTATTGAACCGATATAAAATCATATCGCCAATTCCTAAAAGCCAAATAATTCTGAATCAGCATGCTACCCAAGGATGCGGAGCAGTAATAATAAATGTCAAATAATATAGCATACATCCAAAGTAGGTGTTAATGGGTGTTAGGGGTTCATATGGTTTGTTTGATCGAAGGCAGGCGAAGCCGTGGAACACAGACCTGAAACCTGTCTTCTTCTTTACCTGACCCATTATCAGGTAGGTACATTGCTATTGAATTTTAGTAAACACGAATTAAATATACCTATGTAGTTTACAGATAACGCATAGCCGCTAAATTTAAAGGATAAATAAAATCAATGGGCGAATACCTGATAATGATGTCAACGAAGTCAAACGTTTCATTTCAGGTTCTAATATTGGATTCGCGTCCATGGCATTCATCCGCACGTGTGTCTCGCCGAGCCTGCGCGCGCGCAAGATAAGAGACGCATTACATCAGATCGCAGTCGGACGTCTCGGCGCGTGCGCACGCTATCGAGCTCACTATATAAGTAGCCGTCGCCGAAAGCACTACTCATTCACCAATCGGAAGTTATAAATGACAAGACGATATTAATTTGTGGCAATGTTCTACGCTCTCATGTATTGTACTACAATTGTGAATAATAAACTGAATTACGAACAACTGTGGCATAGTGACAATTGGTGTGATAGCCATTCCCCAAGGTTCGAACATCAACAGAGATAACCCCAGCTCAACAGATCGAGTGCATTGATTTAAAGGTAAATATTATTTGTTTTCGCTACTGTGACTTACTTCGCGTCATTGCATATTATCTAGATCAGATTAAACCAAACAACTCATAAATAATCATGTATAAACAAATAATAGTAAACACAAAACACGTTTCAGTCCCTTTAACTTCAAAAGCATTTATGGTTTACTTAGGCCTAGATAGTAAAGGTCAACGGCTGCGATGATTCGTGACATTTTCACTGACGTCAAATACCTACTATTGATAAACCTTATCTGCAGTTTTTCGTACTTTATCGTAAAACTTATCGATTGTTATGAAAAATGAATTTAAAGGTCACGAACCAAGATAACGACCAATGTTATTACTTATTCTCTCAACTGGAAAATAATACAGATTGCCCAGGTCTTATATTCGATACTGTTGCCAATTCTTTGGTGGTGGTAGACCCAGACGTAATCTGATCCATGCGAATAGTATCGTATTTAACTTTTCACGCTCTAATGCTTATCCCCAGGGCTGCCACACATTTTACTTGGTTATTATCGATTTTTCCTATACTCCAACATTAGAATCTATTATCGAAAGACAAAAGTCACAGCCCTGAGTTAATAAGGTTTCGTTATTCCGTTACAGTGACAAACAGCCACTCAGACGTATCTAGATCACAAGATCAGACTTACGCGTTGACAGCAAGGAGAATTGAAGTTTCGCAGAAGAAAAGAAGAACCATTTTGACAGTTAAAATGGCAACTGTACAGACGCATCACGAGATGAGCCTAGCGGCAGCAAACCGGACCTCCCAGCCGGAGCAATCCGAAATGGACCTGATGGCTTTAACAATGGCAGCCCTACGTTTTGTGAACCCTTGGACAGTAGAATCCAAGGGTAACCACTGGCAGTCCAAGATTGAACCCGGCTCCCCTGAAGCCAAAGACCGTGTTATCACCTTGGCCGAAGTAAGCCGACACGACTCACCACAAGACTGCTGGGTAGTCATTTACGACCGGGTCTACGATATCACCACATTTTTCGATGAGGTAAGTTTCAGATTATTTGAATTCAATAGTCTACCTAGATTTGAGCAGGAAATCGTTTTACATTGATCTTCTAAATAGCATTACGTATATTTTATCAGAGTTAATCACGCTTATCCAAATACCTATCTAGAGGCTGTCAAAATTGTGAATAAATTCTTACCAAAAAAAAATACAAATCTAATTGAGAACCTGCTCCTTTTTGAAATAGGTTAACAACTAAAATAACTAAAATAACTATATGCACTTCTCCATTTAACTAAGTATAACTGTATAAAATGTAACGTTCATCCTTTCACGCAATGTTCTGAAAAAGTATCGCTTATAAACCCATTTTGAATTATTCTGCCCATTAGGTAAGCCTATGACTTAGGCTTACAGCAACAGTATTTTTACACACATATTAACAAAGTACTCTCTCTTGTTATAGCACCCTGGTGGAGCCGACATCATGTTTGAGTATGCAGGCGGAGACGCAAGCACTGCCTTCCGAAGTTCCGGACACACGCGCATGGCGACCAAGGCCTTGGACCGATTCCTTGTTGGGGAGCTCCCCATGCAAGAACGCATGTACCGGCGACCAGGCGGTATAAAACTCAGTGATATACCTGAATGATGAGCAAGAGACCTGAATACTATGAAAGAAAGCCATATCAATAGCGGAGATAATAGATTAAGTATTTGATAGCGCCTTAACGATCGTTTCTAGACAGTATCTCTAGATGATATTATTTTTCTTATTGCATTTATAATTAGTTTTACCTATTGTCTAAGGCCCCCATGAGCTTTACTTAAATCGTAGATACACCTTTCCTATTTAAGTATTTTGTGCTTAGCCAAATACCTATTTGTATAAAGGTTGTTGCTGGCCGTCGCAGTTAACCTCCTATAGTAATTAATATGAAGAGCATAGATAACGTGGTTTCGTCATTTCAACAATGATAGGTAGACTTACCTACTTAAATATCAACGTGTTATTATTTTTTCAAGCAAAATATCTGTTGCCATGTTAATAAGTGATTGTCTGTAGTACCTATTGTATAATTTGCCTTTATTTAAACTTGTTAGTAATTTTGCGAAATAAAAGAATACGTGTTCAGCGTGCCAGCAACTTGTTAAAAGATGCCAAAAATGTATTTTAAATGCTGAACATTTTATTTTGTTTAGATTAGCATCTTTAGATTGGTCAGTATTAATGTAGCGGCGATAATCTATATTACACACCCAAGTTCCTATAGTTTTTAAGCTGTAGAATATAATTTGATAAATTAAATGAATAATGTTCAATTTTAACTTCATGTATTTTATTCAACTCACCAATGACAAGTCAATCAAAAGTCGCAGGTAAGTAACTTGGGTTCGTTACATGGTCAAGTTACGCGCCGAAGACTGTAGGTCAATGTACATTATTTTCTACGTTCTTACGACATCTCGAGTCTTGGTTTTCCTCACCTTTTACCTTATCTTCTTTCTTCATGATGCCTCTTCAGTCAATTCATTCCTGACTGACACGCAACATATATGGGCCTGCTACTCATGTACGAAATTAGTCTGTGAAATGATTGTCTGAAAGTTGTTTCAATCAAACCAAATCAACTTAGAGCAGTCCTCTGCTGGACATAGGCCTTTCGCCACAACACAGGGTCCTGCGCATCGCGCAAGTTGTTTAGAAGATTACAACTATGTACTAAATACCTAGTTACTACATACATAAATACATATAATACGTTTAGAGATACAAAGATAAAATGCATGACCGCATCTATCCCCGAAGGGGTAGGCAGAGTCATATTATATCCCCACATTACACCTTATTAGAATAATTTGCTTACGTATCTACTTAATAGGTGGTGAGTCGTATTGCCGTGTGATATGGACAGGCGCAGGAAAGACTTTCAACTGGGCTTAACAACTGCCATCTTACTGGCAACCAGGACCAACGGCTTAACGTGCCTTCCGAAGCACGGAAACGCATATATATGCCTCTGCGTACCCCTGCGGGGAAAAAGGCGTAATTATATGTACCTATCGTCGCCTCAGTGCTTATTTGTTCTTTCGACCAATTTTTTAAAATACATATTCGAAAAAAATTTTGTCTTAACAATTCTGCATTTAAAGTAGTTTGTTAGTCAAAGAAAATTTAAGACTTTTTATTACTAAAACAACAAAAAAATAATTTGAATTTTAATTTTTTATTTATTTATTTATTGTACACCAAGAACATAATACAAACGGAAGGAAAATATGTTACAAATAAAGCAATACAATGGGCGGCCTTATTGCTCAAAGCAATTTCTGCCAGGCAACCTTTGGATGGAAAATATGTTATTATGAATGATTGGTAGTTGTTGGCGTTTTTTGATAGAAAAGTAGAATTTGCACTAATATGTAAATGAAATATGGTATCGTAAACATATATAATATATATATACATATACTAATAAATATATACATACAAACCCATACAAATACATACATAAATAAAGTTGCAAAGGAATGGTTAAATTCATGTTAAATAAAAGTTTTTAACCATATGTTTGAACTTATAAGTCTCAGCCCTCCTAATCTCCACAGGTAATTTATTCCACAGCTGTATTGCAGTTACAGTAAAGGAGCGGCCTAAGAAATTTGTAGAATGCTGTGGCATACTTAATTTTAGGTTTTCTGATGACCTAAAACATCTGTCATGCGAATCACAAAGGAACTGGAAACGTCCTTTTAAATAGGAAGGTGTTGATGGGTTAAATAAAATGTTATACAGTAGCGATAGAATATGAGTATTCCGGCGAAGTCGTATAGGTAACCACCTGAGCTGTGTACGAAACTGTGAAACATGATCATATTTGCGCAAGCCAAATATGAATCGTATGCATACATTTTGGAGACGCTCAAGTTTATCTAATTGGTTTTCGGCGAGATCTGAAAAGCTGGCATCGGCATAATCAAGGATAGGAAGGAGTAAAGAGTTAGCCAGCGCAATTTTTGTAGATGTGGGGAGGAAGTGTTGTAACCGCCTCATCGAACCTGCAGAAGCGAACACCCTCCTACTCACCTCTTGGAGATGTGTGTTCCAGGATAGATTTGAGTCCATCATTAATTAAATTTTTTACATTATCACGGAATTGTAGTGCCATCAAATGTGATTTTCGGTAACTGGGACCAGATTATTTTTGAAGTTTTTTTAGAACTTCCTTTTATAACTACTTTAATTATGACACGACACTGTAATTAATTCTGTTGCCAATTCCGCTATAGCACACATATCTCGGGACTTTCCTAGAGTCCCATAAAGAAAATACTAATATTATTCAATCACAGACGAAAGACTTGTTTGATCCTCTGAAACTATTGAACCGATATAAAATCATATCGCCAATTCCTAAAAGCCAAATTATTCTGAATCAGCATGCTACCCCAAGGATGCAGAGCAGTAATAATAAATGTCAATTAATATACTTAGCATACATCCAAAATAGGTGTAAATTGGTGTTAGGGGGTTCATATGGTTTGTTTGATCGAACGCAAGCGAAGCCGTGGAACACAGACCTGAAACCTGTCTTCTTCTTTACCTGACACCCATTATCAGATAGGTACATTGCTATTGAATTTTAGTAAACACAAATTAAATATACCTAAGTATGTAGTTTACAGATAACGCATAGTCGCTAAATTTAAAGGATAAATAAAATCAATGGGCGAATACCTGATAATGATGTCAACGAAGTCAAACGTTTCATTTCAGGTTCTAATATTGGATACGCGTCCATGGCATTCATCCGCACGTGTGTCTCGCCCGGCCTGCGCGCGCGCGCGCAAGATAAGAGACGCATTACATCAGATCGCAGTCGGACGTCTCGGCGCGTGCGCACGCTATCGAGCTCACTATATAAGTAGCCGTCGCCGAAAGCACTACTCATTCACCAATCAGAAGTTATAAATGACAAGACGATATTAATTTGTGGCAATGTTCTACGCTCCCATGTATTGTACTACAATTGTGAATAATAAACTGAATTACGAACAACTGTGGCATAGTGACAATTGGTGTGATAGCCATTCCCCAAGGTTCGAACATCAACAGAGATAACCCCAGCTCAACAGATCGAGTGCATTGATTCAAAGGTAAATATTATTTGTTTTCGCTGCATCTTGACTTACTTCGCGTCATTGAATATTATCTAGATTAGATTAAACCAAACAACTCATAAATAATCATGTATAAACAAATAATAGTAAACACGTTTCAGTCCCTTTAACTTCAAAAGCATTTATGATTTACTTAGGCCTAGATAGTAAAGGTCAACGGCTGCGATGATTCGTGACATTTTCACTGACGTCAAATACCTACTATTGATAAACCTTATCTGCAATTTTTCGTACTTTATCGTAAAACTTATCGATTGTTTTGAAAAATGTATTTAAAGGTCACGAACCAAGATAACGACCAGTGTTATAATTTATTCTCTCAACTGGAAAATAATACAGATTGCCCAGGTCTTATATTCGATACTGTTGCCAATTCTTTGGTGGTGGTAGACCCAGACGTAATCGGATCCATGCCAATAGTATCGTATTTAACTTTTCACGCTCTAATGCTTATCCCCAGGGCTGCCATACATTTTACCTGGATAATATTGATTTTTACTATACTCCAACATTAGAATCTATTACCGAAAGACAATAGTCACAGCCCTAACGAATTAATAAGGTTTCGTAATTCCTTTACAGTGACAAACAGCCACTCAGACGTATCTAGATCACAAGATCAGACTTACGCGTTGACAGCAAGGAGAATTGAAGTTTCGCAGAAGAAAAGAAGAACCATTTTGACAGTTAAAATGGCAACTGTACAGACGCATCACGAGATGAGCCTAGCGGCGGCAAACCGGACCTCCCAGCCGGAGCAATCTGAAATGGACCTGATGGCTTTAACAATGGCAGCCCTACGTTTTGTAAACCCTTGGACAGTAGAATCCAAGGGTAACCACTGGCAGTCCAAGATTGAACCCGGCTCCCCTGAAGCCAAAGACCGTGTTATCACCTTGGCTGAAGTAAGCCGACACGACTCACCGCAAGACTGCTGGGTAGTCATTTACGACCGGGTCTACGATATCACCACATTTTTCGATGAGGTAAGTTTCAGATTATTTGAATTCAATAGTCTACCTAGATTTAAACAAGAAATCGTTTTCATAATCATAATCATAATCATAATTTATTTATTGCATCAAATATGGTACATAAGTAGATGTAGAATATGTCAGAGTTTCACATATTTGGCCGTTTTAAAGCATGCAATTTGACAAGTTAGGTAGATGCACAGTAAGACACATTACAAATATTTTCAGTTAAGTACATCAATTTCACACAGTTGATGGACAAACATATAATTAAGCAGGTACTTATATACAATTCATATTAATATATTAGTCAAATTAAATAGCATGTCCAATTAGAATATGAATTAGTACTTATGTCAATAAATTACAAATGTCAAATTTCGATTCTATATAAATTATTACACACGTTAACAATGACTAAAATTGTACTCATTAGATAAACAGGCACATACAAGGGATTCATCTTAACGATTTGTCATTTAAAAATTCATCAATCGAATAATAGCACTTATCTAGCAGTAAGCTTTTTACTTTTCTTTTAAATATGTTACTAATTTCTATGAGTAAAATCGATTTTGGCAGGTGATTATACAGTCTCGGTGCCATACAGAATACACTTTTATTGAGATATGCTGTGCTACTTGCTGGGAAAGATATCTTCAAATGATTTCTCTTGCTATTAAGTTTGCCAAAAAGGTGTATATTTTTTTTTACAAAAGATGCAACCTCTAAAATATATATACAAGGCAAAGTTAACATTTTGAGCCTAACAAAGTATTCTTTACAACTGTCAGTAGGTTTTAATTTACAAATAGCTCTCACACATCTCTTTTGTGATCTAAATATACAATCAGCGTTAGTGGAATTTCCCCAGAATATGACACCATAAGTCAAAATCGGAAATACATATCCATAATATGCAGTTACAACTGCAGATGGACTTGCTACTTTGGAAAGCATGTAGAGAGAATATGAGTGTCGGCTAATTTTTGAGCATAGAGTGTCTACATGAAATTTCCAGTCAAGACCTTCGTCTATATTTAGTCCTAAGAATTTGGTTTGTTCTACTTGTCCAACTTGAGTATTATTATATTTTATATCTAAATTAGTCAATTTGTTTACTCTATTTCGAAATGTCATTATACTAGTTTTGTCAAGATTTATTCGTAAATTGTTTAATGTCAACCAATTAATAGTATTATGTAAAGTAGTATTAATATTTTGCTCCACTTCAGACTTAATGTTGCCCGTTATCACAACAGTGCTGTCATCAGCAAAAAGGATTGTTTTGTAATTGGTTATCTGAGGAAAGTCATTAATGTATATAATGAATAGGAGCGGTCCTAACACGCTTCCTTGTGGTACACCAAACATGACTTTTCTGGGTTCTGACATGTAATTTAAAACCTTTTTTGTAATGTTACAAATTCTAGAAATTTGGGTAACCTGTATCCGACCACTCAAGTAAGACTTTACCAAATCCAGTACATTTCCTCTTACCCCATACGCATATAATTTTTCCAACAATGTCGCATGTTCAACATGGTCAAACGCCTTAGATAAATCCATAAAAATGGCAGATGCTTGGGTCTTTTTATCCACTGCAGTCATGACTGAGTTGAGAAATCTATAGATCGCTACATTAATATTCCTATTTTTGCGAAATCCTGCCTGCTCATCCGACAGTAGGTTGTTGGATTCAAAGTAAGTATATATACTACTATGAATGACTCTTTCAAAAATCTTAGAAAAGACAGGAACAAGTGCTATAGGCCTGTAGCAATCCATATCACTTTTATTTTATTTTTTAAATAGAGGTTTTATAATTGTAATTTTTAGTTCGCTTGGATACACACCCTCACAAATACACAAATTTAATATGTGGCTAATTATATGCGACAGCTTAGAAGCTACCAGTTTCACAACTTTTGTTGAAATCTCATCGTACCCGGTGCTGTTGGTACTATTAAGTTTCATGATTACTCTATAAATATCAGCTGGAATTGTAGGTGGCATAAACAAGGAATTTGATTGTTTACTTATCTGTATTCTGGGCACTGATGATGTAGATTTCTTAACGTTGTCTACAAAATGGTTGTTAAATAAATTAGCAATCTTTATGGGATCTCTAATGACTTGATCCTTTATTGTTATGTTTTGTATAGGTATGTCGCCACACCGAGAATTACTAATTAAAATCTATTTGATTATAAATAGATTAAAACCATTACAATGAGCAACTTTACTGATACCTTACTATTTTGTGATATAAGGTTCGAATAGAAATAGTTGTAGAATTTATTAACACTGATTTGTATAACTTAATGTAGTGGTGAACTAATTAGGTTACCTAAGTATTATGTGACTATGTAGGTTCGTAAGAACCTACAATAAAAACTATTGTTAAATTCTTATTGACAATTATTACGAATATTGTCGACATTTAAAAATGTTTTTAATCAAAACAGGATTTTTGTTATTCCTATAGTTCCGGCAATGTTCATTTTACTGAGAATGAATTAATCTTTGTATTTTAACGATTTCATTCAATTTATCAGTTTGTTTGACTAATTAAATTAATAACTTTATTTCTCAAAAATAAATTGAACCATATTTCTTTGATTTAAAAAGAAAACATTAAATATCAAGCCACGTGTTTTGTGAGAACAATTTGAGTGGCGGGGATTTATAAATAGACAGTGGTTGTGGCCGAGGGCGCACTTTTGCTGCTGGAATTTGGAGAGAAAACATTGTGAGTAGATTCTATGTTGGTTTTAATTTAATTTGGAATAAAAATTATGTTGTAATAACCTACTGGAAGTTAAAAGAGTGGCCGGAGTTTTATTGCCAGGTTCTTTTTTTCTCCAGCTCTACCTATTGCGTTGCGAATCTGGCAGTAAATGTAGATTGTGACTTACATGAATAAAGATGTTTCATTTAATTTCATTTTATTTCATTGTTGTTCCATTTGCTTGTTTTTATTACCGTATTTCTGAAATAAATACCGCCTAAGTATTTATTTCACTGTTATTTAACTAGATATCCATCTATAAGTGTAATAAAGCATAAAGCAGACCCGATGACCTACTCCAGGTCAGCGGGCCTGCGCTTTTTAAAAACAGCTGCCGCATGTCTACTCCGACATCAGAAGTGGGATCACTACCTACAAAATACTGTGCGAGACTATTTATTTTTCAGGATCTTTACTACGAAGATTGTGTACCAGTTTACCAACGCGCCGCACGCGGTTACGTGCGCGCCGGCGTGTTCCGCGGCTGTGCGAGATCCTGGTGCTAGTAAGTCTTCCACCAGCACCGTCACACAGCTACAACAGCAAAGGGGTAATGTACCACCTGAATTTTATTTTAATATGATCACAGTGAAGTAATGTATGAGTGATCGCCTGTCGAAACAACAAAAGAAAGTTATGATTAAGTACCGATGTGTTTCTACCCTCATATGACCTAGGCGGTAACGTCGCGTTGGCGACTGCAATTGATGTAATCATGTTTTTTTTTTTTTGTTTGTTTCAAACGAACTATGTTATCAAGTGACTACGATATACGTATGAAAATAACTAGACTGCTGAAGGGCCGCGCTAACATAGGTTGACAACTGGCTAGTTACCGCGTCCTCGGTGGGGCCACCATAAGCTAGTCTGCCAGCTTAGTGGTTACAAAATTGCGATGCAGTAGCAGCGATGATAGGTTATGTTACCTCTTCTATATTATGTAAGCGTTCAAACGCGAATTGATCACAACCACCACCGAAACTGTTAAAATATTCCATTGATAGTGGAAACGCTTCTTACTGTAATTTTTGTAGTAAGTCCGGTCATACCTCTCGTGAGTGACGTTTTAAAGCTACTACAACAGATTCGGATAAACGTACGGTTGAAAGAAACTTGTGTTCCCATGCAACAATAACCCGGCCAACACAACGGTTATACGAACAAACTTATAGTAGGTACTTGAATTTTATTCATTTTGATCAAAAGCCGTTTACACATTTGGTACCTGCTATCGCCGCGAAAAGCACATAACCTATAATATGAACTCTGTTCTTAACTAGTCCAGCTTGAACACAATGCGTGTGAGGATAGGTAAGGTTATTAATAATACCATCTTTGATAGCGGGGTTAAGTGCTTGTTAATTCGTGAGTCAATCTCATACAATTTGCCGGAAAACCGAAAACGTGTGGTCAACAAAATTACTTGGTGGCATAGGTTTCCTGTTGTTTCTACGAGCATCTTAAGTCTGTCTAGATTCTAGATAATAGAATTAACGTAGAAATTGAATGTCACATTTCACAAGATTATTACTTCAGACGTGTTGGTAGGTTCAAATCTATTTTTATTAGATAGCATAAGGTAACCTTGATATCGAAGATGACTTAAAAACACCCAGAAAAATAAAATTACCTCTTTAGTTCAGACAATGACCACAAAGGTAGTATAGCATAGGTTTGTATAGATGACGTTATCAGTACATATTTTTCTGATATGTGTGGTAAATACCATAGGTTTTCTCTCCAAGCTCTGTCACTAGAGCAGTAACTATTTACTAATCTGAGCTTAGTCTTAATATCATTCCGTAAACCAGGATTTCCAATCCTCATAGAATAATGTGTGAGATGTCCGTGAATATTTATTTATTATTTATTTATAATAATGCCTTTTCTGTTAACGGTCAATTGAGTATGCTAAAAATTTAGTACAGAACGGTCAAGTGCGTCCTAGCCCTAAAAAGGTTAAGCCTAAAAACTCTGGTACCGACAAATGCTAAACAAATTCGTCTATTCAGTTGTCGCGCTGAATACTCCCGCTCGTTCATACCAAATATCTCTCCTGCTGTGGCTTCTCTTAATGAAGTGACTATCTAAGGCGCTAAGTGGCAATGGACCCATGTTCATGAGGAAGCATGGCATAGAATATTTCTAGGAAAAGAACCTAGCGAATTGTTTCCTTGGCTGGGCCTTGACTTCGGGTCAATCCTTATTCAAATCAATAAGGGGTCGGCAGCACATAGTGGTTTTTTTTTTTTTAGTATGCACACGACCGATGCGATGTAGAAACTAGATAAGTATCACTCGAGCGAACTCGAGATTTTGGTGGTAGTACGAGCGGTCAAACGTTTTAACTATTACTTGTATGGACGCCATTTCAAGATGATTATACGGTATCCCGACTGCGACGCGCTTTAAGCCTCGAAGCACAAGGAAGACTTGCTGTCTCACATCCATAATGGTATATTCGCAAAAATTTGAATTTGAAATAAATACAGGAAGGGCGAGCGGATGCAGCATGCCGATATTGTTAAACTGAAATACCTTTAACAGGCAAAGTCTTGAATAACAGTTTGATTAATGATTATTCATCTGAATAAACAGTAAACAACGTCGAGATGTAGAGACGTACAACGTGCTATCATAGACGGTTTCCATTGAGATGAGACCGTCCAGGGATGTTATCTGCAAGAAAATGTCAAGATAGGTATCGGAAAAGCGAGACCCAATCTTGGGTAGGTACACAACGGTTGACTGTTGTACCTAAATCTTTCCAAAGAAGCTTTAGTAATTAATACCTTAAGACTCTTCATAAAATTATGGAAGTTACTATTTTGAAAAAAATTAGCACCGTTAGTAAAGATTTTTTCACCGTTAAAATTAGGACAATTGCATCGTTTTCAGGACCTCGAATCTTTAGATCAACGCAAGTTCACTTGCGCTCTATTAGCATACCGACAGTGCCATTCGAAGCTATACCTACACGTCGACTTACCGCGTAAGCCAGGCACTTCAGATGAACAGGAACGTGTAACCTTCACAGTAGACTCCTATGCATATTCCCCCACCGCTAGGTGAGGCAGCAGTGGTAACTGTAGGTCTGTCGGGAGTCCTGGGGTCATCCTTCCGAGAGCTTACCCGGGGCTCCCAACCGTAGGCACATTAGGTAGGAAACGTGTGGTTTTTAGTCGGTAAGAGTCCGGCATGGCATTCATGTAGGATTCCCTCTTTATAAATACTCCTATGCAAAGTAAGTTCTGTTACGCTAGGTATACAAACTACAAAGGCAAGCATTGAACCTTGGTGGCCCAAACAAGTATTTCATCTCTTCCTAGCCCCAAAACAAGTGATTATAAACGATGTCCCTGTATAGTAGCCACAGGTATCAGTAGGGCTAATAGTCTTATCATGATAAGGGATTACGAGACTTCAGGCATCAGATAGTCCAAACTGCAGGCGTAGCTCCTCTTATTTCAGTGCCAAAACTGTTTACCAGCGGAATTGCCTAATTTGGTCAACCACTGAAGTACCTAGTTTGAAACTTCTTAAACGGCACGTACAACAACGACACAGACATCTACTAAAGATAAGGCGAGATTTGACAGGAATCGTGCAAAAAAAAAAAATGATAGTTTTTACAGAGGCATCTTTGTTTAAGTTTACAGCGTTTTCGACAACGGCCGCTGTCTTCTAAAGGAAGCATTAGGACATCATAGACGGGCGCTAAAGGTCCCCACAATCAACAGCGGGGCGCCCAAAACCTCGTGGTGAGCTACAGCTTAGGTTAGGTCATCTGGCGCATTGGCGCTGACGCTGACGGCACCGCACCCAGCGAGTACTTGATTCTCAGAAACCACAAATTGGAAAATCTGGTGAGGTATTTTCATTTTAGTTTCTTCAGTCTAATCGGTATTAAAATGCTAGCTGAATTATTAGACAAATGATGCTATTGGGACGTGGAGTCACCAAATTAGCTAATAAAATATTTAAATGAAAAGATGCTATTGGGGCGTGGAGTCGCCAATAAGCCACTAATATCCCTATCCTGAATCATATTATTTATTTATTATTTGTATTAAGCCACAAAAAGTGGATATCCCAATCCTGAAAGAATAGTGGTCCCCTGTGTAACACGGCGTACAAGACCGCTTAGGGCACAGCATCGACCTTACCAACATCCCCTAGGGCCCCTGTCTTTGACAGCATCGACCTCTCCCCTACATATCCTTACCCGTATATATAAAAAAAAAAAAAAAAAAAAAATACTGTTGTCATGTGGAATGAGCAGTAAGAACCACTACGAGTGGATATCCCAATCCTGAAAGAATAATGGTCCCCTGTGTAACAAGGCGTACAAGACCGCTGAGGGCACAGCATCGACCCTACCAACATCCCCTAGGGCCCCTGTCTTTGACAGCATCGACCTCTCCCCTACATCATCCTTACCCGTGTATAAAAAAAAAAAAAAAAAAAAAAAAAACTGTTGTCATGTGGAATGAGCAGTAAGAACCACTACGAGTGGATATCCCAATCCTGAAAGAATAATGGTCCCCTGTGTAACAAGGCGTACAAGACCGCTGAGGGCACAGCATCGACCCTACCAACATCCCCTAGGGCCCCTGTCTTTGACAGCATCGACCTCTCCCCTACATCATCCTTACCCGTGTATAAAAAAAAAAAAAAAAAAAAAAACTGTTGTCATGTGGAATGAGCAGTAAGAACCACTACGAGTGGATATCCCAATCCTGAAAGAATAATGGTCCCCTGTGTAACAAGGCGTATAAGACCGCTGAGGGCACAGCATCGACCCTACCAACATCCCCTAGGGCCCCTGTCTTTGACAGCATCGACCTCTCCCCTACAAATCCTTACCTGTGTATAAAAAAAAAAAATACTGTTGCCATGTATTTACATGTGCGCAGGACCGTGTATTGTGGCGTCATTTGGGAGAGGCCTACGTCCAGCAGTGGACTGATATAGGCTGATTTGATTCATTGATTGATGTGGAACGAGCAGTAGTAGCATTCAGTGAGCGCATCATAACCAGCTCACCGTCTTCATTAACTATGAGCGGTGACACTCTACATGCTACCACGATGTAAGGTTATGACCAATGGAATTATATTTGCTTAACCAAGTTTTTCTGGTTCCGTGTACTGTAGAACTACCAAGCCTCAGCTTTTAATATTTATTTTGCAGATCTAGACCTTAACACACGATGCAGAGCACGCATCGCCGATCAGTATGGCCGTGTCGCCACACCGAGAATTACTAATTAAAATCTATTTGATTATAAATAGATTAAAACCATTACAATGAGCAACTTTACTGATACCTTACTATTTTGTGATATAAGGTTCGAATAGAAATAGTTGTAGAATTTATTAACACTGATTTGTATAACTTAATGTAGTGGTGAACTAATTAGGTTACCTAAGTATTATGTGACTATGTAGGTTCGTAAGAACCTACAATAAAAACTATTGTTAAATTCTTATTGACAATTATTACGAATATTGTCGACATTTAAAAATGTTTTTAATCAAAACAGGATTTTTGTTATTCCTATAGTTCCGGCAATGTTCATTTTACTGAGAATGAATTAATCTTTGTATTTTAACGATTTCATTCAATTTATCAGTTTGTTTGACTAATTAAATTAATAACTTTATTTCTCAAAAATAAATTGAACCATATTTCTTTGATTTAAAAAGAAAACATTAAATATCAAGCCACGTGTTTTGTGAGAACAATTTGAGTGGCGGGGATTTATAAATAGACAGTGGTTGTGGCCGAGGGCGCACTTTTGCTGCTGGAATTTGGAGAGAAAACATTGTGAGTAGATTCTATGTTGGTTTTAATTTAATTTGGAATAAAAATTATGTTGTAATAACCTACTGGAAGTTAAAAGAGTGGCCGGAGTTTTATTGCCAGGTTCTTTTTTTCTCCAGCTCTACCTATTGCGTTGCGAATCTGGCAGTAAATGTAGATTGTGACTTACATGAATAAAGATGTTTCATTTAATTTCATTTTATTTCATTGTTGTTCCATTTGCTTGTTTTTATTACCGTATTTCTGAAATAAATACCGCCTAAGTATTTATTTCACTGTTATTTAACTAGATATCCATCTATAAGTGTAATAAAGCATAAAGCAGACCCGATGACCTACTCCAGGTCAGCGGGCCTGCGCTTTTTAAAAACAGCTGCCGCATGTCTACTCCGACATATATAATCCTTAGGGATCTGAGACTTATTCCTATTTATTACTGCCCATGTAGCCTTGCACTTATTTAAAGCACTCTGAATATAATAGTCATTTTTGGATTTTTGTGTTAATTTAATAATCCTATTTAGTCTGGATGATAAGTTTTTAAAAATCTTTTTATTTTGTTCTGTCTGATTTTTCCTATATTGCCATAAAAGTAAACGCTTACGTTTACAGCAGACTCTTATTCCTTTCGTGATCCAGTTTGGTCTTTTTTTGACAGAAATTTTAACACGTACAGTCGGGAAACATAAATCATAAAACAGTTTGAACAATGTATAAAATTCAGTAAATGCGATACTTGGATCTTGACTATTATATACTTCCTGAAAACTAAGAGAATCCAAACATTCTCTAAATTTATTAATGTTTTCCTTTGAATAGTCTCGTTTCTCAATAAACCAACACTTCAGAGACTGTATATATTTACAAGGCAGTGAAAACAATTGACCGGTGTGGTCTGATAAGGCAAATTCATAAACTCTACAGGAACAACTTTGAACATTATATAGGAAATTATCAATGCATGTTCCAGTCTCTAGACGCGTTGGTTGCATGAGAGTTTTACATTGATCTTCTAAATAGCATTACGTATCTTTTATCAGAGTTAATCACGCTTTTCCAAATACCTAGAGGCTGTCAAAATTTTGAATAAATTCTTACCATAAACGTAAACGCCTTTTAAAACATTCTGCCCATTAGGTACGTCTATATGCTAGGTTTCTAGCAACAGTATTTTTACACACACATTAACAAAGTACCTACTCTCTCTTGTTATAGCACCCTGGTGGAGCCGACATCATGTTTGAGTATGCAGGCGGAGACGCAAGCACTGCCTTCCGAAGTTCTGGACATACGCGCATGGCCAACAAGGCATTGGACCGATTCCTTGTTGGGGAGCTCCCCATGCAAGAACGCATGTACCGGCGACCAGGCGGTATAAAACTCAGTGATATACCTGAATGATGAGCAAGAGACCTGAATGATGAGCAAGAGACCTGAATACTATGAAAGAAGAGCAATATCAATAGCGGAGATAATAGATTAAGTATTTGATAGCGCCTTAACGATCGTTTCTAGACAGTATCTCTAGATGATATTATTTTTCTTATTGCATTTATACTTAGTTTTACTATTGTCTAAGGCCCCCATGAGCTTTACTTAAATCGTAGATACACCTTTCCTATTTAAGTATTTTGTGCTTATCCAAATACCTTATTGTATAAAGGTTGTTGCTGGCCGTCGCAGTTAACCTCCTAGAGTAATTAATATGAAGAGCATAGATAACATGGTTTCGTCATTTCAACAATGATAGGTAGACTTACCTACTTAAATATCAACGTATTATTATTTTTTCAAGCAAAATATCTGTTGCCATGTTAATAAGTGATTGTCATACCTATTGTATAATTTGCATTTATTTAAACTTGTTAGTAATTTCGCGAAATAAAAGAATTCGTGTTCAGCGTGCCAGCAACTTGTTAAAAGATGCCAAAAATGTATTTTAACAGCTGAACTCTTTTTTTTGTTTAGATTAGTATCTTTAGATTGGTCAGTATTATTGTAGCGGCGATGTTTTATATTACACACCCAAGTTCCTATAGTTTTTAAGCTGTAGAATATAATTTGATAAATTAAATTAATAATGTTCAATTTTAACTTCATGTATTTTATTCAACTCACCAAAGACAAGTCAATCAAAATTCGCAGGTAAGTAACTTGGGTTCGTTACATGGTCAAGTTACGCGCCGAAGACTGTAGGTCAATGTACATTATTTTCTACGTTCTTACGACATCTCGACTCTTAGTTTTCCTAATCTTCTTTCTTCATGATGCCTCTCCAGTCAATTCACTCCTGACTGACACGCAACATATATGGGCCTGCTACTCATGAACGAAATTAGTCTGTGAAATGATTGTCTGAAAGTTGTTTCAATCAAACCAAATCAACCTATAGCAGTCCTCTGCTGGACATAGGTTAAATATATATATACAGTCACATAGGCCTGTCCCAAGTTTCGCCACAACACACGATCCTGCGCATCGCGCAATTTGATTAGAAGATTACAACTATTGACTAGTGTCCGACCGAAACTGGTTTTCCGGCCGAAACCGAAACCGAACTTTCGGCCCCAGGGTCAGTTTCGGCCGAAACCGAAACCGAAACCGAAACTCACGTGTTCATACTGAAAAAAAACCAGCCAAGTGCGAGTCGGATTCCCGCACTTTTTTTTATTTTGGTAGGTATTTTTTGTTATAGCGGCAACAGAACAGGGTAAGGTGGGGGTGGCAGTGTCTTTTGACATCGCCAACGCTTTCAACACCTTGCCCTGGAGCTGCGTTTGGGAAGAGCTTATTTACCATGGAATGCCTTAACTACCATGGACCTTCGTCGAACTGTCGCGGCCTATCTTTCCGAGAGGACCATTACTTACCCGAGCCGGCTAGGGCAGTGTCGGCGGGATATATCGTTCAGTGTTCTATAGGGATCGGTCTTAGGACCGCTTCTGTGGAACATCGGCCACGATTGGGTGCTGCGTGGTCCGTTGCTCAGAGGTGTCGGCGTAACGTGTTACGTGCGCAACGTGTAAGACGGCACCCTCATTACAGCGCGAGGAGCAACGCACCGAGACGCAGCCCTAAAGGCCACCTGCGGGATGAAGCTTAATAGGGGGCATCAGCATCAGCATCGGCATCGAGCTCTCGATGACGTATATGGGACTCGTACTCGATAGCCGGTGGAACTTCGGATACCACTTCCGAAGTTTAGTCCCATAGCTGATGGAGGTGAGCATCAGCAGCACTCTCGCGGTTGTTGCCCAATATCAGGAGACCCAACGCTCCCTGCAAGAGACTGTACCATAGGATTGTAAGGAGCATGGCACTATACGGAGATCCTGATGGCCAGCAATGCGGCTAGATTGCTTAGCCCGAAGAAAGCGACGGCTGTCAGCGTGATAAGGGGATACCGCACGATCTCAGTTGAGGCGGTTGACATGTCTTCTAGCCAGGACCCCTCTATGGGACCTGGAAGCGTGGTCCCTATCGTCATTGTATAAATGGCGCAAGGAGGTGCTGGGGCGGGGCCATAGGCCTCTTCCTGTGAGCAGGTCATGCTCGTGAAAGAGACGGCGGGGAGGAAGCGGGAGAGGACTCTCCCACCCGAGTTCCACAGTCTGCGGAGGCGCCTCATACTATCAGCCTCCATGACCGGGGGCCTGAGGACTGTGACGGGGCTTCTCACCGTCCCTACAGAAGCAGGCCTTAGACGATAACGTGACGTAAGAGATTCATGCACGCCCCCCTCAAGAAGTGGGAGAACAACTGAACAACCCCTCAAAGACGCGGCCGCATCATTCCGAGGGCATAATCGGGGCTCGCAACTGCAGGCTGTTAGGTAGGATAAGCGTGGTTTTTAGGTAGGCCTATTGTACAGTGAAAAATTTATGCCTCTATCTGGCACGGTTCCAGCGATACAACCTCGTGACTAATAGACAGACTGACGGCTAGGCCTTATGTCTCGTTAATAGGGTCCCGCTTTAGCCCTTCCGTGCGAGAGTTCGACTCGCACTTGGCCGATTAATTTTTCGATAGGTGCAGCAAGTTCCACCAAAAGCCATCAATCAACGGTATAAATCTTCTCAAGAGTTCATTTTAGAAATACTCCACCTAAAGATGAGTCTTTTACGTGTGGAATTACTCATAGATGCTATTGCGAACTACCTACCTACAGACTAAAACCACACGGTGCCCTGCTACTAGCTCTTGGCTGGTTTTGGTTACATTCTAGAAGTATATAACTAAAACTGAACAACAGTGAGCTGGACTAGCGCACGTAGGGTTCCGTACAAGAAAACAAGAAAAGTGGCAAAAAATCATGGTATGGGAGGCCCCCTTTAATATCATTAATTTGTCTCATTTTATTATTTGTTGCTTTAACGGCAACAGAAATACATCATTCTGTAAAAACTATGTCGATGCATGAGTTACAGCCTGTGAGCAGACAGACAGACACCCAACGAAGTCAACGGGACGGACAACAAAGGGGTAGGTTTATGTAATATCAGGCGTTGAGAACATAAGTGGAACAACCCACAAAAAACGATAATTTAGATTACTTGTGTAAAGGGTGCAAAATTGCATCTACTTCAAGAGAAAAGTGGATCAACCAACCTTCCCACTTATTCTAAGAGATGGCACTGTTACAAACTATTTATGCACCATTGGAAATTAGTAATCTGTACAAAAGAAAAATGGACCAAGAGGGTTAGCCCACTTTTCTAATATGAGTTTGTAGAAAGCGCGCCAAAGCAGTGGTACAACCTCAAAGTATTATTTGGTTTTTAACAGTTTCTTTAAATGTATACTTAATAGACACTTATTTATTAATTATATCTATACTAATGTTATAAAGCTGAAGAGTTTGTTTGTTTGTTTGTTTGTATGGTTGAACGCTAGGATCTCAGGAACTACTGGTTGGATTTCAAAAATGCTTTTACAGTTTGATAGACCATTTATTGAGGATGGCTATAGGCTATATAACATCACGCTAAGACGAATAGGGGCGAAGCAGCAATCAATAATGTTTCGAAAACGGGGAATATTTTTTACTGTCAGAGAGCTTTCGAGGCGTACGCTGCGTAAATAGTTAAAGATACGTAAAAATTGAGTATTACAATATTGTTTCTCTTAAAAAGTTCTGAAAAAAAGTCCTAGGCAGCATATGTCTATCTCTTAAGGTTCGCTCACAATAACCTAATTTGTCTGTTTCTTAAGGTTCGCTCACAATATTATAAAACTGAAGAGTTTGTTTGTCCTAGGATCTCAGAAACTTCTGGTTGCATTTACAAAATTATTTTACAGTTTAATAGTCCATTTATTGAGGATGGCTAATGGCGATATAAAATGACGCTAATGCGAATAGGAGCGGAGCAGCCATAAATAATGTTTCGAGAACGGGGAAAATTTCTTTCTTTTGAGAGCTTCCACTGCGTACGTTGCGTAAATGGTTAGTTACGTGAAAATTTTGTATTACATAAATGTTCCCCTTTAAAAGTTACAAAAAAATGTCGCCAACAGCATATGCCTATCTTTTAAGGTTCACTTACAATAACCCCTTTTAATAAGTTTTGATGAGCAACGCGACGGAAGTAGGTAAACGTGGTCTGCAGTGGTAGCCAATCAACTGAATGATAAAAACCGGCCAAGTGCGAGTCGGACACACATGAGTTTCGTACCAAAAAAAGGACGGGTGAAAGTAAATGCAACGGGAAACATTATATTACTTTACATATTAATACCACACCTCCTTCTCAATCTCATGTGATGCAAACGAAGATGTGGGGGTCAGCTTTAAAGAATCTATGCGGCGCGGCGGGAGTAAATGCAAAGGGAAACATTATATTACCTTAAATATTAATACTACACCTCTCTCTTTCTCGCTCATGTAACGCAAACGAAGTTGTGCGGGTCAGCTCTAATGTATATAAGCGACGGGAAACATTATATTACTCAAAATATTAATACCAATAATACCATACCTCTCTTTTTCTAACTCTCATGTGCCGCAAACGAAGTTGCGCGGGTCAGCTAGTTTATTAATATATACACGGTTTTTCTTTTAGGGTGTCAAGCCGCCACTAGCTGGTAGCAGGGTTCCATACCTATCGATTTAACCCCCATGTATGTTCTACGATTTTTTGTAGTTTTCGAGATATAATGTTCTGCATAATTCCCTATTTTTTTATTATCGATTAAAATTTTTACATCTTGTATCAAACTTAGGAAGGAGATTATTTTGTCCATAATACTGCAATCAATAGGCATTATAATAATAAAAAAATATCCAAGAAAAGTCGAACCAAAAAGAAGTTGTAATTATTTAAAGACACGTGGAAAATAACGAAAAAAAGTTATATCTCGAAAACTACAAAAAATCGTAGAACATACATGGGGGTTAAATCGATAGGTATGGAACCATGCTACCAGCTAGTGGCGGCTTGACACCCTAAAAGAAACACCCAGTATACAAAGGCGAGCCATGAAAATGGTCAACGATCCTATGCTTGCAGGTGGTGTGGAACCTCTTCGCGACAGGAGAGACTTTGCCTCCTTGTGCGTGTTCTACCGCCTGTACAATGGTTTGTGCTCTGAAGAATTGTTTGATATGATGCCCACGGCTACGTTCTACCACCGCACCGCTCGCCACAGACAGGGTGTTCATCCTCACACTGCGTCCAGAGCGTTTGAGCACGGTTAGATCCGGTAGGGGCTTTCTCCCGCGTACGCTTAGATTGTGGAATGATCTCCCTACCTCGGGTTTCCCAAACGCCTACACAGTATAAGGTTCTTCAAAAGGGGTCTAAGAAGGTTTTTACAGGGTTGCAAACGTCCATAGGCAGCAGTGACCACCGGTACATGTGGAGGGCCGAATGCTTGTCTGCCACCTTGGTGGTATAAAAAAAACATAGGCAACATACACATAAAATACACAAACAAAAAAATGTTTCTTATTAATTAAAAACAGTTTTATTTACGAAGATGTGTCTCTATAACATTCACATGAAAAGAAGGTCAACCTACTAAATAGATAAATGCAAAAGTGGTCCAACCCACAAAATAAATATAAATAATAACTTATATGAAAATATACGATAACCCTTTGAAACTGTTCTTTAATTCCATCAAAATGCAACAATAAAGATACAAACCTTCCTCCTGAATTTCTTGCTATTTAACTTTGTTTAAATGTTAAAGTCATTAGACCCCTCTATCTCAGATTTATTGTTTTGAGGTTAAATAAATAAATAATAAATAAATAAATATTCACATCTCACACAACGCTATCTGATCCCAAAGTAAGCTAGGAATAACCTGCTTGTGTTATGGGTATCAGACCACGGATATTAATACTTATATACTTTTAAATACATACATATTATACATAGAAACACCCAGACTCTTGAGACAAACATTTATGGGTCACACAAATATTTGTGTCCGGTGGGAATCGAACCCACGACCTCCAGCGCCGCAGGCGGTATCACTACCGACCGCGCCACAGAGGCAGTCAAAATTGGCGGATGGATAGCGGTTGATCCACTTATGCTCTCAGCGCCTCATATAATGTCCTAGATCACCTTTTTAGGATTCCGAAAAACTGTATTATTATAACTATTGATTGGAAGTCCTTTGTAAATCTGTAATCTTCGGTTAGTAACATATTAACTGGTTGGGCTGACCCCAACCACGTCACAAGCGTCAGGCACTCAAAATTCATGAACACGTGAGTTTCGGCCCGGCCGAAAGTTTCGGCCCAATTAAACCGAAACTGCGGCCGAAACTCGATTTTTTGGCCGAAACTGGCCGAAACCGAAACCGAAACTTCGGTCGGTCACTACTATGTACTAAATACCTAGATACTACATACATAAATACATATAATACGTTTAGAGATAGAAAGATAAACTGCGTGACCGCATCCATCCCCGAAGGGGTAGGCAGAGGCATATTATATTACCACATTACACCTTTTTAGAATTTGCTTACGTGCTTAATAGGTGTGTATAGTGGTATTGCCATGTTGATATGGACAGGCGCAGGAAAGACTTACAATTTGGCTTAACAACTGCCATTTTACTGGCAACCAGGACCAACGGCTTAACGTGCCTTCCGAAGCACGGAAACGCATATATGCCTCTGCGTACCCCTGCGGGTAAAGTCGTACTTATATGTACCTATCATCGCCTCAGTGCTTAATATTTTATTATAAAGTGAAAAAAGACAACCTGGCCCAGACGGAACTTGAACCCGCAACCTTTGCTTAATCCAGGGCAATGCTCTAACCAATTGAGCTACGGGAGCCGTACTGATACAAGTTGAAATTCTTCACGTTATTGTAACCGCCATTTAAGAGTATGGCTTTTTTTGCTAATTTTTTTGCAAAGAACTAATTGCTTTAAATATTCAAAAAAAAGCCTCAGTGCTTATTTCTTCTATCAACCATATTTTTCGAATATGAACTTTAAATGCAGAATTGTTAAGACAACATTTTCAATCTTGTTAGTCAAATAAAATTTAAGACTTTTTATTACTAAAACAACAAAAAAATAATTTGAATTTTAATTATAACACGACACTGTAATTAAAATTTAGTGCTCGGTAAAAAAGGTATGTTCTCTGTCCAATGTCTGTCCTATATTTTAATTAATAATAATTTAATATTTTTTAAATAATTGTTTTTTTTTATTTGTTTGTCCTTTTAATAAAAAATTAGGTAATTTTAGTTCCAATTTTTTCACTTTCTGCTTTGTGTTTTCTGGGTCTCTCCGTACTTATGTAAAGCAATAAGACGTCCAGCATACTTATATTATTAGGAAGAGTAATTAATACCTAAAGTGCTTTTTCTTCTTTTTTCCATCTCCAGTCATAATTTTAACAAAAAATAAATAAACAAAACATTCTCAACTTAAAAGTTAAACCTGTTGGTGTATGTAATGTACGTCTATTATGGTGAAATATGCACCACCTGTATAGAAAATCTGAGAGATAGCACAAATAAGCAAGCAAAAATGAAAGAGTCACTTTATCCTATCTCCAATGAGGTAGTGTTCTAAGTCCATATACGTAATTTTATTTATGCTTATTTGTTCTATCTACACGTAAAAACTGTGTAATAGGGTATTATTCATTGGCATCTGCAGATAAAAATTAAACCATCAATTCGTAAGCAACACACGTATCAAGAAAGACCTTTTAATCTAAAAAATAAACTGTTTTAAATTAAAATAAAGGAAAAACGCTTCTACTGTAAAATGTGACCGATAACCGTAAATTTGACATTTTGAGAGTCATAGTTTTGTACTTTTGTCTAAACTGCGAGATATTATACATACCTACTACCAAAATGTTTAAGACATGTGATGACATATTTTTACATAAATAACTGACCGTGAAACTTCTGATCACTTGTGTGATAATTCTGTTTTTCCCAGTCCAATTATTTGCATAAACAATAAAGGTACTTATAATAGTACTTTACTTAATAAAATGAGCTATTAAAACTAATTTACAAAGAAAATCTCGAAGGTTCCAAAAATAATAATTAAAAATGTGACCAGTAGGTACCTATGATCTCATCTATTTCGATGTAATTATAGTAAACAAAAGCATGTTATGAACCTCACCAGTTAAATGGATGTTGCTGGCCTGGATGCGTAATTATTAGTATTGTTTCCATTGACGCCTCTATAATATTGGGTGTAACAAAATTGACTCTCCAAATTTCGTCACGTGACGTGCCATCTGTCGTTTTTAAAAAAATAAAAAATTAACTCCCCTTTTTTATTAAATACTAGCTGAGCCCGCAACTTCGTTTACGTCACATAAGGTGTATGAAAGGAAAGGTATTTCTTCATCAGAGTCATCAAGCAACGTCTGAAACTGCCCTGTTTGCTTAATCATAAAAGAGCTTAATGATTAAGTCTATTTTAAAACAATTCAGTCCACGCCTTCGGCGCGGACTGAATTGTTTAAAAATAGTCTTAATCATTAAGCTCTTTTATGATTAAGCCAACACGCCAGTTTAGGTTGACTCACATTCAAAGAAACCCCTACAATTAAAATTTTCAAAATATCTGATTCTTAAAAGTGTTATAACTCTTTTATTGCTAAACCGATTTACATAAAACAAACGCTAAATGTTAGCTGGAGCAAACCTCAACACAATAAAGAAAACCGCATTGCAATCGGTTGAGCGGTTACTGAGATTAGCGTGCACAACCGTACAGACAAACAGATATACAGACATACAGATATACAGACATACAGACAAACAGACAAAAATTCTAAAAATCATTGTTTTGGGTTCTATTGCGTTCATAAAGCCCCCCTATAATATTTTTTCTTATTCATCTTCCATGTACAGACAGCGACCTGTTTCGATTTTATTATATGTATTGATTTGTATTTGATATCCGATGCCAAGTCATCTCATGAAATTTGGAGAGGTAATTTTGTTACACCCAGTATACCTAATGCTGAGCTAGGGACCATGGCTCAGCAGGCCCCAGACGACAGCGTGACGTGATAGTTTCACGCCCGCCACACGCCCCAAGAAGCGGGATAACACCCGAACAACCCCCCAAAAACGCGGGATAGCACCCGAACCCCCTAGTTGAGGCCGCAGTGGTAGCCAAGGTCTGTTGGGAATCCTGGGGATATCCTTCCGAGGGCTTACCGGGGCTCCCAACCGTAGGCAGTAGGTAGGGAACGTGTTGGTTTTTAGTTGGTGTTCATTGTTAGTCGGTAAGGCTCCGGCATAGCATCCACACGCAAAAAAAAACTTGCCAAGTGTTAGTCAGACTCGAGCACGGAGGGTTCCGTTCCAAAAAACGGCAAAAAATCACGTTTGTGAACGAGAGCCCCCCTTAATCCCGCTTTTAAGCTGGTTTTAGTATTTGTTGCTATAGCGGCAACAGAAATACATCACAGTTCCTGAGATGCAGCCTCGTGACGGACAGACACCAGACGGGTGGCGAAGTTTTATGACTAGGGTCCTGTTTTTTACTTTTTGTGTACGGAACCCTAAAAAGAGACCACGGCAAGGATATTTTTAAACTTTAAATATGGAAAAAAAATCGGTTTCGAGCAGGATTCGAACCTGCGTCTTCTCGCATACCGTGGAACGCCTTTTAGACCAGTGCAGATAGCTTTTCAAATATAAATAAACCGGCCAAGTGCGAGTTGGACTCGCCCATGAAGGGTTTCGAAGCAGCAAGTAACATAATATAAAAGTTCTTATAGTTCGTTGTAAATTTGATTGATGTTTTAACACGTTCGCAGTGGTAGTGATTTTTCTAACCGAAAACTGCGGTTTATGACGTATTAAAAAAAACTACCAGCTCTATCTCATTCAAACTAATTTTCGTTGGTAGTTTTTATGGCAATGTACATCATATATTTTTTTTAGATTTATCACTCTCTTAGTTTAGAAGATAGAGGGGGGGACACTCATTTTTCGACTTTGGAAGTCCCTCTTGCGCAAACTATTCACTTTAGAAAAAAATGATGTTAGAAACCTCAACAGCATTTTGAAAGACCTATCTATAGATATGGTCATACACGTATGGGTTTGATGAAAATAAAAATTTTGAGTTTCAGTTCTGAGTATGGGGACCCCCAAAATTTACTGCTTTTTTTCTAGTGTTATATAAGAATCTTAATGCGGTTCACAGAATACATTTAGTTTCCAAGTTTCAATAGCATAGGCCGTATAGTTTCAGAGAAAAGTGGCTGTGACACACGTACGGACAGACAGACAGACAGACAGACATGACGAATCTATAAGGGTTCCGTTTTTGCCATTTGGCTACGAAACCCTAAAAATTAGTAGTAGAATGAAACCTATTGCAAAAGGAAGAGAATGTGACAAAAATAACAGGAAAAATAATATACGGGCGATCTGAGGGCGGAAAGTGAAAAAAATGGGGGTTTTAAGGGGGGAAAAGGGGTTTTCTCGATTTCCGACAAAACCACAAGTCCTATGGAAAAATGTTTAATGGCAAAGTTGTAGGAAATAAAAAAATCTACAACTTTTGCATTAACTCTTTTATGACCTCTAACCTCAAAAAGTATGTCAAAAACTCAAAAAAACCCAGATTTTGAGTTTTTGATTTTTTTCTATTACATTTGATTTCCTTTCTTTTTATGTTTCTAATGCACTATAATTTTTGTGATCCAAAATGTTTATTTTTTCTCCTTTTATTGACTTAATATCGCAAAAGCATTGAAATTTTCAATCGTAAAATCACCTGTCAAAATATCAGTTTTTAGGGTTCCGTACCCAAAGGGTAAAGAACGGGACCCTATTCATGAGACTTCTCTGTCCGTCTGTCTGTCTGTCTGTCTGTCCGTCACGAGGCTGTATCTCATGAACGGTGATAGCTAGAGAGTTGAAATTTTCACAGATTATGTGTTTTTGTTGCCGCTATAACAACAAATACTAAAAACAAAAACATAATAATATTTAACCCTTAGAGCTCCTCGCGGCGACCGGTCGCCGCGCATAATAATCAAGCTTTTCCGTTGAGCCCCGCGCGGCGACCGGTCGCCGCACCTACCCAGACGACTTTAAACTTAAATTTAGCCTCCTTACGTCCTACTTTTCTATGAACAGTTTGATTGCATGTGTAGTATATAACATTTTCTTGTTTTTGGAATCTTATAAAATGACGTCAATGGGCCAGAATTTTTTACAAAAATCGAACAGTTGAAGTTGAGAGTGGATTGCGCATGGTTGGCGTGCGTTTGTGTAGTACGTGTGTGTTTTGTGTTTTTATTATAAATAATGTGTTTGCATTATTATTTATTATTATACACAGTAAAATAAACAATATATCAATAATCCGGTTGGTGTTTACAGAATCGTAAAATATGGTGTGGTGGTAGAGTAATAAAGGTTTTTTTGTGTTGAGTGCATGTGTACCAAGTGCGTGTGTGCGTGTGTGTTGTGTTTTTTTATTATAAATAATGTGTTTTCATTATTATTTATTATTATACACAGTAAAATAAACAATTTATCAATAATCCGGTTGCCGTTTGCAGAATTGTAAAATTTGGACTGGTAAGTGAGAAATAAATTTTTTTTTGGAAAATGAGAAATCTTTTTTCATTTTTAGGGTGGTGGAAATAGGTGCTTGCGATTATTGATTTTCGATATAAATTTTGTGGGGGTTGAAGGAGCTTGAAGGGTTAAGGGGGGCTTCCATACAACAAACGTGTTTTTTCGCGATTTTATCTTATATATTCGGTTATAAGGTATCCTTCTCAATTTAAATACGTTAGTTAATTTGAACATTTCATCAAGATCATTCATTCCCTTTACACCATGCAAATTAAATGAATACTTTAGGAGGTATAGCACAATCAAATGTTGCTCAATGAAATTAATTTCGTGTCGCCATGATTGAACATTATACGGGTCACATACTAACTTATTTTTCGACTTTTATCGTAAATATTTTTTCTTTAAAAAGTTAACAACGCTGTCAGCAGATTACTTTAGGTAGGTGTAATATTTCAAAGGTAGCTATTTCATAGGAAATAGTAAACAAATAGTCCATATTTTAGATTTTTCTCCAGTATAAACAATTTACGTACAAACACACAATTTATGTTGTAGACGTAGATATCGTGTTTATAATGTCATCATTCAAATGTCATCAATATTCTGAAAAAGAAATTAAACATAGAGTTCACAAACTCTTTTTGAAATATATACTGTACCTACCGTAGAGGATCTATACAAGGATAGTTAACACTATAGAGCAAATCGAACTGTCTAAAGACGCGCGTTGTATAACACTATAGAGCAACGCGAACTGTCTAAAGACGCGCGTTGTATAACACTATAGAGCAACTTGAATTGTCTAAAGACGCGCGTTGTATAACACTATAGAGCAACGCGAACTGTCTAAAGACGCGCGTTGTATAACACTATAGAGCAACTTGAATTGTCTAAAGACGCGCGTTGTATAACACTATAGAGCAACGCGAACTGTCTAAGGCACGCGTTGCTCTGTGTGAATATGTAATGAGGCAACCAGTAGACGCTTGAAATACTCACTGAATATCGAGCAGTGTATTTCCATAAAAAAAAAATTAAAACAAAATGGACCTTTAGTGGGACATCCTTTCGAGAGCTTACCCGGGGCTCCCAACCGTAGGCTGTTAGCCGTTACGTGGGGTTTTTTAGTCGGTAGGAGTCCGGCATATCATCCGTAAAGGATTTTCCCTCTTGTTAAATAAAATGAAAAATGGGGGGCTCGCATGCAAAAAATACGACTTTTTGTTGTTTTTTGGAACGGAACCCTCCGTGCGGGAGTCCGACTCGCACTTGGCCGGTTATTTAAAAATTGGTGGGCCTTTTGTTACTTAAAATCTCTTCTTTCTGATGATGTAAAAATATATATACATCACAATGGTAAATTTTCTCAGAAAATGCAAAAGAACTCCAAACATATTTTTTCCATTTTAATTATTCATGTACAATTTTGAGCTATTTATTAATATTTACACAAAAACTTGTCGATTTTTTTTTATTTTATTTATCAACGTAGGTACCATAGAATCTTACGTTTTTCGAATTATTTAAAAGTAAATATTAATAAATAGCTCAAAATTGTACATGAATGATTAAAATAGAAAAATATGATTGGAGTTCTTTTGCATTTTCTGAGAAAATTTGACGGGTGATTTTTCGATTAAAAATGTAAATGCTTTTGCGATATTAAGTGAATAAAAAAAGAAAAAATAATCATTTCGAATCAAAAAAATTAGTGCATTAGGAATATAAAAAGAAAGGTTTCTGCCAAATTTCATGACAAAACGAACATTTTTGTAAAACCGTAAAAATACTGAATAACGTTTAAAAATTAACAAATTAAAATTGATATAAAAATGAATCTGCGAAATGTATGTACGCGCATAAGTTCAGAACAGCTGGACCGATTTCGCTAATTCTTTTTTTTTGTGTTTGTTACTGTCAGGAGAAGGTTTAAAAAAATGGGTGGTATATTTTAAAGGCATGTATTTAAATCGATATCTGTTTATTCCCTTTTTTCGAACAAAATATTACAAAGTTAAACCAAAAATACTGACTTGCACACTAATTATGCACACTAAATAAGTCAAATTCAGTATACAGTTTAATGGTATTTGCAGAACTATTTTACTGAACAAATCACTATTATTAAAATAGTATATCTAAAAATTCCTTTGCTCAACAAACATATTAAAACTTTTTTAAGGAAAACCATCATCTAAATTACTTTTAGGAACATCTTTTATTCTAATTAAAAACCCAATTTAATCAGTCTTCTTTACAAGTCATTTAATCTTTATGGTGTAGTGGGGCCCTACCAACACCTCCGGGCCCAAGTCAACCTCACGTGCAAGCTCGTGCACCTGCTGAACAACGGACGAGGCTCTGACGTCGGCGGTCCATTTCAACACGGCGATGGGCTCACCACCTGTTACGTGGGACCGAATTGTACACGGTGAAATGTGGGCCGGTATAGGCCTCTGCCTACCCCTTCGGGGATAAAGGCGTGAGTATATGTATGTATGTATGTATGTATCTTTACAAAATGAAATTTTATTAATCAAAAAAATAAAAAACTAACCTAACCTAACCTATTCCGTTATAAGATTGTAAAATTTAGAGTGCAAGTTAGTATTTTTGATAAGCAATTAGTATTTTTGTTTAGCAAATCTTATATCCGGTGTACGAACCACATTTTTGGTTTAAATTCGAGAAAAAAAGGTCATCTCATTTTGTGTAAAATTTTAGTTTTTTAAGTAGTAACTGTCTAGTTAATCAATTGGTTTTTTTGCACAGCATTCAGATTTCTGGTATGCATTCAGTTAATTAGTGGAGTTACCTAGTGTTCAGAAAAATTATATAGATGTGCATTTAAAAATATCCCTATTTTAAATAACTGTAACCCGCTTGATTGAACTGTTGACAGAAATGGTTTCTATTGCGATTTTGGATCGGGTCTTAGAACTGGAAACTCCGAAATGGGAACCGGGAACAGAAAGACTGACAGGGAACTGGAACCCGGTAACCGAAAACCAGGAACCGGAAACTATGAACTCGAAACCGGGGAACCCAGAATCTGAAACCGGGAATGGGAACAGGGGACCGTAAACTCAATCCGAAACCGGGAACAGGAAACTCAATCCGAAACCGGGAACAGAAAATCGGGAATGGGAACAGGGGACCGGGTACTCAGAACTCGGAATACCGATTTTTCATAGTTAAGGCAGGACAACGTCTGTCGGGTCAATAGTAAGGTATATAATTATGTGACCAGTCACATTATATCTGTGAGGGATGGAAAATAAAATGGATCGTCTCGTTTAAACGCTCATTTAATATCAGAGGTATCACTTCGGTATTATAAATGGTAATGCATATCTATATAATACCAACTGACGACTCGCGGTTTCACCCGCGAGGTTTTCGTTCCCTTGGGAATACCGGGATAAAAAAAAATAAAAACCATCCAAATTTTCAGCTCCATCAAACTAAAAGAGTTTAAAGAGAGAGAAAAAGAAAAGGAACTTAACTTTTGTATACACATAGTTGTAAACTTTATGTTAACAAGCACTGCTCTACATAGGTATTAAGTTTCATACTTTCTTCCCTGACCTGAAACAAGAAATATAAATCCATTATTGCTTCAGAACGTCTGCTAAGTACCTTAATGAATCAAATCAGCCTATGACGGTTCACTTCTAGACGAAGGGTCTCCCAAATTACGACCCAATACACGGGTCTACGCATTCCACATCCAGACAATGGGCGGTTTTCCATTAGCCGGCCCGGCACCGGCACGGCACCGGCGTGACCGTGTACCGGCACCGGCGCCGGGGCTTCGATTTTCCACTGCGCCGGTGCCGACGCCGTTATACGCCCGGTGAGTGATATAGTACTGACATGGACTTCAGCACGACAACACGTACCTAAAGTAATAGTACAACGCGATATATTATAAGAATGGTATCGTCAAGCCGTCGATTATATTTGTTATATCTTTTACATCTGCGACGCCAATACCAACGCAGAGATGAATATAATATTCTTTTAAATAATATTACAGCACATGCACGGTCGGATTTGTGGGACATAATATAATGTTACAAAAGATAGTTTAAATTATTAAAGCAGTGTTATTTTATGTTTAATTCTGATAATATTATCATATTTCGATATTATTCATTCTTCTTTACCCTTACCACTGAAGAAAATTCACGAATAAACTTAACTCGAAACTAAGCCGGTCAATGTAGGACAGAGTAAAATCAAGGGTATTCAAAATGATATTCAGTAATATTTTATATTTATTAATAAACTATTCACATAATTTGATGTATGTCGGATACATTAAATATTATTACCATCGATACGTCATAGTAAATTTTCTTTCATTTCTCCATAAAAACAATGGTAAACTTCTGGGACATGCTCAATTTGAGTATGGTCGTGTAAAAAAAAAATGCCCGTCTCTCTCCCTGAGTCTCCCTCCGCTTCGCGTTCATCTACCCGCCCCGCGTCCTTCTACACGCCCGCGCACTCACACACGCACACGGCTACTAGCTAACCCGGCGACGGCGACGGCGCCGGTAGGACTCATCGCCGGGCCGGTGCCGGGCCGGTGCCGGCGCCGGCAAGTGCAAAAGCGAGCCGTACATTTTCATACATTTTTGCTTCCCCGGCCCCGTCACGGCGCCGGCACCGGCGTCGGTGCCGGTGCCGGGCCGGCTAATGGAAACACGGCCAATGGGCGGTTTTCCATTAGCCGGCCCGGCACCGGCACGGCACCGGCGTGACCGTGTACCGGCACCGGCGCCGGGGCTTCGATTTTCCACTGCGCCGGTGCCGACGCCGTTATACGCCCGGTGAGTGGTATAGTACTGACATGGACTTCAGCACGACAACACGTACCTAAAGTAATAGTACAACGCGATATATTATAAGAATGGTATCGTCCAGCCGTCGATTATATTTGTTATATCTTTTACATCTGCGACGCCAATACCAACGCAGAGATAAATATAATATTCTTTTAAATAATATTACCGCCTAAGTAACATAAGTTATATATTTTTAGTATTTAGAAAAAATGTAACCATTTTGTAACTATTTGGTAATTTAGCCCAGTTAACTTCCGATTTATATCGTGTAACAAGCGTCTAATGATATTGACTATTTTTTTATGATTAACTCTTTTTTTATAATTCAACGCAGAGTAAAATAAAATAAGGAATTCACTTTCAAAATCAGTAAAATTTAAAGAAGTAGTAATATTAAAACAAGACAATTACAAAATGGAAAGCTTCAGTTACAAGATCAAAAGGTAAAGCTTAGTTTACCCTGATAAAAAAATACTGCAAATCAGTGGTACTGAAATAGGAAGGGATGAACCATGAACGACGGTAATATATAAAAGATAATTTTCTTTTATATATTACCTTATTTATATAAATAAATAAATGATATTTTAGTAATCAACGCCTTTTATTTCTATTCAGCTTTTTAATTCAGTTCAGTCTCAAAAAATCTATTTATGTAAAGACTGCCTTAAGGTAGTCAATCTATAATTATTATATAACAAATCGATAAATATCAAATACAACGCTCTAATCTAGTAATTAGAAGAAAAATTTCAGCTCGATTGGATAAACAGAAGTGGTCGAAAATGATTTTCAAGAACTCAGCAAAGTCACAATATGAACATTGCAAGTTAAATAAAAGCGTCTAATAATACCAACACTATTTTTAAGCAAATTATAAATTAATTGAAGAACATAATAAGAGCCCCAAGTACATTTTTAAGCCGAAACACAACTCAAGTAACCGAAAAATAATGATTGTACTAAAATAATTATTGTTCCAAGATATTATCATTATATCCACTAAACAGATAATTAAACACATGCCTGCATGCATTTGTGCTCGCCTTTATATTTCCATTTTGTAACTTTTTTATTCCACGTTATATGTAACCAAACAAAATGGAAGTAACGCATCTCCAATCGCCGACCTAAGATTGCTTGTAAATAAACTTTAATAAAGATGGAATAACAACTAGTATGAGTGCAAAAACAACTATTTTAATAGCTTATAATGCGTTTGTAGTTTATCATAATTATATTTCTATAAACAAAAACCAATCCTACCAGTAAAAATCACAATTACAAAGTGGATGAAAATTCTGGCACGGTAACGCTCAAGAAGTTTCGATGCGAAATGCGTCAAAATGGTCATTCTCTGACTGTTTTACAAAATGGCGAAGTCTGAAGTATTGTTGCCAGGGAAGAAATTTGTAGTCAGGGGTATATTTTTTGGCGACAAAGTGCTTCAAATTACGGTTACAAAGTGTAATTCCATGCACGGTCGGATTTGTGGGACATAATATAATGTTACAAAAGATAGTTTAAATTATTAAAGCAGTGTTATTTTATGTTTAATTCTGATAATATTATCATATTTCGATATTATTCATTCTTCTTTACCCTTACCACTGAAGAAAATTCACGAATAAACTTAACTCGAAACTAAGCCGGTCAATGTAGGACAGAGTAAAATCAAGGGTATTCAAAATGATATTCAGTAATATTTTATATTTATTAATAAACTATTCACATAATTTGATGTATGTCGGATACATTAAATATTATTACCATCGATACGTCATAGTAAATTTTCTTTCATTTCTCCATAAAAACAATGGTAAACTTCTGGGACATGCTCAATTTGAGTATGGTCGTGTAAAAAAAAAATGCCCGTCTCTCTCCCTGAGTCTCCCTCCGCTTCGCGTTCATCTACCCGCCCCGCGTCCTTCTACACGCCCGCGCACTCACACACGCACACGGCTACTAGCTAACCCGGCGACGGCGACGGCGCCGGTAGGACTCATCGCCGGGCCGGTGCCGGGCCGGTGCCGGCGCCGGCAAGTGCAAAAGCGAGCCGTACATTTTCATACATTTTTGCTTCCCCGGCCCCGTCACGGCGCCGGCACCGGCGTCGGTGCCGGTGCCGGGCCGGCTAATGGAAACACGGCCAATGGGCGGTTTTCCATTAGCCGGCCCGGCACCGGCACGGCACCGGCGTGACCGTGTACCGGCACCGGCGCCGGGGCTTCGATTTTCCACTGCGCCGGTGCCGACGCCGTTATACGCCCGGTGAGTGGTATAGTACTGACATGGACTTCAGCACGACAACACGTACCTAAAGTAATAGTACAACGCGATATATTATAAGAATGGTATCGTCCAGCCGTCGATTATATTTGTTATATCTTTTACATCTGCGACGCCAATACCAACGCAGAGATAAATATAATATTCTTTTAAATAATATTACCGCCTAAGTAACATAAGTTATATATTTTTAGTATTTAGAAAAAATGTAACCATTTTGTAACTATTTGGTAATTTAGCCCAGTTAACTTCCGATTTATATCGTGTAACAAGCGTCTAATGATATTGACTATTTTTTTATGATTAACTCTTTTTTTATAATTCAACGCAGAGTAAAATAAAATAAGGAATTCACTTTCAAAATCAGTAAAATTTAAAGAAGTAGTAATATTAAAACAAGACAATTACAAAATGGAAAGCTTCAGTTACAAGATCAAAAGGTAAAGCTTAGTTTACCCTGATAAAAAAATACTGCAAATCAGTGGTACTGAAATAGGAAGGGATGAACCATGAACGACGGTAATATATAAAAGATAATTTTCTTTTATATATTACCGTATTTATATAAATAAATAAATGATATTTTAGTAATCAACGCCTTTTATTTCTATTCAGCTTTTTAATTCAGTTCAGTCTCAAAAAATCTATTTATGTAAAGACTGCCTTAAGGTAGTCAATCTATAATTATTATATAACAAATCGATAAATATCAAATACAACGCTCTAATCTAGTAATTAGAAGAAAAATTTCAGCTCGATTGGATAAACAGAAGTGGTCGAAAATGATTTTCAAGAACTCAGCAAAGTCACAATATGAACATTGCAAGTTAAATAAAAGCGTCTAATAATACCAACACTATTTTTAAGCAAATTATAAATTAATTGAAGAACATAATAAGAGCCCCAAGTACATTTTTAAGCCGAAACACAACTCAAGTAACCGAAAAATAATGATTGTACTAAAATAATTATTGTTCCAAGATATTATCATTATATCCACTAAAAAGATAATTAAACACATGCCTGCATGCATTTGTGCTCGCCTTTATATTTCCATTTTGTAACTTTTTTATTCCACGTTATATGTAACCAAACAAAATGGAAGTAACGCATCTCCAATCGCCGACCTAAGATTGCTTGTAAATAAACTTTAATAAAGATGGAATAACAACTAGTATGAGTGCAAAAACAACTATTTTAATAGCTTATAATGGGTTTGTAGTTTATCATAATTATATTTCTATAAACAAAAACCAATCCTACCAGTAAAAATCACAATTACAAAGTGGATGAAAATTCTGGCACGGTAACGCTCAAGAAGTTTCGATGCGAAATGCGTCAAAATGGTCATTCTCTGACTGTTTTACAAAATGGCGAAGTCTGAAGTATTGTTGCCAGGGAAGAAATTTGTAGTCAGGGGTATATTATAGGCGACAAAGTGCTTCAAATTACGGTTACAAAGTGTAATTCCATGCACGGTCGGATTTGTGGGACATAATATAATGTTACAAAAGATAGTTTAAATTATTCAAGCAGTGTTATTTTATGTTTAATTCTGATAATATTATCATATTTCGATATTATTCATTCTTCTTTACCCTTACCACTGAAGAAAATTCACGAATAAACTTAACTCGAAACTAAGCCGGTCAATGTAGGACAGAGTAAAATCAAGGGTATTCAAAATGATATTCAGTAATATTTTATATTTATTAATAAACTATTCACATAATTTGATGTATTTCGGATACATTAAATATTAAATATTATTACCATCGATACGTCATAGTCAATTTTCTTTCATTTCTCCATAAAAACAATGGTAAACTTCTGGGACATGCTCAATTTGAGTATGGTCGTGTAAAAAAAAAATGCCCGTCTCTCTCCCTGAGTCTCCCTCCGCTTCGCGTTCATCTACCCGCCCCGCGTCCTTCTACACGCCCGCGCACTCACACACGCACACGGCTACTAGCTAACCCGGCGACGGCGACGGCGCCGGTAGGACTCATCGCCGGGCCGGTGCCGGGCCGGTGCCGGCGCCGGCAAGTGCAAAAGCGAGCCGTACATTTTCATACATTTTTGCTTCCCCGGCCCCGTCACGGCGCCGGCACCGGCGTCGGTGCCGGTGCCGGGCCGGCTAATGGAAACACGGCCAATGGGCGAGTTTCCATTAGCCGGCCCGGCACCGGCACCGACGCCGGTGCCGGCGCCGTGACGGGACCGGGGAAGCAAAAATGTATGAAAATGTATGGCTCGCATTTGCACTTGCCGGCGCCGGCACCGGCGTCCTGCCAGCGCCGTCGCCGTCGCACAGTGGATCGATTCATACAAATCGGCGGACATAGGAATCTTGAAAAACTTTTTACTGATTTTACAAAAACTAATGATGCCAATGTGTTTATCTTAATAATTGTAGGCGAAAACAATACTACACAATTTTGATTAGACTTCAATTTTTAAAAATATTTGACAGAAACTGATTTCAATGTATGGAAAAGCACATTAAAAAAGGGATAGCTTGCGATTTTCTCGTGTTTTCTGATTTTAACGCTTATAGTGACTTTTAATCGGTTGTTAGCAAAATATCTGCCAAACATTTTAGGTACTAGGCATGCGCAAAACGTTACACTAAAAAGTAATGTCATATGGCATTACATTTTGTACCGCGTCACATTACTTTGTACTATGACTTTTATCATGACAATCTCATGCGGCGGCACAAAGTTCTAAAATATTAATCGCGCGCTGCGTGCGCGCCAAATCCAGCATTCGTTCGCATCGCATTATAGTCACAGGACGAAGTGTCGTACGTTGTCCTAACTGAACGTGACTTGGCTAATGCTAATGTACGCACGCACGTTAAGGTGTAAATAAAGTAACGTAGAATGTGGTTTATGTGTAATTGTATGCAGTAAAGTAAATTTAATAGTGTTCGAATAGATATTATATATAATAATAGATCAAATAAACTTAATTGAAAAGTAATTGTTAGTAGTTAGTTTTAGTTTGGTGTGAATGTGTGCAAGTTAATGAAGTAAAAAATACGTTATATGTATAGGTATGTAAAAACAGTTGATCTTCCTTCATACTTTATGTACCTACCTACTGAAAGTAATCTTGTTTTGTTGTAGACATCAGATAATAAATTGAATTATTATGAATTAATCTAAATTAGTTAAATAATCTAGATACATTATAAAACTATAACATGTGACTAGTAGTAGGTAGGTATGTACTCCAGGCTTAGGACTGGCAACATCCATGAATTATTAATAATAAATCTATTATTATTACCCGTGAATACTATTAAATATTTTTAATAGTATATATTAATGTATTTAAAAATCAACTTTATTTACAATGATCATGTTTTTTTTTTACTTTTTTAGAATAGAATGCGCGGTTCTTCATTATTAAACGCTAACTAAACAAACTGCAAAGTATCACAGAGTCAAACATAGGTATGTACGTAACGTAATGAACACGAACGAAGCAGCATTGAGAAAAAATAGACCTTATTGCGTCAACGTAAAGTTAAAATAAACTTGTCGCCTGCCGGTCGTGCCGCCCGAGTCGATTAACGCGTGGCGGCTAGTACTAAACAAATGACGCTTTTTCGCTCACACACGTGCGGAACGGCAACGTGTCACGAGTGACGATTGCATGGAAAGCGCGCGAAGTAAATATCGACATTCAACACCGCAGACGGCACGTTTGTCCCGATTGTACTATATTTTGTCATGATACATTTCGTCGAGTAACGTACACTGTCATGGTACTCGAGCGAGTCACATGACAAGTAATGCATTACGTACGTTACTTACACATGCCTATTAGGTACCCCTAGGCACCCCTCTGGGAGCTATATGACAAAATATCATTTTTCTAATTTTCTTAAAGAAAATATGTCTAGTTCGTTTTTTTTACAGTTATAATTATTGATAAACTACATTTTAGCTTAGTACTAACCTACCCACATCAAAAATAATATGACTAGCATACTGGATCGGGAGTTTTTGAGAGATACTTATAAGCAGGCGACTATAAGTTTATCCTACTTTTTTTAGCAACTTTTTTGTATTGTATAGTGATTTACCATTAAGATTTGAAGAAAATACTGTATTAATCAAATAATACAATAACGCGTTATACAGAATGAATTTTTCAAAAGGGATTGGATGGCCAAATCCGAAACTATAAGGAATAGCGAAAAATGCTCAAAGGAGTCACGAGCCCGATTTTGATGAAACTTAAAACCTCATCATTAGATTTTTGAAAAACCAATAATCCTAGCTGGGAATCGAACCCATTGATTTTGAAAAAAAATACACACCCTGTATTATTACACCATTCGATAGTGTTGCTATTAAGGATCATATTCTGGGAAGTAATTACATACGGCAAACTAAGGGAAAGTGCTCATCTTTCGTATTTTTCTTACGTTATCTGATGAATTGTTCAAAATGTAGACCATTGTTTTTAATACATAGCTGGATTCGAGACCTCAACGATCATACTGAATTCAATATTATTGATTCCGTTTAGAATATTCTCCAAAGAATCATTCTGAGCATGATTTAAAACACGGAATAGTTACGAACTAATCTGGAAATTCGAACGAAATAAATTATGATACAAAATTTAGGTACAAGAAATATGAATTCCATCAAAATTCTAAACTTTCCTTAAATTTGCCGTATATCATAACTTCGCAGAATTTAATCCTTATCAGCGACACTATCACATGGTGTAATATAAAGGATGTGTTTTTTTTTCATAATCAATAGGTTCGATTCCCAGCTAGGATTATTGGTTTTTCAAAAATCTAATGATGACGTTTTAAGTTTTATCAAAATCGGGCTCGTGACTCCTTTGAGCATTTTTAGCTATTCCTTATAGTTTAGGATTTGGCCATCCAAGCCCTTTTCAAAAATTCACCCTGTATAAAACATATATCATAGTTATAAAAATACAAAAACTTAGTTATAAAATAAAAAGTTGTAAAATTTTAGCTTAAAATAAATAAAAATATAGAACAAAAACGATTCAATTAACATGTATGTACATTAAATAATCAACCAAAATTAGAATTATATAAATTCAAAAAAAAATAGTAGCTTAAAATAAAAAAAAAATTATAACAAAGACAATTAAATTAAAACTATGTACATTAAATGATCAAACAAAATTAGAAATATGTAGACGAAAAAAATCATTATCCGAAGCTTCCGTTTCTGAATCTTCTTCTGCTTGCGCAGAGATTAACAATTCATCAGTATCTATGAATTTAATTTCAGAAACTTCTAGAATTAGTAGATTTAAAGTTTCTTTGAACAATGCCTTCTTTTGCTTTTTATCCATCCGTGGCCGTATTTGTGCTAAAATTGGGTTGGATGAAATCAGCAAATTATTAAGAACATCTTCATTGCAAGCAATGCTATTTATTTTACGTCAATGGTGTTCTCTGTATTTTCTGAAATCCTTATTACTTGACTCAGATAACTCTTCCAAAAGAAGTCCTATCGGAACTATAGACAAATGTTGAATAATTTACGGCCCGTGAACTAATAACTTATGAATACTTGATGGCATGTAGTACCAGGGTGGCAGAGCTTTGATGATGCCACAAGTATTCATAAGTTATTTTATTAGTTACTAATTCTAGAAGTTACATTTTGCACAGTTGTTCAATACCATCATTAACAGTGGTAGAATGCCAGATGCCTGGAGAAAAAGTACACTAGTGCCTTTTTACAAAAGCAAGGGTGACGTGCGACGGTGCGAGAACTACAGAGCTATAAAACTCACATCACATACACTAAAAATCTGGGAACGAGTCCTCGGTGAACGCCTTCAACGTATGATCAAATTAACGGAACATCAGTTCGGCTTTACTGCGGGGAAAGGAACCACAGATACGTTTGCTTTTTTTTTTTTTTTTTTTTTTTTTTTTATACCACTAAGGTGGCAGACAAGCATACGGCCCACCAGAAGGACCGGTGGTCACCGCAGCCTATGAACGTTTGCAACACCAGAGGTGCCACACTCGCGCTGCCGACCCTGTAAAAACCTTCTAAGACCCCTTTTGAAAAACCCCATACTGTAGGCGTTTGGGAAAACCGAGGCAGGGAGGTCATTCCACAACCTAAGCGTGCGCGGAAGAAAACACCTATCGGATCTAACCGTGCTGGAACGCACCGGACGCAGAGTGTGAGGATGAACTCCCTGTCTGTGGCGAGCGGTGCGATGATAGAACGTAGCCGTAGGCATCATATCAAACAATTCCTCAGAGCACATACCATTGTACAGGCGGTAGAACACGCATAAGGAGGCAAAGCCTCTCCTGTCGCGAAGAGGTTCCACACCAGCTGTAAGTACAGGATCGTTGACAATTCTTACAGCTCGCCTTTGCACCGAGTCAAATGGACGAAGCTGATATTCAGGTGCTCCCGCCCAGAGGTGACAGCAGTACTCCATATGCGGCCGCACTTGCGACTTATAGAGAAGCAGTGTTTGCGCCGCAGTGAAGTACCGCCGCGCCCTGTTGAGCACACCTAGCTTCTTGGACGCCAGCTTAGCCTTGTCCTCCAAATGACTACGGAACTGAACGTCACTGGAGATGTCAACGCCAAGGATCCCTATACTTTTGGAGATGGAAAGACACGTGCCCTGAAATTGCGGCGCTACAGTAATTGGGGTTTGCTTAGCGGTGAAAAAACACGCTTGTGTCTTGGAAGGGTTGAACTGGACAAGATTTTGTCCACCCCAATCGGACACTCTAGTAAGAGTAGCCTCGATTTCAGACACAAGCTGTTCACGATTTTCCTCCACTGTGTCCCGAGAGATACCGGGGCGGCCCGTGTAACAAGTGTCCCCCGTACTGTCGTCCGCATAACAATGAATGCCGTCAATAGACAACATGTCATTGATATGCAGCAGAAACAGAGTAGGGGACAACACTGAGCCTTGCGGTACTCCAGCGTTTATAGCCATGCAGTCTGAACAGCTGCCGTCAACGACGGCCCTGATGCTTCTACCGGCCAAGAAGCTGGACACCCATCCGCATAATCTCTCGGGTAGTCCATATGAGGGCAGTTGCGTAAGAAGACCACGGTGCCAGACCCGGTCAAAGGCTTTAGAGATGTCGAGGCTCACAGCTAGAGCCTCACCCTTACTCTCGATAGCCGCCGCCCATCGGTGTGTTAGGTACACAAGAAGATCGCCCGTCGAGCGACCGTGACGGAAACCGTACTGCCGGTCGCTGAGCAGGTCGTGTTCCTCAAGGTACCCCAGGAGCTGTGTATTAATTACACGCTCCATCACCTTGGATAAAAGGGAGGTGACGGCTATAGGCCTGTAATTGGCCGGGTCGGTTCTGTCACCCTTCTTGAGTACAGGATGTACATACGCAATCTTCCACGACGCCGGGACTTGTTGCATAGAATAGGAAAGTGTGAAAAGACGTGTAAGTACCGGACACAACTCTGGACCACAATGCTTAAGTACCACCGCGGGAATGCCGTCTGGCCCACTCGACTTATGAACGTCCAGAGATTGAAGCTCTCGCCGGACATTCCGCTGTGTAAATTTAACTTCCGGCATGGAAGTGCCACAACTCGGAATGCCCGGCGGTAAAGCACCTCCGTCGCTCATGGTCGAGTTAGAGGCAAAGAGATTACCCAAAAGGTCGGCTTTCTCCTTGGCACTCTGGGCCAAACTACCGTCGGGTTTAAGCAAGGGTGGTAATCCTGACCGACAGAAGTTTCCCTCGGCAGCTTTGGCAAGCGACCAAAATTCACGACTTCCTGAAGGGTAGCCTGCTAGCCGTTCGCCAATTCTGCCGACGAAATCGAACTTGGCCTTGACAATTGCTCTTTTACTGGACCTCGAGGCGGCATTTAATTTGCGTTTCACCTCAGAGATGTTTGGATCTGAATTTGCACGAGCCGTGCTTATAGAAAAGGCTCGTGAAAACAAGCAAACGCTATGGATAGTTTTCATAGATCTAGAGAAAGCATTTGATCGTGTGCCGAGGTCACTGATTTGGCAGGCGTTAAGATCACAAAATATCCCGGAACGATATATAAGTCTCATTAAGGACATGTACAAGTCCGTTCAAACATGCGTTAGTAGTCCAGCCGGCCTGTCAGAGGGCTTTGGTGTTGGGGTGGGGGTTCACCAGGGAAGTGCACTGAGTCCTCTGTTATTTAACACTGTCATGAACCACCTGACTAAGAATATCCAAAAGCCAACACCGTGGAACCTTTTGTACGCGGATGATGTAGCCCTTATCTCGGACAGCGTAAACGAAATCCAGAGCAGTCTAGAAGAGTAGAGATTGGCTCTGGAGCTGAATGGCCTTCGCATCAGCAGAAGTAAAACAGAATATATGATGTGCAATTTCAACCCAGAGGTAAATAATTTGACACAAGCAGTAATCAAGCTTGATGGCACGCCCCTGCCTAGAGTAAGCAAATTTAAATACCTGGGATCAGTAATAATGGAAGACGGTGGCATAACAGCCGATATAACTCACAGAACGATGGTTGGATGGAATAAGTGGCGTGAATTAACAGGAGTTTTATGTGATCCAAAGATGCCTATCAGAACAAAAGGAAAGGTATATAGAATGGCTGTGAGACCGGCACTGCTTTACGGTAGCGAGACATGGTCCTTAAAGAATACAGAGGGGATGAAACTGCACACCACGGAGATGCGTATGTTGCGCTGGGCGGGATGTGTCACCATGATGGACAAAATTAAAAATGAATATATAAGGGGTAGTTTTAAAGTATCGCCGATTCCTGACCAACTTACTGAATCTATACTAAGATGGTATGGACATATTATGAGACGCCCGGACGATCATGTCGTGAGAAAGTGCCTTTCCATTGCTACACGGAAAAGAGGGAGAGGGAGGCCCAAAACTTCTTGGATGACAAGTGTCAAGAAAGACATGCAGAGGTTGGGCCTCACAGATGACGACGCATACCAGCGGAATAAGTGGCGCCGCATGATAAGGAAAGCCGACCCCGTGTAACGGGATGGGGCGAGGACAAAGAAGAAGACTAATTCTAGAAGTTTCTGAAATTGAATACATTGATACTGATGAATAATTAAGCAAGCAGAAGAAGATTCAGAAACGGAAGCTTCGGACAATTTTTTTTTTGTCTACATATTTCTAATTTTGTTTGATTATTTAATGTACACATATGTTAATGGAATCGTTTCTGTTCCATAATGTTTATTTATTTTAAGCTAATATTTTACCACTTTTTATTTTATAAGTAAGTTTTGTATTTTTGTAACTATGATATATGTTTTATATAAAGCGTTATTGTTTTATTTGATTAATACATTATTTTCTTCAAATCATAATGGAAAATCACTGTACAATACAAAAATAATGCTAAAAAAGTAGGATAAACTTATAGTCACCTGCTTATAAGTATCTCTCAAAAACCCTCGATCCCGTATTCTAGTCATATTATTTTTGATGTGGGTAGGTCAGTACAAAACTAAAATGTAGTTTATCAATAATTATAACTGTAAAAGGAACGAACTAGACATATTTTCTTAAAGAAAATGAGAAAAATGATATTTTGTCATATAGCTCCCAGAGGGGTGCCTAGGGGTACCTAAAATGTTTGGCAGATATTTTGTTGACAACCCATCAAACGTCATTATTAGCGTTGAAATCAGAAAACACGAGAAAATCGCAAGCTATCCCTTTTTTAATACGCTTTTCCATACTTTAAAATCAGTTTTTGTTGAATATTTTTTAAAATTGAAGTCTAATCAAAAGCCGGTGCCGGACCGGCTAATGGAAAACCGCCCAATCTCTGCAACCCTTTCCCGGTCTCTTTCTCTCTTTCATCTATCTGACTGTTAACGCTATTGGCTGCGAGCGAGAGGATTGGCGGGGACGGCGCATCACTTGCATCGTAATACACTGCGACACTCTACCAATATTGTTGTCCCGTTACCGTAACCTAATTTCAATTCTCACCTAGAAGTTTCGTGTTTTTGGAGTTACACAAATAACCCATCGAAGTCCTGCTAACCAACACTGACAGAGGGTCATCCTACCCCCTGCGTATCAAGTCCCGGTCTCCACTCCAGATCTCGTTTGCTCGCTCTTAATCACATTAGCTCATAAAGGCTTTTTAGCTTAACGATGACTTTTTACTGGCAGTCGATAACAATATCGTAACGTGTCTAAAGAAGCAGAGAAGCGCGCGAGAAATGAAAATGTCACAAGTGGTCACCCATCACAGGTCAGATTCTAGCGTAAATGCTTAATGTAGTAATCGTTTACATATCACAAAGACCTACATCATTTATCTATTTATTTATTTTTTGAATTGTAGGAAGATTCAGCTAATTACATATCCTTCATACTTTTGATTGCTGGCACTTGATGGAACTTGTTATATTACGTTATGAAAAAATACTCACCTGTACTATTCCACAACTTTTATTTTAATTTTAACAATACCTGACCGGTTTGATAATGCTATAAAGCTCAACCGGTCAGGTATTGTTCAAAAAAAATTGTGGAATAGCACAAGTGTGAATTTGTCTTAATGTGTAATTACATAGCAATAGAAAATAAGATATAATGCCGATTTGATTACAAAATATGTACTCACAAAAATTTGTAGCTTTGACTAGAAGTATTAACACTGCAACTGTAGTACCTCAAGTAGGCCAGCAAACCTATGCTCATTAGGATCGCTGTAATCTGCATGGTCCACTCTCTGGGCATGCCACATTTAGACACCTTCACTTCATCTGGTGTGATAGTGAGCTGAAAATGTTCAAAAAGCCTTTAGAATATCAATACAAGACTGTGGTAAGCAAAAGAGATATTATGTTACTAACTTTGAATGATTTGAATGGTAAACAATAGAACTTTATAAATTTGATGGGGTCAGGAACCACTTTGCGACACACCTTTTTGTTGCAAACATTTAAAGTGATGATGCATCAATAAACTGTTCAGTCAAACTTGTCGCCCGCCTAAGTATAAACACCTTTAAAACGACGTACAAATTACAGTTGATCGAAGAAAAATTGTAAATAACTGCAGCATGCCAAAAAAGTGCGGTTCAGGTTAACGTGATACAAAATCATGTAAAAGCTGATTTAAATTTAAACCCAATTTCAATAAATCCTTTTGCAATATGCTCGGTTGCGCTTGCGTAATGCTCATATTGCTACCTTTCATTAATCTTCACAAGCGTATCTACTAATTTAAATTACACTAGCTGTTGCCCGCGACTTCGTACGCGTGAAATTAAGTTATAATGCCAATTTGATTGCTCCCTGCTTTATACTAGGCCGACACTACATATACCTAGTATATTTAGCGTGATATTATATAGCCTATTTGAAGACCCTACCCCTAGCAGGCCTCCGTCACTCGCTACAAGTCGTGTTATAAGCACCTACTCCTAAGTATTATGTAGCAGAACTAACGTGGCCGACCGGCAGAGGGCTGCCACACGTCAGACCGAGCGAAGTGCGCACAGCCAATGTACATTTCCCGCGTAAAATAATTTTTCGCTTTATTTAGTCTTGCTTTTTTTTCATCTTATCTACTTCTTATTAATATTCAAAAATTAAATGCGAAAGTGTTTGAGTGTGGATGTTTGTTACTCTTTCACGCTCTAACGGCTTAACGGATCTGGCTGGAATTTGATACAGGGATAGATTGTAGTCTGTAATAACACATGTTACTTTTTATCCCGGGAATAAGTTCCCATTGGAAGCCGGAAAAGGAACAAACTTTTACGCGGGCTAAGCTGCGAGTATCAGCTAGTTATAATATAATTCTTATGTAAAGAAGAAGTTATAAAATATAACAAAGTTATATTTTATAACTTCTTCTTAGTTATTTTTGAGGTTAAGTATGGGAGTGATGTATCTGTTACGTAGTAACTAATATTTAATCTGTGCCCCTGTGGCGACCGCCACATAGCGAACATTAACAGAAGTCCTGCATCGCGATATGAAAGATCTCACAACGAAGAATAGATAAATCCTGAATCGCGATGTCAGAGTTCACATGGCGATGAATGATATAACCAACAGTCCAACATCAACCGTTGGGCTTCGGCCCGCCAGGCGCGATCACCTAGCCTGGTCGGAGGATCCTCCCTTTGTGTGTTGGAGGAACATTCCCAACCTTTCCTCCACATTGGTGACCCCGACGTGATTGAAAGCAGCCTTCACGAAGCAGAGCAGCAGCATCATCATCATCATCATCATCATCATCGCCACCTTTACAGCACTCCAGTATGCCCGGTAAACAGTCTCAGTCAGCCAGCATCTACGGCCTCTACAGGGATACCACAAGCTAGCAGCGACCGCTCCAGCCTGGTTACCTCTTCGGCCACATCAGCGTCTAGGCACCGAACACTGCACTACGGTACTTGTAAGAAGAGCGCATCTCTCCCGTCAACGCAGCAGCCTACGCATCGAACCGCCCCGACTCACTGAGGGTACCGCAGCACCGCGCACCGCACCATTGTACTTAGCCCCGACTCACTGGGACTAGCAGTATTTGATTCCGACTCACTGGAATCAGCGGCATACGATTTCGACTCACTGAAATCAGCGGCACAGTTCCGACTCACTGGAACTAGCGGAGTACAGTTCCAACTAAATGGAACTACACGAACTGGCACTGGCGCATCTGACAACAGACTACAAGACACCAGACTCATACTCGCAATCGACCTCCGGTCTCGGAGGGGAGTGATGTGGCGACCGCCACATAGCGAACATTAACAGAAGTTCTGCATCGCGATATGAAAGATCTCACAACGAAGAATAGATAAATCCTGAATCGCGATGTCAGAGTTCACATGGCGATGAATGATATAACCAACAGTCCAACATCAACCGTTGGGCTTCGGCCCGCCAGGCGCGATCACCTAGCCTGGTCGGAGGATCCTCCCTTTGTGTGTTGGAGGAACATTCCCAACCTTTCCTCCACACCCCTAGTTAATATTTGTGCAAAATTTGAATCAAATCTATTGAGTACTTTTCGAGATCCTTTCGGACAAAGCAAAGCAAGACAAAAAAATCTAACTATATTTTCGGCTTCGGTATCTAATGTTGAACACCCAGCGAGTATTTTTATTTAAATATTTCCAATGTACAGTTTTGACTTTTCTATCATATTATTATATGTATGTATCTATACATATCTACATATAATAAAATGATAGAAAAATGTCATCTGGCGCAAGACCGTGTGTTGTGGTGTAAATTGAGAGAGGCCTACGTCCAGCAGGCTGATTTGATTGATACTGTCTAATAATACTTACCAAATAATACTTAGGATCCAGTCTATTCCTCCATGAGAAAGAAGGTACAGTGTATTCCACAAACTCTATTTTATGGTCCGTTGTAGGCACGAAGCTATGACGTACTACGCAACTATGGTGCGTGTGACCACCGAATGCTGCCCTTGGTAGCAGGCTTTCCACGAGGTATTCAGTCGATTCTTTGGATAGGCAATCTCTACGCTCTTCGAATTTGTCGTTTCTTTGTGGTAAAGGAGCAGCGTCTGGTTCCGTACATACGCTGTCTGACTCTCTGTATAGAGGATAGTGCTGAAATGTGTTATTGTTACTTAAATTATGTGTTACATACATATTATAATCACGCCTTATATCCGAAGGAGAAGACAGAGGCCACGTAATAGGTGATGGGCCTATTGCCGTGTCGAAAAGAATAGGCGCCAGTTGTTGCTACTTGTTGTTGAAATTTCAAGCTGCCATTAGGTCTTCCTTTATCTTCGCTTAACGACTACCATATTTGGACAAAACATTTTAACGTGTCCTCGAAGCACGTAAATGCTCGAAAATTACGGAAAGGGGTCAACGATTCCAGGAACGCTTTAAAAATCGCAGAACGCAAGACTTATAGGCGTGCAGCTGTAGACAGCATACTATCTGTAGATCTTGACCACTTGCGTGTGGCAGCACGCTCCTTAGACACCCCTAAAACCGCAGAGTATAGTATACACAACCACAAACGGGTGAGAAACCGCAAGCGCCGTTTAGGAGGAGGTGGAACAATGCTTTTACATATGTTTGCTGTAGGTAGGTACTTCCTATAATTCACTTTCACTAAAAACGTAACCAACCAAGCCTACTGACTGACAAGATAATTTTGAGTAGGTATATACCTATTTAGGATAAGCACAGATATCAGTGTTTGGCTTTATGTAGGTACGTACCTGCATTATTATTGGTCTACTATATCTTTGAAGTTTCGTCTTTCCTTTACATAAACTGGATCCACTGCTGCATTTAAGTATATCTGTAAAAGCAAAGGGTAATTATATTGACACGAATGAATTAAATCATACATACATAATAATTACGCTTTTATGTCCGAAGGTGTAGACAGAGGTATAGTGCTCGCATACTACGCCATTTGTGTTTTGTCCTACATGTAGTAGGCGGTGAGTCTATTGCCGCGTTGATAATGACAGGCGCAATGCCTCGACGCGACTCTGATAGTACTACCTACCATTTCAACACAGTGCGAAGGAGCATCGGCTCTTATCCCTTAATCAGACAAGGATATTGTGCAGCAGCAGCCGGGTATGTGAAGGGTCAGGTTCAAACTTCAAATGTTTGTGAACCCATAAATGCGACCGTTATGATTCACGGTGAACACGTTCACGCCTATTCATATCGGAACGGAACACCCCCACCTCCTAGCTGTACACGCGGGAACTTATCTCGATATGGGTCTCCTACACGTAAAGAGTACAGTGGCGAGACAGTAAAACAATACTAGGCCGAGAGAGTGGGCACTTGGCCTAGCAAACAAATCGTAGTTCTAGTGACTCTCTCGCCACTCTGCTCGGCCGAGTCACTCGTCAAAATGTTCATACGTACCGAGCACTCGACCGAGGGCACTGTCTCGCCACTGTACTCGTTACGTGTAAGAGACCCAATATTGATTAACGTATATGCGTTTCACAGAGAATCAAGTTAGGCGCTTGATGGCTCGCACAAGGCACTCAGAAATGGGGCGTCCATCCCTCAGGTCTCGATGCGACTATGATGGCGTGGCCTATCAAGAATTTTTGCAGAGATATTTACTCCAATATGTTTTTGTACAATGGGTCCACCGGCGGACCTAAGTGCGGAAAATGGGAGCTCAAGAAGACTGAAGACTGATGCTTTTGTACAGTAACTCATCAAAAGAATTTACTAAGCCCCATGTTACTTGCAAACATAACTTCTATGATATTCTATTTGTCAGGGTGGTTAAAGAAAGCTATATTATAATAAGAAATGAAAGACTTAAGAAGGTTAAATTAAATTAAATGTATTATATTTGTATAATCCTGTATGTAGGAATAGCTCTAAAATCATAGACTTACTTGAAATTCTCTCTATTTCTGCCACAGCTTGGGAGCACAAGGTGCAGCCATCACCTTCCAATGCCATTGAATTAATCAGAATAAAGTGGTTTCCTTTAATGCTCACCAGCTGTACTGGAGGTGACTTCAACTGGTCCTCAAACCGCTTCGCCAGATGTGGTGTAATCCTTTGAACATTCTATACTACAGTCAATATAAAACAACTTACAAATGAAGTATGAATAAAATTTAATCAAGATAGATGGGCTGCTGCCCTGGTTCCAAATACTGTTATTATATTGTACTAGCACACTGGTGGCTGGCTAGACCTCATTTTTCAATTTATTTTTTTCGAACTATTTTTTTCCATACATTGGCAAGTGGTCTATGTTGTTTATGTATAAGCTATGCATAAACAACATAGTCTTTTTTAAAAGAATCAATACTAGCAAAATAGGTTTCGAAAATAAAATTGTAGTATAGTTTGCATAAATCAATCAAGCTAATCAGCCGAAGGCAGTCCACTGGTGGAGGCCTCACCCAAATTATGCCACAATCCACAGTCCATCCACTCACTCCCTGCAACCTTTTTCAGGTTGTGGGTTCATCTGGCAGGGGGTCATTCTACCCCATGTATAGGTTTTAATATAGGCTTCCCAAATACAAGTTAAGACTGGGCTCCCACCAGCTAAAATACTTTGCCAAATACAGGAAATCAGTCTGGCTATGCTGGAGTCTTTGCTAAAAAACAATAATGGTAATAATAATAGTTTTATAATTTTTTTTTTTAGTCTGATACCCATAACACAAGCAGGTTATTCCTAGCTTACTTTGGGATCAGATTGCGTTGTGTGAGATGTCCGTGAATATTTATTTACTTATTTATTTTTCTCGCTCAGCGAATAGGTATTGCTATTCAAAAGGGGAATGCTGCTAGTCTTTTGGGCACAATGCCACGGGGGCATTATTTAGGTTTAGTATAGATAGTAATAATGTTAATATCTATGTAATAATTATGTTTCTCTGTAATTTTTAAGAATAAATGTTTTATATATTTTTATAATGGTAATATTCATAAATTACCTGTAATGGAATCCAATATCATGATTCCCCACAATATTGTACATTAGAGTACCTTCTGGTACACTAAACATTTTATGATGTCTCTCAACATAATTATGGAATTCCTTTTCGGAGCACCATTTGCCTTCATCAAACAAATCACCTGTAAATGTCAAGTAAAATCACATAAACAAAACATGTACATCGGTCAACTAACTTGCAAAATAAAAAAGTGAAGCATGATAATTGAATTTGGAGTTACATTAAACTTACAAATATTTATATACCAGTAAGTAGCCATATAGATTTCTAATGAGCAACCATTTTTTTGGAGCAGGAAACATACCTAGAACAAATACAACATCAGGCCTATGCAAAGTCATGGCAGTTTGAAATGATCTATGCATTTGCCACTCTCTTCTCCACTTGTCCAACCAGTCTCCGTTTCTTGATCCAAGGAGGTGAGTATCTGCTATAACTAATGCGTATACAGGATCAACTCCTGCAGCAGGCTCTTGACTTAGGGATGACCAGCCACACTAAATAAAAATTATTTAAGTATGTAAGTACAGATAGTTTTTTATTTATTGTGGTGATTACATATTTATACTAGTGCAAGGAACCGTAACTTGCCTGAATTTGTGTAACGTAATATATCAGGTATTCACAATAAACGTAAATAAACACTGAACCAAAAACCAACCGCAGAAATAAACCGGCAAAATTTCGACGCAGCTTCCGTAATAATAGCGCCATAAGTACCTTCTGGTGCGGTAAATTATGCCTTCAATCAAGAATAAAGAATTGTTAAATAAAACAGCCACTTTCATACACCATTTTTAATTCACAGCCGAAGTCAAATCATTGATTTGATTTCTCTCAACACAACGCAACAAAAACAATAACAACATACTACGCGTGCGTAATAAGTTGCCACACGCTATCGAGGAAAATGTTCCTACGTTTGGCTCAAGTAGTAAGTATTTTTTTAAATTTTATTGCAGCTTTGACAGCCATCAAAACATTTAAGGGCGAGGCCGCACTTGCGGTTATCGCGGCGGTTTCTAACCTCAAAATGTCAAAACATTGACTTGATTTCATTGATTTCGACAGTTTGATGACATTTTGAGGTTGGAAACCGCCGCGGAAAACGCAAATGCGGCCTCGCACTATATTCTAAATAAATTAGGCTGCTTGCTACCAGATCAGAGCCATAAGGAGTGCAAATGTCTTATTAATCCACAGGATCTCAAAATATTGATCGAGCGACACGTTTACATGTTGGTCGGGTCGGGTATGCTTTTCCTGAATAACCATGAACGATTTTCACCATTATTGACACGATAGGAACCTGAAGTAGTGTATCTATACCTTAGACCATATATGGTTAGATGATCTAAGATCTATACTAATATTTGATTTTTGTTTGTTTGCTTCGAATAAGCCCGAAAATAAACGGTAGTTCATTATGGGATTTCAATTAGGCAAAGGGATTGATATGCTGCTACTCCTACTGTTATCAAAGAGAATGTAACACTATTATATTGAAAGTGAGAAGTGAAAACAAGTGGAAAGCCATGGTCTCTGCCTACCCCGATGGGAGACAGGCGTGATTATATGTATGCAATACTATTAATCAGCCGGGAACACTGAGTAATTTTTGACCTTATCGACTTGCTTATAGTCCTTTGTTTTATTTATCTGCATTGTTTTGTCGATCTTCATTTGTTTTGCCAATCTTCTTTTATTTTATCGATCTTCATTTGTTTTACCGATCGTCATAATGAGATGAGACCACGAGAGAACACGGTTGCTCTTGATTTGATATGTTTGGTATTTAGCAGTGCCATTGGTAATTGGTAGTGCCATGGGAAATTATACTATATGGATTTAATTAGCCAATAAGAACGGTAGTGTCACGGGAAAGTAAAATTTCCCGTGACACTACTGGTAGAGCCAAGCGGTAGTGCCACGGGCAACAAAAGGATCTGATCTGTATTATAGGCTCCCGAGTAGAGATGGGCGGAGGGAAAAAACCCAACGGGAAAAAACCCTGTATTTATGCGGGAAAAAACCCAATAGACGGGAATTTTCATTCTTTGCCGATCCGTAAAATATAAACATTCTTTTATTATCTTTAGGACAAATGCAACGAAAAATAGGTACTTTGCGATGCGCACTTACTTTGCGCCGATGCATCTAGGGCACTAGCTGTTGCCTGTTGTTCGAAATGTCAAAATAAGTAGCAGTATTCAGGAACTAAAATAAAACGAAACTGTTATTATAACAACAAAAAGACGATTTGTTGTTAATATCATAAGATTCTTTCTGCGTATCGTGGCGGAATGTTACTTCATTGCAGATTATAAATAAATAAATATTGTTGGACATTCTCACACAACATCATCTAGCCCAAACTAAGCTATAAAGCTTGTGCTATGGGATCTAGATGACTGATAGACATACTTATATATTTCTAAATACATACATATTATACATAGAAAACACCCAAACTCCGAAACAAACATTTGTGGATCACACAAATATTTGGACCGACCCAGGAATCGAACCCAGGACCTCCAGCGCCGCAGGTGGTACCACTACCGATCACGCCACAGAGGCAGTCTTATAGATTAAACTTATATTGAAACTTTCAAGAATCTTTGACCAAAAAGAAACGAGCTATACTATCAATTATTTAGTACACTTTACAAAAGTGCCCGCAGAGGCCGTCACGGTGATGAGGGGTTTCCACACGATCTCAGGTGATGTGGCATGTCTCCTAGCCGGAACCCCCCCCCCCCCCCCCCCACGGGACTTGGAAGCAAGAGCCCTTGCGTCACTATTTAAATGGCGCAAGGAGGAGCTGGAGCTGGGCCAAAAGCCTGCGTCTCGAGAAATCTAGGCTCGACGGTCCCAGGTCTACCAGGAAACCGTGAAGACATGGAAGGTGCGACTTGAGCAACCAAAGGGGGGATTCACCATAATCGCGGCGGTCAGACCGGTCATGGATGACTGGCTGGAGAGAAGATACGGTGCTCTCTCCTACAGGTTGTCACAGATACTTCCAGTAAGTATTATAAGTATTATTTCCGTATCCCACGGGAGCTTCGGTAAGTATCTGTGGCAAATACAACGGGAAACCATGGCCGAGCGCCAGCACTGCGGGGAGCGCGGGAAAAACACTGTTAGAATACATAGCGTGGGCGCAATAGCGCCAGGTCCTCGATCGTGGCAGGTCTGGACTTGTACACTCTCTCGCTGGAGACCAGAGAGAGTAAGTAGGATTGCGCCACCTCTTTCTGCCCCCCAAAGATGCGGGATAGCATTTTGGATCTTATCCCTCAGAGAGATTGCAAGCATAGCTTGTTCCATCGCTCGTTGCGTATCCTTAAGGGCGTGAACTAGCCTCACTCCGAGTGTCCACGTTTTGGCAACGTAGGTCATCATTGGTAGAACGCACTGGTTGAAGACTTTTGTCTTCATTTATTGCGGTATCGGCGAGTAGAAAATCCGGCGCAGTTTGCTGAATGCTGCCCAGCCCAAACAAATCCTTCTGGCTATTTCCTTATCCAGTTTACTCGTTTTTCAAATGTGACTACCTGCCCAAGGTAGGTGTATTCATGGACAACCTCAAGCCTCGATCGTTCAACGTATATTGGTCCCGGCACGACATGCTCATTCAACATGACCTTGGTTTGGTCCAGGTTCATGCTGAGGCCAACATGTCGAGACTCTTTACTAAGACTATGCAGCATACCGCTCACTTGTTCCAGCGATATTAAAACGATGTCGTCAGCAAACCGAAGGTGTAGATACATTAACCGGTTATATTCACGCCCCATCCATTCCAGTCCAACGACTTGAAGACGTCCTCAAGCGCATTAGTGAAGAGCTTAGGAGATATGGCATCTCCCTGTCCCACACCTCTGAGTAGGGCTATGGGATTGGTCTTCTTAGCGGTATCATACAAGCACCTCATCACCTCGATATATCGCCAATCAATACGACACCGCTGCAAAGCTTCTAGAATTACCCAGGTTTCTACAATACGATATAAAAGCTATTTTGCTGCCATGTCTGTAGTATACATTACCTAGATGTTACATATGCTAAATATGAAAAAACCCGAATAAATTCCCAATCGGGTTTTTTCCCTGGGTTTTTTCCCGGTTTTTTCCCACATTTGGTTTTTTTCCGGGCAAATTCCCATCTCTACTCCCGAGACGAAAATGCCTTGCAATTGTCAATCACGTTAAATAAGAATGGAAGTTGCTTCAGTGTGCGTGAAAGCTGTGCATGTGTGAGTGCATCGACGTATACGTACACATGAAATTCTACGTGCTTGACAATTGCCAATTGACCATGTCGGGACACCTTTATTGCCACACGATTAGTGGCCGGGACCAACAGCTTATGGGCTCGCGACACGGTCAATATGCACTTGTCAAAATCATGTATAATTAATTGGTGCGCGTCGATAAACACACGTGCAAAGAAATCACGCAAACAAAAGCAACTTTTATACCATATTTATCAGACTTTAAGGGGTCCCGAACTCCCGAAGTCCCGACACGATCAATTGCCAATTGTCATGCACGTTGAATATCTTAAGCACATATACGTCGATGCCACACACACATGCAAAGAAATCACGTGCACTGAAGCAACTTCCATTCATATTTTAACGTGCATGACAATTGCCAATTGATCGTGTCAGGACCCCTTTACTCAATAATATTCGCCGTGACTCGAGCCGCGAGCCCAATTTACGCACCTTCGAAGCTGGGCAACGCTATGCTAAGTGACAATTTATAACGGTGATACGTCATTGTCATTTCCATAGATGTCAATAATGTGTCAAATAAAGAAAAAAAAAACATACACAAACAAACATGTTTTTCGATTACCTACGAAAATGATTGACTGAATTGCTAATAATTAAGCCTTGAAGTTTTATCTTTATCTGACGAATTTGTTACAAAATGAATATGTCACTAAAAAACTGGAGTTCTGAAACAATGAAGTGGGAATTCCGAGATCTGCAGGCGACTGCTATGACTGTGGACTACTCTGGTAATAATGTTCTTTTAGCCGGACGTAGATGGCTTGCTATCAAACAGATTACTCAAGATGATGATGCTGGTGATATAGTAAAGAAATATCCGCGCCACAGCAAGTATGATGCTGCTGGGGCAGAGTGGTGTCAATCGTACAATGGACAAAAATTATGCGCTATTGCGGTTAGTACTTTTATTAGTGTTTTAATCACAGATCTATGCTGCTAAGTCTAGAACTTACTGCATAGCACGGTAGCACCATCGATTATTAAACCCTAAAAGGCTACAGTGACCCGCTTTTGGTAGGGTGGACTGTTGATATGCTTGTGTGCCACCTTAATCTATAATGTGTATAATAAACCAATGTGGCCCAATGAGAGCTTTATCTAAAGAAGGCAGTAAATGTAAGGAAAGTTAACTATTGTAGATTAAACTGTAGAAAAGACGGGTGTTTTAGTCTATAAATAAAAATATGTAAGTAGTATGTTTTTAGAATTCTAGCTTTTAGCTTATTGAACACTTTATTTCTGAGTCCAGTTGTAAAAAGGTCTAACAGCTTATTTTACCCCCTTCCCTAGGCTAAACCTTTTAGTGTACAAATTAATAAGGACAACTCTGTTGAAAAAAATGTAAGAAGGTATTTTTTAGTTATGGGTATCCTTTTTTAAGGTTCTACATACCCTGCTAACTTCTACACCTGCTGACTAGCATCCAATACTTTGCTGCACACTCCCAGATTGGTTTAATCTATACATATAATAAAACTGTAGTGGGTCGAGAGTCTGTACATGGAAGATATTTTGAAAATTTTATTTGGGGGGCGTTCTCTAATCGATACTGAAGCCGAAAATGTAATTTAAACTTTTCATGTCTGTCTGTCTGTCTGTCTGTCTGTCTGTCTGTATCCCGGATAAGTATCACGCCGAAACTACTGAACCGATTTGTATGATACTTGGTACACTTGGAGCTTATAGTCCGAGGAAGGTTCTTAGATACTTTTGATCCCGAAGTTTTGCGCGGTTCTTGCGGGAGAAGGGATGAAAGATTAAATCGTTTTTCAGTTGTAATTTCTCAACGCGTGATGCGATTTCAAATATTTTTTTAATGTTAGAAAGGCAGTACTTAAAGGATTGTTCCACCCAAGTTTCTAGGTTCAGGATTTTGTAGTTCAGAAATTAGAAGCATCTCAGCTTTCGCCAAACCTATAATTCAAGGGTTCCTTTGAATAAGAGAGTAAATCTAAACGGGCGTGTTGGCTAAATCATAAAAGAGCTTAATTATTAAGGCTATTCTAAAACAATTCAGTCCACGCCTTATAGCTAGTACAGGTCTCGAAAATATTATCTTATATGTTTAAAAGTTTGTGATCATATATTTGAATGGTTGTTACACAGTCATGCTGAAATCCGTGAACCAATTTGAAGGAACTGAATTTAATATAAGGACTTGGCTTGTAATACCTACATAATTTTATTATAATGTGACAGAATCTGGCTATATTATTACACTACTTGAAGAGTATTAATTAGTTCCATGCTTCTCTCTCCCTTATGACCTTTTTTTTTCTTAATGTTATAATCTACAGAGTAATCAACGAGTAGATGTGTATGAATGGCGAGCAGGTAATGAACTGATTTGTATTAGTTCTCTTCGTGGACACACCCGAGTAGTTAGCGATACACACTTCCACCGTCAAGATCATAACCTGATTGCTACATGCTCTATAGATACCTTCACTCACCTATGGGATCTGCGAGATGCTAGGAAACCTATGTTGTCATTGTGTGCTGTTGGTAAGTAAACTGAACATTATTTCAATCTTATTACAAAACTATTGGATCCTACTAATATTATAATGTGAAAGTTACTCAATTACACTCTAACTCTGAAGAATTTATACATAGTTGTCATGACACCACCAAAACATTTTAACGCCAGTACAAATGCTTCAATAAATTAAAAAGAACTTCCCAACTACATCACTATGTAGTTAGTTGAAGTATCATCATGTTCCTAGCTAGAGCATACATCCTTATATTATATTTCTGGACTCTCAGATAATACCAATCATTTGAAACATTTATAACATCTTTTGTGACTCTATCCATACCTCTCATAAAGGCATCCTGTGCTACCTTATTTATGGTAGTGAAAAACTTAACTTTTACTTTTAACTTTTTTTTTTAACTTAACTTAACTTTTCTTTGAATTAACTTGATATCAAAAACTTCACATTTTGATGCTTGCTTGGACTAAGATATTGATTCTATTTTTCAGCTGGTGCATCCCAAGTACAATGGAATAAAGTAGCATCTCATATAGTAGCCACAGCTCATGATGGAGACATAAAGATTTGGGACTATCGGAAACCTGCATCCCCTATCCAATACATTTCTGCACATCTCTGTAAAATTCATGGTGTTGACTGGAGTCCTCACCATGAATATCAACTTGTCACTTCAAGCCATGATGGTAGCATTAAGTATTTTGATATAAATAATGCTAGAAGACCGGAGAATATAATCATGACAAATTTTCCTGTATGGCGTGCAATCTATACTCCATTTGGGAATGGTTTGCTGACTATTGGAGTAGGTTGGGGGGGACTACCTAGAGTGGAACAAGCAGGTGTGATTGGTATTTGGGTTGGTGGAGTACTCACACACAGGCTTGTAGGTCACAATGATACTGTTCAGACAATGGTTTGGAGACCAAATACGTCACCATCAAATTATCAACTTGTTACGTGGGCCAGAGATCAGACGCTTAGGGTCTGGAGAATGCCTCCTACGTTATTGAAAATGTGCAATCACTATTTGCCAGATGATGGTGAAAATGATGATGATAACGGCAGTGATAGTAAGTATTGTTACATTTATTTCGTTGTCTTCTTTATTAAATAATAGAAGAAATATTAATATGTCAACTGTAAACTTTGATGACTAAATTTAGGAATTAAGTAACTCAAGTTTGCAGAGTTGTTTATGAATAATAATCACACAGACAAATTGTTAAAATTAATTTGAGACATTTTTTTTAGAATATGAATTAAAAATGCTAACTTATCAAACCCAATAGCATCAGGTAAGGTTTGATAGGTGATTTAATAATATTGTGGATTCTCTAAAATCATATTGGCATTAAGGGATTAATTTAAAAAAAAATTGAGTCCTCGCTCCTAAATCCCTCCTTGTTTTGTTAGCAGAGAGGGTTCGTCCCAACCAATGAATTATATAGGTTGGGACGAACCCTATTAGATTATTACCTAGTTTGATAAGTAAGTAATTAGTCATGTTATTCTTTTCCAGATGTGAGCTATGCATCAACTGCTGGTTCTAATACTGACCTTTCAGGAGCTGACAGCAGAAGTCAAGATATTCTATTGGTATGTATTTACCTGTACACAATAAAAATTGCAGCCTATTTGTGACGATAAGGTCATGCGTGATGTGTCGGTAAAGATTTTACAATTTAAAGATAGATGATTTTGCAATTAGTAAATTTACTTTTTATCAATCAAACAAATCACAATTAGCAGCGCAATGGCCTGCCTGGACTGCCACTGGCTGGCACTGGCAATCCAGGCTTGCCACTGCTACACACGGTCCTGCGACATTCGCGTCCAGTTCAGCCCCTCCAAAAAGACCGACTTTTGTATACCTACTGCTTCCACGCTGCATAATCAAATTAAAAGTAATAAATTGAATCTTTGAGTTTCTATTATTTTTCAAATACATTTTTAAGTTGGTCATTATCAGCCTAACGCTAATCCATGATGCATTTCTAAACCTTTGTTTTAGAGATTACTACTCTACCTTAATACTATGATTATTGTAATAATTATTTAAAATTTATAGATTTTCCTATTGAATTTACTATGTGTGCTGATCAAATGTGTAACATTGCAAACCATAGATGTGTCATAGACAAATTATATAATAATATTGTGAAGGTACTTACGCAGGCTTCTTTGTATGGCTGTGATAGGGGACTAAATCGAAATGTAAAGAATAAACGCATATTGGGCTGGAATAAACATGTAGCACAAGCGCATAAACAGGCTAAGCTTGATTATCAAATATATGTGGTAAACGGGAAACCTATAAGGGGGCCAATTTATGAAAGGATGTGTTTAAGTAGAAATTTTTTTAAGTCACGGTTAAAATTTTGTCAAATAAACCAAGAACAAATCCAAATGGATATACTTGCATCACAGCACTCTGCCAAACAATTCAATAAGTTCTGGTTTATTACTAAGAAACTGAGTACTAAGTCGCAGGTCACAGCTTGTGTGAATGGTACTAGCAACCCTAGAGATATCGCTAACATTTTTAAAAACCATTTTCAAATAGAATCACCTTTGTCATCATGTGAATTTCAAAGCTCAAGTCTGTCTAATGTTTCTCAACCAACTAGAATTACCAGTAAAGAGGTGAGTACCGTACCAGTACCAGGCAATGCAAAATATGTTACACATATGACACGGGGAAAATCACCAGGCCACGATGGGCTCAGTGTGGAGCACCTCAAGTTTGCAGGTCCTCACATTAATAGGCTACTATCAATGCTGTATACCTTGTGTATTAGGCACTCATACCTTGGCAGGTATGAGTGCCTAATACTATTCTCATTCAAGAAATCTGGTGGCCCAGATTTGATAAAAACTGTAGTAGTCCCTCTTGTTAAGAATTATACAGGTGATATAAGTGATAAATCAAATTATAGACCTATATCACTTGCTACAATTATTGCAAAAGTGCTGGATAGAGTACTGGACGAGCGCCTTGGCAGATTCATTAAAAAACATGATGCTCAATTTGGGTTTCAAGCCGGTCTGTCAACAGAAAGTGCCATTTTAACACTCAAACACACAGTAGAGTACTACCTTACCAGAAAAACACCTATATATGCATGTTTTCTTGATCTGACTAGGGCGTTCGATTTGGTGGTCTATGACCAGTTGTGGCTTAAGCTGAAGGAGGAAGGTGTCTCCTCAGAAATTATAGATATTTTTTCATATTGGTATAGTAATCAAAAAAATGTTGTTAAGTGGGCTGGTACGTATTCTGACGAATATAGGTTGAATTCGGGGGTAAGGCAAGGGGGGTTATCATCCCCTAGGCTTTTTAACCTTTATGTAAATAAATTGATTGAGGGGCTGAGCAGCATGCATGTTGGCTGCCACATTGATGGCATTAGTGTTAATAACATAAGCTATGCCGATGATATGGTGCTGCTGAGCCCATCAATCAGTGGATTGAGAAGGCTGCTTCATGTGTGTGAGGCTTATGCGGGTCAGCATGGTTTGAAGTATAATGAACGGAAGAGTGAACTCATGGTGTTCATAGGAAAAAACAAGAAACCAAATAAGGTACCCGCTCTCTATTTAAATGGGGTGCAATTGAACCATGCTGACCAGTTTAAGTATCTTGGTCATGTTTTGACTGACACCTTGACAGATGACCAAGATATAGAGAGAGAAAGAAGGGCACTGTCAGTTCGAGGGAACATGCTGGCTCATAGATTCGCTCGTTGTACATTGAACGTCAAATTAACGCTTTTTAAAGCCCACTGTCAAAGTTTTTACACGAGTGGTCTATGGGTCAGGTTCAAACAGAAAACGTATAATGCACTTAGAGTGCAGTATAATAACATTTTCAGGGCTCTGGTGCGGCTGCCCCGGTACTGTAGTGCCTCAGGCATGTTTGCAGACGCACACATAGAAGATTTCTATGCAATAATGCGAAAGAAAACATTGTCTGTGGTGCATGGTATGCGGGGGAGCCGTAACAGCATCCTGAAAATAATAGCAGACAGGATGGACTCAGCAGTTTTGGGGCGATTCACCGACCTGCATGTGAGAGGTCTGGGTGGGTGAGTTGTTCACAAAATAAACATCAACACAATTTTATGGTTTTGATTTGTATTTGTATTTAATGTGTATTTACTAACATAGGTCGTAAGATTATGATACTAACATAAATGGGCTGTAATCGTCTGAAAATAAACATTTTTTTTTTTAATTTCACACGATTTTTGAGACGTCGCGTGTAGTTGGCTAACACGATGCCACCTTCCACGGATGCTGAGCAAAATAATGAACATGACGATTTCAGTTACAATTTCTCCATGATAAACTTTCTTTCAGAATAAACTGCCCCACAAAAGCAGTGCATCGATCAATGAAGAATTTGAATCTATTCGCGAGATGGCTAACATAGAAGTCACGGATACGAACAACGAGACACGAACATGCCAGATACATTCAGAACGAAACGGTTACATTGCCAACCTACAAGTGACATTCCCTAGGAATACTAACCATGAACAAACCATACCGAAGTTCTCTTGGCTGTCGGGGACCAATGTTGATAGCGAAACTACTATCAAAATATTACAGGCTATAAATAGGACAGCTCATAGAAAGAAGAGGGAAGGAAACAGGTGCTTATTGCATTGTGTCAAAACTTTAGCGACATCTATTGATGAGGTATGACAGTTTGTTTTTATCTGAAAAGTGTTCGAAATACGGCTATGAACTTTTTACTCGCACAAATTAGAGATAGTACAGATGGAAATCTCATGTATGTACTTTTTTTTTCACACCTACCCTCTGCTACGCACACTCGCGCACAAATCAGTATCGAAAACTCGTCTCGACCTCGCCTGACCTCGTGTCTGTGAACTCAGTGAGCGGTGTCTGTGTGTCTCAGCCTCAGGGAATTAAATATGTAGATTTCCATCTATACTATCTCTATTTTGTGTTAGCAGTGTGAAATCGTAAACGGATGGAGCACTGAATCTTTATGTAGATAATTCTTTCTCTGCAATAATGTTTTGAAATTTAGATAAACATAATCATGCATGCTTAGAATTAGGAATGCCCTGTCAATTTATATGGATACTTTTCTGAAAATAATTAAAAATCTTAAATTTTAAATATGGAAAAAGAATTGGTTTCGAGCAGGATTCGAACCTGCATCTTTTCGCATTCCGTGCAAGATGCTTAACCACTTAGCCACCGAAACCTACTCGGAACAACCAAATTTTCTACATTATATACATCTTGGGGTGACTTTCCATATTTAAAATTTATGATCAGTTAGCATACTAATTGCTTTTTAAAAATAATCTTAATTAAAAATTATTACCAATCCTGTTTGTAGGTATATTCATGTTGCTTATAAATTCAGTAAATAAAAATAATTCAACAATACAATAACCTCTTTCAGATTCCAGTAAAATCCAACGACGACAGCGACTCAATGAAATCCAGTCAAAGAAGCCAATCAGAGAGCGAGAACGCAGGAGACTCATGTATCCCATTCCCCCGCACTTGTGGGGCAAAATGGTGCGGAGTGAGCACACTAGTTGTGTTCAATCGCCCTCCAAACGCACGGAGATTGTCTCTCAAACATGAAACAGGGACCCCTAGGTCGATGTCGTCTCTCTCTTTAGCGCCAGGACTGTTCAATGCTGGGTATACTTCCGTATCTCCCCATGCGACGACCACTCCGTCTCCAACTAATGCAAGCGGATTTCCGCAGTTGCATCATCGCCATCCGTCGAATTCGATAACGACTTTTTATTTTCAAGATAGATGGGTAAGTGTGTCATTCTAGATTATATACTAATTATCCTTTTTAAGTCCCAACCTAATTATCCTTTTTAAGTCCCAACAGTTTGACAGAAAAATACGATGTGAATTGGCTCATAAAGGTGGGTCTACGCTAGACGAGCCGAGCACGAGCGGAGCACGAGCCAAGCTAAAATTCGTGTAGTGTGGACCGACGTACGAGCCTCGAGCGACACTTGTCATCGCAAGCAGAGCGGTTCGGCTCGGGCTCCGCTCGTGCTCAGCTCGTCTAGCGTAGACCCACCTTAAGCCCAAGTTTAACTTAGTAACTAAATGATAAATGTTCTTACCTTTCTATAAACAATATGGATTTGTTATTAACTTATTATTCATTAAAAATGTCCTTAGCTAAGTTTTGTCCACTTTTGCTAGTCCATGTAAACAAATTATTGATTAACCACTCTAAGGGCCTCATTATAAAATTATACTCAAAGAAGCCTTTGTGGTTGTTTTCGCCTTCTAAAACAACGCTCAAGCGTTTCTCAAATTAAAAGTACGTTCGGTAAAACGGCCCTAAAATATAACAATATTGTTTAGAAAGCGCAAGGTCGCCGCGCCGGCAGTATGCGCACCCGCGGCAGTATATCGGGGTGTGTGGCGCCACGCGTGGTGCTTTACGCGGCGCCCGACCTGTTCCCAATATGTCGCACCCTCGCTGAGAATTACGTCATCAATGCGGACGATCCTGTTGGTATGTATACATTTCTATTTAAATACTGTTGTTCAGAAAGCGCAAGGTCGTCGCGCCGGCAGTAATCGCACCCGCAATCAAATATCGGGGTATGTGGTGCTTTACACGGCGCCCTGTTCTCGATGTGTCGCACCCTCGCCGAGAAGTACGTCATCAATGCCGACGATCCTGTTTGTATGTAACCTTTTATTTATTTAATTAGAAGTCGTAATTGTGCCTTCTTCTTGTTGATTGTTGTTGATGTAGAAGGTAAAGATGAAGGTAATAATTCTATAATGGCACCTAGCACCTAGGTAATACCTACCTATACATAGTCAGAGAAAACTTTAAGATGGATCTTAAAGTCCTCTCAATAGCCATGAGCACTTTTTAATGGCCAAGCTATCATAAATATATGTGTTTAGAAATCTATGCAATTTAATAAAAATGTCTCATCTGGTTATCAGATGAGTGAAGGTTGATTTTAGAAGTCTCTTCTCCTAACAGTATTTTTTAAACTTTTATTATCGACACCATTTATCTGTGGTCTATTCTCACAATACAAAGATATAAAGTTTGTAAGTTTGGATGTTCGGGGTAGTCTCGGGAACTATTTGAATGATTATACAGTAAGAGCCCGCTTTCCGCCACTCCATTTTACACGAATTCGGACACATACGCGGTTTTTCTCTATCCTGTCCCTATTAAACATAATTTCTATGTATTTATTAGATGTGAACCCAAATCGAAACCTGTGGGCCTAAAAAGGCAACATTGTATGTTTCATATTATGAAACATAAAAATATTTATATGTTCTGTATTTCCAATAACTATGTGTATTGTATGATTCATATTATGAAACATGCAATGTTGCCATTTTAAGCCCGCTGACTTACGCAAATTCTACATAGGTAGGCGGTCTGCTCGCTGCTCGGTCCCACCTATCGCGTCTGGGGTATTACTGTATTTGAAAAAGGGATATTTTTAAATGCACCTCTATTTAATTTTTCTGCACACTAGGTAACTCCACTAATTTACTGAATGCAAACCAGAAAATTAAATGCTGTGCAAAAAAACTAATTGATTAACTAAACATGTCCTACTTAAAAAACTTAAATATTACTCAGAACGAGATGACCTTTTTAATCAAATTCACAACAAAAATGTGGTTTGTTCATCGAATATATGATTTGTGAAACAGAAATACAAATTGCATATCAAAAATACTAACTTGCACTCTAAATAGCGCTATCTTATAACGGAATAGGTTAGGTTAGGTTAGACTTTTATTTTTTTGATCAATAAAATTTAATTTTGTAGAGGCGACTGATTAAATTGAGGTTTTACTTAGAATAAACGATGTTCCTAAAAGTAAATTAGGTGATAGATTTATTTAAAAAAGTATTAATATTTTTGTTAAACAATGGAATTTTTAGATTGACTATTCTGTTAATAGTTATTCGTTCAGTAAAACAGTTCTGCAAATACCATTAAACAGTATAATGAATTTGGTTTATTTAGTGTGCATAATTAGTGTGCAAATCAGTATTTTTGGTTTAACTTTGAAATATTTTGTTCGGAAAAAGGGAATAAACAGATATCGATTTAAATACATGCCTTTGAAAAATACTCTTTTTTTTGGATTTAAGTCCATTGTGAGTACAAACCACAACCCACAACACAGTGATAAGTACATAAACTTGAAATTATAATAAAAATCATATTTTGTTATAAAACTGTATAATAATTTCCAAGATTCAAACCACTATATATAAATGAGTGGGATTTTAAAAACTAAGTAGGTACCTACCTACATTAAAACTATTTTCCTCAAGATTCTAGCCATACTTTACATGTATATTGTTAAATGGCTTACGTCACTAAAAAATCCATTTTGAAACAGCGCTAAAGCTAGTAAGTACATAATATTCTCTCTGACTTGGCTCTTAAAAACTAAAATTTACTAAGACTTATGTTCATAATGTAATAGAGGTATAGGGGTGTACAACATTAGTAATAATACGATTGGACTTGCGCACCGACAGTTCCGTATTAAAATTTAAAAAAAAACTCGCAACTAAAAATTGCGTTTGTTGTATGGCAGCCCTCTTAAATGTTAGGCTTTAATTGTATAGAAAGGGTCCCTTTTTGGTTTGGTTTTTACCCTTTGGGTACGAAACCCTAAAACCAACTTGAGCCTAGTCGCTTAGAGCCCGTTGCAAACTGTACCTATACATCAACATGAAACAGTTTTTTTGTAACAAAAAATTGATGGCTTTGCACTTTAAATATTTGTAATTTGTAATATAAATATATGGGGTGTATGTGGGGTGTGTGCTGTCAGATTTTGGCAGTTGACAAACTTGCCAAATACAGATTAAGTCAAATAGCATTGTATTTTGAGGACTCAACGCGAAGCTCTTAACCAGGAGTGGCCAACCGGACGATCGCGGGTTTCAGTTAAATTAATCGTGGCAAGACAAAAAAATATTAATAAATTGTGCTGCTAATTAGCAGAAGATGTTCAGACGCAATACTACACAATTGTGTATTGTTTTATAATAAAATTTTAAGAGATATGTAATTAGTAGGGTGGTGAGGTCTAGTCAAGTTGGCTACCCCTGTTAAAATTATTGTACAGTGTGAGTGCCTCGTTAACAATCGCCTTATGTGTTGAACGAAACCACATTACTTATTCACTTTTTTTTACCTGACCGATTTCAATTTACGGTATTTTCAAAGATTAACGCAGAAGTAAGAACGTATAAGTGATCCATTCAATATATCTAGCAAACTAGGTACACCATTGATGCCATCAATTATAATTGTCATTTGCCTTTTGTCAATTACGTTGACACGCAGCAGTCGTTCCTTTTCTTTTTACTATTATTAAAAAGTAATAGTCTGGTAAGTGTGCTATGAATACTAGGAATGGCCTTTTTCTCGTGGCTTTCTAAATCATCAGGAGTATAAGATTCATAGTCCAGCGCCACTCTATGACATACATGAGTTAGTATTTTCAATATGTCGATCTCAGTCGCACAATCAGCCAATATGTCACACAGAGCTTGAATAAACCAGGATCCGTCCCTACTATTCCTCCAAGAGTAGTATCCGGGTACTGTTGAAAATGCAAATACAAAATCCGGGTTTGTTGGGTTTTCACTTAACGCAGTGACACCATCAGTTTGTAATGTAACGCCGCTATCATATCTATCACCTCGACACGCTTGAATAAAAAATATCTTTGGTTTTCCAGCTAGTGTAGGGCAGTTTTGGTCAGTGAAGTAGCACCATATGTATCTAAAACCATAATGAGCGTCCTTTGCCCATAACAGTCCGAGATCGCCGTGAGTCAGTACGGTAATCAGTAAACAGTCATTATTAGAATGGTTCATTTTTGATACAGCCTGAATATTGTTGATAACGTCTTTCACATCCGAGTCGTTTTTTACTTCAACTTTAAATCCTAAATTTGTTAAAACTGTTTGAAGCTTATCTCTATCTCTGTTCGTACCGCGGCGCCTTGAAGGTCTTCCGGTTTCAAAATTTTCGTGGTTGAATATTAGCGCTAAACCTCGATGCTTGTTATTCATATTATAGTACATATTTTTAGCTTCAATGGGCCTGTAGTACGTGGCTGGGCCTTTTCTGTCCTGAACCTCTTCTGCTGGTAATTTTAGTTGTGGCATGCTGTCTTCTTATTGGTAAAGGTACTATTTACCTGCAAAAATAAGTTTCATTTTCTACAAACTCTGTAAAGATAAGAAAAGTATACTCTGTCTATCACCGCTTTTCTTTGTAATAAGTTTTGCCCCAGTACCACTGGGCAAAGTTAAATATACCAACACTAGCAAACGGTACTTCTTTTCTAAGGCATGAAATGAGTATGTAAATTAATGTTAATGATGGTACGCGTATGGATATAACAATTAGCGTTTGTAAGGTTTCACCAGATGCGTGTATGAGGACATACACGTCGTCAGGATGGACGAGTGTAAGGTTTCATTGTTTTGCCTGGATTTTTGCAGTGGCAATGAAGGTAGATTGAGAATTCAACTGGTGGGGATTGTTAATAAAAAGCGACAACGCCATTTTGTGGGGCTCAGTCGTAAACTACACGTCGCTAGATAGAAACGTAAAAGTGTAATTGGGCAATGGGGAGCATTGTTGACGGTAGAAGGTGATCGTTTATGCGCATAGTAAGGTGGTCACCCTAAACCTGCTGTATGGGTCGCAAGCCACTGTTGCAATGTTCTTCCTTGTGCCACGTGGTGTATAAGTTTTAATAATTGTATTTGTTATGTGAAAAATAAAGAAGGAGTGATGATATCTCTGTGTTTTCTTCTGAGGTTCTACACGTTACTACATGTCTGTGTTTTATTCTCTTGTGCTAACAACTGAACTGATAGGTTTGGCTAATGATACCAACTCGGATACTTCGAAATCCGAATAAAATATCAAAAACTCCTAAGAAATGCCGAATTTTTACCACGACAAATGCTTATATTACTTAGTTTTATACATTTTATCCGTCAGAAGATAGTGACGTCTGTCGGCCCTGAAACCTTGCTCTATGTATATAACCTACGTAGATGCTCACGAGTTACGATTGTTATTTTTGGTCTGTAGGTAATCCCATCATAAGAAGATATTAAAGCACTCTGATTTTTTTGGCAATCGACAAGATCGACAGACATTACGACACCGGACAATTTTCACTGAGCTTGAACTCGCAAAATTTTTTCTTGAAAAAAATAGAATGCCATGCCATGCCTTGGAACCTCATAAATAATCAAAAGATGAATTGCGGGACCTAGATAGAGTGTAGACTTCCCTTCTTTGCAACGCCGGACACCAAGAAAGTACATAGAGTGTAGACTTCCCTTCTTTGCAACGCCGGACACCAAGAAAGTACATAGAGTGTAGACTTCCCTTCTTTGCAACGCCGGACACCAAGAAAGTACATAGAGTGTAGACTTCCCTTCTTTGCAACGCCGGAGACCAAGAAAGTACATAGAGTGTAGACTTCCCTTCTTTGCAACGCCGGAGACCAAGAAAGTACCTAGCTTTACATCCTATAGAAAAGGCAAGCACTTCGGATTACCTATATGTCGATGGACAAGAAGATATACCTAATCTATTTTTAAGCGACTTAAGGAGGAGGTTACTCAATTCGACCTTATATTTTCTTTTTCGTTCCTATGTCTGACACTATCATTTAGTTGTCGACGCAAGGGCAATAGAGGAAAACCAAATGTATAAAAATCTCTGTGGATTTATAAACTGACTTTACTACTGAGACCGGTCTTTGTGACAATCGTTTGTGAGGGTCGAATTACGTAAAGTCAAAATAGCTAAATTGATGCGAATAGGACGCGCTGGAACCCGATTGGACTAAGATCTTTTGGGGCTCAAAGTAGTTTCATTTGCAAATTGTGTATCCGCTGACCCCGAGTGGCGATGGGGCCCCTTGTGGCAACGGCAAAGAGTGTAAAATGTCGCCACCCCAATCTATCAAGAGGGTGTCGTATCGTAAGAGGCGACTAGGTAAACGCTTTCGCAAAACGCGAGAGAAGGAAAACTAGAAATGAAGCCAAGTTGAAAGCCTTATATGGGCAACTTCAAAAAATTAACTGCCGGTCGCGGACTTGCGGTCGTCACGACCTGCGCCTGTCCATTTCAACACGGCAATAGACTCACCGCCTATTACGTGGAACATAAAACTATAAGGTGAAATGTAGGCGTATACTATACCTCTGCCTACCCCTTCGGGGTAAAGGCGTGTCTATATGTATGTATCCGCTGACTACGCAAGAGTTCATGGTGATGATAAAGAAAAACTATCGGTTGTACCGTACTCGTCTTACCAGGCTTCAGAAATGCCAATCATCGTACCAAAATAAGATTTGGAGAGGCCTATGACCAGTAGTGAACTGTGTTTGGCTGCTTAAATTGATTGATGACGCACATAGAAAACCTAAGTGCTATTTTCTCATAATTACACGGAAATAACCATGTTCTAGGCGCTTGGAAGCTTGAAATAAATAAATGTGTTTTACAACTAGTCTTTAATTAGCCTATCTCAGTCTCGACAATAAGGTCGCCAGCGCAAGTAAAACGCCTATTGGTCATAGTAACCATCTTCGATCAGGTGGCTCGTCTTGCACCTGAGCGGAAAAAAACATTTACGAAATAAACAAAACAATTCGGTGTCGATTGATACGTCTGTACAGTATTATTTATTCAAGTAATGTATACGTTGGGTTTAAATTTAAAAATACGAAGCAAATTTAGATCTCAAGGCCCATTAACATTCTAAAACGTTCATCTCTACTGATTTATTCTTTTCTGAATATTCACTGCGGTTATAAACCTTGTCAGACGTCAGCTGGTAAACTGATAACAAACGGACCAAAAAACGCCCTTGCAAAATTGTCACTATGGAACTATTATGGCGACAAACATAAATATTAACACTGTCTATAATATACGGTGATCACTTTAAAAGAAATTAAAAAAGAAATAATAACTTGTTCATCGTGCTTTAGTCACCAAAATATAAAATCGGTGTCTACTACACCAGCAATCTAACCAGAAACTACTCCTAGCACTAGCAATAAGTCGTAACTACTTTTTTTAACAAGTTCCATTCAGTGATAGGTACTAGGAAATCGAAACTTTTTTGTGTACTAACAAAAATAAAACACCGATATTCAAATTAATAGTATGCCGAAGGTATTTCCCCGTTTCCAGTTAAGGATAACAAATATATCCTATCGGGAATTCAAACAACAATTTCAGCGCATAATACCTATTTACTACTTAGTAATAAAATATCGCTCATACTTACTCAGAAAATTATCACTTGATAAAAAGCTCAATTTTAAAAAAACTGATTACACGTCACTGGTCTAGACTGTAGAGCGGAGCTCAATGAACTAATACGTTGATATCATTACGTAATTTCAAGTTCAGGGTTACCACAACACAAATATGTTTGCCAGTTAATAAACATAATGAATCTACTAAAAGCGTTATTTGGTAGAAATTATATACAGATTCAGTTAAACTAGTTTGACAGGTGTATGACATACATATTCTAAGGACATAATAAATGAATTATCTTCTAACGGGTGTTTTTTTTAGAGGTATAGAACTTTAAGTTGGCCTAGCTGTTTTAACCGGCGGTATTTTTGTCAGCTGTAAAGTGATTTATGTTTAGTATGGTTTGGCATTTTAACATAAATAGACTGAAGCCTGAACAATGCTTCCAAATTGTGCAAATTTATTCTGAAAATCATGGTTCTGTCCGAAATGCGTATCGTGATTTTCATAAGCGAATTTTCTTTAGCGGTGCAGCTCACTTTTGGTTGAATGGATACATCAATAAACAAAACTGCCATATTTGGGGTGATGATGATCCTCAAGTGTATGTTGAGACACCGTTACATCCAGTAAAACTGACTGTGTGGTGTGCTTTATAGGCTGGTGGAATAATTGGTCCGTACTTCTTTAGAAACGATGCTGACCAGAATGTTACAGTCAATCGTGACTGCTATAGAGCGAAGATTACTGACTTTTTCGTTCATCAATTGAACAACCATGATGTGCAGGAGTAGTGGTTTCAACAAGACGGCGCAACATGTTACATAGCTCGTGCCACAATTGATTTATTGAAGGAAACGTTTGGTTACCGCATAGTTTCACGTTTTGGACACGTGGATTGGCCTCCAGAGTCGTGCGATTTTACGCCACTTGACTATTTTCTGTGGAGATATGTGAAGTCGCTCGTCTACGCCGATAAGCCCGAAACGATTGACCACTTGGAGGATAACATTCGGCGCGATATTGTCGCTATACGGCCACAAATGTTGGGAAAGTCATCGAAAATTGGACCTCTAGATTAGACTACGTCCGAGCCAGCCATGGCGGTTATATGCCAGAAATCATATTTAAATTATAATGCCAGAAGATTTCCTTTCGAATAAAGTCATTTCCATATCAATAAAAACAATCACTTTCGTTTTATTCCATTTCAAAGTTCTATACCTCGAAAAAAAACACTCTTTACAACGCTTAGATAACACAGTAGAATTGTCAAGGGAAAATAATGTTTTCATTCACATTTCAATTTCAATTTCACAGCTAATTATTTTTATAGGTTTCGTAAACATTCTTGATACTTACAGATAAACAGAGAAAATTGATATTTTTATTAGTTAGTGACACTACCATTAGTTTATTTTCTATACACAAATGTACCTCAATGTTATTAAATCTACAGCTAAGCATGTAGTGGTATATTTTGCACAGTGATTCATGGTGATGATGTCATTGTCCCACGCTATCAATCCTACTGCCATAGCAACAGCACATTCTGTGCGGTCGTATTCCATTTAAGATTCTTTGGATCGTTTTAGCATGTTATGATTATCAATACTTGTGAAACGCTTGTGGTTCTTTTTTGCCTTATAAAACTACTAGATGAAATTTGTTTTTCTTCCTGCTTACCCAGGGAACGTTTTCCCGGGATAACATTTTCCTTGTCCTTCAAGACTATAATCTATCCCTGTATCAAATTTCAACCAGTTCCGTTCAGCCGTTAGAGAATGTAGAAGTAAAAAACATCCACGCCTCCAAACATCGCAAACTTTTACACTCATAATATTAGCGAGATAGGTATTTACATTAATGAGATGCAGTCTTTGTTAAGTTTTGAGAAACGTTCTGACATACTACCTATTTTATAGATTCCACATATAGGTATAAGAGCAGGGTGGTATACTGTATTTCAGTAGCTTTGCGCAAAAATGTAAACAAAACACATTTGATCATATAATATCCATAGTTACTTGCAATTGAATATTTACCCTGATTATATTACAGTATCCAGGAGTCATACAGTGTTCTTACAATCATTTCGACACCAAATAACTTCTTTATGACAGTTTATTTTCATTTAAACCTACCTACTCAAGATAGTAAAAAATTCAATGATTTGTCATATTATATTTTTCTACTCATCTGTCTTAGACAACGATTGTCAAAACATTACATGTTTACATTATCTGATCGGATAGGATTGGACTATAGTGTGGGACTCGCCAAAATGGGTATAACCATTAAAACCAAAAAAGAAGTGATCTTTCTTGCCGCTAGTATGGGTCACTGGAAAGTTGCCTTCTCGACTTTGGAAGTAAACAAACAATAGGAAGAACGTTTAATTCACAGATTTTCCCGAATTACTTCTTGCTTCTGTTGCTGCTATATCAACACATACTATAAACAAAAAAAGGGATTTTTGATACGGAAATCTCCGTACTCGCGTCCGATTCGCACTTAGTCGGTTTTAATTTTAAAGATCAAAATAAATACATAAAAACTCAGTAAATGAAACAACTCAACTCAAAGTAACTCAGTAAATAAAAATGTACATCTCCCTTTTTTATAGAAATGTGCGAGAACAACGCAAAGTCAGCTACTGAAGAAGGGGAGACCGAGCTTGCTCATGCATGGAACTTAGCAGCGTTAACGGCGAAGTCACTGCGCGCACAAGTTTCTGACCACCTAACGTCTGGTGAAGAAAGTATGGGCTGGGTCGGGAATATGCTGTGCTGTAATCTACTGCAATCTTTGTAAGTAACTTGTAACTTTTTTTAACGAGAAGAAAGTTCTACAGAGATGCTATGCCGGACTGCTATCCCACGTATCCTACCTAACAGCCTACGGTTGGGAGCCCCGGGTAAGACCTCGGAAGGATACCCCAGGACTCCTAACAGGACGACAATCAGTATTTTCTTTAATCAGCTGGGAATGTTATGTAGTTATGTATGATTTAAATTCTGGTGAGCATAATAAACCAAGTAAAAGTACCACTCTCATGTATAACGCAACACCAAACCCATCGATCTGAAAACTTATATCGACAATTTATACTACGAGTAACCAAGTCAACGTTTGTTTTCGGCAGCGAATGATAACCACTTGTGGGAAGACCCGTAATAGTCGCATACCGGTCCATACCGCTCCCTAACATATCATGTTTGGGTGGTGAGTTTGGTTGGTGTGTTATCTTAAGTGTAGGTATACTAAGGAGAGCCCCGTGTGGCGACGGGAAAGAGTAAAAATGTCGCCATCCCAAATTCATCCCGAGGGTGTCGTAAGAGGCGATCAAGGGAACACTTTCGCTAAACGATCCATTGCGTAGAGAAGAAAAACTCGATTGAAACCCCGTTGTCAGTAAAATGTCAATCGTTAAGCCAAGTTGAAGGCCTTATGGGGGGGGCTTGAAAAATTCCAACTGTGTGTCGTCACGACCTGCACCTATCCATTACAACACGGCAATAGGCTCATCACCTATTACGTAGGACAAAAAACTATTATATAGGTGAAATGTGGGCGTATACTATTATTCCGAGAGCTGGCACGAATTTTTGGGTAGGTATTTGAGGCAAGCTGAAAACTTGTCAGATACCTCTCCTATTATATCCCAACTCGGAATTGCAGACCTGGCGTGAGTACCGGGGCTAAATCAACCCCTAAATTTTTAAAAATATTTTTTTTTTTTTCCAAAAAATATATTTGAGGCACTACGCAATTTATATATGTTGCAGTGTAATACTTAATGAATACGAAAAAAAATAAGCCAGATAATTTAATCGAGGTTTTAACATTGCCAGACGCGTGCAAAAATATTTTGCAAACAATTATAAAAAATGTTTTTGAGGCAGCTTGAAATTTTAATTGAGCGTTATTTATAAGTAAAAAATAAGATTACCAAAAAGACTGATCATTTAGGTGGGGCTTTCTACCTGCCAGGTGATCAAACAAATAATGAATGGGTACGAGCCTGTAGTGCTATAGACAAGCTGGAGTGTGAGAGAGCGCATAACGACAGCTGTCTTCGTTCTTGCTTGCCGCGTTACTATTAGCTCTGGCGAAGCCACGTGCGACCCATGAGGTTTCTAGTTAAAATTTCGGAGTTAAAAACATTAAATTTTCTGAATTTCTACTAAAAACATTTTGCATAAAAGAGATTGTATTGATTTATGGACGTGGCGTATTAAAGAAAGCAATAATTAAAATAAAAAATCGCAAAACCAGGTTTATAAAAATATAATAACTCTCCAGTAGTACAATTATTTCAAGTATAAAATAAAATTGAAATAAATTCTATTCATTATTCATTTATTAATATTTTAGAGATATTGAGTTAATATAAATGTAGGAAACTACATATAATTTGGTCAAACTAATTTTATTCTATATTTTATACAACCCGTTTTATTTTATTTATCTTTTAATTTTTTAAATGTTTAAAATAAGATAATTAAACATATTTCGGAATAGGAATAATAATAAATTATATATTATATAGGGTGTAACAAAATTACCTCTCCAAATTTCATGAGATGACTTGGCATCGGAAATCAAATACAAATATTAAATAAAAAAGGGGGGTAATTTTTTTTTATTTTTTTTTTTTGTCGCCCATTTAGAATTCATTTTTTACCGCGGCAATTCGAGGTAACATGGTCGCCATGGCAAAACAAACACACCCGTCTGGCTGTCGTTGTCGCTTTCTACTGCCGCTCAGCAGCGATAGACAGGGTTAAAAAGGGAATTTATAGGATCTTTAAAACGGCTTTACGGTTAAAGTATTCATGTGATTTTTTTTTCTTCATTTTTGTAATGTTTCTTGACTGCCACGTCACGTGACGAAATTTGGAGAGGTAATTTTGTTACACCCAGTATATTATATATTACTAGTATATATTATTATTATATATTATTAGTATTATAATGTGCTCTCTTGTTTGCTTAGTCAGATGAACGTCTGAGACACAGGATTAACATCCTAGTTCAGACAAGGATCTGATAATACACTGTAACAACTTCTTGCCGTAGTTGATAGGTATTCCATTACTTTAGTCAAGTGTAAGTTAAACCATGAATTGTAAGATATTAACGATTGTACTGCTTTTATTACTTTGATATAGAAAAAGAAAATATTATATGTGCCTACAATGACTGAATTACTGTAATCCTAATATTTTAAGTGATATCTGTATTGTTTTTGATGAAATAAATTTAAACCTCATGGGTTATTGTAAGTCACGTGGCCTCGCCAGAGCCAATAGTAACGCGGCAAGCAAGAACGAAGACAGCTGTCGTTATACGCTCTCTCTCTCTCACACTACAGCTTGTCTATAGCACTACAGGCTCGTACCCATTCATTATTTGTTTGATCACCTGGCAGGTAGAAAGCCCCACCGAAACGATCTGTCTTTTTGGGAATCTTATTTTTTACTTATAAATAACGCTCCATTAAAATTTCAAGCTGCCTCAAAAACATTTTTTATAATTTTTTGCAAAATATTTTTGCACGCGTCTGGCAATGTTAAAACCCCGATTAAATTATCTGGCTTATTTTTTTTCGTATTAATTAAGTATTACACTGCAACATATATAAATTGCGTAGTGCCTCAAATATATTTTTTGGAAAAAGAAAATAATATTTTAAAAATTTAGGGGTTGATTTAGCCCCGCTACTCACCAGCCAGGTCTGCAATTCCGAGTTGGGATATAGTAGGAGAGGTATCTGACAAGTTTTCAGCTTGCCTCAAATACCTACCCAAAAATTCGTGCCAGCTCTCGGACTATATGCCTTTGCCTACCTATGAAACCTCAGCCTGATACGGCTGAGGTTTCACTGAGGCCAAATTTCCTATGCTTTGACTGTGCTTCTATACTTACCAATTCCAATTTTATTTTGTGCCAAAAAATGTCGTGCCTTTTGACGTGACAGTCAAATCAAATCAATTTTCTTTGTTTCAGAATATCTCATTACGCTAAAGCATCGAATCTCCAAATGGCTGCAATGCTAGCGTGTGCATTTTCTGTATTCAATAACGCTAGCAATTCTAGTTCACAATCAACAATTAGTACCTCAAGCTATGTATGACTTTTTCTTAGACTTTACATCAAAATGTTATTTGGGTTTTTTAGTAAAATATTCTATTATAATATTATCTGTTTGTAGGGCAACGGCACATCTCCATACAGCACAGTAAATCAATACAGTGAAATAAGTGCCGAAGGATGGACGCCAGTAGAAGCATCGGTGTTTCGAAGTAACTCATGTTCCGAAGCAGAGAATTTTTACACAGACTCAACAGTTTCCAAATCTGAACGAGCCTCGTCGTGTATGTTAGACGAAGGAACTGTGCATTTGTATTACTGTTTCAAAAGAGTGTATGCGGATATCCTGCATCGTTGGCAACTAATTTACAAGAAAACTGAGGTAACTGACTACACTACACATTACTACCTACTTAATACCTAGTCGTGCCATAGCTCTCCATCATATAAACATGTTCAGATAAATTTTAAAAGGCTAATATAGATAATTTCAAATGTTAAAACTATTCAAAATAAACAATGCCTTTACATATTTTTCTAAACTGCCTGGCCATTCATCTATTGCCGCGCATGCCACATCTAACTGTAGGCGCATACTGGGCGACTGCCGCCCAGTGTGCGCCTACTATTATGCTTAGGTCACGCTTATAGGTCAGCTGATGACTGCAGCCCTGCGTTTCAAATGAACTACGTAGATGATGGCCATCTTTGATAATAAGAAAAATTTTACGGTCGAGACATAACTACCACTAGGTAGTTACGTCTTTCGACCATCGGTATTATCTTATTGGTTTTTTGAAAAATGTTCTTGTAAAATGGATCTTGGAAATCATCACAGACACTAGTCTGTGATGATTTCCAAGCTCCATTTTTGTGAAAAAATGGTTGAAGACACGAGCAGTGAATAAGCTGCTGCAAGTCCTGGTCATAATCCTTAAACTATATGGGACATTTTAGAGGAGAAGAATTTAAAAAACACATCGAAATATCGAGTCACTAAATGCACGTTTACTGAAGGCAGCCGCCTCGTTACCATTTCAGTAGGCGCACACAGGGCAACAGTTGCGGCGACACACGTCTTGCAAAAGTCTAGCTTATCGCCGAGTCGCGGCGAAATGTTGCCCAGTGTGCGGATCTTAGAACAAAATGCGGCTGCCGATCGGATTTCTCCGGATTCTCTCTCTGACAGCATTGATTATTTTGTAGAACTAAGAATGACGGACAAACCTTTCCACATTATAGGTAATGAAGCTAGTAAAGGGTGAGGGAGGCTGTCGATGGCTAGGTCCGGAGCTAGCAGCGGAGTGTGGTCGCTGCGGAGGGATAGCCAGGGGAGCGTTATGCGGCAACTGTGGAAGAGCGGCGTTACGATGTTGTGTGTGTTCACTGCCGGTGCGAGGATTAGCCGCTGCGTGCCACTACTGCGCCCACGCCGGACACGCTAGGCACATGTTGCAGTGGTGAGTTACTGCTTTTTCTACCGTCTGTAGGCCTATTAAAAGACAGGGTGTCTTCCTTAGAAAAACAAAAGCTACAAAAAAATCTAAGAAGATCAGAAACATTAAAGTTCATAGTCAACGGTTTATCAATCCGGTGGATCTTATGTATATAGACCCTACAGTATAAAAGAACCTACCTACTACCTCAATCAAATCAGCATATGGCTGTCCACTGCTGGACGTAGACCTCTCCCAATACCCCACAACAAACGGTTGTGGTGTACGGGTACCCCACGTTTACCAGGCCGTGAGCTCCACTCCAGGCTCTATACATACATATAGCTAAACAAATATGTACTGTTTTTCAGGTTCTCCCAGCACGACACGTGTCCGACGGGTTGCGGCTGCAAGTGTATTATGGAGGGTACCGCTGTTTGGAAAGGCGTTAAATATGTGTGAAGCGATGTATGATATTTTTAATATGCAGTTACGTTTGTAAAATTGTGGTATCGCGTGTCAGAATTTCTATTCAAAGGTTATATTTAGGTACAAAACTTAGACATAAACCATCGTGGTTAAGTCTTTCAGAATTTCTATTCAGGCGCCGTAGGAACAAAACTTAGCCATTACATCATGTTCCATATTTTACAAATTAAACTTTTAGCTAGTCGAAATATAAAATGGTGGTTGATCCAAAATTGCGTTTTGGTTGGCCCAAAATCCAGCCAATCATAAGTATGATATATTTGAATCACGTGTACCTTAAGCGGATAGAAAGTATATAACATACTGATTTCTCACCTTATGCATTATGCATGGCCTGTAACGCGGTGTCTATGAGCTAGGATAAAATATGTGGTCGATGCTTTATATCAATAAGTGAAACTTACACATGCTGCCTACATAGAAAGCGATGTTTGTTTTTTTTCCATTTCCTTAGATATTTGGCTCAGGCCTTATTGTATTGTATCGACCACATATAGCCCATAAACATACACATACGCCTCCTCATATTTAAAAAAAAAAATTTGGGGCGTATTTTTAACTTTACTATGCCACGCTAGACATAAGGTGAGAAAATAGTATGTTATGTTATAAGATAAACCTGCTATTGGTTCTAAGCGAACTTCTATTGGTGCTACCAATTTGCACTTGATATTTAAGTATGAATTTGAAAATAAATCCCATCAATTCCCAAATCGAGCTATAACGCCGTTAGCACACCTCCGCCGCAAAACCAGAACAGCGGAACCGCTGTGTTCAAGTGTGGATTGAACAGCGGAACTGGGCAACGGCACCTGACGCGAGTTAGTCGATGTGACGCTATCGCAATTTGTTCATATTATATTTATAATCTGGATAACTTAATAAATATATAATAGGTCTATTTCTGATGGCTTGAAGTAGTTTTTCCGTAAACTCCGCGTCCATTTTAAGAAGAAATATTAGTTTCGCTGTTTCGTTCTGTATGTTTGTCAATTTTGACAAACCCGCGCATAGACAACGCGGCAACGCAACAAACAGGCGTCCGAAGCGCGGAGGTTTGACTGGCGTAGGAGCAGATTGGCAAAACCGCGCGGGGAAAGAGAATGAAGATAGTTAAATCTATGCATTAGAACCGGCGGTTTCGCTAGTCTTCCGCTTCTCCTACATGGGACAGAACATGGTGAAATTACTGCGGTTCCGCTATCATGGATTCGCGGCGGAGGTGTGCTACAGGCGTGAGAAAAGTTGACCGAAATCCCGAACTCAAAAAAACATTTATTTCGCATAATCCTAAAACATAGGCACTTGTGACATGTCATGAAAATGAACCTTTTAATTTTAACACAAGTCTACAAGTCGCGCAAAATAACTTTGCGTCTATGAAGTTAATAATTATGCAATAAACTACAGTTAAGGCGCGAGGGCACAGATTAAATAATAGTTACTACGTAACAGATACATCACTCCCATACTTAACCCCAAAAATATTAGCTAAAACATATCGCTACGGTCGAAAACATTCTCTACGACGTATTCAGAGAGTCGAGTTTCGTGCGCACACCGTATGATTGCGTCATCGAGTGACAACTATTGTCAACATTAGGGTTGTAAGCACGGAACAAAAATACATATAACTACAAAAAACAATAAACACAGTGTCTAAAAAAAAACTTTATTATATTTTATAACTTCTTCTTCTTTACACAAGAATTATATTATAATTATAACAAACTTTTACGCGGGCTAAGCTGCGAGCATCAGGCTCGCAGCTTAGCCCGCGTAAAAGTTTGTTCCTTTTCCCGCTTCCAATAGGAACTTATTCCCGGGATAGAAATAACCTATGTGTTATTCCAAACGACAATCTATCCCTGTATCAAATTTCAGCTAGATCCGTTGAGCCGTTAGAGCGTGAAAGAGTAAAAAACATCAACACATCTACACATCCGCACTCAAACACTTTCGCATTTAATTTAAGAATATTAGTAAAAAGTAAGATGAAAAAAAAGCAACACTAAATAAAGCGAAATATTATTTTACGCGGGTAATGTACATTGGCTGTGCGCACTTCGCTCGGTCTGGCGTGTGGCAGCCCTCTGCCGGTCGGCCACGTTAGTTCTGCTACGTTATACTTAGGAGTAGGTGCTTATAACACGACTTGTAGCGAGTGACGGAGGCCTGGCGAGGGGCGCCCCTCCCGCCTCAGCTGTAGTTTATTGCATAATTGCGGCGCTAACGAATGAACTTCATAAACGAAAAGTTATTTGGCGCGAGTTGTAAATGAATAAGTTTGTAAAGCAATATGTATGCAATCTTTTTTAAAGTGAAGCTATTCAATGTATACATATAAAAGAAAAAATAAATTTATTATAGTGAAGAATTTTAGCTTGGTTCTGTTCTGTAGCTCTGTGGTAGAGCGTTGCCCTTATTAGACAAAGATAATGGGTTCAATTTCCGTCTGAACTTGTTTTTTTTTCCTTTCACTTCCATATAAAATTTAGGTTTACCATGTACCCAAATTTTATTTGTGTGTGATTTAACTATCCACATTTTTTGAAGTTTTATCATTTTTTGAATAGGTACTGTAAAACCTACTGTAAATAAAATAATTTATTTTAACGGCAAATGAAACATATGCATATTCTTTATTTAGTTTTGTTTTTAGTTTTATTGAAAATAAGAGTAATTTTTGTTGAAACCATAAATTATTTTAAGCTTTTTTTTTTCAAGTAAGAAATATAAATTATCGTGTCTATTGTAAATATATATAAGTTAAAAGAAAAATATTATATTAGGAATAAGTTTTAATTAGTTTGACCAACTTCTTACAAACTTAGGGCCTGTTTTACAATGTGTAATAAAACTTACTATTACAGTGGGCGCACACTAGGCGACAGTCGCGGCGACATGTCGCGGCGTCTTGTCACTTGCTTGTCGCGGAGTCGCGGCGACATGTCGCCTAGTGTGCGGAGCTTAGAACAAAATGTATGTAATTTGGCGCCCGCAGCTTGTCGCCGCGACATGTCGCCGCGACAAGACGCCTAGTGTGCGCCCACTGTTAATCTATTTCAAACGCCCAAAAAAAAGATCAATCGATAAATTACCGATAAAACTTTCAGAATTTGTAATACATCATTACAAAAACGGGTATAAAGAAGTCAATTTTTTTTTATAAACACGTCGTGAAAAATAGACCCTAATGAGGAAAACAGACAACTCGAATAACTTGATAAATTTGAACATACATTTTATGATTTAGTGCTCTACGAATGCAATAAATACCTCCTTACTAACACTAAAATATTTTTACTAGTCACTATTCTTTGAAAAGTGTGTTCTGTTTGAGTGTGTAAATAGAGAGCACCACAGGGAGCCATTCAAATATTTTCAATTTGTGTTAAACACAACAACTCCTATATAATCTATCAAAAACGCGTTCATTTATGTTGTACGCCACTCACTACTCTTTATATATGCCAGACAGTAAATTTGTACAGCTCGGCAAAAATATCTAGAAGCGGAACTAATATTTTGCAGGCTGGCTACATTGTCAAACAGCTGTCAATAACGTCACATAATTATGTCTGTCAGTCAATGACGTTATACAATTTGATTGGTGGGATTTATTGACGGTTGATGGCAACTAGATACTGCTTGGTGGTTTTTTTAACGGGGTGCCATTATGTACAGCACAGTGGCTCCTCCATTATTAATACGCTTTTTTTCTTCTCTTTTTTGCCAAGCTGTACATTGAGGTCGGCAAAGTTCAATGAGCAGCCTTACCGCATACAAGTCAGTATAGCCCGTTCGCTCTAAGTTTGCTGCTGGCGTAGCGGTGGAGTAGGGCAGGCGACCGGCAAACTTAGAGCGAACGGGTAGCAATGAATTATTTCTATGACCTTTTGCTCTATTTGAAATGTATAACGAAACAAATAATAATAGGTATGTAGAAAAGTTAAGACATAAAATCCAGATAGCTGACTAAGCAGGCTCCTAGTGACGATTTCTAAGACAAATAACGGACTATGTACCAAATAGGGATTTAAAGACTTTGTTTTACACATACAATTATTTTAAGGGATATAGATATTTAAGATATATGTAAAGACTGCAGATTTTATAATTTTTTAATAAATCTAATATTTAGTTTTCAAATAATTTTATTTAATAAACCTTTTCTGCTACTTTTAGGTTACCACCTTTTTGCGGTTCACAATATCTCCACATTTTGCAATCTCGCTGGGTAGATTGATATCAAAACAGACCGCCATTTGACCATCTGGGGCGGCCGATCTTGATCATCCCGTCACAGTAATTTCCCGCGCATTTGTGATGATACCTGCCCAAACATCCGAGATAATTTTAAAAAGCAATTTGTCATCACACAGGGCCTGATTCTTTTTCCCACCCGATTCCACAATTACTTGACGGTTAACAGCCATAATGATGCCCGTGTGTTATTCCCATCCCCGCTTCCCGGGATAAAAAGTAGCCTATGTGTTATCCCAGACTATAAATTTCAGCCAGACCCGTTCAGTTGTTAGAGCGTGAAAGAGTAACAAATATCCACACTGACAAACTTTCGCATTTACAATAAGATTCCGCCTCTTTCTGCGAGCAGGTCATCCTCGTGAGAGTGCGGCGGGGCGGGAACGAGAAAGAACTCTCCCACCCAAGTTCCGGAGTCGGCGGCTTGGGCGCCGCCGACGTGTCTTCGCCGAAGGACGGTGAGAAGACTGCTCACCGTCCTTTTAGAAGCAGGCCCATGACGGCAGCTGACGTGAGATATTCATGCACGGCACCCCTTAGAAGCGGGATCACACCCGGAACCCCCCAAAGACGTGGGATAGCACCCGAACCGCCCCCTGGGCGAGGTCGCAGTGGTGGCCGTAGGTCTGTTGTAAGTCCTGGTACATCCTTCCGAGGGCTTACCTGGGGCTCCCAACCATAGGCTGTTGGGCGTTACGTGAGGTTTTTAGTCTGTAAGTGAGGGAAAATCCATCCATGATGGATTTTCCCTCACGTTAAAAAAAAAGTATCTATGACTTAAGCCGACCGTCTGCGTCGAGGGGTTGGCACCGCGTGCCTCTGACTCGAATCATGCGGGTTGGAACAAATATTTGTGTGATTTACAAATGTTTTAGTTATACGTTTTATCAGTTGTCTGGATTCAGTATCACAAGCCTATATTGGCTATATTAGCTGCATTATGTGCTAAAATGCGCTTTTTAAAAACCAAACTAACGATCCAGGCTGTTGACAGAGGGCCTGATTGTTGGCAGCTCTCGTATTCCCAGGGTAGAAAAAGAAAGGATAGAACCACATATAGGCACTGGCAGACCATTCCAAGTTTATATACTTGAGAAACGATCTTTTGAATCCATATGTTCTAGCAAAGATTCTCTCCATTGTATGCGAGTGGCTCCTCTACCACCGTGCGTTGTCCAGGACCGCAGAAATCATAAAAAAGTATTTTCTGATATCTGTGTTCAGGACCAAAAAGAAGATTATAATATTTACTTGTAAATAAAAAGCTGCTGAATAGTTTTATAAAGAATTTTATTTAACAAACGTTTTATTACAAATGTTAAAAACAAACGGAATGGTGCACTCAATTATATCGCAAATTTAGTGACTTTACACTAGAAGTATTTCTTGTACGTTAATAGAATGCTTTACTTCAGTCTCAAGCATTTACTTACGCATAGTTTAAAAGCGATTTATATTACAGTTAGAAGTTACAGTATACATAAACTGAAAAACCAGCCCCGACTCACGACATCGGAATGAATTACAATTGGCAAAAATAATAGGCCCGTTTTGACATCTGAAAAAGCTCTCATTGGCAGGTTCTGGAATCAGCCAATGAGCGTCCGTTCAGTGGGAGAATCTGTTAAGTGGTAAGTCGTCGCGATTACAGCTGGCAAAAAGTCTAGAAACGGAACTAATATTTTGCTGACTGGCTACATTGTCAAAAAGCTGCCAATAACGTCCCATATGTCTGTCAGTCAATGACGGTATACAATTTGATTGGTGGGATTTATTGACGGTTGTTGACAACTGGCTACTGATTGGTGGTTCTTGTTAACGAGTTGCCAAATGAACAGCACAGTGGCTCCTCCATTATTTTCTTCTCTTTTTTGCCAAGCTGATAATGTCCAAAACGGGCCTACTATATTCCTACAAGTATAGTAGGTACTTATAGTATAAACCGCGCGCAACGAGTAGAATCCGGGATCTTGTCAAAGACAATCGAAAATGACAGATTTTCTAATTTAAAAATCTGTCATTTTCCTTTTTCATTGACAAGGTTCCGGATTCTACTCATTGCGCGCGGATTATAAATTATAGTTTGATTAGAATGACAGTAAGTTGTAGTAATGTAAACAAAAATAGATTTTATTTCTAAGGCTAAAAGCTTTTTGTTGAAGTGGAGAGAATGAGAACACCGAGGTCTAAACTATGAATAGGTAGCTAGTCTATGTCTTTACAAATAATAAAAGAAAATTATGTGTACCTACAATTGCACAGCTGTGGCAGCTGTGCTATTGTACACAAAATTCACTTTTAGGGTTTAGGCGTATAATGACAGAAACGCAAAATGTCAAATTAGCGAATTGACAAAAAAGCATCGCAGAATGACAGATTCTCAGAATGACAGTTTCGCAGAATGACAGATTTGCAAAATGACTGATTCTCAGAATGACAGTGTGTGTGCGTGTTAGAATTTCTTATCTGTTTAAAACAAATAACCGCGAGCGGAGTTCCCGCCTAAAGGTGCGGTTCCACTTAGGCGGAGCGGAGAGGAGCCGTGCCGCGATTCACCAATCACGGTACGGAGCGGAGAAGAACGGAGACGAGCTGTGCCGCGACTCACCAATCACATGGCTTAAAATCCACAGCTCCTCTCCGCTCCGCCTAAGTGGAACCGCACCTTTAGCCTTCTAACCTAACCAATCCGAGTCGAAGTTCTAACCATAATAAGTGAATGGTTAACACCCCGACTCGGATAGGTTAGGTTAGAAGGCTAAGGCGGGAGCGAAGCGGAGCGGAGCCTTGAATGAGGCCTTAGCCTTCGAGGTTATTTTTTGCACTTGTCATTGTGCGCATCTGTCATATTGCGATTCTGTCATTTTGAGAATCTGTCTTTTTGCGTTTCTGACCATTTGCGAGGAGCATTTGGCATTCTGCGAAACTGTCATTCTGCGTTTCTGTCAATAAACTCCTAAACTAAATCGAGCTGTAATTTACAGACTGTAAATTTGTGAACAACCGGAGTAATTTGTCTTGGTCGCGGAATCATTAGGTAAACCTACATAACCAATATTTAAAGATGCATTGGGTAAATGCTATGGCTAGGATAGATGTAAATATTTCAGCAAATATACAATTTACTATAATATGTCATATAAACCAGAAAGAAAACAACACGCATAGAAAGGACAAACACAGAAAAAAATACAGTTGTTGTAAAAGTTTGAAACCTATGAAATTTTGTTAGTAATATATATACATACCTATATTATGGAGCTATTCGTCATCAAGTAAATACCGCCGAATCCCTACTACAATATTTGTCAATTTATATAAATTCATGTAGGTCCTACTTACTTATACACCGAAACTAAGATATTTGCCCAGCTTCATACCACGCGTCTTTAGCCTCCATTGTATTGTATATAAAAGCAACCTTTCTGTTATACAATATTACTTACACAACTTTATTATTAACTTCTTAAAATATTGACAAATGATACTTATAGGTAATAACAAAAACATTTTAGGCACCAATTTGTTCAAGCGAACTATATCTAGAGAATATTTTTTAATTTCAAATAAGAAAAAATCATAATAATTATCAAATAGAAGATTCTTTGTATCTATATGGATTTCTAATTCGTATCTAATGACACTGAATGACACATTAAAATGTTTGAAATTATGAAATTATATCTTTAACAATTCTGTGCCTTATATCGTCTGTAGCTTCATAAATATAACAATTTCATTTAATTAGTAAAACTGATTTTCATAATGAAGAAAACTTTGTACTTTTTTGGATATCGCACTGCTACTTATCGTAGTAGATACCTATTATCAAGAAATGCACTTTATTAGAATCTATCTACTTATTTTTATATTAAAATCAATTGCTGTTCATTATTCTCTCAAAAAATGACTCGACCAATTACTTTTTATATGGTCATTGTTTAAAAATAAACGAAATAAGATTCTAAAGGACCAAAATGTTGGTATCGATAATTTTATTGATATAAGGAGCAGAAAGTGACGTCAGTATGGGGTCTCTATTTCATAATATCGTGTAGTTGTTACTAATAAAACTCCTTTTTGACCTGTGGAACACCCACATGGTTCACCTAGGCGTTAACTTAGGTATAGAATAATAATGTACTTACTTATTATGTAAAACTGCTTTACTGTGCGCGCCAACCTGCTTTATTTCTTTTTTTTTATTTATAATTCTTGAAAGTGGATGATATTCTAAAGGCGCTCCCTCACCGGGAGCATTCGCGTGTAACGTTACAGAGTCGAGCATTACAGCAGTGAGGGAGGAGAACCTAGCATTGCAATGCGCACTTTGTAATGATATAAGACGAGGTTACATCAGTGAAGGAGGAGAACCGAGCATTACAATGCGCGCCTTGTAATGATACAATGTGTAATGTTTTGATACAACTAGTAACATCAATGCGCTTTTTTTGTTGCGCTAATTGTTACATTACACGCGAATGCTCGTCGGTCAGGGAGATAGTATTGTAACGCAATGCTCAAAGTCGAATCTATAATGTTACATTACACGCGAATGCTCGTAGGTCATTGAGGTAGTATCGTAACGTAAAGCTCTAAGACGAATCTATAAATGTTAAATTACACGCGAACGCTCGTCGGTCAGGGAGGTAGTCTGTAACGTAATGCTCAAAGTCGAATCTAATATGTTACATTACACGCGAATGCTCCCGGTGAGGGTGGGCCTTAACAAAATACGTAGAATCATAGAATATCTGGGTGGACCAAGTTTCCATAGTTAACCATGGAACACCCAGGTGAATCAATGTGACAGACAATTAACATTACCAAGGTGACCAACGTAGGTGTCCCATGGGTCAGAAAGGTTAAAACTAAGTATACCGACTACTGTAGTATTACAAAGTACTCATGCGCGACGCAACGGCTCGCGTGCAGGTCTCATAGCCGAGTCGTTCTATTGTAGCAGCTAAAACAATAAATAACTAGGTATTATTTTTAGTCTGAAACTGACTAGGATACACATTACACTTCAAAAACATTATGATCAAATTGTTCTATGCTACTTATAGTAATAAAACAATGATAAACTGTTGTTAATTCCATTAGGTATACACAAGAAATGTTTTTTTTTGACGTTTTTACTGTGATTTTTCGTAGTGCAATCGAAATGAGGCGCAAGTACATATATCATAGAGAAAATTGGAAGAGGACTATGTCCAGCAGTGAACTGTGGTCCGCTTATTTGTTTGACCGAATCGAAACTCCCGTGGTCAAACCTTAGATCATCTAACCACAGGATGCGCCTTACTTAAGCATTGTTTTCTGCCAAGCCAATAGACCATTTGGTCTTTTGGCTTTATAAAAGGCACTGTACATCAGTACATCATTTTATATGATTAAACTAGTACATTTCATTGTAGTTGACTGTACAATAAAAATTAACACACAACAGCCATTACGCGTTTGTCGATTAATACATTTTTAAATATAATGAAATTTTATATATCTTTGTGTTTCCCCCTTCACCCGCTATGAAAACTAGCAGAATATTTTTGTATGCGGTGGTTCGCAAAGGCTAGTCCCGTGATATATGGTCTAAGGGTCAAACTCATAGGAACATAAAAAGATGATAAAAGTGACAAATTTTACCCATTTTGGTACAATTCAATCAACTCGCTCACTATCATGTTATCTCATATTTCTTGTGCTGAACTATTATATTTAAATTACATCTAAATTCGATCAACTATTGTGGGTAAAAAATACAAAATGTCTTTAATTTTTAAACGGTGTGACAAGGAGAAGTAATTTGGACTGTAGCTACGAAGTGCTACGAGCTACGTGTTAGTGCTACGAGAGACCTTAAGCTCTTAGATAACGTTGTGAAAAACCTGCGCCGATTTTTGACCGTACAATTTAAAACATAGATTTAGAATTTCTCGCTACTTTAAAAGTGTAGACGAAAGTTTACTATTGAAATGTTATTTATCTCACAAAAAAGTAGACATTTAATGCATTTAATCAGTAAATTTCCGTCTACGCATTAAAACCGTTTGGGCAAGGATCGTCCCCCTGGCGCCACACCCAGTTTTAGCTATCTCGAAAATTACTTTCTATTAGAAATTAAATAGGAAGTTTTTGCAATAAATTGAATGAATAATTTAATTAACTACTGTAGAGGTCTTCTACTACGTCTATTTCATGCGTTTTAAAAGATCAATCTACCCTGGACTGTTTAATGAACGGTGTAAGTATAATCAGCGTGAATTTGTTGGATTCGTACCTTTCAAGTAGCCGTCGTTTCAGTTCTGGTGGGTATGTTACGTAGATATAGTGGTCATCGTGGTCCGGATCGTCCAACATTCCGTCGTCCGGTGCGAGGCGCTCACCCCGCGTGGGAGATGAGTGAGTTGTCATGGAGACTGAGCCACTGCCCGCCACAGAGCCTTCTTCAGAGCTATGGTTAAAAAATAATAAATCAGAAGTTTCATATGAGAAATAGTTCCTATCGAATAGCATCTGCTGTATTACCGAAACTGCCTTGTAGATTGTATATAGGTAACTATAACAAAGGTAGCAAAACCAAAGAAATAAAAATATATAATGGCAGTAAAATTCGATCCACCTGGTCCAGAATATCCAGGCTTTCAGTTTTTTTTTTCATTCAGTTTAGTTATTTAGAAACGTGAGCGCTATGTCATGTAATTTTTGGGATATTGAATATCAAACCAAAGAAAACGACAGTGATGGTCATGGAATGTTTCAGGATTTGATATTTTTCAGAAACTTATATCAAGCAAAACGTATTTTTTGGCAAAGTATTATGGGAAATAAGTTAAGTATATCCAGAAGGAAACGGTAGCAATGGGAACGAAAATATTTTTCTCACTCTTCCCACCGGGGTGGGCAGAGTGGAAAAAATATTCCACTTTTCCCACCCAGGTGGGATAGTTGGAATAGCTGAATGGAAACGCGTGTATTGGTAAACAGATAAGTAGGGTGTTCCATAAGTTTATCTTTTCTATACCCACCCGTTATACCTAGCTCTGTTCAAAAACTTACTCAAAGACAATCCAAATAATGTAGTAGCACATGCAAAGAGCAAGTGCGAGGCCGGTCGCGAGCGCCAGTAGGAGCGGCCACGGGAAGGCCCTGGCCGTGGGCGCCGTGTCCTCCCAGTAGCGGTCACAGCTCAGGTACCAACACACAGCGCGCTGCATTTCCTCTACAAAATATGCGAATAGAACGACTTATTAAAGGAAGAGGTATTTGCAAAAGACTTCCACAAATGGTTGTTTCGGAGCTTCGGGTGTTTCTATGTACGTTTTTAGAAATATAATATTTTTTTAGATCTCATATCCCGAGTTTTTACTTGCTTAATTTATGCTAGATGGCATTTTGTAAGAATGCCTTACAATATTTACTTCTTTTGAGGTTATAAGATAGCCTGTAAATGGAGATAACATTATGTAAATAAGGTACGATGGGACTGGCATGTACGGTTGTATAGTCCCAAAAAAAAGAGGAAAAAAAAAACTTATTTATTGAGGAAATAAACATACATACATACATATGGTCACGCCTTTATCCCCGAAGGGGTAGGCAGAGGCATATTATATGCCCACATTTCACCTTTGTATAATTTGTCCCATGTAATAGGTGGTGAGCCGTATTGCCGTGTTTAAATGGACAGACTCAGGTTGTGACTGCCTGCTGTTGAAATAAAGCCTTCAACTTAGCTTAACGACTGCCATTTTACTGGCAACCGGGACCAACGTCTTAACGTGCCTTCCGAAGCACGGAAAAGCTCAAATAAATGTCACAAAGTGATCACATGGATGGTCACCCGTCCATGGACCGGCCATAGTGAAAGTTGCTTACTGCAGTGATCGTTTGCAGAACACTGAGACCGCGGGGCCACGAGCGCTTCGAGGAAATAAAATAGCCAAGAAATCAGCAGGGGGTATGAAGACGAGACTTAGGTTATATACCTACTCCCCGTATCCTCTCATGTTATCTTTAATAGTAAGGAAAATAATTAAAATTTACCTTCCAATTCTGTAAATTGATGTTGTGTTAGGTGCAGTAGAAGCGTCGCTATACAAGAATGCACTATCCTTTCACAACGGATCTGCAAAAAAAAAAATCATATCATAGCACTCATGATCTAACCGTATTACCGGGAGTGTTAATTCTGCAAAATATGAGTTCCTCAAAGAGGCTGTAGAAGTGTTTTACAGGACCAACAGTTCGTAATACCTCTGATGTTACAAACTTGCAAGGTTACGGCGACCAATTCAATCGGCTGAGCCGAATACTTGTTTCCACTCTGTTGGTATAAAACTGGCCAAGTGAGTTTAGCGTCACGTACAGTGACTGGACATTGTACGGCAAATTATGAGCGTAATATCAAAGATAATATAATAGCATTACATACAGATCGTCAACTCCCTGCCTCTCACCGAGTAAGCTTCCCCATCCCCCCACCAAAGTTGATGTGTCTATTGCCGTGTTAGTACTTGAGAGAGTGTCACTGCGTTGCATTACGTATTATCTACTACCTACGTACTTTGTGCTATTGCTTTGGTTTAATTTGTGTTTAGCCGAGGGTAGATTTGAAATAAAAGTACCTACAATACCTACATACATGAGATTGCGTTCTGTTCCTTATTATTTTGTTTCCATAGCTAGTTACCCTAGTAAACTCACACACACATTCAAGCTTGATTCAAGCATTCACATTACGTGTATATTAGTGTGGGTGAAAACGAACATTTTAGTATGGAGTTTCCGCCCCGTGGTAATATTCAAAAATCTTTTTATTTACACTTTTTCTTCAATAACTACATCTCTCTCCATGTAACCATACAATGTGCATGTCAGTATTATATTTAAAATCTTACAAATATTATACACTAGCTTTTGCCTGCAACTTCGTTCGCGAGGTAATTTTACTAATAACCTGTCTACTTTGACCTATCCAATGCATAGAACTTCTAGTAAAACATAGGTCAAGCTTTATGTATAATCATTTCCGCCAAACCATTTGGATGAAATATACCTACAGCGATATTTAAGTTGAAAAAATACTTACAAAATCCTAATATATCCTATATATATACAGTTATGATCAAGCTACTGAATTTTGCTCCAACACCGAACAAATGAACAAGCAAACAGACACGAAAAAAAATATAGATTTGGGCTCAGAAGCCCTAAATTAGTCGATTACAGTTATTTTTTAATTTTTCTTAAATGTACCGTCACCGCTATTTTTAAAATTTTTTACCTAATGGTAGAGAAGAGAAGAGATGCGAAAGTTTGTGAGTGTGGATAGATGTGTGAATGTTTGTTACCCTTTCACGCTCGACCGGCTGAACGAATCTGGCTGAAATTTGGTACAGGGATACATTATAATCTGGAATAACACATAGGCTACCTTTTATTCCGGAAATAAGTTTCTACGGAAAGCGCGAATACAAATTTTACGCGGGCGAAGCTGCGAGTATCAGCTAGTATTTCATAATCGGAAGACATACTCATATCTATAGTCCCGCCTTTTATCCTCGAAGGGGCCCTGGCATACCTACTACACTCATACACCACATTTGCCTACATAATAGGCAATGGGTCTTTATCATTATCGAAAAGAGAGGCGTAGGTTGCGGATACTACTCGAAGTTGTTGTAATTTTTATTTTTTCAAGTCTTATAACCACTAGTTATAGATTTCGAAGTACCTATATAGTGAAGACGAGAGCTACAGCTAGTAAGAGAAATAAATTACCAGCTAGGTTTTATGCCTCGAAGAATAATTCAGAAAATTGATGTTTAATCCGTTTAATCAAAGGGTAAAATTGATTATCTACTGATAACACATCTCGGGCATAAATATTTCAAATGACATATAAGACTATAAACGTACGTGAACCTCAGATTTCAACGAATCTTTGCTTATATTGTTTTTTTTTTACGAGTGTAACCTCTCAACCTCTCGTAGACTACCAGAGTGACCTACACCAACTCTGAACGTAGTAGTGAGATAGAACCTACCTATTGAAAAAGCAACTATTTATAAACAGTGCTCTCAAGATTTCCAAAGCATCTAAATTACTTCCCATGACATCAGCTATCTGTCAATAAAAGTCCCGTAAAATGTAAGTATCTCCCTACCCGTTATATTATCCTAAGCATTAAGAGTTTCTTGCCAGCTCGTCTCCCAGTTCAGGTTTATATAAAATAGATGTCGGGCGTAGGGAGTGCTTTTGTCTCAGCGAGTGTCCCTTGCGTCCTCGAACCACCAGGTCTATGTAGATCTGATGGAAAGAGGCCGGACTTGCTAAACTTGGTTCCGTGGATGAACGGCAAGTGTCTGGTGTGGGATGCTACTTGTGTGAGTACGGTAGCCGCCAGTCATTTGGGTCGTACTGTTCATTCACAATCGGCAGCTGCGTAGGATGCAGCCAAAAAGAAGAAGCAGAAGTACGCTACGATGAAGCCACGTTATTTATTAGTGCCTATCACCTGTGGAGACAATGGGTTGCTGGGGCTCCGAGGCAAAACAAATTATTAGTAAATTGTGGCAAAGGATTAGGGAGAAAACGGGTGACTCCCGCCCCAAGTCGTTTCTGGTGCAAAGACTGGCTATAGCCATTCAACGTGGTAATGCAGCTAGTGTTATGGGCACATTTGTACCAGGAACGGTTAGGGATGGGTTATTTGACTAATAGGCTATGCTTTTGTTTGACATTTTATTTAATTCTTTTTGTATTTAATGTAATGTGTCATAATTTACGTAAACAGATGTTATTTGAGTTTCAAGTTTGAGTTTTTAAACAAGAAAGCCGTGAGATCGTTCTCACCAGACTGCCCCTCTCTAACACGTTTATTGTGAAAGTGAAAGTTTAATCCGATTGACGTTGTCATATTTGTTTTATTTCAAACTTTGAACATATGACCCACGTTTTTTTTTTTTTTTTTTTTTTTACGCGGGGACTGCAGTTTAGGCACTTCGCCGCCTTGTTTCGGGGGAACAAGACGGCTTCGTGTGGGACTCACGGTCTGATATGCGGAACCGTCCTACCCACTAAACCCCGCGGTGTTCCGCCTCGCCTTAACCGGGTCACAGGATAGGCCGGTGGATAAATCACTGCGGCCCGCCCGGCAAAGGGTCGCCCCATTACGTAGGGACTCTCCACGGGGGGGACTTGATGGTCTGCCCCCTCCCTGAACTCGTAAAGGAGTTATAAGTTCCGATGGCGTCGTACCGCTCTCGGATGCCCCTCTGTAAGCAGAGGGGGTAGAGAGCAGTCGAGCGGGCGGGCGTATGGCGCCCCCGAATCGAAAAAAGGCACCCCCGGTACACGGGGAGGTGCCTACCGCTGTTTGATCATCGTGGGCGAGGTCCCCCGACCACCGCCCACGATTCAAGGAACTAGTCGGGGGCGCGCATCCACGCCGCCATGCGGCGCCCCCGAACGGGACGGCGTGGCGGGAGCGTCTGACCAGCACGCTCCCGAACTCGCAACTCCTCTCGTTTAGCCGCCATCACCTCGCTAGCAAACGAGGCAACGGCGGCCCAGCACGATTGGCTGCCGACCATGGCTCGCACCACAGCCGGCAGCGACAGGTCCCTGCCGATAATGCCCGAGAGGGCTATACGCGGCCCATCCCACGCCGCACACTCGGCGAGAGTGTGCTCCGCCGAGTCTACGGCGCCGCTCGGGCAGTGACGGCACACAGGATCCGACTCCACGCCCACCACCTCCCACAGATACTTGGCGAAACAGCCATGTCCTGTGAGAAGCTGCGTGAGGTGGTACGCCGGCGCTCCGTGTGTCCTCTCCACCCAAGCGCGAAGGACGGGCCGGACGGCCCCCACGAGCCGCACGCTCGCGGAAGGATCCTCCAACCTATTGGTCCACTCCTGGAAGAGATCGTCGCGAGCCGACCTTCTCCAGCGATTGATGTCTTCCGGGAGCGGACATCCTCCACTACTACGCATCAGGGCGCTCTCCTCGTAGACCTTCTTTAATACTCCCGCCTCGAGATCCCAGGGGGGGCTACCGCCAATGAGGCACGCCGCCTCGTAGGAGACGGTGCAGTATGCCCGCGCCGCCCTCTAATCCGCCCCGTAATCACCCGCTGCGGTCGTCGCAGTAGGCCATATGATCCACGTGACCTAGTGACGTAGTTTAATGCGACAGAGTCACAGCTACAGACAAAGTCTCGCCATAACCCCCTCTGCACTCTATTTTATAGAGAGGGGCTGAAAGCTGTTATTTCGAATTAAAAACAGACCCTTAAATTTTATTTATTTGTAGATATAAGCGTTACCTTCAGCGTTTGAAGCCTAGTAGGATCACAAGCCGCTCGCTCAGCCTGCAGATCTGCCAGCCGTTTCTGTCGGCTGTCAGGCGGTAGCGCAGAGTCCACCGTATCAGCGTCACATAGCTCAGCTGTCTGGTTAGTATCACCATCGCTATCCTCCGTTCTCTTCTCCTCTGGCTCTAAAAGTAATAGTAAATATCGTTAATATTTTTTGTTACGGCGGTAACAGAAATACATAAACCGGTAGTTCTGCCAACAGAACTATTCAACAAAACAGTTAATGGGAACAGTTTACGTAAGTCAGGTGTAAAGCATAGTCTTATAAGTCACAGAACTAATGGGACAAAAAAGCCAGTAGTTCTGCCAACAGAACTAGTCAACAGAAGAGGTTACCGGTAGACGGAAAATTTCAGCTCTCTAGCTTTTTTTAACGTGAGGAAAATCGTACAGGAATGCTATGCCGGACTGACAAAAATCACATGTATCTTACCTAACAGCCTACAGTTGGAAGCCGCCGGTAAGCCCTCGGAAGGATAGCCCAGGACTCCCAACTGTCAGCTCTCTAGCTAGCATCTAGTATCGTAAGATACAGCGCCGTGACATGCGGACAGCGAAGTCTTAGTAATAGGCTCCCGTTTTTATCCTTCGGGTACGAAACCCCAAAAAACGTTTACGCCCATATTGAGGCCTTAAATCACACGTTTCCATCGTAAATCCTCTTGGCGGAGGTGTCCTAATTGGCTAACAGTCGCGAGAGCAATAGGCCTCTTGAACTTGAAGATCAAACTTTGTAAAAGCTCAAAACACAATGGAAGGCATGGGAAATAATTTCAAGTATTTATTTGTAATTCTCATTCATAAACATTGAAATATAAACGGCTTTTTGAATTTACTTTGAATTGCAGCAACGATATTGACAGTAATATCTGTGAATTTTGTCATTCCTATGTGCATTCCGATATATTAGATATCGCAGTTGATGGTTGATGGATCTGATACCTGTCTTCTATGTTACAGAAAAATATGATTATGGATTATCTATCTAATGTTTTCATAAATATAATAATCCTTCAATGCTCTATTATATTACAGCTAGATAATCATGTGGAGAAAATGTCAATGTCATTTCTAATAAGATCAATTAGTCGATGCGCTATGAATTATCTAGATGTAAAAAAAGTGTGTGCGTGTAACCTTTACGCGCGATTGAAGTAAATCTTCTCTACCATTGACGGCATCAAATGTAGTTTCCGCTATTCAAAATTCAAATAGCGTTACTTCCGTCGGAAAAAAAAACTGAGTTAGGTACTCCCTAGGTCGCGCCTAAAGAAGTTTTACTTCAAAAAACAATTATGGGATTACCTATTTCCACAGGGTTTCACACAAAAATTGTGGCATCCGTTAATACGGGTGCCACAATTTTTGAATATGCATATATATAGGTACTTAGAGTTTTGATTTTTTTCATTTCAGTACATTTACGGTTTCCTTTAGAAAATTCATTACACATGCGGAGAATCCTTTAGTTTATAAGTTCATCTAAATTCACGTCTCCATCTCTCCATTTTCTCGTGGACATCGACGGCGAAGTGTTTAAATAGGACTGAACTCTCTGAACACCGGTAAATGTTAGCCTGGATAGCATAGCAATCACAACCTGCGCCTGTCCATATCAACACGGCAATACGGCTCAACACCTATTACGTGGAACAAAATCTAAAATATAAAGTGTGGGCATATAATATACCTCTGCCTACCACTTCGGGGATAAAAGGCGTGACCATATGTATGTTGATAGCATAGCATACTTGACGAATGTTAGCACGGACAGCATGGCATACCCGGCAAATGTTTTATTTCATTTTAATTTTTTTACATGATGGAAAATAAATTAAAAATAATTTGTTAATGCCATTTTATACACGTCAGGAAATCCCCTACGTTCACTGTCCGGAAATTTATAGATAAGTAGGTAGGTAATTATGTTATTTAACTTACAACGTAAACAGCGATGATTTTATCGCTATTAATCGTTAGACAACGAACATGTCAATACCATGTAAATCCGTGATAAACTGATTACGTGCAAAAATATAGATATGTAACCACTTCAGTGTAGAAATTACATTTTTTTCGTATCAGTAGTAAATTTGGAACTCTCATAGTTTCGCTATGTCCGTCCGATTGCTTGCCCGTAGTCGAGCTTAGCCGCACTTTGTTTTGGAAAACTGTAATTTGACATGGGTACTGTACGAGTACTTATTAGCTGCACCGAATAGATAGCAAGATGAGACTTAAAAAAAAATGTAGGTCCCTACATGCAATAAGGGTTTACCTTTGTGTGGGAAACCCTACGTTATGTTAGGTACTGAGTGACCTAAAGATATGTGCATTTGATTTCTCATACCAGCTGTCTGGTTTCACCTGTAGTTTGCTAAAGAAAGAAAGAAAAATGTTTTATTTCTGCACTGCGCACACATACATTAATGAAACAAAATAAACTAAAACAAAATTAGTAGAAAGTAAAACGAGAAAAAAATAATGTACTTAACAAAATAATCTCTAGAAAAAAAAACTGCTACGACGCCGTAGCACTCAAGACACACGCCCATATTTACAAGAAGAATCTTTGGAAATTTGTCATATTTTTTTTACGTTTATTATTGACATTTATGAGTGGCGTCATTTGAAAAGCTAAATTTAAAAAATACATACCAGTTCCTACAGTATTAGAGTCAGATTTGGGACAATCAATGATGGGGGAAGGCGTAGAAGCTCTCGACCTGTGTCTGCGGCGGGCCGGGACGCGCGCTACACTGCGAGTGGCAGCAGGTGCTAGGTCGCGCCTAAAGAAGTTTTACTTCAAAAAACAATTATGGGATTACCTATTTCCACAGGGTTTCACACAAAAATTGTGGCATCCGTTAATACGGGTGCCACAATTTTTGAATATGCATATATATAGGTACTTAGAGTTTTGATTTTTTTCATTTCAGTACATTTACGGTTTCCTTTAGAAAATTCATTACACATGCGGAGAATCCTTTAGTTTATAAGTTCATCTAAATTCACGTCTCCATCTCTCCATTTTCTCGTGGACATCGACGGCGAAGTGTTTAAATAGGACTGAACTCTCTGAACACCGGTAAATGTTAGCCTGGATAGCATAGCAATCACAACCTGCGCCTGTCCATATCAACACGGCAATACGGCTCAACACCTATTACGTGGAACAAAATCTAAAATATAAAGTGTGGGCATATAATATACCTCTGCCTACCACTTCGGGGATAAAAGGCGTGACCATATGTATGTTGATAGCATAGCATACTTGACGAATGTTAGCACGGACAGCATGGCATACCCGGCAAATGTTTTATTTCATTTTAATTTTTTTACATGATGGAAAATAAATTAAAAATAATTTGTTAATGCCATTTTATACACGTCAGGAAATCCCCTACGTTCACTGTCCGGAAATTTATAGATAAGTAGGTAGGTAATTATGTTATTTAACTTACAACGTAAACAGCGATGATTTTATCGCTATTAATCGTTAGACAACGAACATGTCAATACCATGTAAATCCGTGATAAACTGATTACGTGCAAAAATATAGATATGTAACCACTTCAGTGTAGAAATTACATTTTTTTCGTATCAGTAGTAAATTTGGAACTCTCATAGTTTCGCTATGTCCGTCCGATTGCTTGCCCGTAGTCGAGCTTAGCCGCACTTTGTTTTGGAAAACTGTAATTTGACATGGGTACTGTACGAGTACTTATTAGCTGCACCGAATAGATAGCAAGATGAGACTTAAAAAAAAATGTAGGTCCCTACATGCAATAAGGGTTTACCTTTGTGTGGGAAACCCTACGTTATGTTAGGTACTGAGTGACCTAAAGATATGTGCATTTGATTTCTCATACCAGCTGTCTGGTTTCACCTGTAGTTTGCTAAAGAAAGAAAGAAAAATGTTTTATTTCTGCACTGCGCACACATACATTAATGAAACAAAATAAACTAAAACAAAATTAGTAGAAAGTAAAACGAGAAAAAAATAATGTACTTAACAAAATAATCTCTAGAAAAAAAAACTGCTACGACGCCGTAGCACTCAAGACACACGCCCATATTTACAAGAAGAATCTTTGGAAATTTGTCATATTTTTTTTACGTTTATTATTGACATTTATGAGTGGCGTCATTTGAAAAGCTAAATTTAAAAAATACATACCAGTTCCTACAGTATTAGAGTCAGATTTGGGACAATCAATGATGGGGGAAGGCGTAGAAGCTCTCGACCTGTGTCTGCGGCGGGCCGGGACGCGCGCTACACTGCGAGTGGCAGCAGGTGCTAGGGCCTTCTTCACTGCTTCTACGTCCTGCCATACCTATGTAAAATAATATACAATAAGCCACCTCCATCAAGAAAATGATACCATATTCTGAACGGGAAAATAAAAACCTCTAACACATTAAATAAACAAGGTTATTTCCCTAGTACCTAAGTTAGGTAGATTAAGCTTTCCTTGCTGGTAGAGTAATTAGCTCATTCATTAGACTGGTTATCTTAACTCTGTCATGGATTCTACCCTCTATAGCAGGCAAAATAGATAAAACTGCAAGTTCCTCTTGCGCAACGTGCAGACCTACGTCAATTTATTTTAGAGTTAATAAAATTATACTTTGAAAACATGAACTTCTTCGCAAGGAAGGATCTATGACTTCGAGACAATTTCTTGATATACAGAATTGTCTGGAACCCCACGAATCGGGTTGAAAACCAGATTTTAGGCCTTTAGCAACGTACAAATATGAATATAAAGCGAGTGCGGAAAGAGCTATGCTTAAAGTCGGAAAGATTAGATCATTAAAGAGTAGAACATTCGTAGAAGAATCAAAGTAATCAATAGTCCTATGAATTACAAACTTCTAGTGACTGTCCACTCATACACTAAAGGTTGGGTACGTTTGATGAGCTCATGAGAGCTGAAAGGTTTTCTGATGCAGGACTGTTCCATCTACGGTTACTCTACAAACTATTACTTGACAGTACACCGATAGCCGTGGAACTTCTTGGCGGTCCCTTGCAATATGACGGACATGTATGCGATTATCAACACCATTTCCGTAACTTTACTGGGTTATCTGTTATTGTAAGGCGCTAAACCCTAAAGCGCTAAAAACACGTCAATAAGGAAGTTTGAATCGAGCGCGGACGCCGATCAAATAACGACCTTATTGCCGTGTGCTTGGCACGGAATTTTATTTTAACAGAATGAAGTCCACAATGACATCAGACCAAAGTGCTTAGCGCCTAAGCACAGAGCGGAAACTTCATCCAAATGATTCGTTTCCAATTCTATAACTTACACTAAAAACACGTTAGGTTTGTACCGAGCTTGAATGTGTATTTGACCACTTAGGTTCAGCAAACCTTCTCTCAAAATACCCTCCAACTATATGACAGCTGTGGAGGTGGCGAAGCTTGTTGAGTGTGGAGCAGATAGTTGCCTATCTGTATGTAACACTATTATATTATCTTTGGCCTAAGGTACCTCAATATCTGTGACTGGTCCATCAGCGCCACTCAGTAGCCCGTGAGCTACCAACACCTGACACCGCATTATGTCGCAGTAGTCCGCGAGACATACTGCATCCTCGGCCTGCACGCAAGAAAAAATAAAGTCTGAATAATTTTGTACAAAATTACAAAAAATCGCTACTTTGATATATTTCAATCAATGAAATCAGTTTATAGCAGTCCACTGCTGCACATTTGCCTCTCCCAATTTACGTCGAAATACACGATCTTGTGCTTTCCGGCCTGCCACCTTTACCAGGTCGTTGATTTATCTTTGATATATTTACCTACATGTTATCGGATGGTTTAGTAAAACCAAACAATGAGAATAACGTGTTTTTCTTGAGCAATGGTGTACCCAACCCCCAAAACATATCTCAATCACAGTCCACAAGTGTTACCTAATTTTTTGAATAGTTAAAAGTTAACCGGGTATTTGCATTTCGAATTACTTTAAAATTCCGCGTATTCATTAACACGTAAGCTCTTTTGAAACTTTCCATTCAACAGAAGAAAAAAAGGGTAGATCCCTTAAAAAAAACGTAGACCTTTGTAGCAAAATCCGTAGACCGTGTAGTCGTAGCCGTAGACCCCATAGTTAAAACCAATCAAGCCATAATATAATGCATTGTACTGTACACGTCGTAAGCGATTACTAGACGATCATCTGGCATGGCATGATCTTGCAACAGTACGAAGCATGTCATGTACTTCGTTCAAAACAATTACCCCATCATACATGCGTGACAACACGTAGACAGAACGTAGTTTGGATGTCAATCACTTCAATCAACACAACTTAACAATCATGCATGCATGACAGCACTTAAATGTTTTACATAATGCGTCATGCCGCACGATCGTCTAGGGACTGCACTACTTTTCTGCCTTAAAATCCTTCTAATATTATAAATGTGAAAGTTTGTTAAGGTATTTGTAACTCAAACACGCCCGCTATTTTACGTTCAGATTGGCTGACCGTTTAGTACATTTCAATCAGGCAATAAATTACTGTGTTAATTATGTAGGTGAAAATTTCACCACCCAAGTGAATTAGATTGTTGATTTATCTATATCAAAACAGCCTATGGCACTCTACTACAGGATGTATGTCTCTCCCAATTTATTCGTGCCTTCGTATTGGGAGAGTTATGACCTTACTATATGACGCTGGCCAGACGGGCTATTACAGGGCCTTGTTTCGAGTTTTCCTTTTGTTTTCTATGACCTCGTACAGTAATCAGCAGGTGCACTACTCATAGTTGAGTCGAGCGTAGACCTGACTCTATATGTCAATCCCCATCGCACCCTCTATTAGCTTTTTCAAATACTTAGAAATAATATGCCACTCACAATATTAATCTGGTTCTTGTGTCGGTGGTCGAAATGTGTGTCGAGGTGTCGCTCCTCGTAGAAGGACTTGCCACAAAAGGCGCACGTCCATTGGGACGGTCGGTGCTGCAGCTTGGCCGCGTGTTGAGGCGCGAAAATATCTCTTGCTGGGTGGAAGGGACACTCCAGTGGTAGTTTGACCTATAAATTTATAAAAAAAGTTTATGTTTATAAAATAACCGGGAGTCAGGGTTTCAAAATAAGGGTTGATGTAATACGATGGGGTTAAGCTGGTTGTTGAACGAGTCGCGGCCCCGAAATTTTGTTAAAAAAACCTTAGGACGATAGAATTAGTTTCACTTTAAAAATGTATGACTACAGCTAGTAATAAATATTACGCTTGAGTACCTACAATTAATAAAAGCCTGGAACTTGAACCTACAATTTCAAATTCTGAAAAATCGTGCAACAACCTGCCAGTACAAGTGTTTAACTCCTCTTACAATCCTGGTTCCTACAAGCGTAGCATGAAGAGGCACACAATAGGGCCGTCAACTTGAATACTACTGTCTATCGACTTTTAGACTGTGACAGTGGCCCCCAATTGCTAGATTTCGTTATAGCTTTCCATCAGGCGGGCGGCATCATTTTGGCGAGCTAAATATAATAAAAAAGCTTCAACCACTTACCTGAAACCTCTCCAACACTGGAAGCCATTTGTTCTGTATTACTTTCCTCACAATTTTGGAGTTGTCACGAGAACACGTGATTTTGAACACTGACGGCCCCGGCCAAGGGATCAGCGTGAGGAAGAGTAAGGCCAGGACCTGAAAATGTTTAATTAGGTACACGTTCAGGTGGGCGAAATGCTTGTATGCTACGTTCATTCAATCATTGAAATCAGTCTATTTTGCTGGACGTAGGCTAATTGTGGGGAATTATTTTTAATCAGTAAAATACTGTCTATGACTTGATATGTCAAACTCTTCTTGGCATTCGGGTAAAAAGGGAAGAGCTGGTTGCTACCTAGGATAAAATAACAACCTTAAAACTTCAAAAATAACCTATCCTTCAATTTACCTCACTGGGTAAAAGACTAGATATACTATACCCGATTTCAATTACATATTTACAATATCTATACGTCATAGACTTAAATAATGGTATATTTTACATGAACGAATGAGAATTAAGGTTATGTTATTTAACTATCGATTTTCTTAACCGAGTCCTAACCTTTCAAATGTAAGAAGGTCTCTGCTTACCTCGAGAGAGAACGAAGTAGTCCTCATTCATATCTCTTATACGCCAAATCAACAGTAAAAACTTTGTAGATACTTTCAAATAATAGATTATTACATTGAGAGCCGTATGGTAAGTTCGTGCGTGGCTACCACGGGTACTCTCCGCGCATGCGTAACTACCCTCTGACGAAACGGCCACCCCTTCTCATGAGGATATGAATTTTAATTAGATGTTATAGCCGTATTACATTACTTAGCTACATACCGTGCTAATATTTAGCATGTGTAGAATTGGGAGTGCTTTCTGTTTAACCTTTGTACCTAATGGCATAATTGTAAAACAAATATGAAAACCGTTTGAGTAATTTTCGATTTTATTCTTATACAACACGATAAACTCAAAACGATTCTGCAAACGATTACTGCAATAAGCAACTTTTACTATGAGCAGTTCTTGGATGGGTGACCATCCATGTGACCACTTTGTGACATTTATTTGAGCGTATCCGTGCTTCGGAAGGCACGTTAAGCCGTTGGTCCCGGTTGCAAGTAACTTGCCAATGGCAGTCGTTAAGTCAAGTTGAAGGCCTTTTTAGGCGGCTTGAAAACTTTCAACAGCAGGCATTTACAACCTGCGCCTGTCCATCTCAACACGGAAATACGGCTCACCACCTATTACGTGGGACAAATTCTAAAAAAAAAAGGTGTTAAGGTAAACGCAGGTATTACCGACCCTGTTAAGACAATTTTAAATTCGATGATAACTATTAAGAATGATGATTGATTTTCCACCCAATGTTTTGTTTTTATATGAAACTCTAGATTGTCTAGTTTATATTTTAAACCCTAAATTGTCCTTAATACACATTATTTTTAAAATAAAAAAATAATTTAGTGAACAAGTCCATTTTTTGTATTACCGACCCATACGAAAGGCTATGAAGCTATTTACCGATTTTTATGAACTTATTACCGAGTGTCGAAAGACAAGAAGAATGTATAGTCAGGTATTTTGTTTAAATAAGAAGAAATATACATTATGGTGCTTTTACAGAAAATCATGTAGGTTTGCTCTAAGTCATTTCATACTACCTTTCATACAATACAAGATAGAAAAAGTCACTTAGTTACTCTGGTCCATGCTGTTTGTCTAAGACATTATTGTTGTAAAATGTTAAATTATGTGTTTTATCTTCAAATTACTGTTTGTTTGTTAATAAGCTAACATTTTATATAACTAGTTAACTAGTGTAATGTTACATAAACAAACAGGATTTGTATAGAATCAGTAATAGCTTCCCGTACTTGCTATCACCGACTCATATAGATCGGTAATAGTCGATATAATACGCAATTAGGAAATTGTATTGCCGACTCATAAAAAGTAGATTTTATTTATTTGTTTGATTTTTGTAGCCATAGCAGAGATTTTAAATAAATTATTTTGCAAATAATATTAATTAATGCACATAATGTTACGGAATAAAAAATAATTTTATAATGCTCCTTTATGAATGATTAAAGTTGTAATTCGTAGTAAACATAAAACGATAAAATAATGTTAACAATGAATGATTAAAGTTGTAATTCGTAGTAAACATAAAACGATAAAATAAGTAAACTAGACCAAATAGTACAGATCGGTAATGGTGTGTTACAAAGGCAGATTGTATTAGATTAAGATGCCATATTAAAATAATTGCTTTATTGCCACAAATCAATGAGAAAGAGGTAAAACTAAATTTAGTATGCATCACAATCACCGACCCATGAGTCGGCAATAGCTCCTACTATTAAAATCATGGAAGGAATTGCCGCTCTATTTAAATGTGAAGTTTTATAATACTATATTAATTAAACTTTATGAAATACTATACGAAATTAAGACCTCAGACCTAAATTAACACATTCAATAATACAGAACAATCATAGGTTTCATACATTTCTATAAAATGTCTTATGATAAATTTTGATTTGCTTACGTGTAAGAACAAGGACTTGTACCACACGATCAGCGAGTTTACTATCGCCACAGAAACAAACGAATTTCGTCTTTTTCCCGGGAGGCTACGCACACTAACGTAAGTATTTACGATACTCAATGAACAAATGTGCGTATTTCGTCAAATGTCTCTTGCATAAACCGTTCCAGTAACGTAAAAATTGCAGCTTAATGGAATGGATCGGTAATACCTACCTGCGAATTTTCGATGGGTCGTTAACCTTAGGTGGGCATATAATATGCCTCTGCCTACCCCTTCAGCGATAAAGACTATATGTATGTACTCCGGCGGTCAATTACAGTTTCTCTAAGGCGGGCATAAATTATCTGCTACTAACTTTACCCCTCGTCTTTGCCCGTGACTTATTCTCTATTTTATACATATAACTCTATATGTTTACAGCTTCAAAGGACCCCAAGAAGACTTTAATATATATAATAATATGGTATTCATTTCAATTTGATACCTTTACGCGTTCACTAGATAAAAATTCTTGACAGACGGACATACAAAGAGATCCTATTATATAGCATGAGGACGGTGAGGGGGCTTTTCACCGTCCTTACATAAGCAGGCCCTAGACGACAGCGTGCCGTTAGGGATTCACGCGCTCAATGAAGCGAGATGATACTCGAAAAACCCCCTAAAGACGCGGGATAGCACCTAGGCGAGGCCGCAGTGGTAGCCGTAGGTCTATTGGGAGTCCCTGAGACATCCTTACGAGGGCTTACCCGGGGCTCCCAACCGTAGGCTGTCGGGCGTTACGTGAGGTTTTTAGTGGGTAGAAGTTATACCATCCATGAAGAATTTTCCCTAACGCAAAAAGAAAAACAAAAGAGATGCTATAAGGGTTCGAATTTTCCTTTGTGGTACGGAACCCAAAGATAATAAAGTATTATATCATAATTTGTACTCTCGATTGTCGGCACTTGTGATTTACTGTGTTAGAAGTAATGGTGTAGGAAGAGACACTTTATATAATGCTTTAAAGCGAAACCGGTCAGGTGGTGTTCAACTAAAATTAAATTGTGGAATATACGTACAAGTGTGTGTTTCCATTGTATTGATTAAGTATTACTTTGTGACCTGAGGGGCAAGTGCGAGTTTTTGCGTGTGCTTGTCGACATTCACGGCTCACCAATTCGTTTGAAAGCGAGACCCCGCCACCTAGCTGTAAACGCGGGAACTTGTCTCGATCCCATACAAATCGGTGATAACGCGCTCGTTCGTGAATGTCGACAGGCGCTCACCGAAACTCGCACTTGCCCCTCTGATGAATAAAGATTTTTTTTTCTCTTCCAATCATTTAACGTGCCTGTGACATGGACGGAATTCCACTCAAGCGGAGTCGAGGTCACCATCTAGTATACAAATAAACTATTTTATTCGATATCTACACTGTATGTATGCATAAATAATAACGTGAATGTAGTGAGTCCAATTAATACGTGACCTATGTTAGAAAAAGTAAAAGTTTTTTTTTTCTTGTAATTACAGCATACAAGCCTTAGTACTCCCAAGTCATTATGCGCTAGGTGAGTTGTAACATTAGGGCTCTGTAAAGAAACCAGTCTTGTTGTTTTACTCATTTATAAATCTTTACTAATATTATGAAGAGGAAAGATTTGATTGTTTGTTAGTTTGTTTGTATCAAATAGGCTCCGAAACTACTGTACCGATTTGAAAACTTCTTTCACTGTTGGGAAGCTACACTCTTTGCGGTGAACATAGGCTATATTTTGTTTTCGTATTCCCACGGGAACGGGAACTACGCGCGTGAAACCGCGTGACGTCCGCTAGTATCTATTCAATAAGGACGATGAATAGTTCATTATTGCTACTCAGCGCTCTCTTCAATCTCGTGGGTTCGATTTCCACCCGCGACAAAAATTGTGTGATTCCTTAATTTTTGTCTCGAGAGTGTTATGTATTACAAGTATGTATCAAGAAATATTATTATTAATTAATATCCGTGGCCTCATACCCTTTCTATACCGACTAAAAGACCTCACGTAACGCCCAACAGCCTATGGTTGGGAGCCCCGGGTAAGCCCTCGTAAGGATGTTCCAGGACTCCCAACAGAAAAGGATTTGGGCTTGTCCGCCGTGATCTCATACTTGTAGTAAGACAAGCAGGTTAATCCTAACTTACTTTAGAATCAGATGGAGCTGTACAAAAATGTTTCTAAATACTTATTTCAATATATTTATTTATCTACCGAGACTAAACTTAATGTGTAAGCCCTACGAGCCATTACATAGTCGAGATATCCACCTGTTGGGTCTATTTTGTTTTATATTTTTTAAGATATATATATATATTTACATTATTACTATCTAAAGTAAACCCTACCCGTTCGTTCTTTCTTTCTTCGTTTGTTCTTTCTGCCTACCCCGCAAGGGATTTGGCGTGAGGATAGTTAGTTAGTTAGTTTTTAAACTAAACCCGAATAAGGCCCCCGCGGCTTTGTGCCCAAAAGACTAGTAGCATTCCCCCTTTGAATAGCAATACCTTTTCGCTGAGCGAGAAAACTGCCAGCCTTTGGATCACCAATCGACTCTACAAGGCGCTTTTTCAAATTCTTGAAATTTTTTTGCACATTGGTTTCCCCATGGACCTATCCTAGGGTCTCTTCACCGACTGGACAAAAACGATACGATGAGTCGAGACCCTTATATTTATTCATTTTGTTTTTACGGTCTAAACTTTTCATCGATGCCATACCAGACTCCTAAGGGTTCCAACCACAGGGCCTACATTATAGGGCAGGATTCCCGCGAAATCCCTGGGAAGGATTACCCCAGGGCTGAGCTAACTTCGCCTGGAATCCAAGGCAACTGCAGAATGATTGCTATACCTAAACTTTCTTTCCACGTCGACCAACCTCTTTAGGCACGAGTCCGAGAGATAGAGAGCAGTGAGATGCGAATGTGTTACTAATAATAATTGGCTAATACTTATAACAGATGCTACACTTGGCTAATACTTATAACAGATGCTATAATAGCAAAACCTTTACGATTTTGTCCCTCGTAATGGGTGGTGAGCCGTATTGCCGTGTTGAAATGAACAGGTGCAAGTTGTGACTGCCTGCTGTTGAAATTTTTTCAAGACGCCCCATAATGGCCTTCAACTTGGCTTAACGACTGCCATTTTACAGACAATCGGGACCAACGGCTTAACGTGCTTTCCGAAACACAGAAACGCTCAAATAAAGCAAGCGGCACATAGATTATCAACCTCTTTACATGAGTTCTTATAATACCTACGGAACCTATAAATTAAATACAGCTTTAAAGCTTCGTGTAGAAAAATATGCATTACCATAAATAGGTAAATAAGCATGACCTAATTAAGTAGTACTGCCTTCATAAAACACGCGCAGCCATCACGCCTCTAGTTTAATAAGTAGTTAGTTGGACAACTTTCATGTTCTAACTCAAAGGTAGTACCTATCAAGAACTATTGAAGGTACCTACTCCATAAGCTTATCAGAAACAAAGTAAAACCGCTTCCGTAGCTCAGGCAGTTTGCAATACAATCATTTGCCGCGTGTGTTAGTTTAAAAAACACTCACATGAAATTGAAACAGTTTTATCACTAACAAACCGTTAAAACGCCAATTAGAAGATCAAAACGAAACCACTTTTGTTTCATAACAGTTTTAAAACAATTAGCGCGCGGTGCACTACTGCCCGCGTCGTACAGAGCACTTCACTGACTTTTTATTAAACGTTCAGTAAAATTGACAGTCTGACAGGTCAGTAATCACTTTTACATACACACAATCATACATGCATACATTTGGGCACCGCCGCCGCAGTTTCAGATTATCGGTAGATAGAGACAAACCAACAATGTATCCCACTGTTGAGTCATTTCAACGTCCTATTGCAATCATAATATTATAGTGGCTATTGCTCTTTTTATCTGATACTTATTAATATATACGTCATGCTCACACATTTTAATTATGTCAGTTACCAATATCTTAACAAAGTGAGAAAACTCAAACTTAGCGTAATTTTAGATCCCGCAGAAACTTTTCATAAATGACCGTTTCATTTTCAAACCACTTTTAAAAGGAGGAAGTTATATGTACGACTGTATGTTAGTTGTTTTTCTCTGTATAAACCAATTATTGTTATCATGATATATATTCCAATCATTACGCACCTTTCTTTAACTAAATAAAAGTTTGTTATACATAAACTAGATTCTTAAATTGCAGCGCTGCCTAGTAGCTGATTCAAAGGTACTTGGTTCTAGCAGTAGGGGCATACTTCGTACACATAAGGTGGTTAAACAAGCAATTCCCATAACACTTCAGTATGATTTAATTAAAAGTCTTTATATTCCAAAGATTTTTTTGTACAAATACACACAAAGCATCCATATTTTAGACATTGACGATAACAATAGGTCAGAAATGGTCGCAGTGATTAGTATCACTCGGGATTGATTACTATAATGATGTATCATTCGGGAGAGCGACTTTTCTAGTCTCTCTCTCGAATAATAATAATCATGGTTCGCTACTCTACGTCTTTGTAGTGTCAAAAATATTGCATTTTAGCATTCTGAACTATATTCACGAGGTCTATTCCAAGCGTACACTTCGCTGCACTTTTTCAAAAACTTAGAAATCAGAGGATTCAAAAATAAACATTGTGAACTCGCTGTATCGGTTGTGCCCGAGCTGAGCTTGTTGTAAACTTAATCGTGATTTTGATTTGCGTCTAAAGCCTTTTTTGTGATGTGTAAAAAATTCATGTCTGTCCACCCAATTCATTTTTAAATACCAGTACAATCATTATAATGTACTGTATCTGCAGTGCATCTCTAGCAATAGGCAGCAAGTCTTTAAGCCATCTTTAAAAAGAGCATGACGGGTGACAAGAGCGTTAAGAATTAAAAATTATGCGAACGAGCCCACATACCTACCTACACCGAGATCCATTTGTTCAAAGCTCTGTCATAATTAGCACTAATAATAAAATTGAAAAATTTGAAGTTACATTGGACATTATGTTATTTCTAGAGATGTAGACGACTTCGACTGTGACTCACTTATGGGTTCTGAGGCTCATACTACACATACTACATGTTATATTCACATGATCCCTCAATATGCCGAGCCTTGCCTACCACATCACATTCGACAAAAATAATTGGGATTCGTGGGAAACAAATTACCTGAAGATATTAGCTGAACAGAGTCCTAGAGAGACGAATAAAAATTCTAACAAAAATAGCACATCTGGCGCTTGGTGGCGAAATGCCATGGAAAACGTTAAAGCAACTTCTTTTCTCAAAAGCTTTAAGTTAATATAGTCACTTTGAAATTATACAATAATCCGATTTTATACGAACTAAAATAGTCATAGATTGTCGGTGAATGATACCTATCAAGGAACATGCGCAAGAAAATTCAGTCGGGTAAGAACCTCCACTTAATGTAATCGGTTGGAAACGAACGTAGTTATTTGTAAAAGATGTTATTCAACAGTTTCGAATGTTATCAAACAATGTTTTACTACCTTCCTGTTCAGGCTGAAATTTGAACTCTAGTTTTAGTGTGTGCAAAAATATTTGGCTTCGTACAAAATGAGGCCACAATACGTGTTCAAAGGAAGCATAAGAGTTTGTTACATCATCTTTCTAATACTAACATTTAAGACATTTATACATTCAATCAAATTTGGAGCCGATGTACTACTAATTGATGATTTCTATAACTTAAATATTAGTAAGGATATGAATTATGTTGATGAAAGGTTTACCCTCAACACCGAAGGCTGTAGAATTCCACTTGCAAATGAAAATGACGTTTTGAAAATGAAACATTTCTATATAAATACAGACCCTATGCCGTGTTCATACAAACGTCCTCTACTCACCACAAATCAAACTCATATAATGTTTGTAAATGAAAACTTTAAAGACTATGGTCGATTTAATATACCAAAAGTAGAATGCTGTTACAAATCGTTTTATCGGCCACGATCATCGTCCGGCGTCCATAACAGTACTGTGGATAACAGGATTCAATATACACAATGCCAAATGTTTAACCAAGCTATAGAAGTTAAAGACGAATTTGTTGATGTCACTTGTTTTTACAATCACGAACGTTTGTACAGCAAGTTTTTCGTATTCACACCGAAAAAGCCGTTTACCACATTTCGACAGAAACCATTTGAAGTAAATCAATCCATGTACAATGTAATTGTGATGGGTCTAGGATCTATGTCAAGACAGAACTTTTACCGAACTATGCCCAAAACATGGAGATCATTAATGGAAATGGAAGCAGTAGAATTGAAAGGGTACAATACAATTGCGACAGATACTTTTCATAACATGATAGCATTTCTTACAGGTTTAAATAGAACACAAATAAAACAAGTTTGCTTGCCTAATCCAGAAGCTACTTTAGACAGCTGTCCATTCATATGGGAGAGATTTAAAGATATTGGATACTTTACCGCTCTTGCTGAAGACAATGCAAAACATGGCATATTTAACACCAACACTTTTGGTTTTAGAGGCACGCCTACTGATTACTATATACATCCATTTATTCATCAATCTGAAATATTAAGAAGGCGAAATGAAGATAATTCTTGTATGGGCGATGATTACTATTTTGAAGTTCTTTTAAAATATATCGATAGTCTCACGACTACACTAAATACTTCAAAATTATTTGGTTTATTTTGGGAGATATCTATGAGCTACGTTAATATAAAGCACCCCAGGGCAATGGACATTGCCTACGCAACGTTGATTAAAAAATTACAATCATCTGGATATTTGAAGAAAACAATAGTAATACTTTTAAGCGATCATGGAATGAACACTCAAAATGGTTTTACCCAACAAGGGCGTCTTGAACTAAGACTACCTCTAGCCTATATTTTATTACCACAGCAGTTTCGAATGGATTTCAGATTAGCATATCAAAATTTACGATTGAATAGAGACCGCTTGACAACGCCTTTTGATTTGCATACAACATTAATAGATCTTCTAGACTTGAATGATGTTACTGATGATGAAATAGAGGAAAGAAGCTTAGAGCCTTACAATGACCAGAGAGGTATCAGCCTCTTCTTAAAGGTACCATTGAATAGAACCTGTGAAATGGCTGGAATAAAACAAGAATTGTGTAGCTGTCATAAGATTGTTCGTAAATCTGTAAAAAGCGCACTGATTCTTGAAGCTACTGCATTTGTGTCGCATCAAATAAACGATCTACTGAAACCCTATCCGTATTGCTTAAAACTTGCTATAGAAAAAATTGTACAGGCGTTTGAGCTAGTACCAAGATATGAAAAAAATGTGGAGTGGCGTTCTTTCATGATTATTATAAAGACAGTTCCTGGTGGAGGAGTTTTTGAAGTAATACTCCAGTTTAAAGATGGCTGGATCCTTGTAAGTCCCATCAAGCGATTAAACGCTAATTCTAGAAACTTCTGCGTCAGACAAGAATATATAAAAATGTTTTGTCATTGTATTCAATACTAAGTAATTTAAAAGAAAAAATAGGAGTTATAGTTAATATTATAATTTAGAGTGTGAATTTATATGACAATAAAAGCTTTATAACTATTAATTAATATTTCTATTGTGACATTTGCGTATACTGTGAATTTTATTGTTTCTGAATAAATTTACAAATATTATTTGTGTGATCCATAAATAAACATAAAAAATATTCAAAAAAAAAAAATTTAGAGTTCCTTAAAACTTAATCATTAGTCAATACAATATCTTTCAAAATAAAAAATTATGTCTCTTTATACAACACTAATCATCTACTTCGATTTTTTTTATTATACTTTACAATGCATGTGTGAAAAAGAACTGACTTGTGTTTTACTATTATTTTTAAGTAGTTATGACATTTTAATACATCCATTATATCTTATCCTGTGAAAGATATACCTATGTCATGCTACCAGGGACACACCTTCTAAGTCAGAATTTTTATTACCCATCTATATATCTACACATATATAGATATTATTATCATGTAGTCTGTAATAATTACAATCAATTTGAATGATATTTGGCACAATTTGAACTTATGTGCCGAGAAAGGATCTAGGATACTTTTGATCCTGATATTTTACGCGGTTCCTTTGGGAGAGAGGATGAATGACAAAATGGTTTTTCAGTTGTAATTTCTCAACGCCGAAGGCGTGTGCTGAAATATAGAATTATTTAAACTTTTATGGTCACTAACAGTATTATTAGAGTTAACGGGATATTTACCATGTAATAGTGAGAATAATACTTAATATTACATGGTAAATATTCCGTTAACTCTAATAATAGTGTGCTGAAATATTTTAAAATGGAGTTAATGTTTAAGCTCTTTCATGATTAAACAAACAGCAGTTTCACTCGATCCTCTGAGAGTCTGATGAAGAAATACCTCTCCTTTAATACACCTTATTTAACGTAAACGAAGTTGCAATGGTCAGCTAGTTGATTATTAGAAATGTACTTAAAAATATCTTTTGTTTTATGAATATTCAGGATCATGATTTTCTTGCGCTTGTCCCAATTAATTTGATTCGGCGTGAGCATAGAATAACTAAAATGACATAACTGAAGAAGATATAAAAAGTGTGCAAGAGAACTATTTAGAAACATATACAAAGTATAAACATGTATCTATTCATCTTTCATTCATCATTCTGGAAATGCCACGCTACCAGGCACTTCGAAATACTCCAGTAGGTACCTAAGCATGAAACGCATGCGCGCAGCCTCTCCCCGACCCCTGATATTATTTCTCTCGTCACTAGACATTTCATTCTGTATTTGTATCTTGCTTACATGTTTCGTTATGCCATCAACAAAACGAACTTCATAGTGAGACGTTTTCAGGGGGCTGTGCTATTGAATTCGTTCACAAAACAATATTATGAAGTGCTACTACGAGTAGCCGTAGTTTAGTGTGGTTAAATGTTGAGTTGGGATGTTTTGACAAATTGTTTCTATCGGAAAATGACTATTTTGAGGTGAGTTATTGGTATTATTTTATGTAATGTCTTTAAATTTTCTGTAGTAAAATTATAATCCCTATATTTACCTAGGTTAAAAATTATTTTATTTACAATTACGCAATGTTGAAAAATCTCTGGACTCTCTTAATTTAGAAAAATTCTCTAACAAACTACTAAAATATGTTAATATGATATAAATGTTTACTATGAAAACTGAAATATATCCCTACAAACAAAAATTCACTACTAAGAAATTAAGTAGGTAAACACAGTTTTACGTAAATATATAGGTAGTTTATTTACCAAACGACGAAAGCGTACAGCAACCAATTATGAGAATTATTTCTAAAGTATTATTACTACCTATGTGACCATTTTTTCGACCAAATTGGGACGTTTTGAAACAATAATTTAAACTATGAACCATAGATGTAGAGAATTTGCCGAATATTAATGATTCTTCTTCAAATAACTCTGTACCACTTTTGTGATTCAAAGTTATATGAATTGTAAATGGGTTTGTTTACGTTTTTGACTATGTGGTAGAACGATAAATTTCGCTATGACTCTCGAATGACAGACCACCGTAGAAGAATTAATTCTCTAAGTAACACCATTGAATTATTCTTTGAGAAACAATCCTATCCAGTTTAGCACGCGTTGGGAAATTATGCCCTGTGGATTTGCCTGTAAGTGTCTACTACGTACCTTGGTCACGTTTCAATTTGCAAGCGTTATTATGTTTCAGAAAGTACCTACGTTAAAAACAGTTGATCCCGATAGTCGTTAAGCCAAGTTGAAAGCTTTAATGGTGACTTGAAAAATATGAACAGTAGGTAGTTGGCACAACCGACGCCTGTTAATTTCAATACGGCAATAAGCTCACCATCACCATCTTTAAAAAAAATTGAAAATGTGGTCGAATAGTAAGCCTCTGTCTGACGACAGGTAACCTAACCCTTCGGGTGTATGTTACCTGTCGTCAGAAATTCAGCCGAAACTCTGTTATTATAATCCCGTGTATCTATCACCTTCTACTATCAACTGAACTATTATTCACGGACTCGCTTACGGAGGATTCCGTAATAAAAACAGCAAACTGTCACATATGGGTTCCCATAACTATTAGGTATTTTTTTTCTAATTTTGGTATTTGTTGTTATAGCGGCAACAGAAATACCTAGGTACATACTACCCGTTCGCTCTAAGTTTGCCGCTGGCGTATAGGCGTATACCCGAATTTTTAATTAGACGAAGTAAATTGACAGTAGCTAATGTCACTTCGTCATAGGAAATAAGCAACATTGTATGAACAAATCCACACTGAGTCTTTGGCGCAAAACAGTATCGCCATAAGAAAGAAAAAAAACATTGTATGAAGAAGTGACATTAGTTGCTGTCAATCTACTGTCAATTTACTTCATCTAATTAAAAATTCGACTTATAGTATGGAGCCGAGCGGCAAACGTAGAGCGAACGAGCAGTACATTATCTGTGAATATTTAAGCTCTCTAGCTATCACGCTTTCTGAGATACAGCCTCGTGACGCACTGGCAGAGAGACGGGCCGCGAACTCTTATGAATAGGGTCTCGTTTATAACTTTTGAGTACTGAACCCTAAAAATCACAGTACCTAATCTAATACTAGATTATGGAAAACGTTGACGGATTAATATAAATAATGTTTCAAGTATCTTTATCAAAGTTTATCGGAGCATTGATCCTGCTTTATTAACTATGCATGCCTCATGGCTTCGCCCGTGAAATAGGTACTTTATACTGGCATTACATAATCTATTTATATAATCGTACCTCCTATAATAGATATAATATAACCTTAAAATTGAAAAAATACCGTTAGATTGTTATAATCTATACTATCTATACTAATATTATAAAGAAGTAAAGTTTGTGTGTTTGTTAAATTGTAAGGGGTAATCTCTGGATCTGCTGAACCGATTTTAAAAATTCTTTCACCAATAGAAAGCTGGGTCATTATCACGCGGCTCATTATTTGGTTGACTTCGGTGTACATTTTGTTTTTTTCAACTAAGGTTTTACTTACGTGAAATATCAAATCTAGTGTTATTTTAAAACATTTCAGTAATTGAGGGAACTGTATAGACTGAATGGTTATGAAGGGATTTCAGTTTTTTATAATGGTGTCCACCGAAATCAAAATGGATCGAAATCATTATGGATCACACAGATATTTGACTCTGGTGGGAATCGAATCCAAGACCTCGTTATTCGCAGTCGTACATTTTTACCTCCAGACCAACAAGGCAGTTGAAATATGCAAATAAATAAATTATTGATTGATTTCGGTGCTTTTAAATATTGATCTCCGTGCAAGTATTTCCACTAAAAACACCGGAATCAAGGGCACTGAAATCAAAATATTTAGCAAAATCCTATATATTTTTAAAAGTAATCTGTATTATGAATACTTATGTTTTTTACTGAAATCTTATACATAAAAGACACACTTTTAATATAGCTTTACATCATTTGTTCAAATAATTGAGGATAAAATGGATGCACCGAAATCATTTTTAGGTATATACCAAGCCACCGAAAATGATTACGAACCTTAACAAAACAGTGGGGCGATGACACACCGACGTCTAGTCCTTACCACCGGTGCGGTGTAACTGACAGTTTGTATTACTCGAACAACTATTCTTGCAGTCGCTAGAGATACAGAGTAATGAACGAATCGGTGCGCGCCACTGAAGTCAATTCTGAACGTCGGACGTAAAGACAACCAGTTGTAACTTGTCTAGTAATGCCGATAGTGGCTTAGTAATGTTATAAATAGTTATCAAGTTATTTGTGAATATATGCACATATAACACCTATATTGGAGAAAAAAAGATAAAAAATAATTTTCGCTGCAATACGGGACCGGACGCGACACCGAGGTCAATATTTTCGTAGTTTTAATTTTTTTAAACTAACTTTTACGTAATTAATCTAAAACAAACCACAGGCCCCCCTACTATTTTTGACCGTACAATTTGTAGAAAAAAAATCATATTGATAAGTAATCTACAGGTATTGGTTTTCGACGCGGACTCGCCTATTTGAGCCGGCTGAGAATGACCGAGCTACGTTATTGTGGAGTGTCATAGGCTATACAGCATCACGCTACAAACAATAGGAGCGGAGCAGTAATAGTAAATATTTCAAAACGGGGGAAAATTTATCCTTTTTGAGAGCTTCGTTGCGTGTGCTGCGTAAATATTTATAGTTATGTATTGAATATTAACGAGGAGTCGCTACGGGAGTAAACGCAACGCGACGGGAGTAAATGCGACGGGAGCTGGTAATACTCTCTCTTATGTGGCGCAAACGAAGTTGCGCGGGTCAGCTAGTAATAAATATTTACGGACATTTTACACAATGACATCTGATTCCAAAGTTAGCTAAGATTAACCTGCTTGAGTGGTATAGATAACAGAACACGGAAATAATACCTATAGGTATTATTTTTTTGGAAATACATAGGTACCTATTTATATTAGATACATAGAAACACCCCAGACCCCATCACACAATTTTTCAGGTGGTTTCTCTGGTGGGGGGTGCTTTACCCGTTAATGGCCACTGTTTCATCCTGGCCTAAACATTTTTTACGGTTCACAATATCTCGACAGCTTACATAAAAATATTTTTTTACAAAAATATTGGTAGATATTTATGATTGTTCAACATGTGAATTCATAATAGTTTTTTTTAACGTGAAGGAAAATCCCTCATGGATGCTATGCCGGACTTCTACCGACTAAAAAACCTCTCGTAACGCCCAACAGCCAACGGTCGGGAACCCCGGGTAAGCCCTCGGAAGGATGTCCCAGGACTCCCAACAGACCTACGGCTACCACTACTGCCTCGCCTAGGGGGTGGTTCGGGTGCTATTCCGCGTCATTGGGGGGTTTTCGTGTGTGATGACGCTTCTAAGGGGGGGCGTGCGTGAATCCCTCACGCCACGCTGCCGTCATGGGCCTGCTTCTGTAAGGACGTTGAGCAGCCCACTCACCGTCCTCAGCCCCGGTCATGGAGGCCGAGGCCGATAGTCTTCGGCGACTGTCGCAAAAGAGGGTATAAAAAGAAAGATAGAAAATAATGGGTATGATTTTCATAGCCGGTTATCATCCGGATGCACGGATCAGGTCTTTTCCTTATGGATGCGTAGCTGAAAAGGTTTTGGCAAAAAGTCAAAAAGTCTACTGCATCTTTTTAGACTTGGAATAGGCTTATGATAGAGGGGTGAGGAATGAAATGGGGACAACACAGACTGTCCAGGTATGGAGTGAACGGGAGCTTGATACGAGCACTGAAATCTCTAGACTCCAGTGCTTGTTTCAGGATAAACGGAGCTGACACGAACTTCTTTCACATTGCATAAGGTGTGAGACAAGGTTTGTGTAGCGTCACCTTGTCTGTTTAACCTATACATGGACAGTTGCTTGAAAGAACTGCAAGAGTGTGCGTATGGTATAAAAATGAATGAATTGCCCAATTTTCATCGGAGGGCAAAGAGTGGAACAGGTAAAAGAGTTTGTATACTTGGGGTCAAAATTTGTAAGAGATGGAAAGTGTGACTATGATATTGAACGAAGACTTTTGGCAGGGAATAAAGTGAATGAAGCCATTCACGCCTTTATGAGCAGTCAGGACGTGTCTAAAAAGGCAAGGATGGCTGTACAATGTAAATAGAGGAGTGCTTGAGCCTGCACTTATGCATGTTAGTGAGAGTTAGGTGTGGCCGAAGAAGCATGTAAGTAAAATTAATGCAGTGGAAATCCACTAATCCACTGCATTAATTTTACTTTCATGCTTCTTTCGGTCTTCTTTGGAATTTTTTTTTTCTTTATCACACATCCGAAAAATCTGAACTACTTCGCAAACTTCTCATTTGAGAAGTTTGCGAAGTAGTAAGCTATAGCTGGAGTGACATTGATGGATAAAGAAAGAAATTGTGTGATAAGGGAACATTGCGGCATGACAGAAGATGTAATGACTAAGATAGAGAAAAGGATGCTCAGATGGTTCGGACATGTGGAGAGAATGGATGAAACAGACTGACAAAAGAGATTTATAAGGCGAGAGTGAATGGGCAATCTGGTAGGGGTCGACCGTGTCGCACTTATGTTGACCAAATTTAAAACCTTTCGAAAAAATGCCAGTTCAAAAGTACCCTAATCGGAGAGCATGTTTGAAAACACTTATGAAAGTAGAAGAAGCGAATGTGATATGTCAGGATCGTAAGTGGAAAGCCTTAGTCTCGGCCTACCCCGTCGGAAAACTGACATTATGTTATGTATGTATGTACGTATGTATTTCCTTGCACACAATTTGTACCTACCTACCTAAGTTTTTTTTAAATAATACCATTCAAGTAATGGTATTGACAAGAAGGACTACAAATATTTACCAAATCACATAATATTATAAAATTAATTGTTACTTAATCTTTTCTCACAATGTACCTAATAATGAAAATAAATGAGTTGGAAATCGCAAAATGGGACAAGACTATTTCCACACTACCTACTTACGAAAATTTCCGTTCTTCAGTTTTAAACTAGCTGACCCGACAGATTTTGTCCTACCTTAACTACATATGAATATTGAAATCGGTATTCCAAGTTTTGAGTTCCCGATCCCCAGTTCTCGTTCCCGGTTTCCTGTTCGCGGTTTCGGGTTCTTTATTCCAGGTTTCGGGTTCCAGGTTCCTGGTTATCGTTCTGTTCCTGGTTCCCATTTCGGGATGTCGAGTTCCAAGACCCGTTGAAAAATTGCAATAGAAATCATTTCTTCCAACGGTTTGAGCCGGTTACAGTTATTTCAAATTTTCCACGCAACTTTCATATTCATATTCATCATTCTTTCTTGATTATTTCTTTAACAAGAACCTTCTCCTTAAGAAGCGCTCGTGGCCCCGCGGACTCAGTGTTCTGTAAACGATCACTGCAGTAAGCAACTTTCACTATGGCCGGTCCATGGATGGGTGACCATCCATGTGATCACTTTGTGACATTTATTTGAGCGTTTCCGTGCTTCGGAAGGCACGTTAAGCCGTTGGTCCCGGTTGCCAGTAAATTGGCAGTCGTTAAGCTAAGTTGATTTATTTTTTTATTTCAACAGCAGGCAGTCACAACCTGCGCCTGTCCATTTAAACACGGCAATACGGCTCACCACCTATTACGTGGGACAAATTATACAAAGGTGAAATGTGGGCATATAATATGCCTCTGCCTACCTCTTCGGGGATAAAGGCGTGACCATATGTTCTCCTGACAATAACAATCACGACGAAATGCCGTACCTACTCTGTACCAGCCCCGTAGATCAAAACTAAAAGCGGACCTCGATTTGATCCCTGATGTACTCCATTAACTAGATATGCTCCAGAGGGCTGACTTAATTAACATCATCAACATATTGCATTTAATCAGTATGGTAGGAGACAACTAGGTCGAGTACAATGTCTGTCATGTTATGGTATCACAGACAAGCGAGTTTTCGTAATTGGGTTATGATCAACGCAATCGAAAGCTTTGGAGAGATTGCAGATACATCAATGGTAGGGAGATTATTCTCCCAGGGGTTGAATTTCTATGCTTTCAGACGTGCATGCAATTTAAGTGGGACGTGTAAAGGGTATGGGACTAAGATTTGCTCCATGGTTATAACCATTAAACTGACCAAGAACGTATCAAGCTACGGACATTGTCGGGCCAATACAGCTGCTAATTCCATAACTTTACGCTACGTCCTAGGTAGGCGGTTCAAAGCGAACGCGATTCTGAAGCGATGACACGCGAATTCAACGCGACGCGGTGCGACGCGGCGGCTATGTCCTACGTGCACGCGAATCGTCTCGCACAGCCGCCATCGACCGGCGAGGCTGCCGTTCACTTGGCACTTTGCATCAGCCTAATGCAACTGCTATAGATCAAAAAATGTATGGAGTTCTAGATTTTAGGTTTTCAGAGGCTGGTTTCCGCAAATCAACGTCATTTCTGCGCCTATTTTGGTGGGGGGTTTTGGTATGGCTATTGCCATCCCAGTTCTTCCAATAAGTCTAGCAGACTCGTCACGTTGCCGGAGACTTCCTGAAGCGACCTTGGTGTACCGAAGTGTCTAGCCCTGTATCCTTACCAGTTCTGGGCATTCCATAAGAATGTGACTGGCAGTTCGTCCGTCTGCAAAGGGTCTGTGACACCTGAATTAAAGAGATGATTGTTAAGTAGACTGTGACCGCAGCTTTACTTTGACTTTGGACTTTGGACTTGTGACTTTTGGACTTTTGATCCTGCTTTTTGTTGGCAAGTCCAAAAGTCCCAAAAGTCCCAAAAGTCCCAAAAGTCCCAAAAGTCCCAAAAGTCCCAAAAGTCCCAAAAGTCCCAAAAGATCCAAAAGATCCAAAAGTCCCAAAAGTCCCAAAAGTCCCAATAGTACCAAAAGTCCCAAAAGATCCAAAAGTCCCAAAAGTCCCAAAAGTCCCAATAGTCCCAAGAGTCCCAAAAGTCCCAAAAGTCCAAAAGTCCAAAAGTCCAAAAGTCCAAAAGTCCAAAAGTCCAAAAGTCCAAAAGTCCAAAAGTCCAAAAGTCCAAAAGTCCCAAAAGTCCCAAAGGTCCCAAAAGTTCAAAAGTCCAAAGTCCCAAAAGTCCTGAAGGTCCCGGAGGTCCCAAAAGTCTCAAAAGTCCCAAAAGTCCCAAAAGTCCAAAAGTCCAAAAGGCCAAAAGTCCAAAAGTCCAAAGTCCAAAAGTCCAAAAGTCCAAAAGTCCAAAAGTCCAAAAGTCCAAAAGTCCAAAAGTCCAAAAGTCCAAAAGTCCAAAAGTCCAAAAGTCCAAAAGTCCAAAAGTCCAAAAGTCCAAAAGGCCAAAAGGCCAAAAGTCCAAAAGTCCAAAAGCTGAAATTTGGTATAGAGATACATTATAGTCTGGAATAACACATAGGCTACCTTTTATCCCGGGAATGGCTTCCCGCGGGAACAAATTTTACGCGGGCGAAGCTGCGGGCATCAGCTAGTATTAGATCGAGTATTAGGTGGAGTGTATCGACGATAATAAATTTACTTCTTTTCTTGAATTACATTGATTAAAATTTCTATTTCCAACATAAAAAACACGGCGGCACCGCATCCAGTTCGCGCGCAAATATCAAACCAACTGATCGCGTTCGCTTCATTTCGCGCCGCCCCGCACCGCACCGCACTTGCGTTTGGTCACGTAGGACACTTCAATAGGTTTCAACTGTTTGTTGGTATCGCGCCGCGCCGCGCCGCTTTGCGTTCGCTTACGTAGGACGTCGCCAAGACTTTTATTTCAAACATCTGCTGATAATATCTTGTCAATGACTTTTTAAGATTATGTTTTTTTTTTTTCAAAACTACTACTCGTATCTTCTTAATTCTCAGCTGCTGGTTACTGTGTATACACACTTGCCTATGCCAAAAAAGAACATGCCTTTATAATGCAGCGATTTTAACATGTTTATAATTTCATTTACAGTATGGCGCATCTGGGGAAAGGCGGCGCAAGATTACGGTCCATGTCGGTCCGCTTTAAATATATATTTCTACTCGCAACAGTGTTCTTCGGCAGCTTTCTTATAATATCAATCACAAATCACACAGAAATATTGCTCCTCAGAAACGACCAACCTCTCGCATTGTTAGAATATCATCGCTATGACATTGAATCAGAAGAAAGATACACAATAAAAACCGAAGGCTGCACGATTCCAGGCTTAATTCCTTTGGATGATTCGATCAAATCACTTATTAAGCCTCCTTCTGAAATAAAAAGTTGTCCAAACGCCAATTACTCTTTAATTTTACACAACAAAACCCATTTGTGGATTGATATGGACGTGTTACAGTTCTACAACGTATCTCTTGAAGATGAGTTTCATTGTTGCTATGAAGCATTCCACAGACCAAAGTCTGTTGATGATGTATATTCGGTAAAAGCAGACGATAGAGCATGTTACGAACGCTGTGTGGATTTTAACAACTACATAGAAGTTAACCATGAATTTGTGAGAGTACGTTGCGAGATTGATCAAAAAACATTTTATCAACAATATTTTCTATTTGCACGCTTGAAACCAAGAAGTTCGAACGATAAAACTTCAAAGAAAACTAAACCGTCGCCTGCCCCTTCTTATAACGTAATTATAATGGGAATAGATGCAGTTTCCCGATTAAATTTTTATCGAACAATGCCAAAAACTTTGGCATATTTGAAACAAAAAGGTGCTATAGAGTTATTAGGTTACAATAAAGTGGGTGACAATACATTTCCTAACTTAATACCTATTTTGTTGGGCGTAAAAGAAACTGACTTGAGAAACATGTGCTGGCCCAAACTCAACGCAAACTTTGATAACTGCCCTTTTATTTGGGACCAGTTTCAACGTGCTGGATTTTATACGGCATTTGGTGAAGACAGTGGATATTTAAGCACTTTTAACTTTGGTAGATATGGCTTCATTAAGTCTCCCACAGACTATTATTTGCGAACATTTATACATGAAGCTGAAACGACTGTCGGCAACACTAAAGATTTTAATTCATTAATATGCATGGGAAATAGATATTTCTATCAAGTTTTGTTGGATTACATTGAAGATCTAATATCGACGTTAAGGTCATCTAAACTATTTGGATTCTTTTGGGAGGTGACTATGAGTCATGACTATTTAAATTATCCGATGGCTATGGATGACAGTTACGAAGCATTTTTAGAAAGGCTTGATAATTCTGAAAGCTTAGACAATACTGTTATGATATTACTAAGCGATCATGGTATTCGGTGGGGCTCAATAAGACTGACCAAACAGGGTCGCTTGGAAGAGCGCCTTCCATTCGTACATATCTTACTGCCACAGACGTTCAAAGAATATTATAATTCAGCTTACAACAACATTAAACAAAACAGTAAACGGCTAACAACACCTTTTGACATATACGCGACATTGGCCGACTTGAGTAACTTGAATTCTATAAGCGACCAGAATATTAAAACACGTTCTGAAATGTTGGACGCTGAACACAGAAGTATCAGTTTGTTTTTACCTATACCTAGAAATCGTACGTGTAAAATGGCAAATATCGACGATCACTGGTGCACTTGTCACACAGAAATAAAAATTTTGGCCAAAAGCCCTGAGGCACGCACTGTAGCAGAACAACTATTAAATCAATTAAACACACTTTTGGAAGAATATCCACAATGTGCTGAACTGAAGTTGAAAGACGTGCTGGAAGTAACTGAATTGGTGGCCGGCACTCCTAGAGAAGATGAAGTAGGCTGGCGTGAGTTTATGGTTGTAGTGAGAACTTCACCCGGGGACGGTGTGTTCGAAGGCACACTGCGATACAGGGACAAATGGAGCCTCTCCGGCTCGATCAGCCGACTTAACTTATACGGTGAACAAAGTAGCTGTATTCACCATTACGAAATGAAACTGTATTGCTATTGTTTATAGCGATAGTGATGCAAGAAGTGTTTATATAGCTGTGATATTCGAAATATAAATTGTATTTAAATGTAGATCAACGATATTGTTAGATATCTAAGTTGAAGGTAACAGCTTCTTACAGAGGAACCTACTTCGTTACCGGCTCAATTTTATTCCATATTATTGTAACCTGATGTAGTTTCCACATAATGGTATTGATTGTATTTGTTAAACTAAGCAATTGTTGTGTTTTAGCTAGGTACTCAAGTAAGGTGGATTAAAATTGTATATTATGTACAGGTTTATGGTAGATACATTTTAGTTAGCGAGAAAATATAATAAAAGTATATTACAAGTAAATATAATTGGGATATAACGAGCATATTAGTAGATAACAAATTAAAATACAAGTATAACTTCCATATCCAACTCAATAGAGTGTAGCATGTATATTGTGTAGTTTTATAATTAAGACATATAATGTATGTTGTATAGTTAACATAATATTGAAGAAACAGTGTTGTAGATAATAAAGAACAATAATAATCTTTCGATATCAATATTAGAATAAAAAATACTAAAACTATAGTCACTAAACGTCTGTTACAAAGTTAAAACTTTTTTAAAATCCAACGTCCCAACCAGTACGACCATGCATGTAGACAGCAGATCCAAAGAGAACTTAAATAATATTATGACCTTCATCGTCCTTTTTTCTTTTACGTGAGGAAAAATCCTCATGGATGTTATGCCCGACCCCTACCGACTAGAAAACCTCACGTAACGCCCAACAGCCTATGGTTGGGAGCCCCGGGTAAGCCCTCGGAAAGATGTCCCAGGACTGACCTTCATCGTCCTTGATGAAACTAGAAAGGTTGCCTTTGTTGAGACGCTGGATGGCCGTTTTAGCTCACGCTTTAGGTATTTCCATCATGTTTAGGTATCTCATTACTTTGTACATCGTATCTCCACATATCTTTTGTACAAGTAATATTAGTAACGGGTTAGTGTTCAAAATCTTCCAAAGTCGTTTTTTAATAGTTAGTAAGTTGTACCTAGTACTTCTAGTTTATTTTTCTTACCCTGAATTAGGTAATATTGGTAAATTGGGTCTGAAGACCACTATCTGACCAGATTCAATATCGTGAGGTATTTTTTTCTGTAATCCCTTTCCAATGAGAAGATAACAGTAGGTATGTGTCACTGGTTCTGTGCGTACAATTTGAAATACCTACTTCCTGTGAGGCTAGTGAAAAGCATGTAATAATAATAATAAAAGAAAACTTATTACAAATGTATTTCAAATTGTACGCACACAACAATGTGAGCTGGCGCGCAAATATTTTTATGAGTTTTGCGCGGTCCGTGATAATTATGTCTAAAATTGTATCTACTAAAAAAACCTTTTTTTTATCACCATAGCCGTAACTTTTATTAAACTAATTTAAAGAAAGTAACTGACCCACGCAGCTTAATTTACATCACATATGAAGGAATACATGAAGTTTGTTTTGTGCGGATTCGACTATAAGCACAACGTAACTATGTTAACCATAATGAAGTCAACTTCAGTAAGGTTTACCATATAGTTACGTTGTGCTTATTAGTGGTTGGATAAATGGAAAATCACTTTACTTTTAAAAGAGGTAGGTACAAGTTATTCTTTATTATACTTAGTCTTACTTCGATTTTGGTCGAATCCGCCCTTATTTGGATAAGGATTAATAAAACGGATAATATAAGGTAATCTGTTATTCTATTTAGAACTAAAATTTTCATTTTAAAGGCCAAATTTTCCAAATTTAAAGCAGGGAATTCTTTAGGTCTATTTAAAGGGGACTTATCGTAACGTAACGTAAGACAGTTTATTTTAACAATATACCTACGCATGCAAAAAACGACCTAAACTCAGCACGGCATGCTTTAGCCACATACATATACTTTCTTTTTAACGTGAGGAAAATCCTACATGGATGCTCTGCCGAACTCCTACCGACTAAAAACCACACGTATCCTACCTAACAGCTTACGTTTGGGAGCCCCGGGTAAGCTCTCGGAAGGAGACCCCAGGACACATGTTTATACTAAGAACCGATCTACCACTGCACCACCCGGGCAGATCGCAAAATTTCGGATGCTGAGATTCAATTTTTTTTTTTTAAATATATATTTAGCTCGCCAAATTGACGTCACCAACCTGATGGAAAGCCGTGGCGCATCTAGCGATTGGGGGCCGCACAGTCCGTAAAACTTATGATAGTGGTCCTCAAAGGCCCTGTGATGTGCTTCTTCACGCTCCTCTTGAAGAACCTGGGCAGGTTGTTCCAGGTTTTTATAGTTCTACAGAGGAACGAACTTTTGAAACGCTCAATCAATGTAAATAGGTACCTAGGTAAATATTATACGGCAGATTAAAGGGGTAAGGCAGACTTCATTGGGCTATCTTCTCATTTGGAATACAATCTAACAATTTCATTTAATCATTTTATTTACTGGTCAGCTAGCTATTATTTTTGATACTAAAATTATTTTAATTCCTAAAAAAACCTTAATAAGTATTATCTTTCGTGATGTCTAAATTCCAAGACATACCTAAATAGGTGTACCTACATAAATATATATTTTGATATATTCTATTTCTTATTATCATAGACAAATCGCATTGTATCTCTCTCCTAAGGACAGAATACGATCTGTCAAAAACCCTTATACCCAAAGTATAAACCCCTTGCTCGAGATATTATTAAAGAGGTCTGCAGGTGTGTTTGTTATTATAAATTGTCTTGTTTTGTCATCTAATCTATTGTAACTTCAGACATGTTTCATGAATCCCAATAAGATATTAATTAAGTTCTAATTAAACTAAGTAACTAAACGTTATCCAAACTCTACCGTATTATGTAACTTTTTTTAAACGTATGGTTGACCTGACAACACAAACATTTCCTGTAGGTACCTACGTACCTATGCCTGCTAGGTACGTAGGTACCTACAGGAGTGGTTGGTGTCTTTTTGCAAACGTGTAGTACAAGAAGCAGAAAAAAAGAACTGCACGTGTAAAAGTACAGAGGTACATGTTGGATTTTTAATATTATAGGTATTTTTAAATTCGTTATTGCAGGTTGAATAAAAATAGCGGGAGCCCATGTCAGCCCAACAGAGCAGCGATTCACGACCTTGCTTCTTGAATTCGTAGACTGAAAGCAGGGAACATGTAATTTGCATAATCTATTTAGAAACGGCATAACATGATATGATAAAAGATGGGTATTTCACCACAAAATTGACGCCTACGCATTCAAATCGTACGGTTACGGTATCGTAGCCCAGCTACGAAACCTATTGAGCTATGATTACGACCCAGATTAGTTTAATGCTAAATAACAGTAGGTATGTAGATGTAGGTATTTATTAGTAAATATTTCACTTATTTATAACATTTTATAAAAATTGGTTGGCATTTAAAACTTTAATTTCAAAATTTTAATTGTCATTTAAAACATTTTTTAATTGTAACACCACGTTGCGACTTCTCTACATTTTTAATTCAACTTGCAATTATGGTAATTATTGTTTGAAAAGTGCATTTATCAATACATATAATAAAATCGTAACAGGTCGCTGTCTGTACATGGAAGATAAATAAGAAAAAATATTATAGGGGGGCTTTATTAACGCAATAGAACCCAAAACAATGATTTTTAGAATTTTTGTCTGTTTGTCTGTATGTCTGTATATCTGTTTGTCTGTACGGTTGTGCACGCTAATCTCAGTAACCGCTCAACCGATTGCAATGCGGTTTTTTTTATTGTGTTGAGGTTTGCTTCAGTTAACATTTAGCGTTTGTTTTATGTAAATCGGTTTAGAAATAAAAGAGTTATAACACTTTTAAGAA